>CM060907.1:174149843-174764531 GCA_030737815.1 Allium fistulosum
ATTGTGCATTTCTACTACAGTTCACTTGAGTTGGTTTACATTATATAAGTATATATTGTCCTGACTCGAGTGTTTTGTGTTTTACTTTACGCTCAAGTCAGCCTGAGTATTTACAGCTTAGCTTTGGATTTCTTTCTGGAGCTAGGAATCGCTGGAGATTCTGCTTGTCTAGTTATCTGTTCCTTTCAGTTCAGTTGTTCTATTTCAGTTCTAGTATTCATAAACTTCTATTTATTTGAGATTTCTATTGTATATGTTTTCAAGCAGATATTATGTATTATGTTTTGAGAGTTTGTTATAGTAGCTTCATGAACTACTATGGTTTTTATATTATGTTGCGAGTTATTCTGATATTCTGTGTTTGTGATTCTGTATTTGATTTTATTTGCTCCAAATTTTATTACAATCTGTTATTTTGAATTTTTCAAGTCAGACATGTGTGGATTATTGTCGATTTGAATGATCCAAAATTGTGGGTCGTTACAGTTGGTATCAGAGCTTTAGTTTTTAGGCAAACCTTAGCCTACGGAGCAAAAACTCATTAGAGATAGGGTAGAAATACCCTAGAATGAGTGAAATCAATCTCAGAATCATTCCTTTGTGAGAGAACGTATTTTCAAAGTATAAGATGATTTTCAAATGATTTTTAAAGAATTTTCAAAGATTATTTGATATAAATTTTCTTGCTTTGAAAGTAAAATATTTCTTAAGCTTCATTCCTTTCGTATCCACCTTGCTAGTAATTTCTTTGATTAGGATCCTCTAAAATTTTGAACTTCTCTCTTGATTGATCTAGATCCATTGTTGATAGGAATCTATTTTTGGTATGGCAAAATCAGTAGTTTGTTAGGTTGCTTTGAGTAAACTCTGTTGTATCTTTTGCTTAGCTAATTTGTCCAACTAAAGATATTTATGCTTCTGTTTTCGTATGTTATGAATTCGAGTCTTTCCAAATTTTGAATGGGAATTTTTCTGTATCGATATAGGTTATATATCTCTAATCTTCGTTTGGTTTCTTATCGAATAAGATTCCTTTGAATTTTGGAACGCTCCTACTTATTCTGAAATCCATTCATGTCTCCCCTAGTTGTATTCTTTTGATTTTGGAGCATTGCATCACTCCACTTTGTATGACCTTTATAGGGTGGCGATTCCGCCAATCTTTGAATGATTATAATTGGCATTGATTCACCGGAGACTTATGTATCCTCGGTTTACGATGTTTTCTATCTTTTGCTATATTTAGATTCTATCTCTGGCAATCGAAGGTCGATTTGCCTTAGATTTTCGCATCGATTATATTCCTGAAGTCACGGTTGACCAGTTAAGGTCGCCCGCGATTCATATAGGCTTATCCATCTTCTATTTGGTAATTTAATTATCTTATCTTCATTTGAGCCTATCTTTGAATTAGAATTCTATTTGATTAGAGTCCTTCTAAATTTGAATCTCTGTTTTGCTTTGAAATCCATCCTTGAATCCTCCCTTGGAAAGTTTGTGGTTGATTGTCTTTTGAAAATTGTGTATTCATCGTAGTTTTTATTTTGATAAGGATGACCATATTTTTATATAAAGATGAAATTTGATAAGGATTATATACCTTTAAAAAAATGAGAATTTGAAATTTTGAAAGGATTTGAAATTGTGAAAATTTTATAAGAAATGGTTTCATATAAAATGATTTATAACTGAAGGTTTTGAATCTGAATTTAAGTGATTGAACTCCGGCATTTTGGAACTGGTTTTAGGATTTTGAAATAATAAATAATATGATTTGAAATTATTTTTCCGAATAAGTAATGTTTCAATGATTTTAATGGGTTTTAATGATTTCGAAGGAATTTCAAAGAAGTTTTCAAAGTAAATGGAAGTCCAAAACTCACTTGTGTCGCTGGAAAATAATTTCGGGGATGAGTGCACGCATAATCGACATTGATTTTCGAGTTTCTGAGTGAGGGAGAGGCCACTTCGGTAGCTTTGCTATGCGATTGATTTGTGAAACCAATATTGATTTCAAATTCCGAAGTGTGATGTGATATTCGAAAGATATATGTATATATATTTGTAAAATTTGAAATGAGCCGGGGTTCAGTTCTTGAGTTTTGGATTTGATTTGATGTAACCCTATTTTTGGAATTGATTTACTGATTTAATTGTGATTTCCAACTCTTGGATTGAAATATGATTTCTTCGACTATTTTGAAGGTTCGAGCACTTCCAAATAAAGGTTAACTTTTCAAAGCTAAGCAATTTTGAAAAGTATAAAATATATAAGTTTGGTATGTATGTTTAAAGTATGTAGTAATATGATTTAAATAGGTTGAAACTTTTTTGTTAAGTAAACGAATAAGGCTATTTTGAATTTTTTCTAATATGAAATTTAGATTTGAAATGTTTTGAGAAGAATTTAGTCTTCAAAATATTTTGAATAAAATATTGTTTAAATGTTTAACTTAGTAACATCTTTATGAAACTATATATTTAAAAAGTTGGAATAGATACATAAGTTGTACGTATGCTGTTTTATTCGCATAATTAAATTGATCCAAGTTTGAGTACACAAGTTCGAGGTGAATTACACCATTTCATGTTAGGATTTTTCATTTGATTCTTGATGGCGAATATTTGATATGGATTTTAGGCTTGATTCTAGAATTCTCTATCATAGTATATGGCTATGCAAGGAGACTGATGGTTTCTAGTCGAGAAACCATATCGAAATCCGCATTAGAGAAGTCGAATGAACAATACTAGCTCGAAAGCGAACTTGTGTGATCGAGCGAGCGATCGAATGTGACTTTGCGAAATGATGACATATGTACATCTTATATTCTAATATCATTGATATACTTGAAGCTGAAATTGGAAGTTGTTGGGTTGGATATCTTTGTAATTTAATTGGAATTTTTCCTTTATGAAAAACTACTATCAATTTAAAACCAATTTTTTTTCTTTTCTATTTTTCTTTAATTTTCTTAAACAAACTATTTTATTCTATTTTATATACAAAACTATTTTATGTACAAAACTATTTCACAAACTAATTTGTATACAAAACTATTCTAAACTCAAAACCTTTTAGTAAGCAAAGATGTTCAATCCCATATAGCTCTTCGTACAGTGAAATTTATTTTTGAAAATTTTGATCCTTATATAAGATGGACTTTATGTAAATATAAGATGATTTTGGAAATGAATTATTTGACTTAAACTATATTAATTTGGAAATTTGGATTTATTTTCTAAATTTATTATTTTGGAAACTTTGGAACTGAAGATATTTGATTTGGGAGGATAATTTGGTGAAAGCATATATGATTTTGAAAATTATATTGATATTGAAACAAAATTGAAATTTGAGAACCTTATGTTACTAAGTACTTAATTTGGGAGTTATCGAACTTATATAAAATTTGGTTTGTATAAGTATGATGTTGATTCGAAAACTATGGATTTGAAAAGGTACTCAATTTGAAAAGTGAAAATCTTATATAATTGAAGTCTATATAAGTGTGATTTGATATACTATTGATTTTGGAAAGTATTTGATTTGAAAATGAAATCTTATATATAAGGGACTTTATATAAGTATGATATTTGAAAGTGATTTGAAAAGGTACTATATGATACATATTTTCGAAGTAAAGATATGGAAAGTGCCTTCTGCTTGATATCCTCTTTGTGGCCACATTGTGGATTCATTCTATCGATATTTCTCTGATTTTTGGTTTTTCGGATATGATACTCGAGATTCCACCAAATTCCATGGCAATCTCCATGGTCTTACGAGCGCGACTTCATAGCGTAATCGCAAGGTTGGGGGGCGGTCTACGGGTACGGATGTTTCCTGGGAGATCCAGGCGTAACCATTGTGTATCTGCGATCAATTGAGTCGCTTGGTAGCGTAATCAGCAGGGGCTGCAAGAGCCTAGGGTACGGATGTTTCCTGGGAGATCCAGGTGTAACCATTGTGTATCTGCAGTACTACCAGTCTTCATGGCGTAATCGCAAGGTTCGGGGGCGGCCTAACGGTACAGATGTTTCCTGGGGGATCCAGGCGAAACCATGTGTATCCGCGATCCATGATCGACATGTTTTGTTTTTTTTTGATTGTACTTTCCATATCTGTTTTTAAAAGTTTTCCAGTGTTTTCACTGGATGTTGAAACAAGTCTACTAAGTACCTGGAGAATTCTAGCTTTGCACCTGATCAACGCACTACAAGAGTCTGCAGGAACGAGGATAAACTTGTTAAGACATCGAGTTATAAAAGTATTTTGATAAAATATTATATAAATGATACTTTGATCAGTTATTTCCTTTTTTTAAAGGATTTTAAAGTGTTTTAAATATTTTACCTCTTTAACCAACAATTTTAAATAATGGTTCATTCTTTTCTTTCAACCTGCTTTACCTCCTAGCTAATTTTCTTCCCTACCTTCTTTCGGGATGTCTTCCAACCTATTGTTCTTTCTAGTTGTTTCTCCGCTCCCTTCCTTTTCGAGGACGAAAAGATTTGAGTGGGGGAGAGTGTAACAACCCTAGATTTTTGTATATATTTTATTTGACTTTATTATATTTTGAAAACTATTTTAAACTTTTTTGATTTCAAACATTTCATTTTTAAATATAAATGTTGATTATTATGTGAATTTTAATTTCAAACTGGTATAAATTTAACATTTTCCTGAAAAAGGGATTTCTGGTCAAACTGGTCAAACTTTGACTTTTAAAACTTCAAATTTAAATTGTTTAAAATCTTAAATTTTATATTTTATTATGAAAATAGACTTAATAACATGAATACTGCTTTTTGTTTCGTTGAAAACGAAATTAAATTGTAAAAGTTATGTACATTTCAATTTTGAGTATAATTTGTTTTGTTTTGCAATTTTGCCTATTTTAAATTTTATAAATCATATTTTCTTTATCATATTTTATTTTAAAATGTGTTAATATGTTATTTTATGTATATTTTGTCTTTTAATATTTTTGAAGTGATAATAAATTTTTCCAAAATTTATTGCATTTATTAAAGACTAGTTTCTATTTTTCTACTATATTCTTCATTTAAATTATATTTAATTAAAATTTATTTATTTATTTTTGTGAATGCATTTTTATTTTTTGTTCTTATCTTTATTTATAAATATTTTTCCAAGTCCATACAATATTCACTAAGTTTATTTCATTTATTTTCAAATTTTCTAGACTAGTTTTCATTTCCTGTACTATTTTTTAGTTTAATCATATATAATTAATATTTATTTATTTATATTTTTTTTATCTGTTATATTTTCGAATTTTAACTGAATTTATAAGTATCTTCGGTTATTTAAATTTATATAATGAAATTAAAGAAATTTGAAAAGGTTATGACTTTTGATTTTCCTATGGCCTTTTATCTTCCACCTTTTCATATTTGTAACTTAACTTTTCATTCAATTGGCCATTACTTCTCACTTCTTTCAGCCGACTATCATTTTGTCATTCACCTAAAATTTTGTTTCTCATTTCCTGAAAGAAAATTTCGGCCATAGCTTGTGAAAGATTTTGGTAAACTTCTTTTTCTTTTTGTTTACTTTTATTGATTTTTGATAATGATTTTTGCACTTGTTTTCTCACCTTCTATGCTCAGCTCCTCCTTCCTCCTCCACCTTGGCCTCCTCCACCACCACCACATCTGGTCAACACCTCCTCCAGCCCAGCCCCAAGCCATGGCCATGCCCCTTGATGAAGAAGATCCACCTAAAAATAAACAAAACTCCACCTTAATGTTCATAGCCTAGCCTAACTTGTTCCACCACCTCTCTCCTCCACTTTGGCCGCCCAAACACCACCACCACCAGCCACAACCTGAGCCTTGGACCTCTGTAGCACCTGTAGTTTATCCTTCCAGATCAGGCCATGCCCAATAGTGCCTTTGTCGAACCCATTTAGGCCTTGAAATCTATGTTGTTGCTTGTAGTTGTGTTGCCTTGTTTTGAAATTCAAGCACATATCCTTCATCTCCTCTTTATATTGCTATGGCGACCCCTATATGACCTGAACCTGATCCAAACCTGATCCAAACCTGATCCAAAACAATCCCATTACAGTGTCTTTCCAGGCCATAGCTGAAGTATAAGTGGTTAAATGCAAGTGCAAAAGCTCTAGCATTGAATTGTGTAGTTATTCCTAGCATTGTTTGTAATATTTTGGTTTGTAATTCATGTTTGTTTTTGTTTTGTTTGATATTTAACAAGGCAATTAGCCTTGGCTCTCCCACTCTCAAATCTTTGTCGTGTTATCGTGCTTTTGAAGTTCCTTATTTGTGCATTTGGTTGTCATCTCCAGCTTATACAGGTGAGTTATTCTCACCAGACAATATGTACATATATAACTAGTGAATTGACCCCTTTTGAATCTGCAAAATGCATTATCATGTTACAGCTGCTATGTTATGATTTTATGATGTTCACCCATGCTTAAACACCTATTATATTATATGTTACTGTTATATTATGTTGTTGTAACGACCCGGTATTTTGGACCATTCAAATCGACAATAAATCCACACATGTCTGACTTGAATAATTCAAAATAACAGATTGTAATAAAAATTTGGCAAAACTCAGCATATGCAGTAAATAAATCAATCACATAATCACAGACACATAGTAATACAATAATACGCAGCGGAATAGATAAAATAGTAGT
Organism: Allium fistulosum; assembly: GCA_030737815.1. NCBI lineage: Eukaryota > Viridiplantae > Streptophyta > Magnoliopsida > Asparagales > Amaryllidaceae > Allium > Allium fistulosum. The sequence goes on from CM060907.1 coordinate 174,156,542, forward strand.
TCATGAAGCTACTATATAAACATCAGAGTTAGAAATAAAATACAACAGAATATCTCAAATGCAGTGAAGTCTCCAGTACAACAGATGACTTCTCTGAACAAATCAACTAGAAGAGTTGAAAGCTGAGGCGATACTTGGATCTCCAAAGGAAGCTCCAAACTCCAAGGGTGAGTCTCAAATGCTGTATCACTCGGTCTGACCCGAGCGTAAAGCAAAACACAAAACACTCGAGTCAGGATTAACATTCTTATATAAATAAATCCAACTCAAGTGAAATATCAATTGAAATACGAGTAACTTAAAGGATGTTGGGATAACCATCCTCTAAGGATCTTCAGAACTATCTACAAGGTGGAAATATACATTTTAACACCGTGGTCATTTCAATTAAATTTATACTTCAAAACCCAACTATCATTTCATTTCAAATATATCCATTTTCCAAAATAGTGTATATATATATTAAATGATTTAAAAAGTAAAGTATTTAATTTCCTCAAGTCTAGCAAATCGATTCAAATCAACTTCAAATTCCAAATTCAAATTTATTCAAAGCTCAATTCATCAATTTAATTCATTTCTAAACAGATCATTTAAATTTTCAATATATTTCAAAGCTTTAATATTCAACATTTTCAAAGTTAAATTTAACAGTTTCATATAGCTCTTGATTTAACTTCATTATTATTTAATCAGGGAATATTCACTTAATAAATTCAATATCATTTAACTAGCCTTAAATTACATTTTACTAAATATTTGCTTAAACTTTAGTTAAACAAAAAAAAATATTCATTAGATTGCTTATAAATCAAACTCAAGTTATAAATCATATCTTACATCTCAGTTTCAATAAGTTTCAAATCAGTTTAATTAAATAAAATTCTTTATTGAATACAATTTCAACTAAATTCAAATTATCTTTCTAACCTTAACTTATTCAAATTATTACCAAAATCTATTTTGAAATATATTTTAAACACTCAACATATTATATGTATTTAAATCAATCATTCCCATTTATATATAATAATTTAAGGCTCAACATTTATTAAAACCATATATTTCTTTCCAAAACCATAGAATTCATTTTTAAAATATTTATATATATGGACCAATGGTGTTTGTATATATATTTATCATATGGTTAAGTGATACAGATATTTATCATTTCAATCCGAAATTTAAATATATACGGGTAGATATCATTTCGACCCGTAATCCCAATTTCAATTCAAATGAAAATCGCTTGGGTTTATCATTTCAACCCATAACGAAATTCTCCTATTCTAAAGTCCGTTCGGGTATGTATCATTTCAACCCATAGTGAATTCTATACTAACAGGGAACTTGCAGAGTGATAACAGATAATAAAAAATATAACAACAGGCATATATCATCAATATAAATAACAGATATTGGTGTCAGATGTCATAGGTGAACATATACAAATAATGGTAATAACAGGCATATAAATACTAGATACTGGTGTCAGATGTCATAGGTGGACATATACAGATAATAGCATATATAACAATTTAAATAACTACAGCATCATATTTCAATTGTCGTTTCAATTGAAATCAAATTTAATAAATACAAGAACGTTAATCATGAGTGATTGCTCACCTTTCGAGGTTAGAGAGATAGACAATGAAGTTGAGTTATGAAATGCAAGCACGACTTCCAAAGCAAAGTTAGATGGTACAATTTCGACGGAAAAGCTGATAGATAGAAATTGATGAGAACGGATCAAATTAGCTTGATAAAATTGAAACGAAGATTATATGATTAATTTATTACTTTCTTTCAAAATGAACGTTAAATCAAAACACACATTTTAAAAAAATGAAATATATATATATATATATATATATGCACACCCATGAAAACCATATAACTTTAAAACACTTCCATTTCATATTAATGTTAAATAACAAATATATAATTATTCAAAATGTCACATATATAGTATATTCATTTTATGGTTGTCGTTTCCATGTAATAAATATTCATTTTAAACCAATATTAAAATAATATATATGTATAGTTAAAAAAAATCAATGTTCTAACATAAAGCACATATATTAAAGATCAACACACATATATATAATATCTTTTGAAATGAATACTTATGTATATATATAATTATTATAGTTTATTACTTTCCTTTTCAAAATATCCAGCAGGAAATCAAACAACTTATGCACATATATGTGCAGATAAACAATATTCTTTATAATACATTGTTAACTTACTCCTTTTTTTTCTCTTTTTTTTTTATTTTTTTATTAAACCTTTATATATAACAAAATATATGTATAAAATAAAATATTTGTATATATAAAAATCAAAACGTTTCAAACATATATTCAAAAACTGGATCATATAAATAACAATGTATTTAGTTAACGCATAGTATAAAATTCATTTATATAACACTCTTATATATATATAAATCTTGTATAAGTAAACCTTTATAGCTTCATAACTTATTTACTTTCACATATAACAAGATCTGTACAAAAGAATGCAAATTTTTCTCAAATCCTTTTGAACGTTTATAAGAAAAATTTTAAACAATAAATATACCTTCTTATTTAGGAAAGGAAGTAAGCATGCACTTGTAGGAGAAACGTGAGTGAAGGTTGAGGGTTGTAGGCGGTGGAAAGGGAAGAGGGGCGGAGATAGCTTCAGGCGATGGGTATATACGTCGCGCAAATTTTTTTTTTTTTTTTTAATCTGGCGTAGGCCATGGAAAAATTTGGGAGGAGGAAAAGTAAGCAAATGGTGGGGAGTGGATCTCGAAAATAAAGAAGGAGCAGGCAACAATGAAATATATGAAGAGAGAGGTAGTGGAAAGCTACAGAGAAAAATATAATATAAAAGGTAATAATAAATGAAAATCAACGTTCATGCGTTGATTCAACAGAGAAGTTAAAGCAAATAAGAAGAGAATGGATTGATTTAAAGGAAAGGCAATGAATGGTTTAGAAATAAATAAAATGTAAAACGTATACGTTTTAATTTCAAAAAGGAAAGAAATAAATACGGGGATGGCAACAGTCAAAATGCACATTTAGGCTAATAATAGAATATAAAAGTAAGAAACTCAAAAGGATAGGCACAGAGATGTGAAATCAGGGAGACAAGGGAAGCAAGTGATCTTTCAAATTTATAACGTTGGCAATAAATATAGAATAAATGAAAATGAAGAGGGGAAGAAATAAACTATTTATGGGCGATGAATTTATAAAAGGAACCATGATGTGTACAATAATTGAAATGAAAATATAAACAAATAAATGAATATGGTACAAATGAAGATGAAGGGGAAAAGAAATAAACTATTTATGGGCGATGAATTTATAAAAGGAACCATGATGTGTACAATAATTGAAATGAAAACGTACACAAATAAATGATTACCAGTGAAGTTAAAAAGGCAATAATAGTGTAAATGTGAATCGTTGCCACATAAACAAATAAAACGTATACAAATCATTTACCGGTTATGTGATGGCAACGGTCACCCTTAATTGAGCTGAATAATAAAAGCCAATGCTTTGAATGTATGCCATAAATTAAGTAATATACACTAATTTCTAAATTTATTAGTAGCTAGGAATAGCAACGTTTGAACGTGAATTGGAAAGCAATTAATACCGTGGTCCAGCCTGTACGTTTCAAATTTTGAAAATGAAGAAAATAGAAATGGAACAGGTTGCAAAAGGAAAGCCACACATATAAATGGAATAAAACGTTAACAATGAAACGTGCCACATTCAATGGAAAGAAACTGAAATGATAACGTCAAGCACGGGAATTAAGGACAATAAAGTAGAAAGTATGAGAAACGTAAAAGTGAACAAACGAATGAATGCAAGCTACAGATATATATATATATATATATATAAATGATGTAAAATATTATGTTTCTACTAGAGAGAAGAGAAAATGTTTGAAATGGAATAAATAGGGAAGGAACAAACCCGAAATGAAATAGCAACGGATAGAAAATTAAAGAGCTACAGCATGAATACGGGGAGTAATAAAGGTATGGTATTGATTGGATTGTAACTGATGTAAAACTTGAATGGACAGGGAAGAAATAAAATTTATGGTAACAGTCGATTCCCTTGATTTCATGCAAATTTATTTTCAACAATTCTTAACTGATTTGAATTTAATAGAATTACATAATAAATAAACTTTCATATAATTAATTGAAAATTTACCATTTGCTATATTTAATTATATGTAATCCAAATAAATTTTTTTTCAAAATTTTATTATTAATAATTTCTCAAAAATCCAATTCAATACGTTATAAACCAATTAAAAATTGCTAAACTTTTATGGGTCGTTACACTCTCCCCCACTCAAAACTTTTCGTCCCCGAAAAGGAACAAAGTAGGAGAATTAAAGCAACCAGAAAGAAAATAGATTAAAAGACAAGATAAACAATAAATTTAAAACTATACAAATTTTACTTGAAATATTCATTTAAAAACATCATTTGAAATTTAATTTTCTTTAATACTTTAATACTTTTCATAACTCCTTTGAAAACGATTGTTTACATTATTACTTATATTTACAAAGAAGCTATTGAAAATTTTAAACCCAAAATTTATAAAAAAAAACTTTTTTATTTATCTCAAGGTACTTCCAACATTATAATAAATTAATAATCATTCACTATAAATATGTTATAATTAATTAATAACTTCTGAAACACTAAAATTTTTCTATTATACCATGTAGTATATAAATAAACAATATTTTAAAGGATATATTCAAAAGAAGGAAAGAAGATAGATTCGGAAAAGAGAATATAGGTGAATAAATAAAGCAGAGCAGATAAGGTAGATTCAAGAGAACAGTATCGGGCATGAATAATTAATTTAGAACCATAAGAATTTCAATTTCAAATATTAATACAGAATTCCTTTGTTGAAAATACTTTTATAAATAAATACTTTTATAACTCGATGTTTCAACAAGTTTATCCTTGTTCCTGTAGACTCTGGTAGTGCGTTGATCAGGCGCAAAACTAGAATTCTCCAGGTACTTAGTAGACTTGTTTTAACACCTAGTGAAAATACTGGAAAAACTTTTTTTAAAAACAGATATGGAAAGTACAATCCAAACAAAAACAAACAAAACCTTTGTCTAACCATGGTTCGCAGATACACAATGGTTACGCCTGGTTCCCCCAGGAACCAATCCATATCCGTAAGCTTTCTCAGCCCTGCGAGTTACGCCATGATGACTAGTAGAATGCAGGATACACAATGGTTACGCCTGGATCCCCCAGGAAACAATCCGTACCCCTAGGCAAGACTCAGCCAGGCAGTTGCGCTATGCAGTCACGAGAGAACGATAAGACCATGGGTAACGCCATGGAATTCAAAGGACACTCGAGTATCATATCCGGAAAACCAAAAATCAGAGAGAATAATATCGATAGAATGAATCCAAGATGTGGCCACAAATCGGATATCAAGCAGAAGGCACTTTCCATATCTTTACTTCGAAAATATGTATCATATAGTACCTTTTCAAATCACTTTCAAATATCGTACTTATATAAAATCCATTATATATAAGATTTAATTTTCAAATCAAATACTTTCCAAAATCAATAGTATATCAAATCATACTTATATAGACTTCAATTATATAAGATTTCACTTTCAAATTGAGTACCTTTTCAAATCTATAGTTTTCGAATCAATTTCAACAAATCAATTTTATATGAGTTCGACAACTCCCAAATCAAGTTTTTAGTAACATAAGGTTCTCAAATTTCAATTTGTTTCAATATCAGTTCAATTTCAAAATCATATACAATTTCACCAAATTATTTCTTCACAAATTAATTATCTTTAGCTTCAAAGTTTCCAAAATAATAGATTTTGAAAATAAATCCAAATTTCCAAATCAATAATTTAAGTCAACCAATTCATTTCCAAAATCAAATGGTTTTCAAAATCATCTTATATTTACCTAAGGTCCATCTTATATAAGGATCAAATTTTTCAAAAATAAGTTTCGCTGTATCAAGAGCCATATGAGATTGAATATCTTTGCTTTTATGGGTTATATATCTTTGTAATTTAAGTTGGAAATTTACTTTTAGTAAGCAAAGATATTCTAACTCGACAGCTTTCAATTTCAGCGTCAAAATATATCAATGATATTAGGATATAAGATGTACATACGTCATCATTTCGCAAAATCACATTTGATCGCTCGCTCGATCACACAAGTTTGCTTTCGAACTAGTATTGTCCATTCGACTTCCCTAATGCGGATTTCGATATGGTTTCTCGACTAGAAGCCATCGGTCTCCTTGCATAGCTATATACTACGATAGAGAATTCAAGAATCAAGCCCAAAATCCATATCAAATATTCGCCATCAAGAATCAAATGAAAAATCCTAACCCGAAATGGTGTAATCCACCTCGAACTTGTGTACTCAAACTTGGATCAAATTAATTATGCGAATAAAACAGCATACGTACAACTTATATATTTATTCCAACTTGTTAAATATATAGTTTCATAAAGATGTTACTAAGTTAAAACATTTAAACTAAATTTTATTCAAAATATTTTGAAGACCAAATTCTTCTCAAGACATTTCAAATCTAAATTTCATATTAGAAAATTTAAAATTTCCTTATTCATTTACTTAACCAAACAGTTTCAACTTATTTAAATCATATTACTTCATACTTAAACATTCAAAACAAACTTATATACTTTATCAAAATACTTTTCAAAATTTCTTAGCTTTGAAAAGTTAACCTTGATTTGAAAGTGCTCGAACCTTCAAAATAGTTGAAGAAATCATTTTCAAATTCAAGAGTTGGAAATCAGCAACAAATTAGTAAATCAATTTTAATAGATAGGGTTATATCAAATCCAAAACTCGAAGACTAAACACCGGCTCATTTCAAATCGTTTCAAATACATATACATATATCTTTCGAATATCAATCATACTTCAAAATTTTGAAATAAAAATGGTTTAAAAAAAATCACTCGCATAGCAAAGCTACTGAAGTGGCCTATCCCTCACTCTGAAACTCGAAAATCAATGTCGATGATGCCTGCACTCATCACCGAAATTATTTTCCAGCGACACAAGTGAGTTCTGGACTTCTATTTTCTCAAACTTCTTTTGAAATTTCTTCGAAACTCATTGGAACTCATTTGAAACATTTCTTATTCGGAAAATACTTTCAAACCGTATTATTATATATTTACAAAACCTTAAAACCAATTTCAAAATACCGGAGTTCAATTCTCGAATTTCAAATTTAAAGTCCTTTAGTTATAAATCATTTTTATATAAATCAATTTCTTATATAACTTTTCAAAATTACAAATCCTTTCGAAACCTCAAATTCTCATTTTAAAAAGGGTATATAATCTTTATCGAAAACATTTCACTTTTATATATAGAATATAATCATACTTATAAAAATAATAATTTCGATTTAGAAAACAATTTCTTAAAATACAAACAAACCCGATTTCAAAGGATGATTTAAGAATGGATTTCAAACAAAGATAGAGATTCAAATTAGAGGGACTCTAATCGATTAGGATTTCTGATTCGAAGATAAGTTCGAACGAAAATGAGATAATTAATTACAAAACAATAGATCGATGCAGTTATATAAATCGCGGGCGACCTTAACCGATCAACCGTGATTCCAAAATAAGATCAGTGCCGAATTCTAAGGCAAATCGACAATCGATCGCCAAAGATAGAATTCGACATAGCAAAAGATAGCAGCATTTAAACCGAGGGATATATAAATCTCCGGTGAATCAATGCTAATTGTAAAGAAGTTTCACCCCTTCACAATTCCTTCAAAGATTGGCGGGATCGCCTATTCTTATAGAGATCATTCGAAGTGGAGTTATGGGATACTCCAGAATCAAAAGAATACTAATAGAGAGAGACAAGAATGAATTTTGGAACCGTAGGGAACGTTCCAAAGTTCAAAGGAAATCGAGTCAAAAGGAAGAGATTAAACTCAAACGAAAGTGATTCTGTAAATAAATTTACAATATATGCTAAGTTTCGCCTAGATCCAAAGCTCTGATACCAACTGTAACGACCCGGTATTTTGGACCATTCAAATCGACAATAAATCCACACATGTCTGACTTGAATAATTCAAAATAACAGATTGTAATAAAAATTTGGCAAAACTCAGCATATGCAGTAAATAAATCAATCACATAATCACAGACACAGAGTAATACAATAATACGCAGTGGAATAGATAAAATAGTAGTTCATGAAGCTACTATATAAACATCAGAGTTAGAAATAAAATACAACAGAATATCTCAAATGCAGTGAAGTCTCCAGTACAACAGATGACTTCTCTGAACAAATCAACTAGAAGAACTGAAAGCTGAGGCGATAGTTGGATCTCCAAAGGAAGCTCCAAACTCCAAGGGTGAGTCTCAAATGCTGTATCACTCGGTCTGACCCGAGCGTAAAGCAAAACACAAAACACTCGAGTCAGGATTAACATTCTTATATAAATAAATCCAACTCAAGTGAAATATCAATTGAAATACGAGTAACTTAAAGGATGTTGGGATAACCATCCTCTAAGGATCTTCAGAACTATCTACAAGGTGGAAATATACATTTTAACACCGTGGTCATTTCAATTAAATTTATACTTCAAAACCCAAATATCATTTCATTTCAAATATATCCATTTTCCAAAATAGTATATATATATATATATATTAAATGATTTAAAAAGTAAAGTATTTAATTTCCTCAAGTCTAGCAAATCGATTCAAATCAACTTCAAATTCCAAATTCAAATTTATTCAAAGCTCAATTCATCAATTTAATTCATTTCTAAACAGATCATTTAAATTTTCAATATATTTCAAAGCTTTAATATTCAACATTTTCAAAGTTAAATTTAACAGTTTCATATAGCTCTTGATTTAACTTCATTATTATTTAATCAGGGAATATTCACTTAATAAATTCAATATCATTTAACTAGCCTTAAATTACATTTTTACTAAATATTTCCTTAAACTTTAGTTAAACAAAAAAAAATATTCATTAGATTACTTATAAATCAAACTCAAGTTATAAATCATATCTTACATCTCAGTTTCAATAAGTTTCAAATCGGTTTAATTAAATAAAATTCTTTATTGAATACAATTTCAACTAAATTCAAATTATCTTTCTAACCTTAACTTATTCAAATTATTACCAAAATCTATTTTGAAATATATTTTAAACACTCAACATATTATATGTATTTAAATCAATCATTCCCATTTATATATAATAATTTAAGGCTCAACATTTATTAAAACCATATATTTCTTTCCAAAACCATAGAATTCATTTTTAAAATATTTATATATATGGACCAACGTTGTCTGTATATATATTTATCATATGGTTAAGTGATACAGATATTTATCATTTCAATCCGAAATTTAAATATATACGGGTAGATATCATTTCGACCCGTAATCCCAATTTCAATTCAAATGAAAATCGCTTGGGTTTATCATTTCAACCCATAACGAAATTCTCCTATTCTAAAGTCCGTTCGGGTATGTATCATTTCAACCCATAGTGAATTCTATACTAACAGGGAACTTGCAGAGTGATAACAGATAATAAAAAATATAACAACAGGCATATATCATCAATATAAATAACAGATATTGGTGTCAGATGTCATAGGTGAACATATACAGATAATGGTAATAACAGGCATATAAATACTAGATACTGGTGTCAGATGTCCTAGGTGGACATATACAGATAATAGCATATATAACAATTTAAATAACTACAACATCATATTTCAATTGTCGTTTCAATTGAAATCAAATTTAATAAATACAAGAACGTTAATCGTGAGTGATTGCTCACCTTTCGAGGTTAGAGAGATAGACAATGAAGTTGAGTTATGAAATGCAAGCACGACTTCCAAAGCAAAGTTAGATGGTACAATTTCGACGGAAAAGCTGATAGATAGAAATTGATGAGAACGGATCAAATTAGCTTGATAAAATTGAAACGAAGATTATATGATTAATTTATTACTTTCTTTCAAAATGAACGTTAAATCAAAACACGCATTTAAAAAAAATGAAATATATATATATATATATGCACACCCATGAAAACCATATAACTTTAAAACACTTCCATTTCATATTAATGTTAAATAACAAATATATAATTATTCAAAATGTCACATATATAGTATATTCATTTTATGGTTGTCGTTTCCATGTAATAAATATTCATTTTAAACCAATATTAAAATAATATATATGTATAGTTAAAAAAAATCAATGTTCTAACATAAAGCACATATATTAAAGATCAACACACATATATATATAATATATTTTGAAATGAATACTTATGTATATATATAATTATTATAGTTTATTACTTTCCTTTTCAAAATATCCAGCAGGAAATCAAACAACTTATGCACATATATGTGCAGATAAACAATATTCTTTATAATACATTGTTAACTTACTCCTTTTTTTTCTCTTTTTTTTTATTTTTTTATTAAACTTTTATATATAACAAAATATATGTATAAAATAAAATATTTGTATATATAAAAATCAAAACGTTTCAAACATATATTCAAAAACTGGATCATATAAATAACAATGTATTTAGTTAACGCATAGTATAAAATTCATTTATATAACACTCTTATATATATATAAATGTTGTATAAGTAAACCTTTATAGCTTCATAACTTATTTACTTTCACATATAACAAGATCTGTACAAAAGAATGCAAATTTTTCTCAAATCCTTTTGAACGTTTATAAGAAAAATTTTAAACAATAAATATACCTTCTTATTTAGGAAAGGAAGTAAGCATGCACTTGTAGGAGAAACGTGAGTGAAGGTTGAGGGTTGTAGGCGGTGGAAAGGGAAGAGGGGCGGAGATAGCTTCAGGTGATGGGTATATACGTCGCGCAATTTTTTTTTTTAATCTGGCGTAGGCCATGGAAAAATTTGGGAGGAGGAAAAGTTCAAATGGTGGGGAGTGGATCTCGAAAATAAAGAAGGAGCAGGCAACAATGAAATATATGAAGAGAGAGGTAGTGGAAAGCTACAGAGAAAAATATAATATAAAAGGTAATAATAAATGAAAATCAACGTTCATGCGTTGATTCAAAAGAGAAGTTAAAGCAAATAAGAAGAGAATGGATTGATTTAAAGGAAAGGCAATGAATGGTTTAGAAATAAATAAAATGTAAAACGTATACGTTTTAATTTCAAAAAGGAAAGAAATAAATACGGGGATGGCAACAGTCAAAATGCACATTTAGGCTAATAATAGAATATAAAAGTAAGAAACTCAAAAGGATAGGCACAGAGATGTGAAATCAGGGAGACAAGGGAAGCAAGTGATCTTTCAAATTTATAACGTTGGCAATAAATATAGAATAAATGAAAATGAAGAGGGGAAGAAATAAACTATTTATGGGCGATGAATTTATAAAAGGAACCATGATGTGTACAATAATTGAAATGAAAATATACACAAATAAATGAATATGGTACAAATGAAGATGAAGGGGAAAAGAAATAAACTATTTATGGGCGATGAATTTATAAAAGGAACCATGATGTGTACAATAATTGAAATGAAAACATACACAAATAAATGATTACCAGTGAAGTTAAAAAGGCAATAATAGTGTAAATGTGAATCGTTGCCACATAAACAAATAAAACGTATACAAATCATTTACCGGTTATGTGATGGCAACGGTCACCCTTAATTGAGCTGAATAATAAAAGCCAATGCTTTGAATGTATGCCATAAATTAAGTAACAGACACTAATTTCTAAATTTATTAGTAGCTAGGAATAGCAATTAATACCGTGGTCCAGCCTGTACGTTTCAAATTTTGAAAACGAAGAAAATAGAAATGGAACAGGTTGCAAAAGGAAATCCACACATATAAATGGAATAAAACGTTAACAATGAAACGTGCCACATTCAATGGAAAGAAACTGAAATGATAACGTCAAGCACGGGAATTAAGGACAATAAAGTAGAAAGTATGAGAAACGTAAAAGTGAACAAACGAATGAATGCAAGCTACAGATATATATATATATATAAATGATGTAAAATATTATGTTTCTACCAGAGAGAAGAGAAAATGTTTGAAATGGAATAAATAGGGAAGGAACAAACCCGAAATGAAATAGCAACGGATAGAAAATTAAAGAGCTACAGCATGAATACGGGGAGTAATAAAGGTATGGTATTGATTGGATTGTAACTGATGTAAAACTTGAATGGACAGGGAAGAAATAAAATTTATGGTAACAGTCGATTCCCTTGATTTCATGCAAATTTATTTTCAACAATTCTTAACTGATTTGAATTTAATAGAATTACATAATAAATAAACTTTCATATAATTAATTGAAAATTTACCATTTGCTATATTTAATTATATGTAATCCAAATAAATTTTTTTTCAAAATTTTATTATTAATAATTTCTCAAAAATCCAATTCAATACGTTATAAACCAATTAAAAATTGCTAAACTTTTATGGGTCGTTACAGTCATTCTATTATTTTTATCAGTTTATCACACTGCAAGTTCCCTTTAGATTAGAATCACAATGGGTTGAAATGATACATACCCGAACGGACTTGAGAATAGGAGAAAATCGTTATGGGCTGAAATTATACGCCTGAATGATTTTCAATTATTTCCATTTACTTGGGATTGCGGGTTTGAAATGATCAAACCCGGGTATCTTTGTAAATTACGGGTTGAAATGATAAATTACCCGTATCACTTTACCTAGGCTAGAAAATGAAATACAGACCCGTTGTTAAAATATATTTTATAATTTTTTTTAAATATTTTAGAAATGTAAATATTATAATATTTTGATTTAAACTAAATAAAAATGATTTTTTGTAAAGCATTATTGATTTTCTGAAAATTTATAAGTGAAATAAATTAATGGTAAAATTAGAAATGTAAGTTATTTTGGGAAATTTTAATTTGGTGATAATTGGAATTTAAATTAAATATGAAATGTGATAAATTCATGATAATTTGGATTAAAGTGAATTTAAATGATTTTTATATTATATTAATGATTTTGAATAAAGTTAAAATGTGAAATGAATGAATATTTAAGTTGAAATTTTGAAATATAACTAAAATTGGAAATTTGTGAATTTGGCTTAAAAGTGAATTTTAAGTTAAGTAAATAAAAATGGAATTAAGTTATATTTGAAAATTTAAACATGGGTGTTAAGTTAATTTAATTTAATGAATTTATAATTTAATATTGGAATTTAATAAGTGAATTATTATTAAATTTTGATTTTTGAATGGAGGTTTAACTTTATAAAATCATGAATATAAGGGTATTTGAATGATTGTTTTAAAAGTGAAATTATATGATTTTATAAGTTAAAAATGATTTATATAGAAATATAATTGTTTGTGAAATTATACCGAATATTTGAAGTTAATTAACTACATTTCTAAAATGCTATAAATTCTAATGTAAATGATAATACAACATTTGTAAATGCTGTAGTTGATAATAATGAACCAAATGGCTAAATTTAATTAAAGGCTATTATAGCATTTTTGTAAATGTTATAATGGTTGAATTTAACTAAGTTTATTTGAAACTAATGTAAGCCTATTACAGCATTTTAAATGCTGTCTTTTTTTAAATTGAACTGTTTTAAATGTGACTTTCCGTAGCATTTTCTAAATGCTGCGAAAGTTGAATCTTCATTGTTTTAATTAATTTAAGTGAACGAATGAACTTTGAAAGATTAAAATTTTGGAAATTTAATAATTTAATTATTAAATACAATAACTTCATTTTTATGATTTAAAATAAAGTAATTTGTTTCGAAATATAAACAATTTTGAAATATGATATTTTGATATTTTGAAATGGATTTTTGAAGGATATGGAATTTTGAAATGATATTTGATTTCGAAGTATAAAATACCATTTTGAAATTTTAACCATGGGATGTATTTAATTTATAGTTTAACTGATCCTTAAAGGATGGGCGATCCCAAGCATCCTTTGAGTTATTGTGCATTTCTACTACAGTTCACTTGAGTTTGTTTACATTATATAAGTATATATTGTCCTGACTCGAGTGTTTTGTGTTTTACTTTACGCTCGGGTCAGCCTGAGTATTTACAGCTTAGCTTTGGATTTCTTTCTGGAGCTAGGAATCGCTGGAGATTCTGCTTGTCTAGTTATCTGTTCCTTTCAGTTCAGTTTTTCTATTTTAGTTCTGGTACTCATAAACTTCTATTTATTTGAGATTTCTATTGTATATGTTTTCAAGCAGATATTATGTATTATGTTTTGAGAGTTTGTTATAGTAGCTTCATGAACTATTATGGTTTTTATATTCCGCTGCGAGTTATTCTGATATTTAGTGTCTGTGATTCTATATTTGATTTTATTTGCTCCAAATTTTATTACAATATGTTATTTTGAATTTTTCAAGTCAGACATGTGTGAATTATTGTCGATTTGAATGGTCCAAAATAGTGGGTCGTTACAATGTCTCAATACAATAATCAAATACAAGATCTGAATACATCACTTGAATAAACTGAATGACTGCAAGCTGAATAGATATTGCTGGATCTCGAAGCGATGCTCCAACTCCAAAGGTGAGTCTCGAACACTGAGCCACTCAGTCTGACCTGAGCGTAAAGCAAAACACAATACACTCGAATCAGGATTAACATTCTTATATCAATAAATCCAACTCAAGTGATATATCAACTGAAATACAAGTAACTTAAAGAATGCTTGGGATAACCATCCTCTAAGGATCCGTTAAACTATTTACTATGTAGTAATATATGCTATTATAATAATGTCTAATAGTAAAATAAATTTACTTTTAAATAGCGTTAAGGAGTACCCATATCCCCCTTAACACATAATAGTCCCAGTAGTCTATCCAGTATTAGCGTACCCCCAAATCGGGAGCTACCCTAAATACTCCATAGGCTACGACACAAAACCAAACTCGTAGTAAAGCTCGATATGGTAGGTGACACGGCATAATGAGGCAATGCCAGGGTAGATATACCAATTACGCACACGGGCTGGTGGAAACGCATAGCAGCCACTACCGCCCACCTCGGAACACACTCCCAAATCAAAATCGAAGGGTGGCCACCAAATCAATCACACAGTAATAGAAAAGTATATAAGAAATGTGTCCGATCAGAGGTGCTACCTCATTGGCCCGAGATCGCTCCTATTTTAGCTACCTTAAGCCAACTCACGGAAGTAGGGTCCACGTTCATACCTCAATAGGGTCGTCGCTACCATCCTACTTCATTCTGGAATCTCCACCGCATACACGGTTGTTAAAGTGGTTTTCAGTATCGACAGAGTATGCCCATATCCGATCCAGGTCTCTTTAACAAACAATCGTTATTATAACACCGTGGTCATTTCAAAATAGTTTATATTTCAAAACCAAAATATCATTTCGATTTCAAAAACCATATCAATACGATATCATTTTTCACTTCAAATATATTCATTTTCAAAATCAAAGTCCTTTCAAAGTTATAACACTTTCAAAACCAAACACTTGAAACTATAACACTTTGGAAATCACAACACTTTCCTTTAAACAGTTTAGATATTATTATATATAATAAAATAGTTTATAAAATAAATAGTTTGTATATAATAGTTATAAGTTAAAATAATTTACAATAAAATAATTTATATTGAAAATGATTTATATTAAAATAGTTTATATGAAAAAAATTATAATGTAAAATATAAATAGTTTTAGATATAGTTTAAAAATACTTTATAAAATAAAATAGCTTCCTCAATTTCAAAATCGATTCAAATCAACTCGAATTCCAAAATTCAAATTTTATCAAATCTCAAATCATCAATTTCAATTCGATTCAGTTTCTCAGTAAACCATTTCAAATTATCGATTTCAAATACATATTTAAACCATAAAATAAGCCATTTCAATTTCAATATATTTCAAAGCTTTAAATATTCAACATTCAAAACTAAATTCAACAATTTCATATATATATATATATATATAACAAATTCACTTTACTATTATTTTAAATTTTGAAATATTCACTTAATAAATCCAGTACCATTTAAACCATCCCCAAATTATAATAAACTAAATACTTCCTTCAATTTATTTAAACTTGAAATATTCATTTAAATCACTCTAAATCAAAAATCAAGTTATAAAATCATATCTTTAGAATTTCAAATTTAATAAATTTCAAATCAAACTTATTTAAGTATAATTCTTGAATAAATATAATTTCAAATCAATTTCCAATCTGAATTTATTAAAATCATTATAAACTCTATATTTGAAATTATAGGTATTAATAAATACTTATAGATATTATTTATCAACTTAATTAAATCAACTTTAATATATCTTTAAAATCAATATTAATCAAAACCATATATTTCTTTTCAAACCATAGAAATCATTTCCAAATATTTATATATTGACCAACGGTGTCCGTATATAATTTTCTATCCTATGGTTAAGGGATACAGATATTTATCATTTCAATCCGCAATTTAAATATATACGGGTATATCTTTTCAACTCGCAATCTAAAATTCAATTTAAATAAAAATCGCTTGGGTTTATCATTTCAACCCATAACGATTTTCTCCTATTCTGTAGATCGTTCGGATATGTATCATTTCAACCCATAGTGAATTAGTCTAAAATACAAACATCTAAAATCAAAGGTATATATACATTATTATTTAAAACCAATACTTATATATAGATACTTTAAAAGTGGGATCCAAGTATATTTTTATTTTATTTTTGAAATATCTATATATATACTTTAAACTTAAAATTCCTTTACATCAAATCTGAAATATACAGAGTATAAAATCACAATATCTACAAATAGCAAACCCATACATATCATATAAAAAAATATACTTACACATAATCAACACTCAGATAGGTACACTTATTAGGAATGCAAGACACTTATATATATTATATATAATATTCACTGCAAAACCCAATCATAACATTATACATAAATCTTGCTTCCTGTGATATACATACTGTCGTATAAATGTAACTTTATTTAAAATATAACCATTGTAAGAACTTAGGTACTACACAAATGACATATATATATATATATAAATCGAATTTTAATACCTTACAGTAACAGTTTACTAAAACATATATATTTATGCGACTTATATATACCCAGCACATATACATTATAAACAACCTATATTTCATACTTAATATGTAACAACAACTTATATTATATTTTAAACAAACAACTTTTATAACTTTATAAACTTGTAACTGTATAAACAACATAACTTAGTTACTGCAACTATTTGAAAAGAAAACCTTTAACATAAAATGTGTATAACTGCATAAACTTTATAGCTTATATATATATAAATACAACAACCAGGCTATAGAACTTAAATAAATAAGATGTAAACTGACGTATAAATTTACAGTATATGCATCACCTTTCAAAACAAAAGTTACAAACCCGTTTATTATAAAACTATATATATAATAACAACATATAACATCATACCATAAACCAACATAACATATATATTAACATATAACAGGTTTACAAAACTTATAAAATCAACATACAATATGGTTTGAAAAAAAAATATAAATATAAATATCACAACTTACTGCAATATCTCTATGTATATAGGCTGCCATCTAAGATCTCAGCGAAGCAAAGGAACATGATGGTCGAGTGCTAGGGGAGCTGGTGATTGGTTGAGGAGGCTGGAGGGGAGGATGATGGGAAAATAGGCTCGAAGGCTGGGAGACGTGCTGTGTGTTCGGCCATAGGTGGGATGAAGAACAGGTTATACTATCTAAGCTGTTATATTAGTTTATTTACATTATTATTGGAAAGCAAAGAAAAGGAGAGCAGGGAGAAAGAAATGGACAAACAAAATGAAGGTTCAACAAATATAAATGATATGCAGGGAATAGTGATGGTCATAAAGTGACAGGTTGGAAAAAATAAAAGTCGAGCATTGAATTCTGAAATTATTAATGGCTATAGTTAAGCTAACAGTGAAAGGACATAAGAAACGAAAGGGCACAAACGGGTTCCGATATGGTTATCTGTTTCACAGATTCCGCCGTGCACCGGACATCAAAATTGACGATTGAATATACCGTAGAGATTAGCACGCCAAGATGATCAAAATGGCATACAGATTTCAGTGGTACGACCATCCTATCAAAAGTCGATAATCGGTACCAAAAGTGCTATAAATTTGGCAGAAATAAGATAAACGGAGCAATAGAAGTCCAAATTTGGAGAAACGAATTATGACGTCTCACACAAAAGATGATTTACAATTTATTCTATAAAAATATTCAGATTTGGAAAACGTTTTATTATCATCAAATATCAACTAATTTGAATTTAAATAAAATTATACAAGAAAATAACTTCCATACTTTCTGATGAAAATTTACAAGTTTCTATGTTTAAGTAGATGTATTCCAAATATCAAAATTTTATTTCAAATTTTTATTATTTCAAATTTCACAGAATTCAATTAATTAAATTAAATAAAACCATTAAAATTTATGGGTCGTTACACTTTTGTCCCTTCCTTTGGGAGGTGCTATGGAAGATCGTCCTAGGCTTTTGTCCCTCCCTCTAAGAGGTGCTACGTAATAGCATCATAGGCTTTAATATTTATATATGAAAATAATTTTTGGCCAATTAAAATGTTTGCAAACATCTTTTTGAACGTCGGTCTTTTTTGGGAGAAAGAAGTTTTGTAATCGAACCCTTCTAATATGTCGAGGGGTTACTTTTTTGAAAAAGAGTTTGGATATATGAATCTCTCTGATAAAAGAATCTTTTCCTAATGTTACCTTTTGCAAGGGTTCTCTTGCTATTCTCATAAAAGAGAAACAGATCTCAAATAGAAGAGTAGGAGGTCAGGATTCATGATCCAATAGTCTTTTAGTCAAAAATAGGATTCTCTAATCTGAGTTTTTTTTTTCAATAAACTTTAGATATCCTTAAAAATTTTCTTGAAAAAGTATGAATAGGCTTCTCCTCGCCAAAAGTTCTAGAAAACTTTGAAATATCTAGATCGCTTAGTTGAAAATTCTTTTTGTGCATTCACTAATGCTATATAATCTCTTTGGAAGATTGCACAAATTAGTTTTTGAAATATACAGACATTTGTCTTCTCCTAGTTGAAGGGTAATTGAAAATAGTCTTTTTGGGAAAATACATTTGGGAAATTTCTTTTTAAAACAATTTGCCAAAAATAGAGTTGGTGTATATGGTTTTTCTCATGTATTGGCGAAGGATTAATAGTTGCCCGAGATTTCATGGAATTGAGCCTTTGTATTGCGTTGATTGAAATATTGATAGTCATCTTGTATCAGGAATTTGAGTTGTCTTTCCCATGTAGCTAGAAATCTTTTGTAATCCAAAAGTATGTTTAATGCTATGGACTAGTTTTGTTTTACCTATAATGGCACTCAAATTTTGAATCAGTACATGACTAATTTCTAGCACAAACCAGAGTACAAATCAAAATACAAATAAAATTAAAAAATATGAATGGAGAGTGCTCATAGTTGAACTAATGCTGCAAGACTTCATGATTTGATACAGGTCTGCATTTTGAGGTCGCTAAGCTGCTTTCTTCTTAACTTAAACAAGAAGTTTCTTTAAGTTTCTTTGATGGACTTTTTTAGGATTCCTTACCTAATCATGCCTTGAATTTCTTCTGCTAAAATGCGGCATTTATCGGTTTCATGTCCATTTTCTTTATGGTAATTGTAGTAACTACCTCCTTTATTAGGTTCAGGAAAGTTCTGGATCTTATAAGGAATAGGAAATTTTCCATTGTCCTTTACCATGGTGAATATGTGAGAGAGGGGCTTGTTTAGGACTACATAATTGGATTTGGAAATCTCTTTTCGACTCCCTTCTAGTTTCCACTTTTCCTTGGTCTCTTGTCGAGATGCTTAAAGTTGGATTTTTCTTCTCTACATTCTCGATGAAATTTTCTCATAGCATGATGCTATTTATCCATTTGCATAAACTTTTCAACTCGGAGATAGAAATTTTGTAAATCTTTGCATTTATTAACATAAAGGTCTTTCCAGAAAGGGGTTTGTTCGATCAATACTGATCGAACTGCCATAAGCTTTACTCTATCAGTTGTACTTTCTGCCTTTAATGCCTTTGTACTAAATCTGTTCAAGTATTTGCTAAGCAATTCTCCTGGTTTTTGTTTGATTGTAGCCAACAAGCTAAAGTCCATGGTCGAGTATTTGAATATAGAAAATTGTGTCACAAAATCATAAGAAAACTGTTCCTAAGAACAGACGGTTTCCACTAGGTGGTTCTTGTACCATTTGATAGCTGCTCCTTGAAAAGTAGTTGGGAAAAGTTTGCAGCGAATTAGCCCAAGAGCATTATATAAGTTCATCTAATTTTAAAAAGCTGCAAGGTGATAATCTAGATCAGTAGTTCCATCGTATTATAGTGGAGGAATTTGAATAGGAGGAGGGAGACTAACTACCATTATTTCTTCTGAAAAAGGAGTCGTTTGCAGGATAACATATTTCTCTAGATCAGGAATTTCTTTTTCCTTACGCATATCCATTTGGTGTAAGATGTCTTCTCGATCGGCTTCATTTTCATGGCAACCTTTATTGTTTCTTTGGATTGGACTATTTGATTGCTCGGGGGACCCTTTAGCTCGACTTTCTTGGTTGCCTCATTTAAAGATTGCGCTTCATATTCTCCTTCCATAATCCTTAATTATTCTTGAGATGGAGCTCTTTCAAGAAGTTCTTGCATTGCTATCATTCGTTGTTGTAGATTCTGCACTTTAATCTCATTGGTTTCAAATCTCATTAGGGTTAAAGGTTGCCCAATTTCCATATTCTCTAAGTTGAAGTTTGGGACTATGCTATCTTCCATGACGCAGCTTCTTCATTTGGATTGTCATTATTATTCCTTGCTCTTACCATTTTCTTCTTTTGAATGAAGAACTCTGTGCAATTAATCTTGTGACGAAAGTGATTGGGCAGCGGAGATTTGAGCCCTCCTTCTAGCGCCAAAAATGTTAACAAGAAACTTTGTCAACACCTCAATGTAGAGTTTGAAGTACAAGTAAATCCTTCGAAACCTCTTTTCGAATAGATGAGAGTAGCTTACACTCTTCGAGTAGGCAAAGATAGTTGAAAACACCTCTTCAAACCTTAGCTTCTCTTCGAATGTTCTTTTTGAATGGTTTGGTTTATGACTCTATCGGAACCCCCTTTCAAAATAACTAAGGTGGAAAAAGGTTTGGACTTAGCTGTTAAAGGAAATAGGTTGAATTGATGGGGTTTCGACTTCATCGAAAGAATGAGCTCCTATTATCTTGTGGTCATGAGTTAAAAATTAATGGATATATGAATGTTAAGGGTTTCGTCTCACTCAAGGGGTTATCTTTCGACTAGGTCAACATCAGATGATCAAAATTGAATGCAATTGGAAACTCAAAATCACTATATAATCAAATTGATAATTATCTTCTCTTTATTAAACTAAAAATATATAAACTGACTAATTCCCCAATTTGATTTTGTGATTATGGTTTACAAGCTTTAGAAAGTATAAGGAAGAAGTGAATGAAAAATCTGATCCCCTAAAATAGACCACTAGGGTATTATTTATAGGTGCGGGTTAGCACCTTTCGACCCCTTGCTTTTGCTACGGTCGGAAGGTTTGCTTTCCTTATTTTGTGCGCTTCAGTTGAATCATAGTTTTTGACTTGGTCGAAAGGGCTATGTGGCTAACCTTCCGCTGTCGCTGAAGACAGGGCTTCCTTCTATCTTGCTTAATTCCTTTTGACTTCGTCGGAAAGTATATTGTTCGATCGCTTCTAACTTCATCGAAAGGTATTGTTTGATTACTTTCGACTTCGTTGAAAGGTGTATTGATGTGCTCCTCTCTTAGTTGTTTATGTTCTATGTAAGTTAGCATGGAATTGGCCTCTGATGGTGTCAAAACATATACTTTGAGAGTTTTGAATGAGTCGAAACATTGTTAAGAAACTAGCCACAGATGACATCATTCAAAAGTTCTCTACCTGACTGGTGCGGAACCTTATGTTTTAGTATGCTGGAGGACATTATATTGAACTTGTATAATTCTTTCTTCATAGGTGAGGATGGCTTTAACCAATTCGAAAGGCTAGTATATGCTTACGAAAGGGTTGTTTTGGCCATACGTTCTTCTAATGAAGGTAGATGAAGACGAAACCAATCGTTTTGAATGCTCTGTGCTCGTGTGGACATCATACTATTTATTGTCTTCAAAAGGTACTTTTCGACCTCTTCGAAGGCTCTTTGCTTGTCCAAAATACCGCTGGAGCATCCGTTGGGCCGTTTCGAAAGGCTTTGCTGACGCTATCTTCTTCTTGTCGGAAGCTTTATTTAATGTTTTCGGCAACTACTTTAATGCCTTCTGACTCTCACCAATGCTCTTGTTCCTTCTTTCATACTTTCACTCTTAAGAATATTTTATGGATAACAGAAAGCTTCCTCTAAAATTCCGTAGTTAAATGCCATTTCAAAACTCTTTCATATTGCCATGTATTTACTTTAAAAATGAGATTGGGTTCTCAAATTTGAAAAACTAAGGCTTTCGACTATATCCTTTGTATCATTACTTAAAAACTTAGACGTTCTCTTTCAAAACCATCTAACATATCTTTCGAATACTTGGAACCATTCCTTTCGAAACACTGGAAAATATACCTTTCGAAACACTGAAAAATATACCTTTTGAAATACTTAAAGCATACCCTTCGAAAGCATTGGGTTTAATTATGAGTTTGTGGAAACATCGCTTTGAAACCATTTAAAAGTATTCCTTTCGAAACCATTGGGTTTAACATTTAGTATAACCATAGGGTCAAAGAGAACAGAAGCGAAAGTAACACTTTCAAAAGCATTGATCCCAAATAAAAGAATTGGGAAAGTGGATAGCTTCGAAACCAATCTTTTAAAACCATTGCCTCCGAAACTCTTATTAAAAGTGGCTAAAACAACCCTTTCAAAAGCATTGAGGAAGCGGCTTTAAAATTAAAAGAGACCTCTAACTGATTCGAATGGTATGAATGTGGTAGGTAGGTGTCGAATAGGTTCAAAAGCGGCAACTATTTCTAAAGATTCTTTTAAGAACAAAGGTAAGTTGATTGATTCGGAGGCTAATAAAAGTAGCTTCAACCCCTTCGAAAGCATGCCTTCGACATAGTCCTTTCCACCTTTCTCTAATCCACTACATACCAATTGCTTGATACCATATGCATTAGTTTCGAATGGGTGCGAAAGATCTACTAGCCTGGTGACGGAAGCAAGCAAATGGAAGTGGAGAAGTTGTAATTCGAAACAAAAATGATTTTATGCCCTTCAAAGTAATTTCTTTATATCAACTTGCCTAATTTGTCAAAATATGACTGGTTGCCAATTCTTTGTCAAAATTCTTTTCTTAAAAGGTTGCCGAATTCAACCATTAACAATTGAAATCGTTTTAGCAAATAAGCCCATCCCCTTAACAAAACAATAAAGTCCTCAAACTTAAATAATTTTAAAAACCATAGTAACACACTTAGAAGAAACCCCAAAAATCACAATTATTCATTTTTAATATGTTGTCTAACATATATAAATTTTTGACCCAAAAACACCACTTAATTGCATTAAATAATTTAAACCCATAATTAACTATTTCTTTAAATTAAAAATTCATAATAAATTATCCATAGCTTTGAATATTATAAAATTTAAACTCGTCTCCAAATTAATGTTTTACATAATATATTCAAACATCATGGCATTTGGAAATCAATTTGCATGATTTTAACCTTAAAATCAAATTATATTATCCTATAAAAATCCTTGTTTAAATTATAACATGGCATGTAAATCAAAGCATATCATCATCCATCCAATCATGTGGTTTTAAACCTTAAACCTGAATTAAAACATTCAAGATGACTTATATGAGATGGTTTATATCATTATTCACCTTGTTTGGATAAGGAACTTGAGATTTGTTCTTGCTTTAATCTTCCTAGCTTAAATCTTAGCTTCTAGTTGGATTTTGATCTTCTTCTTCTTAGGGTTATGGCCGGCCTTGTTTTCCTTTTGTTTATGTTTTTTGTAAGAATGAATTGAGAATGAAAAGGTTGTATGGGTTTTAAGGGTTATGGGGTTCGGCTATTCCCATATTACCCTTGCCTTATTCTCTTAAGTATTTAACTTATAAACCATTTTTATAAATCCATTTAGTTAAGGCACAACCCTAAATTAGTTTTCAAATCTCAATCCCATTATCACTCTAGTCTCGACATTATTCAATTTAATTTATCTAATTAAATCTCCTGAATAATGTTAATAAAAATTAGGGGTGTTACAGGCTCCCCTCCATAAAGAATTTTGTCGTCAAAATTCAGCAAGGACTAAATATTAATCATAGCAATCATCTGTAACATCACCCAACTACCACACTAGCCTTCCTGACTAGGAAACAATCAATATAAGTTAAATATAGAACATACCCTTAAACCAAATCAGGATAAGTATCTCTAATCATGTCTTATGTCTCCTAAGCACAGTCCTTCTCATTATCGCTCCACTAAACTTTCACCAACTTGAATGTATTGCTTCTTAACCTCTTATCATCACTCGCTACAACTCGAACTGGTTGCCTAACAAAGGTCAGATCTGATTCTACTATTAAGTCTTCTATTGCAATCGAAGGAATAGTAGTCTCTGGATCATGCTTATACTTACGAAGATGAGACACATGAAACACATTATGGACACCTGCCATACTGCTCGACAACTCTATTCTATATGCGAGCTTTCCGATTCTCTCTATGATTGAGAACGGTCCAACATATCTTGGTGCTAGTTTCCCTGATTTTTCAAATCGCACCGCACCCTTCATCGGTGATACCTTAATGAAAACCCTATATCCAACTGAGAACTCTAGATCCTTATGCCTCTTATCTGCGTAACTCATTTGTCTAGACTGAGCTTCCTTCATCCTACATCAGATCAACTCAATCTTCTCTGTTGCCTCTCTTACTAGATCTTGACCTAAGACTAATTTGTCTCCAGTTTTCAACCAACATGCTAGTGACTTGCATGGCCATCCATACAAAGCTTCGAAAGGTGTCATTCTAATATTAGTCTGATAACTATTATTATAGGAAAGCTCAACTAAGTGTAGGTGATCTTCCCATGATCCACAAAAATCTTGCAAACAAGCTCTAAGCAAATACTCGAGTGCCTTGTTGACTCTCTCTGTCTACCCATCTGTCTGAGGGTGATAAACAGTACTCATCTTGAGCTTGGTACCTAACACATCTTGTATAATCTTCCAGAACTCGCTAGTAAACAAAGTATCTCTATGACTTACTATATTAGGAATCACATGTAGTCTAACTATGTTCTTCATAAACAACTTAGCTAAAACAGGTGCTGTCCTGGTTAACTTAATTGGAATGAAATGGGCACTCTTAGTTAACCTATCCACTATGACCCATATACATTCATTTCCTCGATTCGACCTCGACAATCCGTCTATAAAATCCATGGATATCGAATCCCATTTCCAAATTGGTATTTCCATATGTTGAAGCAACCCACTCGGCCTCTGATGTTTGGCCTTCACTTTTTGACGGTTCACTCACTACTTTACCAACAAGCCAACATCCTTCTTCATACCTTCCCAGTAGAAACTCCTTTTCATGTCTTGATACATCTTGGTTCCCCCAAGATTAATCGTAAATTTTGATCAATGACATTCAATAAGTACTTTTCTCCTTAGGTCATCAACATTTGGAACACACAACCATCCCTTCTTTCTCAACCATCCCCTCTGGTCAAGACTAAAAATTTTTAGATCATCAATCTCCAATCCAACCTAAAGCGTTTTAATCTTCTCAGCTAACTGTGGATCCTCTTTCTGCTTAGAAGCAATTCTTTCAATTAGTACTAGTCAAACTTCCAAGCAGGATAACATGGCAGTGCTCTGACTAGACCTAGCTGTCGATCTTAACTGCACACTACAAGTAGTCAAAGCCTCTAGGTCCTTCCATTCTGTTAACATAGCTAACACCATATTCTGATGTTTTCTGCTAACAAAATCCGTTGCTTTTTTTCATTTTCCAGGTGTTTACTGTATACCAAAATCATAAGCTGCTAAAAACTCCAGCCACCTCTGCTGCCTTATATTCAACTCCTTTTGAGGGAATAAATGCCTTAAGGACTTATGATCTCTGTATAACTCAAATCTCTCCCTTAAGAGATAATGTCTCCATACTTTCAATGCAAAGATTACCACATCCAACTCTAGATCATGAGTAGGATATCTCACTTCATGTGGTCTAAGCTATTCTGAAGTGTATGAAATAACTTTACCTTTCTGCATCAACACAGCCACATGCATCGGTATAATATACTAATCCTTGATTCCTATCTGGAACTACTAACACAGGTGCATTGGTCGACAAGTGCTTTAACTTAATTAATGCTTCCTCACATTTGTCAGTCCAAATAAACTCTACGTCTTTCCTAGTTAGCTTAGTTAAAGGAGTTGATATCTGCGAGAAATCCTTAATAAACCTAGTAACCAGCAATCCTTAGAAAACTTATGATCTCAGTCACTGTTTTTGGGCTCTTCCAGTTGTTAATAGCCTCAATCTTATCCGGATCAACTGACAAACCCTTCTCTGAAATCATGTGGCCAAGAAACTTAACTTCTTTCTTCCAGAAATGGCACTTTGAAAACTGCGCTTTCAGTTGATGCTACATCAGCATCTCAAGCACTACTCTAAGATGAACTTCATGCTCTCTTTCATCCTTAGAGTATATTGAAATGTCATTTATGAATACCAATAAAAACCTATCCAAGTGCTCTTGGAAAACTCGGTTCATCAAATCTACAAAGACAGCAGGCGTAGTCGTTAACCCGAATGGCATCCCTAACCACTCGTATGAACCATATCTAGTCCAAAACGCCGTCAACGGAATATTGTCCTCTACCAATCTTAGCTATTGGAAACTTATTGCCAAATCCAATTGGGAAAATAATCTGGCTCCACTCAACTGATCGAATAAATCATCGATTCTCGGCAAAGGAAACCTATTCTTGATCATCTTCTTGTTCAACTTACGATAGTCGATACACATCCTTAACGACCCATCCGGTTTCTTCATGAACACTGCGGCTGCTCTCCAAGGCGAACTGCTTGGTTTAATAAAATTCTTTCCTTCTAAATCCACTAGCTTTACCTTTAGTTCATTCATCTCGGTAGCAGTCATCTTGCTAGGTGGTCTACTTACAGGTTCTGATCCTGGCATAAGATCTATCTGAAACTCAATGGCTCGCTTTGGTGTTAGTCATGTGACTGGCACAAAAACATCTGCAAACTCTCTTGCTGCCAAAACCTGATTCAACTTTTCTTCTACTTCCATTGCATTCAGCAAAGCCCAAGCACTTTAGTTTGACTTCTCCTGTAACAACCCATAATTTTGTGAATATTTTTAATTAAATTTTTATTTTTATTTTGATTTTTTAAATCATTTAAAAGTGAATTTTTAGAATTATTCCAATGTAAGTTTGGAATTTGTTTGTAATTTATTTTCCAAATGCAATAAATAAACGATTTTTGAAAATTTTATATTTTGGTCAAAATCTGAATTTTCAGTTTAAATATAAAAAAAAATTGAATTTTTAAATTTTAATCTTTTTCTTTGAAGTAGAATATATTTATGATATCTGTTCTGCTTTTCGTTTCATTAAATTCTGAGTTATACTTTTTAAATCAGATAAATTACAGCATTTTTACACGCAGTTATTTACTGTATTTCAATTTCTAGTTTTCTATGTGCGTTTCTATATTTTTATTTTCTATGTTATTTTATTTTATTTTTCTATTTTGTTTATCTAAACTTTATTTATTGGATTTCACTTGTGTGTATATCTCTTCATAAAAGGCTTGGAAGAAATCAAGGAGACATGCGTTACATTTCTTTAATGCTTGCCTTTTTATTTGCCTACCCTCTTTATTACTTACCCTAGCCATTTACCGTTCATAGCCGTGAATTGCTCTTATTAATCATGTACAAACATCTCAAAATATCCTCTTTTCAATTGCATTTAAGAATCATATATATATATATATACATATATATATACACACACACACACACACACATATATATATATATATATATATATATATATATATATATGTATGTGTGTTTCTTTCTCCTTATTTCTTACCTTTTATTTCTAGTCTTTTTGTTTTTCTATCATTTACTCCTCTTTAGCCGTTCAAAATCTTTTCTTGCCATCCACTCCACTTCATAATTCACGTACAAAATTTATTTCCCATCTCTCATTTTTCATTTGCATTTAAAAATAAAATATATTGTATGTTTTTTCTCCTTAACTTATGCATTTCCGTTTCCTTAGCATTCATAACTCCTTAGCTCTTTTTTTTTCTCTTCGATAGTCGTGTATTTCCTTTTTCCATACACGTACAAAATTTATTTCCCATTATGATTCACATATTTCACTTGCATTTAGGAATAATATATGTATAAGTTTTTTTTTTCTCTTTATTTCTTGTCTCTTTGTTTTCCTAGCATTTACTCTATCAAATCACATAAAAATTTCTCAATATCCCAGTTCCTCATTTGCCTCTTCTGATTGAAATATTTTACAGTAAGTTTCTTTTATTAAATAGGAAATAAATCCCACTCATTCATTAGCCTTTTTATTTGCTAGCCTTTCATTTTCTAAACCCTACATCTTAGCCATTCAAATCTCTTGAAACCCTAGCCGCCTTCTTTTTATTTCTTATTCACGTACAAGTTCTCATCCTCTCATTTTCATTTGCGTGAATAAAATACAACAAGCTCTAGGTTATTTCCATGGCTTCCTTCTCTCTTTTTTTCCACTTTTATTTTATTTCCTCTTTTTTTTCCTTTTGTTTTCTCCTTGCATAGCTCAGCCTCCACCACCACAACATAACCTCCTCCTCACTATTAGACCATGGCAAAGCCCACTTGGTGGTTGAAAGCAAGGTTATGTTCTTTGATTCGTAATTGCATAGTTTAATTCATCTTTTGTTGTGTTGAATCTTATTCTTATGATTTGTGTATTTGTTATATACAAGATCAATATCTTGGCTCTCCATCCATTCAAATCAGAATTGTGTCTAGTCGTGCTTTCGGGATTTTTGTTTGTGTGTTTGCTTTGCATACTTCAGCGTAAAAAGGTGAGTAATCACACCTGACATTCATACTTATATTATTGTGAATTGATAGCAAGTGAAAGTGTAGAAATAATTATATTATGTTATACATGCCTGTGATATATTTATATGATATTAAATACTGTTTATATGCCTGTTACATCATCTGTTATATTTTATTTTATTTTACTGTTTATTTATATTCTGTTCTCACACTGCAAGTTCCCTGTAGAATAGAATCACTATGGGTTGAAATGATACATACCCGAACGGACTTTAGAATAGGGAAAGATCGTTATGGGCTGAAATGACAAGCCTAAGCGATTTTTATTTATTTTATTTAACTTGGGAATGCGGGTTTGAAATGATAGAACCCGGATTTTTCTTTGTAAATTACGGATTGAAATGATATATTATCCATATCACTTGACCTAGGTTAGAAAATATTATACAGATACGTGGTTATTTTATAAGTTTTTCTGGAAGTTTTAAGTATTTTGAAAATGTAAATTTTGATATTTTAATTTTAATTTTGTTTTTAAAATGATTTAATAAACTGAAAAATGATTTCATATGTTTTAAAAATGTTAAATAAATAAATGGAAATTTGTGATTGGAAATATAAACTAATTTAGAAATATGTAAAGTTTTAATTTATGAAAGAAACGTGTAAAGTTCTAATTAATGAAAGAAATATGTAAAGTTTTATTTATGAAAGAAACGTGCAAAGTTTTAATTAATGAAAGAATATGTAAAGTTTTAATTATGAAAGAAACGTGCAAAGTTCTAATTAATGAAAGAAATATGTAAAGTTTTAATTATGAAAGAAACGTGTAAAGTTCTAATTAATGAAAGAATATGTAAAGTTTTAATTTATGAAAGAAACGTGTAAAGTTCTAATTAATGAAAGAAATATGTAAAGTTTTATTTATGAAAGAAACGTGCAAAATTTTAATTAATGAAAGAATATGTAAAGTTTTAATTTATGAAAGAAACGTGTAAAGTTCTAATTAATGAAAGAAATATGTAAAGTTTTAATTTATGAAAGAGACGTGTAAAGTTCTAATTAATGAAAGAAATATGTAAAGTTTTAATTTATGAAAGAAACGTGTAAAGTTCTAATTAATGAAAGAAATATGTAAAGTTTTAATTTATGAAAGAGACGTGTAAAGTTCTAATTAATGAAAGAAACATGTAAGTCTTAATTTGTGCAATATTGATTTAAAATAATAAATGCCCTTTTTATAATAAAACGTAAATTAAAACGTACATTTGATAATGTAAGTTTAATTAGTGTAATATTGATTAAACGATAAATGCTCTTTACTGTAATAGAAATGTAAGTTAAAAAGTAAATTTAATATGTAAGTTTTAATTAATGTAAATGACATATTTTAATGACTAAAATAATAAAGTTTCTTTATTGTAATGATAATGTAAGTTAATAAGGTACTCTTAACTTAACATAAGAATTTCAGCATTAAATTGGATATTACACTAACAAAGTTTATTTAACTATAAGGCTATGATAAAATGACCATGTTAAAAATTTGTAAGTATATAAATACTTTGATTATATAAAATATTAAATTGGAAAGTATTACATTCCAAAAATGCTATGATTCCTTAAGGTTACATTACCAAAATGCTATGATAATTTAAAGGAAGATTTCAAGTTTAATAAATTAAAGGAAATATTCAGTGATTTTGAAATTTGGGTTTTATTGAAATGATATATTATTGAATTGGTTTTGAAATGGAAATGATATATTTTTGAATTGGTTTTGAATAGATATGTTTTGGGTTTAAAAGTATGTATTAGTTTGAAATAAATGATATGATTTTGAAATGGTTTAAAGGATGTATTTTGATTTGAAACATAAACTATTTTGAAATCTATAACCATGGGTTATAATAACGATTGGTTGGCAAAGAGACCGGGATTGGATATGGACATACTCTCTGTCGATACCGAAAACCACTTTGACAACCGTGTACGCGGTGGAGATTCCAGAATGAAGTAGGATGGTGGCGACGTTCTTAAGGTATGTTACGTGGACCCAACTCCCGTGAGTTGGCATAAGGTGGCTAAAACAGGAGCGATCTCGGACCAGTGAGGTAGCACCTCTTCTCGGACACATTTCTTCGATATTATACTCTTACTTGTGATTGATTAGATGGCCATCCTCCGATTTGGGAGTGTTGTTCGAGGTGGAATGGTAGTGGCTGCTATGCGTATCCATCAGTCCGTGTGCGTAATTGGTATATCTACCCTGGCATTGCCTAGTTGTGCCGTGTCACCTACCATATCGAGCTTTACTACGATAATGATTTTAAGATCCGACCGCGTTAAGGTTCTCCATCCCCTTAACGCTATTTTCTATATGATTATACTTTACTTATTTAGACACTATTATAATAGCGAATATTACTACATAGTAAATAGTTTAACGGATCCTTAAAGAATGGGCGATCCCAAGCATTCTTTAAGTTACTTGTACCTTTATTACAGTTCACTTGAGTTGGTTTACATTATATAAGTATGTATGTCCTGACTCGAGTGTTTTGCTTTATGCTCGGGTCAGACTGAGTGATACAGCATTAGAGACTCACCTTCGGAGCTGGAGTTTTGCTTTGAAGATCCAGATATCTATTCATTTTGTTATCCAGTTGATTCCAGTTGTACCTGATTTTCATACTGTTACTCCTGTTGTATCTTGGTATTCCTATTGTATCTTAATTAACTCTGATGTATTTATATAGTAGCTTCATTGACTACTATCTCTTTTACTTCCGCTGCATTATATTACTCTATGTTTGTGATCTGTGATTTTTTATTTACTGTAAATGATGAGTTTGCCAAATTTTTATTTACAACGCGGTATTTTGAGCAATTCAAGTCCGACATGTGTGGATGCGAATGGTTGAAAATATCGGGTCGTTACATCTCCATCGAGTATATAATTAGCTCATGACTATTGGACTGTCTCGGTGATATTTCCCTATATTGGAAATATATCCTAACATCATATTTATCTAACCAATCCATACCCAAAATGATCTCGAAGCCTACAAAATCAAAAACATACAAACTGCATGCAAACTTATGACCTAATAATTCAAGTTCTAACTGGTTACATCTCCTCCCCAGAATTGCATACCCTCCTATCGGATTCGCAACACTTAAGGAAGTAACAAGGTATGAGGTTTCTAAACATAACTTATCTACCAAACACTGAGATATAAATGAATGAAATGAACCAATATCAAATAGTAACCTAACTGGTATACTATGAATCAAAAGCGTAACTTCCATCACAGTCTTTCCCTTCTCAGCGGTAATTGGCCTAGAAGATGATGGTTGCAAAGCAAAATCCTTCCCCTCGTCCGCTCTGACTGGTTTTGGACACTGATTCTTGTAGTGTCCAATCTGGTTACAGCCAAAGCACTCCACTCCTTTCTTATCTGCAACACTTTTCCCTTTTCCCGTTCGACATTCATGAGCATAATGTCCTTTCTTGTCGCACTTGTAGCAAACTACATCGGCTTTCCCTTTCTTAGTAGCTCCTCCTTTCCGAGCTCCTTTCTTCTTAAAGAACTTCCTTTTCTTGCCTTGAGAATCCTGGGTTTCAACCTGATTCTCTTTCCCAAAAGTAGAAAGCATCTCTTCATTCCTGATTGCCATCTCGACTAACTCTGTACTTGGATCATGAAGGTGTGGCATAGTCTCCATGGCATATCAGGTCTTAACCTTCGAATAAACTTCTCGTTACTTTTAATGACAGTGTCAATGGTAGCATATCCGTATCTGGACAACTCATTAAACTTTGTAGCATACTCAAAATCTCACCTTACACTAAGTCCATGAACTTTCTTAGCAATACTGACTTGGCAACTTCAAACAAGAACCTCTCTTCGAATCTCCTTCGAAACTTTGTCCAAGATTAATACCATTCCACCAATAAAGTGCTGCTCTCTGCAACTATCGTGAAGCAAGTCTCCTCTTCTGCTCATCATCTAATCCCAAGTCGGTGAAAATTCTTTTATAATGCAATAACTAGTTTTCTACTTCAACAACATCCTCTGTTCCCAAAAACAGCTTCCCTCCAAGACTGGTATAATCCCCGCTTGGCTTGGCATAGTGATTGCCAAATGGGGCCATAGGATTAGCTCCTCCAACATTCACAACATTACCCCTAGCTACTCTTGCAGCTGCTCCAGCTTACATCAAATTAATGAAGAACTTATACATCACCCCCATATCTGATGGCAGGGTTCCAGCAACTACTTTGGCATTTGCGTTTGGATTAGCATTTGCTTGTCGACACGGATTCCTTTTAGTATTGGATCGAGCATTTCCATTAGTTATGGTGCTTCCTCGACCTCGATATCCTCTTCCATTTCTTGCATCCGTATCTTCCTTTCTCGTAATCTGCATACGAGCCTTAGTAAGATACAGAAGAGCAGTCTAAGAGAGAGGGGAATACATACTTATAGACATATATATATATATATATATATATATATATATAACAAATGCAAGTATGTAACTATAGCTTTACCTAAACCTCGGTCTCATTTTCTGATTCTTTGACTTATGTCTTGATAGACTATTATTTCAAAATTTTCTTTTAAATTTGCATAAAGCTATGCTCTGATACCAACTTGTAACATCCCCCATTTGGAGGCCCAAAACTAACCGCTATGGATGGTGCAGTCATCCATAGTTATTAATTCTCGATGACCAAATGCGTTAATGGTAGATACATTGATATACCAAAAACACATGAATATGAAAAAAAATTAAACTCAATCTAAAATAAATTTCTCATTTCATTTAAAATTCATTACATAATCCCATACGTAACCCACATTTAGAGAAATTACAATTTATTACAAAATACGCCAAGTGCGACATATGAAGATGCTCCCTTGGTTGATCAGAGTCTAAATATAGGCACTGAACAGCTTTGCCATTGCATCCAATAACACAGCGAAATCAAACAGAAAGAACTTCTAATAGCTAGCTTGCCTCCTACACGTCTCCGGAAGCTTATTCGTCCAAAGAAAAACCTGAACCTTAACTCTCAAACTACTCAAAATCAATTGAGCACCCGAGTGTTTAAGGTGAAAACATAAACTTCGAGTCTGACAAAAATGTTAGTCCTTGAGATGATGGTTTTGATGACAACAACTTAGGACTTGTTATAAAATATAAATACTAACTTTATGGTTTAGATATATATGTATATGCAGAATATAAACATGCAGGTACCAAGAATGAAGACTGTACATTATAGAGATACAAGACTGATGAATTTAAAGATCGAAGATATCAAGATTGAAGATTCATGAGTATCAAGAAATCAAGTTATCAAGAGTTCAAGATTTCAAGTAGTACAAGATAATATAGTTAGTCTAGAATTATGTTAAAACTTCTTGAAAGCACTTACATCTTTATTCGAAATTTATTCATGGAATGGAATCCACTTCGAGCCTGTTAAAGGGATGGAACCCTAGTGGGATGGAGCCCACGACAATATCTAGTGGAACATATAGTGGTCCTATTTTGATATCCAGTAATTTTATAAAAACAAATTTCGAAAATATATCTCTTGTTTTTTAAAAATGTTTTCAAAACTTTCTTTTCGAAAATACAGCTCTCTTGTTTGAAATATTTTAGCCTCAAAACTATTTTTATCATTTTTAATATTTTGATTTCAAAATTGTCCTTGTTTTTAAACCATCTCTTGTTTTAAATATTTAGCTTTAAAATATTTATATACTCAGATTTTAAATCACTTTTTAGATTAAGATTATATATATTAAAAATTATTTTCTAAACTCTTTTATATGTTTAAATATATTTACAAAGTTTAGAAATTGTTTTGACAAATTATAGAAACCAATTTTAATAATAAAATAAAAACATCAATTTTGCCTTAAGCATGTCGACATCCCTCAACCCCATATGTCGACATGGTGTCCGTTATTTTCAAATTTCAATTTTTAATAGAAGTGTTTATTCATCGTATCCTTTCACGAATAGATATGGTTGTTACTCTACTATAAATACTAGTAAGTTCTACATGAATTTTTATTAGATTTACTTTATTTTCTCTCCTCTTCATCTTCCACATTTATTCTAAAGAATCCTAAACTATACACTGCCAAAATACCAAGTGAATCAAACATGATTATCCCTTGTTTGATTCTCTGCCACTCTCTCCATAAGATCTCAGTGCTATTCAGAGTTATAGAATCTTTTGTAAATCAAAATGTTGAGTAAAAGGTGCGGTTGAGCCTTGAAATCAATTGGGTGTGATTATAGCCCCGGAAATCAATTAGGTGATCTTGTAGCCTGGTTAAATCAAAAGAGTTTGCCCTGGACTCGAATACAGGAGGGTGTAACTCGTAGCCTTGAAACCGAGGGTGTAATCTGGGAGATTATTTTGATAAGAAATCTATATGATTGTACGGGACTGGATGTAGGGTAACTCTGAACCAGTATAAAATCCTGGTGTGTTCTTTCATTTACTGCTTTTATTTAGTATTTGCATTAGTGTCTGATTCTGTGATTATATATTTGTTTGTGAATTGCATTTATTGGTGTTTAAATTGAATAATATTCAAAAAGATTTAAAAAAAATCCATAAAACACTATTCACCCCCTCTAGTGTTATTCCAGCCTTAAGATCCGTAATTCGCATTACTCGCATTTGGTATCAGAGCATTGGTTTTCAAAGTTTTCATAGTCTGAATTTTGAAAAAGTTTTTAAAATGGCTATTTTTGGGGATTTTGTTAACACTAGTTTAAAACTGTTCAAATCATCATTGTCTAATAAGTCTTTATATAGTTATTATAGAAAATTAAGATATCTACCGAGTTTGTATTCTGTGTAGAAAGAAAAATGTTATATGGCCTTTGAAGAATCAACACTCAATGGACAAATTGTGCAAATCAAGAAGAATAAGTGGATACTTGATAGTGAATTTTCAAGGCACATGACTGTTAATCCAGATATGCTGAATGGTATTATCTATAAACATGGAGGATTGGTTAATTTTGGAGACGACTCAAAAGGATATGTGATTGGCATCGGCAATGTCGGTAACTCTAAAACTCCTACTATTTCTAATGTTTTATTAGTTAAGAATCTGAAACATAATTTGCTTAGCATTAGTCAACTTTGCGATAAAGGATACAAAATTAAATTTGAAAAAGATAAGTGTCACATCGAAGATAATAATTCAAATATTATATTTGAAGGAATTAGGAAGAAAAATATTTATATTCTTAGTATGAAAATCTCAAATGATAATCTATGTATTTTGGCTAATACAAGTGACCCTTGGATTTGGCATAAAAGATTTGGGCATTTGAATTTTAAACTCTTATCTAGACTTTCTAAACTTGATCTAGTAAGAGGTCTCCCTAGAATGAATTTTAAAATAGATTGTATATGTGATGCTTGTCAGTTAGGAAAACTTAGGATAAGTTCTTTCAAATTAAAAGATATGATTTCAACTTCAAAACCTCTTGAGTTACTTCATCTAGATTTGTTTGGTCCATCTCAAATTCAATCAAGAAATCACAATAAATATGTCTTTGTAATTGTAGATGATTATTCTAGGTTTACATGGACAATTTTTATGAAACATAAAAGTGATACTTTTGATTCATTTAATTTTTTTACAAAAAGACTCCAAAACCAACTTTCTTTAAAAATTATAACATCGTATATAATAAAAAATTTGTTCCGCTTATTATACTTCCTTATTAGTATTTAGTTTGGATAGTATTAGATTAAGGGGGAGTAATATAAGTTTAGAATTAGTTTTTTGTTTATGACAAAGGGGGAGAAGTATAAAATAGAGTAGTTAGGCTTAGATTAAGGGGAGTTATTAGTTTTAGGGGGAGTTATAGTGAAGGTGAAGTATATTTTATAAACATAGGTTGTCATCATCAAAAAGGGGGAGATTGTTAGTCCTTGAGATGATGGTTTTGATGACAACAACCTTAGGACTTGTTATAAAATATAAATACTAACGTTATGGTTTAGATATATATGTATATACAGAATATAAACATGCAGGTACCAAGAATGAAGACTGTACAGTATAGAGATACAAGACTGATGAATTAAAAGATCGAAGATATCAAGATTGAAGACTCGTGAGTATCAAGAAATCAAGTTATCAAGAGTTCAAGATTTCAAACAGTACAAGATAATATAGTTAGTCTAGAATTATGTTAAAACTTCTTGAAAGCACTTACATCTTTATTCGAAATTTATTCGTGGAATGGAATCCACTTCGAGCCTGTTAAAGGGATGGAACGCTAATGGGATGGAACCCACGACAATATCTAGTGGAACATATAGTGGTCCTATTTTGATATCCACTAATTTTATAAAAATGGTTTTCAAAAATATATCTCTTGTTTTTAAAAAAAAAATTCAAAACTTTCTTTTTGAAAAGACATCTCTCTTGTTTGAAATATTTTAGCCTCAAAACTATTTTTATCATTTTTAATATTTTGATTTCAAAATTTTCCTTGTTTTTAAACCATCTCTTGTTTTAAATATTTAGCTTTAAAATATTTATATACTTAGATTTTAAATCACTTTATAGATTAAGATTATATATATTAAAAATTATTTTCTAAACTCTTTTTTATGTTTAAATATATTTACAAAGTTTAGAAATTGTTTTGACAAATTATAGAAACCAATTTTAATAAGAAAATCAAAACATCAATTTTGCCTTGAGCATGTCGACATCCCTCAACCCCCCATGTCGACATCGTGTCCGTTATTTTCAAATTTCAATTTTCAAAAGAAGTGTCTATTCGTCGTATCCTTTCACAAATAGATATGGCTGTTGCTCTACTATAAATACCAGTAAGTTCTTAACGAATTTTTATGAGATTTCATTTATTTTCTCTCCTCTTCATCTTCCAGATTTATTCTAAAGAATCCTAAACTATACTCTGCCAAAATACCAAGTGAATCAAACCTGATTATCTCTTGTTTGATTCTCTGCCACTCTCTCTATAAGATCTCAGTGCTATTCAGAGTTATAGAATCTTTTGAAAATCAAACTGTTGAGTAAAAGGTGCAGTTGAGCCTTGAAATTAATTGGGTGTGATTGTAGCCTCGGAAATCAAATAGGTGATCTTGTAGCCCAATTAAATCAAGAGAGTTTGCCCTGGACTCGAATACAGGAGGGTGTACCTCGTAGCCTTGAAACTGAGGGTGTAATATGGGAGATTATTTTGATAAGAAATCTATACGATTTTACGGGACTGGATGTAGGGTAACTACGAACCAGTATAAAATCCTGGTGTGTTCTTTCCTTTACTTCTTTTATTTAGTATTTGCATCAATGTCTGATTTTGTGATTATATATGTGTTTGTGAATTGCATTTTTTGGTGTTTAAATTGAATAAAACTCAAAAAGATTTAAAAAATCCATAAAACACTATTCACCCCCCTTCTAGTGTTATTCCAGCCTTAAGATCTGTAATCCGCATTTCTCACAAAAACGTCTGGTGTAAATAATAACCTACCATCAAGAACCATATAGATATCTAGTCAGACCATGCCACTTAGCGAAATAGGTTTTCCCCTCACTAGTATCTTGACCCAATTTATAATAACCATATACTGTGCACTTGCATCCATAATGGTTAAGATATAACATAATAAAATGTATCATGATGATATGCAAACATGCGATATGCTCTGGATTCCCCATCCCCATTTACATGACCATCTGTCTCAAGTTATAGTTTCTAGGGCACTATAAACCTATTAGTTTTCATGTGCTGACTAATAACCTATTTAATTATTTATGGATTTCCTATCCACTTTCATAGTTTCATGGGATAAATATGAACCAATTGGTTTGTAGCAGTACTATCATCCAATCATAGTTTTCATTGGATCACTATAAACCAATTGGTTTCTACCAATACTATCATCCAATCATAGTTTTTATGGGATGACTATGAACCAATTGATTTATACCAATACTATCACCTAGTCATAGTTTTCATGGAATCACTATGAACCTATTGGTTTCCACCAATAACATCTCTCATGTCAAAGTTTTCATGGGCTGTCTATAAACCTATTGATCCCTCTTAATAACTTAATCCAGACATAGTTATCATGGGATCACTAAGAACCTATTAGCCACTGCCAATAATAATTTCCATAACATAGTTTTTATGGTCTTGCTAAGAACCAGTCTACTAATAATCCTTTGATCAGTCTTGGGCATCCTATATTATGGTCTGTCTGACCTCTTAGATGCAATTCTACTCACACGGGAGTTAAATTAAATATATACATATTCACTATTGGCCCAACCTAGCATGTTATTCTTAACTTACCCTAAGATGAAGTTATGGGTTATAAATGAATTGGATATAGTTACACAAGCATTATTGATAACTAATCAAATAACGTAACTATATAAACATCCATAGTTAAATTCCTTGTAATCATTTTTCAATTGAAATAGGTTAATACTTTTAACCGACTATCTTTATTAAGGAAAGCTTCCTCTAAAATTCCATAGTTAAATGCCATTTCAAAAATCTTTCATATTGCCATATGCTTACTTTCAAAATGAGATTGGGTTCTCAAATTTGAAAACTAAGGCTTTCGACTATATCCTTTGTATAATTACATAAAACCTTAGATGTTCTCTTTCGAAACCATCCAGCATATCTTTCGAATACTTGGAACCATTCCTTTCGAAACATTGAAAAATATACCTTTTGAAAAACTGAAAATTATACCATTCGAAATACTTAAAGAATACCTTTTGAAAGCATTGGGTTTAAGTAAGATTTTGTTGAAACATAGCTTCGAAACCATTTAAAAGTATTCCTTTCGAAACCATTGGGTTTAACATTTAGTATAACTATAAGGTCAAAGAGATTAGAAGCGAAAGTAACCTTTTCGAAAGTATTGATCTCAAATAAAAGAATTGGAGAAGAGGATAACTTCAAAACCATCCTTTTGAAACCATTGCCTCCGAAATTCTAATTAAATGTGGCTAAAACAACCCCTTCGAAAGCATTGAGGAAGCGGCTTTAAATTTTAGAAGGACGAAAGCTTCCCTTTCGAATACTATAAAGAAAAGCAACATCTAACTGATTCGAAAGGTATGAATGCGGCAGCTAGGTATCTAATAGGTTCAAAAGCGGCAACTATTTCGAAAGCTTCTTTTAAAATCGAAGGCAAGTTGATTGATTCGAATGCTAATAAAAGTCCCTTCCGCCTCTCTCCAATCCACTACATACCAATTACTTGATAACATATGCATTGGTTTCGAATGGGTGCGAAAGGTCTACTAGGCATGGTGATGGAAGCAAGCAAATGGAAGTGGCGAAGTTGTAATTCGAAATAAAATTGGTTTTATGCCTTTCAAAGTAATACTTTTTTACCTGACTTGCTTAATTTGTCAAAATATGACCGGTTGCCAATTCTTTATCAAAATTCTTTTCTAAAAAGGCTGCCGAATTCAACCATTAACAATTGAAATTGTTTTAGCAAATAAGCTCTTCCCCTTAACGAAAAATTAAAACATTTAAGTCCTTTAACTTAAATAATTTTAAAAACCATGGTAAAACACTTAGGAAAATCACCAAAAATCATAATCATTCATTTTTAATATGTTTTCTATCATATATAAATTTCTGACACGAAAACATTCCTTAATTGCCTTAAATAATTTAAACCCAAAATTAACTATTTCTTTTAATTAAAATATCATAATAAACTATCCATGGCTTGGAATATTATGAAAATTTAAACCCATCTCCAAAATAATGTTTTACATAATATATTCAAACATCATGGCATTTGGAAATCAATTTAGATGATTTTAACCTTAAAATCAAATTATATTATCCCATAAAAATCCTTCTTTAAGTTATAACATGGCATATAAATCAAAGCATATCATCATTCATCCAATCAAATGGTTTTAAACCTTAAACCTGAATTAAAACATTCAAGATGACTTATATGAGATAGTTTATATCGTTATTCACCTTGTTTGGATAAAGAACTTGAGATTTATTCTTGCTTTAATCTTCCTAGCTTGAATTTTAGCTTCTAATTGGATTTCGCTCCTTTTATTCTTAGGGTTATGGCCAACCTTGTTTTCCTTTTGTTTATGTTTTTGTTTTTTGTAAGAATGTAATGAGAATGAAAAGGTTGTGAGGGTTTTAGGGGTTATGGGGTTCGGTTATTCCCATATTACCTTTACCTTATTCTCTTAAGTATTTAACTTATAAACAATTTTTGTAAATCCATTTAGTTAAGGCATGACCATAAATAGTTTTCAAAACTAAATCCCCTTATCACTCTAGTCTCGACATTATTCTATTTAATTTATCTAATTGAATCTCCTAAATAATGCTAATAAAAATTAGGGGTGTTACAAACCTTCTACAAGTCTCTCCTCATCTTGGCCTACTCAAAACAACCCCCTCGAAGTCTCACTTATGTATGACCATTTCTAGAGTCTCACCCATCATG
The DNA here is from genome assembly GCA_030737815.1 of Allium fistulosum. Classification (NCBI taxonomy): domain Eukaryota; kingdom Viridiplantae; phylum Streptophyta; class Magnoliopsida; order Asparagales; family Amaryllidaceae; genus Allium; species Allium fistulosum. Next base: position 174,198,568 of record CM060907.1, read on the forward strand.
ATCATCCCTCGGAGTCTCACCCTGCTATGACTATCTCACAGTCCCTCTTCACTTTGGCCTTCTCAAGGAAACCCCCAAAGTCTCACTTCGGTTTGACCATTTCTAGAGTTTCACCCCATCATTGTCATTCCCGAAGTCTCACCCCACCGTGAATGTCTCACAGTCACCCTTAAACACATGATAACTCACTCAATCAACCTCTTAGGTTAGCGGCATCTCATGCCACAATCAGATCTGGCATTCTTTTGGATACCTATCTCATAGGTATTCTCCTCTCAAGACAAGCCAGACCGCCTCATGGTCCAGGGTACACAGGTGAGCATCCTCACTTACCCCTTCCCCTAGGAACAACCATCATACATAGAGTCATAAATAATCCCTGCAGCATCTCAACTCGAGCCGAAGCATCTCATGCTCCCCTACCTCGTTCCTTATGCTCTTTGGGCATCACATGCCCCAAAGACATAACTACTAGTCTAGCACGTCTAACGAGACCGATACGGAACTCTATCCCTATGTAGTGGTAATCTTATCACTTCATCAAATGTGTCCGAACACTCTCTAGCTACAAGCAAGATGATATAACTCACCATATGGGATATCAAGCAAATATAGAAATGTAACCATCGCCTCATCATCATGTAGGAAGTCGAACACTACCTTTCGCTCATTATCTATCCTTGTGAACACCAACGGCCTCTCACAATCCACCATTATTCCGTACCCCTTCAGCCGATCAATCCCCAGACTATAGTATCGAACCTAATTAAACCCAAAACAGATCAATAAAAAACAAATAACCATTCATGACTCGATAACGTAAAGTCTCGACAAACCATGTATAGGCTGGCTGAGCTCCCAACAAGGTTTGTCACAATTAAAGGTCAGTCAACAATTTCGGGTCTCAATCCCAATCTATATACAAATCACTAGATATGAAGGAATGTGAAACCTCGAAGTCGAATAAATGACGTATTAAGCATCATAAATGGAAATGATACACTCAAATGGTCGTTATCTATAAAATATTCTCAAGAGTGGAAGTATGAAAGAAGGAGCAAGAGCATTAATGAGGATCAGAAGGCATTAGAGTGGTTTTTGTAAACATTAGATAAGACTTTTGACAAGAAGATAGTAGTATTAGCAAAACCGTTCGTAGTGGTCAAAAAGATGCTTCAGCAATATTTTAGATAAGCAAAGAGCTTTCGGCAGGGTTGAAGGATACCTTTCAAAGGCAATGAGTAGGATACTTTCTGCACATGCGCCAAACCATTCGAAATGATTGGTTTTGTCTTCATCTACATCATCAGAAGAACATTCGGCAAAAATAATGCTTTAGAAAGCATATGATACCCTTTTGAATTGGTTGAACCATCCTCACCTATAAAGGAAAGATTATACATCTGATAACGCCAAAGGATGAGGTTCTACACAAACCAAGGAAGGAGCTTTCGAATGGAACTTTTGCAACAAAGCTTTTATGATGTTTTAACTTGTTCGAAACCCACAAAACACATGTTTCGACGCCACGGAAGCCAACACCCATGCTAACTTACATAGCACATAAGCAGCTAATTGAAAAGCACACCTATACACCTTTCAATGAAGTTGAAAGCTATCATGCAATACCTTTCGACAAAGTAAGAAGCAATCAAGCAATGTACCTTCCGACAAAGTCGAAAGGAATAAAGCCGGAAAGAAAGAAGCCTAGTCTTCAGCGGCAGTGGAAGGGTGACCATGTGATCCTTTCGACTAGGTCGAAAGCTATGGTTCGAAGGATGCTCATAAAGGAGGGGAAGCAAACCTTTTGACCATGTCGAAAGCAAGAGGTTGAAAGGCGTTGACCCACACATATAAGTAAGACCCTAGGGGTCTGTATTATAGGGTCTGATTTCTTTGATTTCTCACTTGTATGATCTAAAAGTCTGTAAACCCTAATTTCAAAATTAAACTGGGGATTTGACCAGTTTGTACATCTCAATTCAGTAAAAATAGAGATTATGAAAATTTTGGTTATATCTGTCCTGAGATTCTTATTTCACGTTGTTATGTATACCAGAAGTCTATCTAGTCGGAAGGATGCTCTTCGACTAAGCCGAAACCCCTAGCACACATGTATCCTTTGAGGTTTTACCTAAGTCCACAATATATTTGGAGCATTCCCTTTCGACGAGGTCGAAACCTACTCAATCCAACTAGTTTCCAAAACCAACAAGTCCTAGCCTTAAGCCACTTCAACTACTTTGAAAGGTTGTTCCAACAGAATTATAGCCTAATCAAATTCGGAAGGTGTTTCAAAAGCGAGATTATCCTTTCGACTGAATCGAAAGGTATAAAAGGAAGTTTTTCAACCATATTAGTGTAAAGTACTTTTATTTAATTAAAAGGAGGATTCGAAGGGATAACTATTAGTTCAAACTCCACTTTATGGTGTTGAAAAGTTTTCTTGTTAACATTTTTGGCGCTAGAAGGAGGGCTTGAACCTTCGATCCCCAATAAATTTCATCATAGCTTAGTTGCACAGAGTTCTTCATTCGAGAGGAGAAAATGGTAAGAGCAAGGAATAATAACAACAATCCAAATGATGAAGTCGCGTCACAATCAACTTTGGAAGATAACATGGGTCCAAACTTTAACTTTGAGAATATGGAAATTAGGCAAACCTCAACCCTGATAAGATTGGAAAACAATGAGGTTAAGATCCAGAATCTACAACAAATGATAGTAATGCAAAAACTTCTTGAAAGAGCTCCATCTCAAGGATCATTAAACATTATGGAAAGAGAAGATGAAGCACAATCTCCAAATGAGGAAAAAGATGAAGAGTTAAACTAAGAAAGTCAAGTTAAATTGTCCCCCGTGCAATCAAATAGTCCAATTCAAGAAAACAACAATGGTTTCCATGAAAACGAAGCTGACCGAGAAGACATCTTACACCAAATGGAAATGCATAAGAAAAAAGGAATTCCCGATCTAGAGAATATGTTATCTTGCAAAAGTCTCCTTTTTTAGAAGAAATAATGGCAGTTAGTCTTCCTCCTCCTATTCAAATTTCTCCACTAAAATATTATGAACAACTGATCCATAAGCTCACCTTGCAGCTTTTGAAAACTGGATGAACTTATATAATGCACTGGGCCAATTCGCTACAAACTTTTCCCAACTAATTTTCAAGAAGCAACTATCAACTTGTACAAGAATCACCAAGTGGAAACTGTCTGTTCTTGGGAATAGTTTTCTTATGATTTCGTTATACAATTTTCTATATTCAGAGACTCAACCATGGAATTTAGCTTGTTGGCTACAATCAAATAAAACCCAGGAGAATTGCTTGGCGAAAACTTGAACAGATTCAGTACAGAGGCATTAAAGGAAGAAAGTACAACCGATAGAGAAAAGCTTATAGCAGTCCGATCAGGATTGATTGAACAAACCCCTTTCTGGAAAGACCTTTATGTTAATGGATGCAAAGATTTACAACATTTCTATCTCCGAGCTGAAAAGTTTATACAAATGGATGAAACGCATTATTCTATGAGAAAATTTCATCGAGAATGTAGAGAAGAAAAATCTGACTTTAAGCATCTCGACAAGAGACCAAGGAAAAGTGGAAACTAGAAGGGGAGTCGAAAAGAGATTTTCGAATCCAATCACGTAGTCCTAAACAAGCCCCTTTCTCACATGTTCGACATGGTGAAAGATAACAAAATTTTTTCTGTTCCTTATAAGATCCGGAACGTTCCACAACCAAATAAAGGAGGTAATTATTGCGATTACCATAAAGCAAATGGACATGAAACCGATGAATGCTGCATTTTAACAAAAGCAATTCAAGGCACGATTAAGTCGGAATTCCTAACGGAGTTCATTAAAGAAGCTTAAAAAGACATCTTATTCAATCTAAGAAGAAAGCAGCTTAGCAACATCAAAATAAGGACCCCCATCAAATCATGAAGTCTTGCAACATTAGTTTAACTATGAACTCTCTTCTCTCGTATCTTTTGACCTTGATTTATACTTTGATTTGTACTTAGATTTGTGTTGAAAATTGACCATGTACTGATTCAAAATTCGAGTGTCATTACAGGTAAAACAAAACCAGTCCATAGCATTTAACATACTCTTGGAGCACAACAAATTTCTAGCTCCCTAAAAAAGACAGCTCAAATGCTGATACAAGACGACTATCAATATTTCAATTAATGCTATACAAAGGCTGGCTTTCAAGAAATCTCAAAACACTATTAATCCTTCTCCAAATGAGAAAAACTATGTACATCAACTTTATTTTTAGCAAATTGTTTTAAAAGAAATTTCTCAAGCGTATTTTATAGGAAGACTATTTTCAATTACCCCGCAGCCTGGGGAAGACAAATGTCTATCTATTTCAAAAATTGATTTGTGTAATCTTCTTAAGATATTATATAGCATTAGTGAATGCACACACGGGATTTATAACTAAGCAATCTCAATATTTCGAAAGTTCCTAAAACCCTTGGCAAGGAGAAGCCTATTCACACTTTTTCAAGAAAAGTTCAAAAGCTATCAAAAGTTTATTGACAAAACTTCAGATTAGAGAATCCTATTCTCGAATAAAAGACTATTGGTTCATGAATCATGGCCTCCCAATCTCCTATTTGAGATCTATGTCTCTATTATGAGAACAAAAAGAGAACCCTTGCAAAAGGTAGCATCGAGAAAAGATTCTTTTATCGAAAGGATTCATGTATCCAAACTCTTTTTCAAAATATAACCCCTCGATATACTATAAGGTTTCAATTACAAAACTTCTTTTTCTCAAAAGAGATTCTATTTTAATTGGCCAAAAATGATTTTCATATAATAATGATTTTCATATACAAATATCAAAGCCTACGATGCTATTCCATAGCACCTCCTAAAGGGAGGGACATAAGCTTAGGATGTTCTTCCGTAGCACATCCTAGAGGGAGGGACATAAGCCTACTACGTTCTTCGGTAGCACCTCCTAGAGGGAGGGACAAAAGCCTATGACGATCTTTCGTAGCATCTCATAGAGGGAGGGTCAGAACCTCTAACGTCTAGTTCACCTATTAAAGTAAGGGTCAGGTCAAGTACCCACCAAAGAACCTCTAACGTCCAAATCACCTCTTAGGGGGAGGGTCAGGTTAAGTACCCATCAGTAACCTTTTTAAAAGGAGGTTAACCTAACATACACTACATCCCTAGAATAATGGAAAGCCCAGAAGAGGCACTAAACAGATGAAGAAGGACAAAGATATCTACAACTCAAAACAAAGGTCAAAACCCAAAAGAACAAAGGGTTAAAGAAAGAAATCTATCCACCATCTAAGGAAAAGATGAAACCCAAGATAGAGGTAAGGACAAAGGCAAAAGGGTGAAGATGTCCAACGCCATGATCGGAAACAGATAAGGAATCCAAGATCATAATAAAAAAGAACAAAATATGAGATGGAAAATTTCGGTACGTCCAAAACTTGACGAATGACTCTCACATCAAGAAATTAAGAAACTTGCATTCAGAAAGGAGACACAAGACAAGAAAATGTATAAAGAAATCTATAACATGATATCAAAAGCAAAGATCTATACAAAAGCTACAGGAATGGAATAGACAACAATTTTTGCTAAAAGATAAAAGTGACTTTAATTGAAGAATAGATTGAGTAAACCACTCTTGAATTCCTAAAAATAAGGTGACCCATTAGGATAGAAGAGTCTATATATTATATATATTAATGAGTTATTTGGACCATCGCACTATTGAGCGGCCAAGCAATAGTACGGAACTTGCACTGCTGAACGATCGACTAGTCAAACGGAGCTTACAATGTTGAACGGCTAGTCAACTAAATGGAACTACTTGTTGAACGGTTGAACGGATGCAAAGCTGAACAACCGAACGGAACTATCTACTGAACGGTTGGCTAGTCTTACAAAACTACTACTCCGAATGGCTGACTGATAAGACAGAACTACTATTCCGAATGATTGCATGGCTTTACGAAACTACACAGCTCCAATATAACAATAATACTACTAACTTATAGGCACTTTAAGAATTACACATCTATTAATAGGATGCTTTTCGTTGAATAACAAGAATCCTCATCGTTATTCAAGGCATAAGTTTTAAATAAAACTTTGGCATAGTTGTAACGACCCGTTATTTTGGACCATTCACATCCATTATAAGTGTATAGGTAGACACTCATGCCGGAATTGAATTGCTCAAAGTACCGCGTTGTTAATTTAAATTTGGCAAAACTGAACATATACAGTAAATAAAAAATCACAGATCACAAACACAGAGTAGTAGTGGCAGCGGAAATAAAAGAGATAGTAGCTCATGAAGCTACTATATGAATATATAAGATACATCAGAGTTTACAACAGAAGAGTAATACGATACATCAGAGTTAAACCAGATACAATGGAAGAGTAACACGATACACCAGATACAAATCAGAATACATCACTAGAATCATCGAATACTGAAAGCAGGATAGATGGCTGGATCTTCAAGCAAAGCTCCAACTCCAAAGGTGAGTCTCGAATACTGGTACACTCAGTCTGACCCGAGCGTAAACCAAAAACACAAGACACTCGAGTCAGGATTAACATTCTTATATTAATAAATCCAACTCAAGTGAAATAGCAATTGAAATACAAGTAACTCAAAGGATGTTTGGAATAACCATCCTTTAAGGATCCGTTAAACTATCTACTATGTAGTAGTGTACGATAAGTAGATAATGTCTATCAGTAATAATAAGATATCAAAATAGTGTTAAGTCATGGCCCATTCCACCCTTAACACATTTTTATTCCCAAAAGCATATACAAGACCGTAGTTTCCCCAAAACCGGAAGTCACCAGAGGGCAATCCATATACTAAAGGTACAAAACAAATTCGTAGTGGTCGCGAATAGGGAATACAAGTATGACAAGGCACATGAGGCAATACCCAAGGTAGTGATACTACCGTTCGCCTGATCCGGACTGGTGAGAACGCAACGCCGCAGCGCCCGCAACACCGTGAAACAACACTCCCAAAATCAAGGGTGCACCAATCGACAACAGGTAATAAATAGTTCGAAGAAGTGTGTCCACTTGAGGTAGCTAATCCGCCATTGGCCCGGCACGGCTCCTGTTTTAGTCATTTCCAATTTGACACAAGTGTCAAGGCTATCCATCATCGTTCTCTTTCTTCAGTCAACATGTACATCATTCCAACCACTTCATTCTGGATCATCACTCCGCGTATAGTTATTAAAGTGGTTTTCGGTTTAGATAGAGAGTATATCCATAACCGAATTCCGGTCTCTTTAATAACCTTCGAAATTATTTCACCGATTGGTCGTTTATTTATTTCAAAACCAAATCAATTTCAATTTCAATTTCAATTCGCAAATCAACATTTCATTTGTCTATCAAAACAGTTTCCATACTTTACGTTTCAAAACTTCCAAATTACCATTTCAAAATCTTATAATTCAATTTCAATCTTATATTGAAAACAATTCAAATATTGATTCAAGTTCGTACAAAAGTTTCATTTCGAAATCATTAGAATCAATTTAGTTTTACATTCAAATCAATTTACATTCATTTATCGATTTCATTCAATATTCGTTAAGTAAATTTTATCATTCAAAACAATTCTATTAAATTTCCAATTCATTAAATCAATTCTTAAGTTCAACTTCATTAAAACAAAACTTACAATTTTGAATTAAATTAAATTCGTCAAATCAATTCTTTCAATTACAAGTCTTACATTAATTCCAAAAATATCACATTTTCCTTTCTTGTTACAGAAATTCCATTTCACTTATTTACTCACTTAAATAATTTTCCAAAACTACTTAATAGAGAAAACTCAATTTCAATTATTTACGAAGTAAAATTCACGTATTCAAAAGTTCAATTTTCTTATTAAAGAATTCAATTCAATTTAATCATTAAATAATTCAATCTTATTTAATTTTTAAATAATTCAAAACTTAATTATTAAATAATTTCAAAGTTTAATAATTTCAAACTTAATTATTAAATCATTTCAAAGTTTAACAATTTCAAACTTAATTACAATTTCAAACTTAATTATTAAATCATTTCAAAGTTTAATGATTTCAAACTTAATTCAATTTCTCAAATTAAACAACATTCTTCCATCAATTTCATTGTTAACATTTTGTTTCAGATTATTTAATATTAATACTTTCCTTTCATTAAAATTCAAATTTCAACTTCATTTCAAAACCATATTTTTTCCAAATAAATCTTCGTTTTATTTTTTTTAAATCAAATTATTGACCAATCAAGTTTTATTTAATTCTCTATCCTAGGTCAAGGTTCGATTTGGGTATTTATCATTTCAACCCGATTCCAATTCAATTCAAAATCAAAGCATAGCAAAGGGAACTTGCAGTGTGATAACTGGGATGGTGTCAAAGTAAATAAACAAGCAATAACAACAGCCAATATCAATCCAATAATCAAATCAATAATCCCGAAATAACCGTATTAATTCGCATTGTTATTTGTACGAATTAATATAATTATTTCTAGAATCTACACTATCATTTCATGTAGATTAAAGATTATTACATTACGGTTTTCACTTGTCATCTATTACAATTTCATCCATCATCAATTTAACAACATACATTCAGTGGTTCAAAATGTAATTAAACAAATCCTACGTGTCAATAAATTCAACAGTTAAAGGGGTCATATTATACAAATGTCAGGTAATCAAATTTAACATTTTAATTATCCTATATCAAGTTCAATTTCATACTATTTATCATTTTAACATTAACAATTTATCGTCCAATATAAACATCAACAATCAATCAATTATCAGCCAAACTATATTATCCTTGCATAAATAATTAACAGATAATGGTGTCAGATGTCATAGGTGAACTAATACAGGTAATAGCATATATAACAGTGTAATTAACTAACAGCAGCATATTTCAATTGTCGTTTCAATTGAAATCAAATTTAATAAATAAAAGAACGTTAATCGTGAGTGGTTGCTCACATTTCGAGGCTAGAGAGATTGGACTATGAAACTGAGTTACGAAATGCAAGTACGACCACCAAATCAAAGCGAGATGGGCACGAAATTGGATGTACGAGCTGATAGAGCTGATAAATAGAAACCGATGAAAACAAATCAGAATCTATTTGATATAGATTGAAATATATATATATATATATATATTATAAATTTTCCCTAAATAAATATTTTAATTCAAGGTAATAAACTTCAAAGTCACTATTTTTAAAACTCAAATATAAAATCAAAGTATATGTAAAATTTATATCCAAAAAAATTATACCTAAACATATTCAAACTTATACATATCAATGTTTATTTTTTTTTATTATACCTAAATTCAAACTTATTCAAACTTACATATTCAAAGTATATGTAAATATTATACCTAAATTCAATATTCAAGTAAAGTGAATATAAACCATAAAGCCCACGTGCACATTTACACTTACACGTATAAACTAATAAAACAACAAACATTGTATTATGGTCAGACTATTTCACATACTACAGAACTTTAGTATTTTAAAGTTACGGCCAAACTATATGTGTTATATACACTACACTCACATGCTCCTATATACATATACCACCGCATATTTAAAACAAGCATACATGAACATGTTTTTTTTAGAGTTTATGCAGCCGAACAACAACTTCAAATTAATTCCAAGTGAAATACTAGACCTCAAATATAATGCAGCTATATACACGTACTTAATACACCTATTATATAAACATTGTACTGTAATGTAGTATAATGTAAAGTAAAATAATATGACATAGTATACATAATATACTGCAAAGGCGGTTCGGCTGTACTGCAAAGCTACACTTTATGGCCATATATACATTAATATGGGGAAGAATTAAAGTTGTATGAAACAAAGGAACCCAACTATACATTATGTTTTTAAAATAATATATATATACATACGAGATCTTGGGCTGGCGATGCTATATGCGGCGGCTGACACTGGGACATGGTGGTGGGGCGAAGTTGGAAGGGTAACGGCGGGCGGTGGGAAGTGGGAGGTTACAGGAAACTCGGAGGTGATGGAAGGAAGAGGCCTGCGTGTGGCGTTGCTTTGGGCTGGAGGTCGAAGAGAAGTGGCACGGTGGTTCGTTGGGATTTGGCTGCGTGCTCCAGGTTGCGGCTTTGGTTTGCGGCGACAGCAGGTTGACGTGGAGGGAGAGGAAGAAGGCAGGGCTGTGAATATGACGACTGGAGGGTGGAGGAAAGGAAGGAGGCCGAAGTGGTTGCCGGGGTGATGGCTATGGAGGATCGGGAGGAGCTGCTATTTGTGACTGGGCGAGGCGGCAAAAGGCTAGGGATGCTCGACGATCTTCGCACTCGAGGAAGCTTGGTTCGGCCATGGGATAAAGAAGGGAGGAGGAAAAACAACGCACAGGAAAAAAGGTAAAAGTTGAGAAGGGAGAAGAGATTCACGTTCATAGAAAATGAATCATGGTGCCATGCTAATAAATGAACCTAGTGAAGTAGACTAAAGAAAGCAAGGGTCACAAAAATAAATCAACAGTTATCAAAAGAATAGGAAAGGCATGCGGCGGAATATAAAATATGAAAAGAAGCAAAGATAAATGCGTGCACCGAAATTCTAGTGTCAATTCATATTTCAGACTGTTGGTTGTCCATACTGACGAATAAAAAGGAAACAAAATATATTCCTGATTAACACAGCGAGTTGAACCAGATGGAGTACACAAAATTGCAAATGGACTCAATTTAGCGAATCGTCACACTTTGCATTCTGTCAATTTCGTCGTGCACCAGACTCCAAAGTACACCAATGAATATACCGCAGAGATCAGCATGACGAGACGATCTAAACGGTATAAAGATTTCAGTGGTTTGATCGAATTATAAAAATTCGAATCTTTCTACTGGCGGAAAATGCAAGAAAAACGCTGAAAAATAAGATCGACGGAGCCAAAGATGTCCGAATTTGGAAAAACGACAAACTGACATCTTGCTCAGAAGATGGTTTAGAATTTTTCTATGTAAAAATATTTAGGTTCCGGAAATATTTTATTTTCATCGTTTTTTAACTGATTAAATTGAAGTGAATTTACGCGCGAAATAACTTCCATATTTTCAGATGAAAATTTACCAGTTGTTATGTTTAACTAGACGTATCCCAAATATTAAATTTTTATTTCAAAATTTTATCGTTTAAAATTTCACAAAATTTTAGCTAATTACGTTATTAAAACAGTTGAAATTTTACGGGTCGTTACACTCTCCCCCACTCAAAACTTTTCATCCCCGAAAAGGAACGAGGTAGGAGAATAGAAACAACCAGAAAGAAAAACAGATTTGAAATACAAAATAACAATTAATTTAAACCATATAAATTTAAATTTAAATTAATTGATATTCAATAATTGATTTAATCCATTTGGTTTTTCTTAAGTTAAATCAAACTCAACTATTTCTAAATTCATTATTTTATTATCCCATTTTCTTCAATTTACAATTTCTAAAACCATAAATTTGAATAGTCTTTTATTATTATCATATTTTCTTCAACAATTTTAAATTCTTCTTTATTCCAAATTACAATTAAATTTGTTTCGTTAAATATATCTTATTACATATATTTAACCCATATAAATTAATTTAAAACATAAAAGTTTCGATTTAAATTAATTTACATCTATTAATTTCTTTTAAATTCAAGGTATTTTCATATGTTGATCAAATTTCAATTTGTTAATTCTTCCAAAACAAATTTATTAATTCTTTCAAAACAAATTTATTTCATTATTAACTGAGTTTACTTATTATCCTATATAACACTATTAACTAATCAAAATTTAGTGTATAACATTTGTTATAAACACTCAAATTTTATTTATAAAATCAATTTATCTTATATATTATCCAATTACATATTCAACTTCTGAATGACTTAGGTAAGTTGTATTAGAATGCAGTTGAACAATATATAAATAAATTTTTTCCAAATTCAATTTTTTTTCAAGTTTAAATATTTATTCCAAATTTTTGGTTTTATTTATAATTAAAATCATCCTTTTACAAAATTTAAGAATTAGATTTCCGATTTTCTTTAAACAACTTAGAGATATATCTAATATATTTATATCAAATCAAATTAAATTTTAAAATAAGACACATATATATATATAAATCAAATTATACTGAAGAAATTCAAATTAAAATATTTTCAAAACAAAACCGTAGCAAAGCTACAGAATAGTATCTCCACTTCGAAACTCGAAAATGAATGTCGATGATGCGGTCGCCATCACCGAAATTATTTTCCAGCGACAAAAGAGAAGAGCACTGATTTCGACATTTTAAAATTCTTTGAAAACGGTTTCTATTTGAAAATACCTTCAATAATATACATTTTAAAAATTTAAAAACCAAAGCTTGAAATTACTGGAAATTGAATTCTCAAATTCTAAATGTTAAATTCATTTAAATTTCAAATCAGTTTATAACCCATGTTTAAAAATTCATTTATAGAACAATAAGTGATAATCAATTATTATCATTTCAACAACCAATTTAATTAACTTATTAGATTTCAGAAAATTTTACTTATATATATCTATAATATATTCATACAAATTTATTCCATTTTCCAAATTTGAAAACAATATTGTGTCAATTTGCTCTGCTCAAGTGTTTTGGAAATCCTATCGATAGCGTTGATCGGACGAATCGATCGAAAACCCAAATCAACATCAACAACTCAAACAACACAATATATAAAACATTTATATATTAGTTTACAAATACATTTCTTTGCTCGACGATACTAGAATGAATTTTCAAAATAAGGATAGGGTTTCAAATTTGATGGACTCAAATCAAAGAGAAATTTGATTCGAAGATAAGTTCGAAACAAAGATATGACGATTAATAACAAATTAAGAAGATTGATAAATTTATATAAATCGCGGGCAATCTTAACCGGGTCAACCGTGACTTCAAGAATAAGATCGATGCAGAATTTCGAGGCAAATCTATATTTGATCTCAAGAAATAGAATTCAGGTATAGCAGGAAATAGATAGCATCATAAACCGAGGATACAGAAATCTCCGGTAAATCGATGCCTATTATAAAGGAGTTTTGCTCCTTTACGAATCATTCGAAGATTGGCGAGACCGCCGATCTATTATAGATAACATTCAAAATGGAGTTATGGGGTGCTCCAGAATTGAAGAAGACGAATAGTGAAGGACACGAATGAATTTCGGAACCGAGGGGAACGTTCCAAAATTCAAAGGAATTGAGTCAAAGGAAGAGATTGAAACTCGAATGAGAGTGATTCTGTAAATACATTTACCCTATATGTTAAGTTTTGCCTAGAGCTACCAAAGCTCTGATACCAACTGTAACGACCCGTTATTTTGGACCATTCGCATCCATTATAAGTGTATAGGTAGACACTCATGCCGGAATTGAATTGCTCAAAGTACCGCGTTGTTAATTTAAATTTGGCAAAACTGAACATATACAGTAAATAAAAAATCACAGATCACAGACACAGAGTAATAGTGGCAGCGGAAATAAAAGAGATAGTAGTTCATGAAGCTACTATATGAATATATAAGATACATCAGAGTTTACAACAAAAGAGTAATACGATACATCAGAGTTAAACCAGATACAATGGAAGAGTAACACGATACACCAGATACAAATCAGAATACATCACTGGAATCATCGAATACTGAAAGCAGGATAGATGGCTGGATCTTCAAGCAAAGCTCCAACTCCAAGGTGAGTCTCGAATACTGGTACACTCAGTCTGACCCGAGCGTAAAGCAAAAACACAAGACACTCGAGTTAGGATTAACATTCTTATATTAATAAATCCAACTCAAGTGAAATAGCAATTGAAATACAAGTAACTCAAAGGATGTTTGGAATAACCATCCTTTAAGGATCCGTTAAACTATCTACTATGTAGTAGTGTACGATAAGTAGATAATGTCTATCAGTAATAATAAGATATCAAAATAGTGTTAAGTCATGGCCCATTCCACCCTTAACACATTTTTATTCCCAAAAGCATATACAAGACCGTAGTTTCCCCAAAACCGGAAGTCACCAGAGGGCAATCCATATACTAAAGGTACAAAACAAATTCGTAGTGGTCGCGAATAGGGAATACAAGTATGACAAGGCACATGAGGCAATACCCAAGGTAGTGATACTATCGTTCGCCTGATCCGGACTGGTGAGAACGCAACGCCGCAGCGCCCGCAATACCGTGAACAACACTCCCAAAATCAAGGGTGCACCAATCGACAACAAGTAATAAATAGTTCGAAGAAGTGTGTCCACTTGAGGTAGCTAATCCTCCATTGGCCCGGCACGGCTCCTGTTTTAGTCATTTCCAATTTGACACAAGTGTCAAGGCTATCCATCATCGTTCTCTTTCTTCAGTCAACACGTACATCATTCCAACCACTTCATTCTGGATCATCACTCCGCGTATAGTTATTAAAGTGGTTTTCGGTTTAGATAGAGAGTATATCCATAACCGAATTCCGATCTCTTTAATAACCTTCGAAATTATTTCACCGATTGGTCATTTATTTATTTCAAAACCAAATCAATTTCAATTTCAATTCGCAAATCAACATTTCATTTGTCTATCAAAACAGTTTCCATACTTTACGTTTCAAAACTTCCAAATTACCATTTCAAAATCTTATAATTCAATTTCAATCTTATATTGAAAACAATTCAAATATTGATTCAAGTTCGTACAAAAGTTTCATTTCGAAATCATTAGAATCAATTTAGTTTTAAATTCAAATCAATTTACATTCATTTATCGATTTCATTCAATATTCGTTAAGTAAATTTTATCATTCAAAACAATTCTATTAAATTTCCAATTCATTAAATCAATTCTTAAGTTCAACTTCATTAAAACAAAACTTACAATTTTGAATTAAATTAAATTCGTCAAATCAATTCTTTCAATTACAAGTGTTACATTAATTCCAAAAATATCACATTTTCATTTCTTGTTAAAGAAATTCCATTTCACTTATTTACTCACTTAAATAATTTTCCAAAACTACTTAATAGAGAAAACTCAATTTCAATTATTTACGAAGTAAAATTCACGTATTCAAAAGTTTAATTTTCTTATTAAAGAATTCAATTCAATTTATTCATTAAATAATTCAATCTTATTTAATTTTTAAATAATTCAAAACTTAATTATTAAATAATTTCAAAGTTTAATAATTTCAAACTTAATTATTAAATCATTTCAAAGTTTAACAATTTCAAACTTAATTACAATTTCAAACTTAATTATTAAATCATTTCAAAGTTTAATGATTTCAAACTTAATTCAATTTCTCAAATTAAACAACATTCTTCCATCAATTTCATTGTTAACATTTTGTTTCAGATTATTTAATATTAATACTTTCCTTTCATTAAAATTCAAATTTCAACTTCATTTCAAAACCATATTTTTTCCAAATAAATCTTCGTTTTATTTTTTTTAAATCAAATTATTGACCAATCGAGTTTTATTTAATTCTCTATCCTAGGTCAAGGTTCGATTTGGGTATTTATCATTTCAACCCGATTCCAATTCAATTCAAAATCAAAGCATAGCAAAGGGAACTTGCAGTGTGATAACTGGGATGGTGTCAAAGTAAATAAACAAGCAATAACAACAACCAATATCAATCCAATAATCAAATCAATAATCCTGAAATAACCGTATTAATTCGCATTGTTATTTGTACGAATTAATATAATTATTTCTAGAATCTACACTATCATTTCATGTAGATTAAAGATTATTACATTACGGTTTTCACTTGTCATCTATTACAATTTCATCCATCATCAATTTAACAACATACATTCAGTGGTTCAAAATGTAATTAAACAAATCCTACGTGTCAATAAATTCAACAGTTAAAGGGGTCATATTATACAAATGTCAGGTAATCAAATTTAACATTTTAATTATCCTATATCAAGTTCAATTTCATACTATTTATCATTTTAACATTAACAATTTATCGTCCAATATAAACATCAACAATCAATCAATTATCAGCCAAACTGTATTATCCTTGCATAAATAATTAACAGATAATGGTGTCAGATGTCATAGGTGAACTGATACAGGTAATAGCATATATAACAGTGTAATTAACTAACAGCAGCATATTTCAATTGTCGTTTCAATTGAAATCAAATTTAATAAATAAAAGAACGTTAATCGTGAGTGGTTGCTCACATTTCGAGGCTAGAGAGATTGGACTATGAAACTGAGTTACGAAATGCAAGTACGACCACCAAATCAAAGCGAGATGGGCACGAAATTGGACGGACGAGCTGATAGAGCTGATAAATAGAAACCGATGAAAACAAATCAGAATCTATTTGATATAGATTGAAATATATATATATATATATTATAAATTTTCCCTAAATAAATATTTTAATTCAAGGTAATAAACTTTAAAGTCACTATTTTTAAAACTCAAATATAAAATCAAAGTATACGTAAAATTTATATCCAAAAAAATTATACTTAAACATATTCAAACTTATATATATCAATGTTTATTTTTTTTTATTATACCTAAATTCAAACTTATTCAAACTTACATATTCAAAGTATATGTAAATATTATACCTAAATTCAATATTCAAGTAAAGTGAATATAAACCATAAAGCCCACGTGCACATTTACACTTACACGTATAAACTAATAAAATAACAAACATTGTATTATGGTCAGACTATTTCACATACTACAGAACTTTAGTATTTTAAAGTTACGGCCAAACTATATGTGTTATATACACTAAACTCACATGCTCCTATATACATATACCACCGCATATTTAAAACAAGCATACATGAACATGTTTTTTTTATAGAGTTTATGCAGCCGAACAACAACTTCAAATTAATTCCAAGTGAAATACTAGACCCCAAATATAATGCAGCTATATACACGTACTTAATACACCTATTATATAAACATTGTATTGTAATGTAGTATAATGTAAAGTAAAATAATATGACATAGTATACATAATATACAGCAAAGGCGGTTCGGCTGTACTGCAAAGCTACACTTTATGGCCATATATACATTAATATGGGGAAGAATTAAAGTTGTATGAAACAAAGAAACCCAACTATACATTATGTTTTTAAAATAATATATATATATACATACGAGATCTTGGGCTGGCGATGCTATATGCGGCGGCTGACACTGGGACATGGTGGTGGGGCGAAGTTGGAAGGGTAACGGCGGGCGGTGGGAAGTGGGAGGTTACAGGAAACTCGGAGGTGATGGAAGGAAGAGGCCTGTGTGTGGCGTTGCTTTGGGCTGGAGGTCGAAGAGAAGTGGCACGGTGGTTCGTTGGGATTTGGCTGCGTGCTCCAGGTTGCGGCTTTGGTTTGCGGCGACAGCAGGTCGACGTGGAGGGAGAGGAAGAAGGCGGGGCTGTGAATATGACGGCTGGAGGGTGGAGGAAAGGAAGGAGGTCGAAGTGGTTGCCGGGGTGATGGCTATGGAGGATCGGGAGGAGCTGCTATTTGTGACTGGGCGAGGCGGCAAAAGGCTAGGGGATGCTCGGCGATCTTCGCACTCGAGGAAGCTTGGTTCGGCCATGGGATAAAGAAGGGAGGAGGAAAAACAACGCACGGGCAAAAAGGTAAAAGTTGAGAAGGGAGAAGAGATTCACGTTCATAGAAAATGAATCATGGTGCCAGGCTAATAAATGAACCTAGTGAAGTAGACTAAAGAAAGCAAGGGTCACAAAAATAAATCAACAGTTATCTAAAGAATATGAAAGGCATGCGGCGGAATATAAAATATGAAAAGAAGCAAAGATAAATGCGTGCACCGAAATTCTAGTGTCAATTCATATTTCAGACTGTTGGTTGTCCATACTGACGAATAAGAAGGAAACAAAATATATTCCTGATTAACACAGCGAGTTGAACCAGATGGAGTACACAGAATTGCAAATGGACTCAATTTCGTTGTGCACCGGACTCCAAAGTACACCAACGAATATACCGCAGAGATCAGCATGACGAGACAATCAAAACGGTATAAAGATTTTAGTGGTTTGATCGAATTATAAAAATTTGAATTGTTCTACTGGCGGAAAATGCAAGAAAAACGCTGAAAAATAAGATCGACGGAGCCAAAGATGTCCGAATTTGGAAAAACGACAAACTGACATCTTGCTCAAAAGATGGTTTAGAATTTTTCTATGTAAAAATATTTAGGTTCCGGAAATATTTTATTTTCATCGTTTTTTAACTGATTAAATTGAAGTGAATTTACGCGCGCAATAACTTCCATATTTTCGGACGAAAATTTACCAGTTGCTATGTTTAACTAGACGTATCCCAAATATTAAATTTTTATTTCAAAATTTTATCGTTTAAAATTTCACAAAATTTTAGCTAATTACGTTATTAAAACAGTTGAAATTTTACGGGTCGTTACAATAGTATTTTAGGAATAACTTTAGAACTAAGGCCAGATAGGCTTAGAGATCTTTTGCATAAACCCACTAAGCCTATAATTACTAGAAAGCTCTCTGATTTTATACTTATTTTGAGTAAAATTTTAAGTAGTTTTTTTGTTAGATGAGACACTAACCAAGATGTTGGTGGAATTCCTTATTTTCTGAAATTTCAATTCCCATGTTTCTTTTCATGATGATATTTTTTTGATCTCCTATTTTTATGAATACTTGGTTTCTTGACTTCTTCTTTGAATTTCCATGATGATATATTGGCTTCTTATTGAATTTCTGACTTTATACTAGTATTACCCAAAAAATTGTGCAATTTGTTTGATATTTGAGATCTTGGCAAATTAATGGACACATTCTTGACTTTATGAACTTTCAATTTATTTTTTCTTTTCCATGAAGATTTCATGTAGATTTTCCAAATTCTAAATTTCCTATCAACTTCAAAGATGATTAGTGAATTTCATATTCTTGGTTTCCTTATTGAATTTTTGATGATCTCTTATTGGACTTCTAATTTCGTGAATTCTAAATTCCCTTGTCGATTTTCATGATGATTTATAAATTTCATATTCTTAGATTCCATATTGAATTCTAATGATAGTTTCCTACTGAATTTCTGATTCCGTGGATTCTAAACATCCTGATTGATTTTTATGGTAACTTATGGATTTCATACTCCTGATTTCCTTATGAGATTTTCATAGTGGTTTCTTATTGAACTTATGGTTTATGAATTTCTGATCCCATTATTTAATTCTATAATTATCTATGAACTTTCCATTGAATTTCGGAAGTTGAATTCAATACAAGATTTTCTTAATATTAGATGGGCTTCCATCAAAGGTTAAGGGATGAAAACGAGTTATGGTGAAGATAAAAGGTAAAGCCACTTAAAACAAGAAACTAGTACCTAATGGTTGAAGAAAACATAACCCAAGAATAGAGGATTTAGAGTATGCAATGGCCTTTTGGGAAGGTTTATTTACTTAAATTAACGACGGCAGACCAGGCGATATCATTTCATATTTCTATTATCAGAATTAAAAATATTTGGTCATGAAATTATTTGAATTCTCTACCCAATAAAATTACCAAATAGTGTCTTAAATCATATGGTTACCCAATAGGGTCTCATAACAAGGTCATGACCCTAATAAGAGTTTATATCTATTTTGCAGGAAACAAAGAAAGAGATTCTTTGGAGTTTTTTTCCTAAACAACAAAAGCTTCTTTCATACTAGTGGGGCTAAATGTTATCCATAAAATATTCTCAAGAGTTAAAGTATGAAAGAAGGAGCAAGAGCATTAATGCGGATCAGAAGGAATTAGAGTGGTTTTTGTAAACATTAGATAAGGATTTTGACAAGAAGATAGTAGCATTAGCAAAACCATTCGATGAGGTCAAAAGGACGCTTCATCAATATTTTAGATAAGCAAAGAGCTTTCGACGGGGTTGTAGGATACCTTTCGAAGGCAATGAGCAGCATACTTTCTGTACATGCGCCAAACCATTCGTAACGATTGGTTTCGTCTTCATCTACATTCATCAGAAGAACATTCGGCAAAAGTAACCCTTTCGAAAGAATATGATAGCCTTTTGAATTGGTTTGAACCATCCTTATCTGTAATGGAAAGATTATACAACCGATAACACTGAAGGATGAGGTTCTGCATAAGCCAAGGAAGGAGATTTCGAATGGAACTTCTGCAGCAAAGCTTTTATGATGTTTCGACTTGCTCGAAACCCACAAAACACATGTTTCGATAGCCACGGAAACCAACATCTATGCTAACTTACATAGCACATAAGCAGCTAATTGAAAAGCACGTCTACACATTTCGATGAGGTTGAAAGCTATCAAGCAATAGCTTTCGACGAAGTATGAAGCAATCAAGCAATGTACCTTCTGACAAAGTCGAATGGAATAAAGCCAAAAAGAAGGAAGCCTAATCTTCTGCGGAAACAGAAGCATGACCATTTGATCCTTTCAACTAGGTCAAAAGCTATGATTCGAAGGATGCACACAAAAGAGGGGAAGCAAACCTTTCGACCATGTCGATAGCAAGGGATCGAAAGGCGCTGACCGCACCTATAAATAAGACACTAGGGGTATGTTTTAAGGATCTGTTTTCTTTGATTTCTCACTTGTATCTTCTAAAAGTTTGTAAACCCTAATTTCAAAATCGAATTGGGGATTTGACCAGTTTGTATAGCTCAGTTCAGTAAAAATAGAGATTATGAAAATTTTGGTTATATAACTGTCCTGAGATTCATATTTCATGTTGTTATGTCTACTAGATGTCGATCTAGTCAGAAGGATGCTCTTTGACTAAGTCGAAACCCCTAGCACACACATATCCTTTGATTTTTTACCTAAGTCCACAATATATTTAGAGCATTCCCTTTCGACGAGGTCGAAACCTACTCAATCCAACCAGTTTCCAAAACCAACAAGTCCTAGCCTTAAGCCACTTCAACTACTTCGAAAGGCGGTTCCAAAAGAGTTATAGCCTAATCAAATTCGAAAGGTGTTTCAAAAGCGAGATTATCCTTTCGATTGAATCGAAAGGCATAAAAGGAAGTTTTTCAAACATATTTACCTACATGAAGAGTGTAAAGTACCTTCATTTAATCAAAAGGAGGATTCGAAGGGATCACTATTACTTCAAACTCCACTTTGAGGTGTTGACAACTTTTCTTGTTAACAATGGTGATGCCATTTTCCTTCTCTTTCGTCGGTGGAGCACTCAACGAAATTAGGCAATCAATGCATATGCTTACATTATCTGACCCTATTGAAAATGTTTGGGACAATCCTTCACACTGGGCCTAGGCCCTCACATCTCAAAGAATTTTCAATCAACTTCTTGAAGCTCTGGTCCATCTGACCAATCAATCGCTTCTTAAAATGCTCACTCAACCCAATGATAAATTCTCCATCCTTTTTATGTGAAGTATCACTAAAAGATAGACCGTACTTCGATAGAACATCGAATTCGGTCACATACTCCAATACGAATGTTTCACCTTACTTCAAGTCGGTGAACTTCCTAAACAACATTGACTTCAGAAAAGTCAAGATAAATTTCTTCGAAGCGAACTATGAACTAATCGAAGTAAAATGGTCCTCACAAATCGAAGTTATAAGGGAACTTCGCAAGTTCATTGTTCATCCCTGGAGTTATCTAGAGGTTAAATTCTACATCATTACATCATCTAACTCTAAGTTATTTGAAGTCCTTTCGCAAATATTCATATCGCCAAACACCTCGATATTCGACCCCATTCCAAGGAACGGTCTACCTCTTAGACTCACGTAGGCTTTACATGGCTCAACAAAGTCGACTCTAGGAACTTGCACTTAAGCACCATAACTATTTGGACCAAATTGGGCTTTCCAAAATAATAATTCACACCAACTCTGGAAATATATTCTATAAATCGAGGCTAGGGGTCCTTGATCCTGCCTACTCTCAACTCCAGAGATGGAGTCAATAATATCATTCCTCATATGCTAGATCATTCCTAATGCATAATAAGAATGATCAGTCTCTCATAAAGAAAACTGCATCAATAGTGCTCGTGTGTAATACAACTTATACACTCTATATATACTAGTACATAGTTTTAAAAATCAAAATATATAACAAATACGAACTCTCTTGTATATAAGTGTACTGTCGATCCAGTCTAAGTCGACAACACCTACCCTAACTCTACTGAACCATGGTATCCACTCAGGTTAATCATTTAACCTAAGCTCTAATAACAAATGAGACGACCACCCCATACCTACACTGCTCATGCAACCGAATAGTGCGCTACTGGAGCATCCGATCGATGTAGGACGATTGTCAAGGGAAATAAAAGGAAATAAAGATGAGGAATTGAAAAGAAAAGAAGAGAGTAGAAGAAAAGAGAAGGAAATAAAACATTACACAATCACATAACCTGTTGTATATCTCACGCGCATCAAATGAAATATAATAGTAAACATCTTAGATATAAAACAAACAAGACGGTAGTAAATATATAAACCACATAATAAGAGTACACAGGCTCATGCCGTTATACAAAATAGTAATAGAGTTTATACAACAGATAAATAAACGTAACTG
Source organism: Allium fistulosum (assembly GCA_030737815.1). Classification (NCBI taxonomy): domain Eukaryota; kingdom Viridiplantae; phylum Streptophyta; class Magnoliopsida; order Asparagales; family Amaryllidaceae; genus Allium; species Allium fistulosum. The sequence continues at coordinate 174,221,321 of CM060907.1, forward strand.
ATAATCTGTCTATAATAATAATAAGTCACCACTGCTAAGGTTGCATAGTGTCACACAGCAGAATAAACAATAATAACTCAAAATATAAATATGAGAAAGCGTCACCATTTGCTAGTCCGTCTACATAGCTCTAAATGCTATTTACACCTGCTATCTAATATACTCATTTAAGAGCACCAGGGATAATAAGAAGCAAAGCATAAAACCTCAAGTCGGTCAACAATCTGGTGTGAGCGATAAATGATCTCAAAACACTATAACATTCGGCATAGTATATGGAATAGAGGGTATGGAGAATCATACCTGACCTATCCTTGCATCCACAGAGTTAGCACATAATGCAGGATATATGATACTCTATGTCATAGTCATCATGGGTGTACTATACATCAAATTACTAGTGGGTGTTCGGGTATCTACATCAAAGATAACTACATCATGTGACATCTCTAGAGTGATAAAAGCAATCAAAACAAACATGGCATCCATCACCCATACTCACATCACTCACTCAGTGCGTTGGATAAATGATACTTGTATGATCTCGTCAGAGACTAATCAAAGTCTAGCTTTCTCACTCGAATCCAAGCTGCTCAGTAAGCCAGGAACAAGACTGCACACACTGTAACAGTCCAGGGTGAATGGATCTCATCACACAAATACTTGCTTCAAGAGAACACATCGAAACTAACGAATATCAATGACCCTCTACAAACGTTATTCATAGTAGAGTTCATTCCAGAACTGTCTTTAAGACTCCCGTCTGAAGTCGTCGAGGTTGGGAACTATTCTAGACCATCGTCATCTCTCGTAAATTATCACCACGCATCCCGTACCTTCCTTCAACAGCTCCTTCAATACAACTTACAGTTCACAACTCTACGCCTCGGAGTACGACCATCCATCATTGAAGCCGTCTCTTCCCGTCATGGAATCATCATTGTGGAACCGTGAAGTCATCATGTCGAAGCATCACATCTTTGCTCCACCGCCAAAACCACTCATCAAAGAGCAGTAATACCAAAATCGAACGTTGAACGAACGAATGAACCATTGCATTGTGCTCCACGTGGAGTCTCCATGTCTATGTAAAAATAGGCCAAATCGACCATCATCAATAGTGGTAGATATCGACCACTCTAGAGTGGTCGACCACTTTGGCATGTACTTAACCAAAAATGGTTAAATACAAACCAAATGAAAACGTCCGATGGCTATCCCAAAATCCGAAGCACATGTCTAAATCAATCTTCCGTCTTTTCATCAATCGATGTTCACGATACTCTATGCACATAATCCTATCCTATGGGATATATTCTAGTACTATATCACCTTCGAACGACGTTTTTAGCTAAAACAACCAAACTAGCATATACATCTAACGAGCATGTAAACATCCATAATAGTATAGTATAGTATGTATAATCGATCCATATCAACCAATGTGGGAAATCATATCAATAATAGCTCAAATATAATAATTTCCTAACTATGGCATGTCGATAAAAAATATGTGATATTCTTTATAACTCATTTTAAAATAATTTTATTTCCTTTTATAAAAATCAAGTAGGTATATAAGTATAGGAAATTCTCATTTCAAAATCAAAAATCATTTCCGAGCATCAATCTAATATTATACAACCAATCATTGTATAGTAAGAGCTAATATCACTCACGTTAACCAAATCTGTCCAAATCATGGTCAAGTTGTATAACTCTCCGTCACTAGTGCAATGCTAGAAATGACGTCCAAAACGGACCTCGTATGCAAAAGATACGCAATGTATAAGTTTTCGGGTTATTTAAATAATTAAGTTAACTTAAAACAATTAATTTAAACTAATTACCTAATTAAGTGCTCACTCCTTTCTTCCCTAAACTTATACATGCATAAACACATCCAGATACAAGAAAACCCAATTTGTCATGTGCATTTCTTCAATGATACACACAAAATCGAATGCCGTCTACTCCATTTTTTTCTTGTCTAAAGCTCGACATACCAGTACTAAAATCACAACGCCCACTGCCATCAAAGGAAACGCGACTTAGGATCCTCCTTGGCAAATCAAAAATAGTGGCTATCAAATAATGATCGGATGCCATGATTTTGGTATGGGGAGGTGCCAAACGCCCAGAGAAATTCGTCAATACCCGTCGTTTCACCCCTAGCCACCTATATCCGCCAGTTCAAAACCTTAGTTTGGCTGTGAATATGTCGATCTCGACTTTTATGATCACAACCTTCAAAATTAGTATAGGCTCAAAGAGATTTTCGATGGGTTCTCAATGGAATTTGTTTTGTAATTTTTCATGGAGTAGGTTGCTCGATTTGGATTTTTGAATATAAGGAAAATAGGTGGTCATGGTTTTTTTTAATTGTTCAATGGAACAGCGACAAAAGAATGAGGAGAATGGATAAGGGTTTTGATTTATTATATTTTTATTTGAATTCCCAAATGATTGGTAGTGTGTTTCGAGCTCGCATAATTAAACAGTGCGTCCGATCGCCATGAAACACGTTTGCGTGCATCACCTCATTTTTCCGGTCTCAATGGTATAAATTTCGTCGCTGTCCAAGACAATGCTTCGGGATGATAATTTCACGCTTTTCGAGACCATTTTGGCTATCAGATCCGGTCTCCAAATATAATGATCCATAAACTTATTATAATTCGCAACATATATAAGAACTCAATGGAAATGGTTTCGAGTCCTAATTCGATCGTATGAGAAAAATCATATTTTAGGACTATTAATTAAGATTAAATATTTAATCAGTTATTTAAATATGATATTGTCAAAAATAAGGGGCATTATAGATACATTAGTAATACGGTAATTACATTATAAATCTGTATCTCGAGGTTATTGGTCTTTACCGTTAGAGATGATTGACTAGCGATTACGTTACAGAGGACCCGCTTCGGGGTTGAGGTGTTTAATGGTCGTTGGGTCTGCCTTCTCCTTTATCAAGAAGTATTAAATGACCGGGGTTTTTGGGTAGTACATCATTTAGATATATATGTGTATAGGTGTATATATTTCGGAGGAGGTTAGACATATCATACATGCATACAGGATTATACGGATTAGCCGTAAATAATAGACATAACACTTAAATAGGAATCAATCAGCATAAATTAGTGTTGTGGATAAAGTATATAATTTTCCTATCACAAAAACATTGTCCTGGCCCCTCCTCATTACAATCCATAGGATAGATTTAGAGGGACAGGCTACTGTGCAAGACGGGAACTGTATACGAAGAAGTCTTCTTATTAATGCTCAGAGCTGACTAGGCAACTAGACATTCAAGGAATAATATTGATTTCAAGGTAGTAGCTGTAATCAGTACATATGTTCTATTATATTTTTCTATTCCATTGTGAGTTTATATTGATCGGTCTCTTATATGCTTATGTTTATTACAGGTTACCAAAACCAACATTCCATACCCTAATGGACTTGGGTTTTGATTTAGCCAAAATTCGAACCCATTAAGGTATGAATTATAACATTTAGTATTAGAGCTTAGGTTAGTTGATCATAGGAATTATGATACGCTGAGAGAAAAAATTTGTATTTTTACCTATATATATATATATTATACACCAAACTTTGTAATACTATAAAAGTAGTTATGTCCATATTTCAAAAAGATGGATAAGGCAATTATGAGTTGGACTAATAAATAGAATTAAATTTATACACCTACCTCGATTACCCCATGGAGCGCTGGCTGTACCGTAAGGCATTGATCGAGAAGAGCATGAGCATAACATATAAAAGGACCCCAAAAGCTAAATGGTAATTGACTCCTTTGTTGGGCCTAGGCTGCCTCATTATTGTGGATTTCGATGGATTTTTGATTGAAGACATACATTTAATCCATACAGATGGAAAGTAAGAACCTATATATTGCAACCATTTGAAAGTAAGAGGTGGAAAAGGATTGAGCAAGTTCCATCAAGAAGGTGTGCATTAATCACTGTAAGAAGATAGCTGGATTTTCAGTATGCACTCTTAATAAGAAGAAGTTAAGATAAAAAGGGAAAAGAAGGAAAGTTTAAAAGAAAGGATGAATAAAGTCCATTTCTATGTATGACCTCATGTGAAAAAAATTGGAAATTTTTTTTCAAAAATTCTTGGAATTGTTTTGAATGGGTTTTCCAAAGAAATATTGGGAAGTCGGTTTCTTGAAAAAGCAAGGAAATTTTTAATTTCTAAGTTTAAAATGGATTGAGTCGAAAAAGTTTGGATTTATTGATTTTTGATAAAGGGATTATTCATTTTTGAAATAAATAGGAAATAGAGCTTAGGTTTGGACAGAAGATTTTTCTTATTTTTGTAAATTTAGAAGTACCTTTTTTGGATAAATGGAACTGGTAATTTATTCGAATGGGGAAAAAATAGAAGTGTAAGACGCCCAATAATGATGATTAGGAGGAATATTCTCGTATAAGTAGAATACGGAGAATAACAGCTGAAATAGATTCATTAATATATCTTTTCACGTTAAAGAAGAAAAGCCCAATGACTAAAACAGTTGACGAACTATAACATCCCACTATTTTGGACCATTCAAATCGACAATAAATCCACACATGTCGGACTCGAATACTTCAAAACAGTGGATTGTTAAGAAAATTTGGAGCAAATAAAATCAAACACAGAATCACAGACATAGAATATCAGAATAACTCGCAGTGGAAATAAAATACCATAGTAGCTCATGAAGCTACTACATAAATAATCTCAAAACAGATACAAAATATCATAGTCTGAAAAGCAAATACAACAGAAGTCTGAATACATAAGTCACTAATACATAGTCACAACTGAATAGGAAATAACCGAAATGGAAATGGATGACAGATAGATAAATAAGCTCCAGCAAATCTCTAGCTCCAGAAGGTGAATTAGAGTTGTGATACTCAGGCTGACCCGAGCGTAAAGCAAAACACAAAACACTCGAGTTAGGACATACATACTTATACAATATAAACCAACTCAAGTGAACTGTAATAGATATGCACGAGTAACTTAAAGGATGCCTAGGATCGCCCATCCTTTAAGGATCCGTTAAACCATCTACTATGTAGTAATGAACGCTATCATAGTAATGTCTAAAGTAAAGAAAACTATGCAAAATAATAGTGTTAATGTCACTGGGGTAGCGCAAAGCTGCAGCAATTGCCCACCTCTAGCCACACTTTATAACATCCAACCGTTATTATAACCTGTGGTTATAAATTTCAAAATGGTTTATATTTCAAATCAAAACATCATTTCCACTTCAAAACCAAATCAAAACGATATCATTTCTAATTCAAATATATATATATATATATATACATTTCTAAAAATCAAAGCACTTTCAAAGTTATAACACTTTGAAACCAAAACACTTAAAATTACACCACTTTACAAATGTTGTATTTAGAAAATCCACAACACCTTGAAGAATGTGATATTTAGAAATTACAACACTTTAAGAATGTAACCCTTATCTAAAAGCATTTTGAAAATGTTACATTTTTAGAAATAGTAGCACTTTTAAAACATAACCTTAAAACGATAGCATTTTACAAATGCTACAAATTCTATTACATTTCTACTATAACATATTTAAAACATCATATCTTATAAATTTATCATAGCTTTTTATAAAATCAAATTTTACTTCACAAAATCATTTATTTAGATATCAATTAAACTATGATTTAGTTAAATAAATTTTATTACAACATATCCATTTTTCCAAAGTTGTATCATTTCTAAGTTCATCCATTCAATTATAACAATTTCAAAACATTGTATTTTACATTCGCAGCAATTAGAAAATGTGATGGTATATGTATTAGCATTCGAAAATGTTGCCTTATTCAAAACAGTAGCACTCATGAACTGTTACTGTAGAAACAGTGTTAATTTGAAATACCAATACATTTCAGAAATAATAGCACGTACAGAACGTTACTGTAAGTATAGTGTTAATTTGAAAAACACTACATTAAAACCACAACATTTCTGAAACGCTACAATTACTGTTATAAGTTTATTATAACAATTTAAAACAATATATTTTCAACTTTTTCTCATTTTTAACTTATCAAACTTTTCCACTTTTCAAAATTATTTATTTGGATATTACTTAACTTATAATTTTTAATAAAATAACATTTTATTTATAAATATCCAATTAATTTCAAATTCATTTATTTACTCAAAATACATTATAAATTTGCTTAACTTTTCATTTTAACAAATAATCTGATATTTTCTTTAAAATATCCAACTCATAAATAAAATATTTTTGATTACTAAGTTAAGCTTAAAAATTCCATTTTAATTCAATTTCAATTATTAAGTTAAATACAAATTTTGATTACAATTTAAACCATCTATTAACTTATGAAATTTTTAACTCTTATAAAATCACTATTAAAATCATTAAAATCAACTTTAAGTTAAAAATCCATATTTTTAAAATTTAAAATACTTAATAATTTTAGAAAAATCATTTTAAAATTTAGCCACGGGTTGGTATAATATTTTCTAACCTAGGTCAAGGGATACGGATAATATATCATTTCAATCCGTAATAAATTAAAATTCTAGATTTTATCATTTCCAACCCGCAATCCCTAGTCAAATAAAAATCACTCGAGCCTATCATTTCAGCTCGTAACCACTTTTCCCTATTCTAAAGTCCGTTTGGGTATGTATCATTTCAACCCATAGTGATTATATACTAACAAGGAACTTGTAGTGTGAGAAACAGAAAATAAATAAACAGTAAAACATATCTGATGTCAGGTGATGCAACAGGTATATAATCAGGTAATATCATCATATAATGTCAGATAACAGGCAGATGTAAACATAGCGTATCAACTACTACAATTCAAGTGGCATTGTTTCACATTTATATAAGTACGGTTTGTCGAGAGTGATAAACTCACTTTTGAAAGCTAGAGACGACAATTCGAGACACACGAACAAACTTCGCAAAGCACGACAAAGCACGAATAGATTTGAGTGGATGAAGAGCTAAGATCCAAGTCTTGTAAACAACAAATATACAACATATCTAAGTATATGATTTTACAAAAGAATTTAGACTTAAATAAAATCAAACTATGAACAAGTGAAGCAAGAGGACTTAACCAACTCAAGTTGGCTCGGCCACATCACAATTGGGCTTGACCAACATCACAAATGGCTCGACCATGACTAGATCTGAAGCAAGCATGCTCGGCTATGATCAGTAAATAGAAGGCAAAGCAATGGGATGGTGGAGAGATAGGGGTTACATGAAGGCAAAAGGTCATGTGGCAAGGCATGTGAAAGGTCTTGGGTTTCTAGTGCATTGGGTTCGGCCCTTGGCTAAAGGTCTAGGCCTGGGTTCAAGCATGGTCAGGTCAGGTCAGAAGTGGCGGCAAGTGTCAGGTCAGGTCATGTCATGGCTGGAGATGGTGGCAGTGGTGGTGGTGGCCGAGGCTATAAGGAGAGAAGTGGTGTGTATATGGAGTTCGGCTAGGGTTTCTAGCATGCTTTGGTGGTGGATTTTTGGATCATGGTGGTCACGGCTATGTCAGGTCAGAGATGATGGTGGTGCTGGCCGTGGAAGGTGGTGGTGGAGGAGGAGGTGATGGTCAACAGGCTAAAGGAATGTTAATGGTGGAGGCCGAACCTTGCTTGCAAATACAAGAAGAAGAAAAAGAAAAGAGAAGAGGAGAGAGCAAAACAACTTACTGAATATATTTTCTTTCAGGTAATGAAAATGAGAAATGAGAAGGAGGAAGTGATGTATTGTACGTGAAAAAGAATGTGAGGAGGAGTTTGTACGGCTAAGAAAATGAACGGCTAGAAAATGTAAAGGCTAGGAAAATGAAAAGGCAACAATTAACAAAGTAACTTAAGTCTCTTTGAATTTCCAAAGCCCACTATCAAACCCATTTCAAAACAAATTTAAAACAACAAAATAAATGATGGAAAATAAAATAGAAAAATGAACAATGAAAATACCGATGAAAATTGCGTATAAACACTGAATTTTTATCAATTTTAAAAAGTATAAAACTGAATTTGACGAAACGAAAAGGAGGACGCATATCAGAAACAAATACTGCTTCAAAGAAAAAGGTTAGAAATTTAAAATTCAAAATTAAATTTTCAACTGAAAGTCAAAGTTTGACCAAAGTTGACCAAAATGTAAAATTTTCTGAAAATCATTATTTTATTATATTTGGAAAATAAAATATAAACAAAATCCAAAATTATATTGAAAAATCCCAAAATTTTATTTTAAAACGATTAAAAATCTAAGTTTCAAATATAAATTAATTTAAAATATTTGTTAAAATATATGGGTTATTACACTCTTCCCCACTCAAAACTTTTCGTCCTCGAAAAGGAAGAAGGCAGGAGAATAGAAACAACTAGAAAGAAAAATAGGTTGAAAGACAAGGATAAACAATTAATTTAAAACTATATAAATTTCAATTTGAATTATTTAATATTTATTAATTTGGTTAAACCCATTTGTAAAATTTCTTGCTTCCTTTATAAATACCATTTATATGTTTAAATAACACCTTTATAAATATATAAAACTTATTTGAATACAATTATATATATCATTACTTATATTTACAAAGAAGCTATTGAAAACATTAAATCCATAATTCATAAATTTATTAATTTATCTCAAGATAATTTTCAATATTATTAATAAATCAATAATCATTTGCTTTAAATATGTTGTATTTAATTAATAACTTCTAAAATATTTACAACACTAATAATTTACTATTAAACCGTGTAGTATATAAATAAACAATATTTTAAACATTTTAAATTATTTAAAAAGAGAATTGATCAAAATATCCTTTATATAATGCTTTATCAAAATACTTTTATATCGAAACAAATTTTCCTTTTTGAAAATACTTTTATAACTAAATGTCTCAACAAGTTTATCCTCATTCTTGCAGTCTCTGGCCATGCGTTAATCAGGTGCAAAGCTAGATTTCTCCAAGTATTTAGTAGACCTGTTTCAACACCCAGTGAAAATACTGGAAAAAATTTATAAACCGATATGGAAAGTACAATCCAAACAAATCAACTTAATCAAACCGAATCATGGATCGCAGATACACAATGGTTACGCCTGGATCCCCCAAGAAACATCTGTACCCATAGGCCGTCACAGCCCCTGCGAATTACGCCATGATAAATGTAACATCCCGTATTTTTAAGCCATTGAATTTGAACATTTAATTCGTTTTAAATGTTAATGTGGGTCCTTAATTGATTTTGAAATGAATGGATTCGGGTTCAATCAATGAAATAAACTATAAATTTTAATTATAGCAATTCTGGTTGAATTTGAATAATGGAAAACAATAATTAAATATTCGGGATTGGGATAAAAAGGTGGATTTGGGTGTAAATAGCTATTAAATGGTGTTTAAATGTATTTTTAGGTTCGATTGGTTATAAACAATATTATTGGAATTTTAGAAGAAATTTAAAGTTGATAAATTAATATTTGGAATTTTATATTAATTTAAAAATGAATTTAATATTATTAAAATGCAATTTAATCAGATTTTGGTCTGGAATGAGCCAGAATGATTTTAAATGTGGTTATACATTTTATATGATTTATTATTAAGTTATTAAAATTTTAAAAGTGAAATTTTACGCGTTTCCGTCAATTTTGACAAATCGCCTGATTAAATAGACGAGTTAAAATAGCCTTCCGGGGCACAGTCTCGGAATTCGACGAAACCAGTTCCATTGGATCCGTAATAGTTAGTTATTATCGGATTTCAATTTTCGTGGCAATCGGAGTTGTCGTTTGATTGTGGCAGCTCGAAACGCATCGAAATCGATTTAACCGATTTAATTTTAAATTTATCGTTTAATTCCGTATCTCGTGCATACGATCAAATTAGCTTACGAAACCTCTTCCATTGTGTCCGGAATGCTAAAAAACCCCAGGATAGCCTGTCGGAACGTGAGAATTGGGGTTCATTTGCATAGGTTGTTAAAAATTTGAAGAACGAAGTTGAATTAATATTTAATAATATTATATATATATATTAAATTTACTAAACCCTAACCTATCTCCTACAGGCCGCCGTTCACAACAACTATTGGCCGAAAATATTCATGCTTTCCCTCTATTTTTCTCTCGATCTAGGCCGTATTTGCGAAAGTTTCCAACTGGAAAATCGTAGAGAGCGAGGAGAACTTCGAATCCAACGGTTGCGATCGATTTTTACACATCATAGGGGGAGCGGTTGCTATGCGTGCGTGGTAGGTTGGAGGGGTTGCTGGGGGACCGTGGGTTGACCGAGTTGGTCGACGTTGGGTATAGGGGTGCGGCGCTGGTAGGCCATTCGTTTGGCGAAGCTCGATCGGTATAACGATCGACGAGGCGGAGGCGATTTCAAACCCTAGCGAACGAACGATGGGTTCGTTTGCCTCCGTGATTACCTGGAACGTGCGTGCTTGAGGGAGAAGAAGCGGGGTTGTTTCATGATGAAGGGCTGAGATTTTGGAGATGGTATAGTTTTAAATTAAAAAGGGAAATTGTTTTAAATTGTTGTTCGAACTTTATAAAATCATAACAAATTCATACGTATTCAGAATTCGACGAAATTCGCGACATTGGAATCGCAGGAACGCATGCTACGTGATGGTGCAGTTCCGGAATCATTCCGGGCAAGTAGAAAATTGAGTTAAATCGAACGTCGTTCGGTTTAATTTAAATTTCGAACGCTCGCCGAAACTCAAAGTGAGTTATTCTCACTCACATCTGGATGCTAGACATTATAAATAATTGATATTTAAATATCTGTGTGGTTGATTGTCTATATTTGTGTTTATCTGTCTGGATTGATATTTTATATTGTGATGTGCTAATACTTGTGGATGCAGGGAAAGACAGGTTGGAGGGATCCAACTGGATTCCTCACAATTGTAGCAATTATTTTATAATTGATAGTGGTACCTGTTTATATGATGTGATTGATAAATCTGGAAATTTAGTTGTTCTGTGACATTGTTGTATAAAGTATAATCACAGAATTTAATTATAAATGGATAAATTGTGTTTTTACGAAATAAAATGAATTGTTAAATTTAGAATTTCAAAGAATAAAATTTGAAATCGAATTTGAAAGGAAAAATGTAAATTGGGCCAAATTGGGATTTTGAATATAATGGGAAGTTTATGAAATGGGTAAATGGAAAGTATAGTTTTCTGGAGATTAAATTTATGAAATTATAAATTGTTTAAAATAACGGTGTTTATTTTAATAACGACTAATGTTATCCGGAAATTAAAAATATGTTAAAATGGAGTTTCCGACTATAAATTAACAAGTTCAAATGAAAAATAGAATGTGTTTGAAATGCCGTATTTCATTGGAATTTAATTAAGTGAATTGGAAATTTGGCTTCCATTGAAAATTCACCAAAATGTTTAAACTATATTTAAAAATGAATTTCCGGAAATGAAAAATTGTGATTTAACTTCGGAGGAAGTTATAGTTAAATATGGGATTTGGGATTTATGTTGAAATCATAAATTGACTTGAAATAAATCAGTGGATTTATATGAAAGAGTACCTTGGAATGTTTAGAAACGGGAAAGTGTTTCCCTGGGAAAACCAAGTAAATGTTTATAAAAAAGATTTATTTAACTAAGGTTAAGTTTTAAATCGTTTTAAAGGTATTTTTAAGAAATCGTTATTTTTAAAGAAATAAATTAATAATTTTTAATACCGTAATAATTTGGGAGTATATTAGCAATTATTTTTACAAATGGATTTATTTAAAAGTTGGTTTTAGCTTAAGCTGTTAAAATTAGTATTTTTCTTCTTATAACGCTATTTTGAATTTAGTTAAACTAAAACCCTTATCTTTGAATCAAAGTTTATGTGTTAATAACTAGTTTTCTTCACATATTTTAAATTTATATTTTGAGTAAATAAATAGAAGTAATTTTCATATTTTAAAGTATATTTCAGTATAAAGTATTTTTAACTGTTTTAAATGCAAATTGTTTTATACTTGGTTATTCCCAATGGGAATAAAGGGTAAAGGATTTACCTTGTAAAGGAAGAGTTTTGGAAAATTGTTTTCAAACGAGTTTTGAAATTGTGAAAATATATCTTTGAAAGATATTAGAAGAAAATAAGTAATATGGAGATTATTTATTGTGTGATGGATGTGTATGGATGTTTGTGAACATTAATTGATAGTTAAATCACCGACTATCAATATTGGCCAAATGCGCTGATCGTTTCGAAGAGACCGGGATCGAGTTTCCGTATACCGGGATTCTAGGTCTGGAGACTCGAAAACCACTTCGATCCGGTTTGTACGTTTCGTGTAACGATTTCGGAGTCGAAGATGGAGCAGTGAAGTGCAAGGGCTAGTCGCTACTAATCCTGAGGATATTTCCAAAATGGATGTAGTAGGAATAGTGCCTTCGGTTCCGTTCGGACCCGGGACGGACTTGTATGGACGAATGCTTCGTGACATCGTCAGGTGGACGGTGGGCATTCAAAGTGAATTGTGCTATAAAGGTATCGTTTAGCCTCAAGCCTCATCAACCGGGAATGACTGAAAATCAGGGGTTATGCAGCAAGGCTTCGTGGGTAGCCCCCACTTGAGAGTAAGGTCATCCCTGTCTAGATGTCCCTTTTATTTCGGCTTAGTGGTGCGGTTGCTGATCCCAACCGTGGGGTGATTTTACTTGGAATTATCCAGTAAGGGATGATTCCGGCTTTGTGTTGCAGGGGAGCGGGCGTACTCCTCGGTACTGTGATCTAGGCCACGTACTGTGACAGGTGGTACCCCAATGCCTAGTCATTCGTTGGAAATCCATTCTCCCTACGTGCCTTGTACGAGTTTTGTTTGTGTTACCCACGTTGTGGCTAGTATGCCGGAATTTAATAGATGTAACAATTTCGGCTATTTTATAAGTATTTGTAAATAGACACTATTATAATATCAGAGGATTTTTATAAAAAGTGTTTTAGCTATCGTAAGGTAAAAACCCGACATGTTTATTTGTGGTGTGGTCTTACGAGATGCTTTTGTTTTCAAAGGATTTTTGAAACTTTAATAATCAATTGGGTGTATTTATGATGCGCTGGTATTCCAGACTGACTCGGGTGTTATTTTATTATAATGCTCGGGTCAGACCGAGTATATTTCAGGATAGGTTGCTATGGAGCTCAGGAGAGGAGCTAGAGTTCGAGGCGTATTTCTCGTACTTGTATTATTCCGCTGCTGTGATTGTTGTATTGACTGATTGACTGGATATTGATGATTGTATTATGACATACTCTGATGATGATGTATTGTATATAAACAGATATAGTTTTCATTTTGTGTAAAGATCTGTTCTATATATTATATTTTATCCGTTGCGACTGTGAGGTTCTGATTTTATTTAGTTCTTTCTTCTTCTTCTACCTTCTTTCTTTTCCTACAATCTGTCTTTCCCGGCGTTCGATCGTCGGCATATTATACTGTTGAGTATTTTGTGTCGATTTTCGAGGGTCGAGAAGGGCGGGTCGTCACAGTTGGTATCGGAGCGAGGTTGGCGACAACCTAGGCTTTGGTGGGAAAAATACTCATTTTAAATAGAGTCAGAAGTACTCTATAATGAGTTGAGTGTAATAATAGCTATGAGAGCGTATTTGTTAGTGGATATAAAATTGTTTTTGTACTGTGTTGACTTATCGGTTGAGTGTTTATGAATTCTGGTCGGTACGGGAAGTACAACCGTATCGATAGGGGTTTCTAAACTCTTAAACAAGATAAACCGACATAGTATTGTTTTTAAAGAGGGTAAATGAAATAATTTTACCCAAAATTATATTTTGATATAAAAAGAAATAATTTTCTAAATTATTATATGTATTGGATGCTTGTTTGGTTGTTTCTTCTATAATCAAATAAGAAATTTAAAACATGATCTAAAATTTGAAATGATATATATAAGAAAATAAGAAGTTAAAATATTAAAATGGTTTATAACCAAATGGAATTGACTGGATATGTTTTAAATAAGAAAAGTAAAAATTAAAATTTGATTTAAACTAGAATTTTGACCCCGGAAATTTTGAAAGGGATTTCAAATGGAATTAAACAAAGTTTTGGGAGTTTGACTTTGTGGAAATGTTAGAAATGTTTTCAAAAGCATTTGTAAGAATGGAGTATATTTTGGGGAAATATTTTTGAATAGAAATTGTTTTGAGGGGGATTTTGGAAGTGGAAAGCATTGAACTCACTTCAGTTGCTGGAAAATAATCCTGGTGATGCTGGCCACATCATTAGAATTCATTTTCGAGTTTCTAAAGTGATGGATTGCTACCAAAATAGTTGGTTATGATATTGTTTGGACTTGTTTGAGAAACAAGTAATTTTAGAAATTTTTTCAAGAAGGAAATTTTTAGTAAAAGCAGATCGTTTGGGATTTGGTATTTGATTTGAATATCAAAAGAGAAATGTGTTGATTTTTATTTCGAATTGGTTTTGAAATAAATCCGGGTAAATTGAATTCTGGAAATTCTATTTAAAATAAAAATATGAAAGTTGAAATGATTCAACTACATAACTTATAAAGGAAAGTTGATTTAAAGAAGAATTGAGTATATATGGAATGTAAATTTACTTTGAATAAATGAAGGTGAATGGAATATATCTGAATTTAACTTGGGATAAGTTAAATAAAATTGGAAATTGGAATTAATTTGAGTTAAGTTGAGAGATTAAATAACTTTGTAATTATGGGTCGGTGTGTAACAAATTGTACCCATAAGCTATTAAGTGTTATACTTATAATCTGAAATTTGGGTTTTTAATTTGTGCAAGAAGTCAAATGAAAGAAAATTTGTATCTGTAAGAATGTAGTGATACATATATATATGAAATTTGGAATTGTGATTATAAGATGTAAATAGATTAAAATGAGCAATGTAAACTTATAAATAAGTTGATGAACCTAAAGATGGAAAATTTGATTTTTACCCAAGTAAAGTGGGAATATAATCACAAATGGGAAATAGTTGAATGGTATAGTTATTTCAAACTCAATCCTAAATGAAATGTGGAGAAAGATAAGGTAAAGTGAGATATAAAAGATGTGAATGAACTTAAATAATAAATAAGTTTTGAATTTATTTATGGAGGAATAAATTGAAGTGGAATTCAAAACTCAGATGCATTATAAGCAATATTGAATGGAATTCAATTATTATTGAAGTAGTAAAGGAAGTGGATGAATTTAATTTTGGCTAAATAAAACTTAGTAAACTTGGAATAAATTTGGATAAGAATCAAATTTAAAGGGAATTTAATTTAGTTAAGATGATGTTGAATGAAGTAAATGCTTACTCAATTAAGTCTAAAATGATTGTTGGGCAATGAGTTTTGTGTAAGCTAAATTAAATGAAATTGTATTGGCATGGATGAAATTTTGATAGTTTGGTCAAAATTTGAAAGGTTAATAAAATCCAGTTGTTGAATGAAATTTAAGTTTGGTGATAAATGTTGAGAGTGTGAATGAATAATGGAATTAGCTTATAATAGTGATGGTTTGAATTGTAAAGAAAATTCAAATGAGTGAAATAATTTAAATGGTCTCTTTGTTAATAAAATAAATTTGTACGTGGATGAGATAAATAAACAAAGAGCATTCTAATTTGTTAATGAATTGAAAATTGATTTAGTGGGAATCAAATGGAAATCAAATGAAATTGATATAAGAAGATAATGAAACTATTGTGAAAGAACTTAAGCGAACTGAATTTAAATTGTGGTCGAGCTTTATAATGTAATCTTGAATGAAATTTGTTAGCAACTAAAATGGAAATGTTTGGATAATTGTATTAATTAATTATTGAGATGTTATAATTTGAACTAAAATGTTAATCTTGAAGTGAGAATAAGAAATTGAATTAAAGATAGCGATTGAATAAGCATGCTTGGATTGTGAACCATGCGAAATGGAATAAAATGAATATGAATCTAAATTGGAATTTATTTTAAATATAAGTGGCAATTATTTTTGTTGAAGGACATGAAATTAGCATGTATTCGAAATTAAATTGTTTAACAAGCAATGGAATGAGTTTTGCATAAGTTAAACTGGATTGGAATCTGATTTAAAGAATTAGTATATGAATTCAAGTGAATTGGTTAAGAATAGCAAATGAAATTGATTTTGAATCAATAGGAATGAATTGACCTCTTAATGAGTAATGTTTGCATATGAATGGAAATGGATCATGATTGAAATGCAAATGTTTCAAGTTTAAAATGAAATTTGATTGTAAATCAAATTTGGAATGTAAGTAAAATTAAAAGGTAAGAAAGGCATATGTAATCATGTTGAAGTGGAAATGAATTGGTGAAATAAATATGAATGGTATATAGTAAACTTGAATGTAAATCATTCAAGTGAAATAAAATGAAGTTGGACTTGAATAAGTAATTTGAAAGGTGATTGAAATCTTTGGATTGTTGAAAATATAGTGACATTGTTAAACTATGAAATTTGAGTTTGTAAAGCGAGTTAAAATGATGTCAGCATTGTGAAATTGGTTTATAAAGATGGTTAGCTTGCATTTATATTGGAAATGCTAATGAAATGTTCTTATCTTTGAAACTGATGAGTTGCTTGAGTTTAGTACAGGTACGGGAGGCGTTCGAGAGAGTTGGAGCGCGTATATGCGATATATTAGCCGCTCGCTATTAAAAATTTGCTAAAGAGGTACGCCTACGCAAATATAATTGGGAAATGATATATATATTGTGATATATTTTGGTTTCCGGCCATGTGAGCCGATGTATATATATTTGTGTATCCTGCGATATCGCAGAAGCTCCTCCGTGCAAAGGAGACTCTGCCAAAATTTTTCAGAAATTTTGGGAGTTGGAAAATTTTTGGGCTTTTTGGGAAATTTTTATTAACTAGTAAAGTTATTTTGAAAGCGAATGTTAAAATAAAGGCTTTAGAGTAAATGAGGCAAATGGATTTGGGTTTGGGTTAAAGGGTTTTGGAAAGTGAATATAAGCTTTTAACTAAGCAAATTGGGAAGTAAATGGGCTGGAGAGTATTTTCTACCTTAGCAAATTTCGGGGACGAAATTTTTATAAGGGGGGAGGAATGTAACATCCCGTATTTTTAAGCCATTGAATTTGAACATTTAATTCGTTTTAAATGTTAATGTGGGTCCTTAATTGATTTTGAAATGAATGGATTCGGGTTCAATCAATGAAATAAACTATAAATTTTAATTATAGCAATTCTGGTTGAATTTGAATAATGGAAAACAATAATTAAATATTTGGGATTGGGATAAAAAGGTGGATTTGGGTGTAAATAGCTATTAAATGGTGTTTAAATGTATTTTTAGGTTCGATTGGTTATAAACAATATTATTGGAATTTTAGAAGAAATTTAAAGTTGATAAATTAATATTTGGAATTTTATATTAATTTAAAAATGAATTTAATATTATTAAAATGCAATTTAATCAGATTTTGGTCTGGAATGAGCCAGAATGATTTTAAATGTGGTTATACATTTTATATGATTTATTATTAAGTTATTAAAATTTTAAAAGTGAAATTTTACGCGTTTCCGTCAATTTTGACAAATCGCCTGATTAAATAGACGAGTTAAAATAGCCTTCCGGGGCACAGTCTCGGAATTCGACGAAACCAGTTCCATTGGATCCGTAATAGTTAGTTATTATCGGATTTCAATTTTCGTGGCAATCGGAGTTGTCGTTTGATTGTGGCAGCTCGAAACGCATCGAAATCGATTTAACCGATTTAATTTTAAATTTATCGTTTAATTCCGTATCTCGTGCATACGATCAAATTAGCTTACGAAACCTCTTCCATTGTGTCCGGAATGCTAAAAAACCCCAGGATAGCCTGTCGGAACGTGAGAATTGGGGTTCATTTGCATAGGTTGTTAAAAATTTGAAGAACGAAGTTGAATTAATATTTAATAATATTATATATATATATTAAATTTACTAAACCCTAACCTATCTCCTACAGGCCGCCGTTCACAACAACTATTGGCCGAAAATATTCATGCTTTCCCTCTATTTTTCTCTCGATCTAGGCCGTATTTGCGAAAGTTTCCAACTGGAAAATCGTAGAGAGCGAGGAGAACTTCGAATCCAACGGTTGTGATCGATTTTTACACATCATAGGGGGAGCGGTTGCTATGCGTGCGTGGTAGGTTGGAGGGGTTGCTGGGGGACCGTGGGTTGACCGAGTTGGTCGACGTTGGGTATAGGGGTGCGGCGCTGGTAGGCCATTCGTTTGGCGAAGCTCGATCGGTATAACGATCGACGAGGCGGAGGCGATTTCAAACCCTAGCGAACGAACGATGGGTTCGTTTGCCTCCGTGATTACCTGGAACGTGCGTGCTTGAGGGAGAAGAAGCGGGGTTGTTTCGTGATGAAGGGCTGAGATTTTGGAGATTGTATAGTTTTAAATTAAAAAGGGAAATTGTTTTAAATTGTTGTTTGAACTTTATAAAATCATAACAAATTCATACGTATTCAGAATTCGACGAAATTCGCGACATTGGAATCGCAGGAACGCATGCTATGTGATGGTGCAGTTCCGGAATCATTCCGGGCAAGTGGAAAATTGAGTTAAATCGAACGTCGTTCGGTTTAATTTAAATTTCGAACGCTCGCCGAAACTCAAAGTGAGTTATTCTCACTCACATCTGGATGCTAGACATTATAAATAATTGATATTTAAATATCTGTGTGGTTGATTGTCTATATTTGTGTTTATCTGTCTGGATTGATATTTTATATTGTGATGTGCTAATACTTGTGGATGCAGGGAAAGACAGGTTGGAGGGATCCAACTGGATTCCTCACAATTGTAGCAATTATTTTATAATTGATAGTGGTACCTGTTTATATGATGTGATTGATAAATCTGGAAATTTAGTTGTTCTGTGACATTGTTGTATAAAGTATAATCACAGAATTTAATTATAAATGGATAAATTGTGTTTTTACGAAATAAAATGAATTGTTAAATTTAGAATTTCAAAGAATAAAATTTGAAATCGAATTTGAAAGGAAAAATGTAAATTGGGCCAAATTGGGATTTTGAATATAATGGGAAGTTTATGAAATGGGTAAATGGAAAGTATAGTTTTCTGGAGATTAAATTTATGAAATTATAAATTGTTTAAAATAACGGTGTTTATTTTAATAACGACTAATGTTATCCGGAAATTAAAAATATGTTAAAATGGAGTTTCCGACTATAAATTAACAAGTTCAAATGAAAAATAGAATGTGTTTGAAATGCCGTATTTCATTGGAATTTAATTAAGTGAATTGGAAATTTGGCTTCCATTGAAAATTCACCAAAATGTTTAAACTATATTTAAAAATGAATTTCCGGAAATGAAAAATTGTGATTTAACTTCGGAGGAAGTTATAGTTAAATATGGGATTTGGGATTTATGTTGAAATCATAAATTGACTTGAAATAAATCAGTGGATTTATATGAAAGAGTACCTTGGAATGTTTAGAAACGGGAAAGTGTTTCCCTGGGAAAACCAAGTAAATGTTTATAAAAAAGATTTATTTAACTAAGGTTAAGTTTTAAATCGTTTTAAAGGTATTTTTAAGAAATCGTTATTTTTAAAGAAATAAATTAATAATTTTTAATACCGTAATAATTTGGGAGTATATTAGCAATTATTTTTACAAATGGATTTATTTAAAAGTTGGTTTTAGCTTAAGCTGTTAAAATTAGTATTTTTCTTCTTATAACGCTATTTTGAATTTAGTTAAACTAAAACCCTTATCTTTGAATCAAAGTTTATGTGTTAATAACTAGTTTTCTTCACATATTTTAAATTTATATTTTGAGTAAATAAATAGAAGTAATTTTCATATTTTAAAGTATATTTCAGTATAAAGTATTTTTAACTGTTTTAAATGCAAATTGTGTTATACTTGGTTATTCCCAATGGGAATAAAGGGTAAAGGATTTACCTTGTAAAGGAAGAGTTTTGGAAAATTGTTTTCAAACGAGTTTTGAAATTGTGAAAATATATCTTTGAAAGATATTAGAAGAAAATAAGTAATATGGAGATTATTTATTGTGTGATGGATGTGTATGGATGTTTGTGAACATTAATTGATAGTTAAATCACCGACTATCAATATTGGCCAAATGCGCTGATCGTTTCGAAGAGACCGGGATCGAGTTTCCGTATACCGGGATTCTAGGTCTGGAGACTCGAAAACCACTTCGATCCGGTTTGTACGTTTCGTGTAACGATTTCGGAGTCGAAGATGGAGCAGTGAAGTGCAAGGGCTAGTCGCTACTAATCCTGAGGATATTTCCAAAATGGATGTAGTAGGAATAGTGCCTTCGGTTCCGTTCGGACCCGGGACGGACTTGTATGGACGAATGCTTCGTGACATCGTCAGGTGGACGGTGGGCATTCAAAGTGAATTGTGCTATAAAGGTATCGTTTAGCCTCAAGCCTCATCAACCGGGAATGACTGAAAATCAGGGGTTATGCAGCAAGGCTTCGTGGGTAGCCCCCACTTGAGAGTAAGGTCATCCCTGTCTAGATGTCCCTTTTATTTCGGCTTAGTGGTGCGGTTGCTGATCCCAACCGTGGGGTGATTTTACTTGGAATTATCCAGTAAGGGATGATTCCGGCTTTGTGTTGCAGGGGAGCGGGCGTACTCCTCGGTACTGTGATCTAGGCCACGTACTGTGACAGGTGGTACCCCAATGCCTAGTCATTCGTTGGAAATCCATTCTCCCTACGTGCCTTGTACGAGTTTTGTTTGTGTTACCCACGTTGTGGCTAGTATGCCGGAATTTAATAGATGTAACAATTTCGGCTATTTTATAAGTATTTGTAAATAGACACTATTATAATATCAGAGGATTTTTATAAAAAGTGTTTTAGCTATCGTAAGGTAAAAACCCGACATGTTTATTTGTGGTGTGGTCTTACGAGATGCTTTTGTTTTCAAAGGATTTTTGAAACTTTAATAATCAATTGGGTGTATTTATGATGCGCTGGTATTCCAGACTGACTCGGGTGTTATTTTATTATAATGCTCGGGTCAGACCGAGTATATTTCAGGATAGGTTGCTATGGAGCTCAGGAGAGGAGCTAGAGTTCGAGGCGTATTTCTCGTACTTGTATTATTCCGCTGCTGTGATTGTTGTATTGACTGATTGACTGGATATTGATGATTGTATTATGACATACTCTGATGATGATGTATTGTATATAAACAGATATAGTTTTCATTTTGTGTAAAGATCTGTTCTATATATTATATTTTATCCGTTGCGACTGTGAGGTTCTGATTTTGTTTAGTTCTTTCTTCTTCTTCTACCTTCTTTCTTTTCCTACAATCTGTCTTTCCCGGCGTTCGATCGTCGGCATATTATACTGTTGAGTATTTTGTGTCGATTTTCGAGGGTCGAGAAGGGCGGGTCGTCACAGTTGGTATCGGAGCGAGGTTGGCGACAACCTAGGCTTTGGTGGGAAAAATACTCATTTTAAATAGAGTCAGAAGTACTCTATAATGAGTTGAGTGTAATAATAGCTATGAGAGCGTATTTGTTAGTGGATATAAAATTGTTTTTGTACTGTGTTGACTTATCGGTTGAGTGTTTATGAATTCTGGTCGGTACGGGAAGTACAACCGTATCGATAGGGGTTTCTAAACTCTTAAACAAGATAAACCGACATAGTATTGTTTTTAAAGAGGGTAAATGAAATAATTTTACCCAAAATTATATTTTGATATAAAAAGAAATAATTTTCTAAATTATTATATGTATTGGATGCTTGTTTGGTTGTTTCTTCTATAATCAAATAAGAAATTTAAAACATGATCTAAAATTTGAAATGATATATATAAGAAAATAAGAAGTTAAAATATTAAAATGGTTTATAACCAAATGGAATTGACTGGATATGTTTTAAATAAGAAAAGTAAAAATTAAAATTTGATTTAAACTAGAATTTTGACCCCGGAAATTTTGAAAGGGATTTCAAATGGAATTAAACAAAGTTTTGGGAGTTTGACTTTGTGGAAATGTTAGAAATGTTTTCAAAAGCATTTGTAAGAATGGAGTATATTTTGGGGAAATATTTTTGAATAGAAATTGTTTTGAGGGGGATTTTGGAAGTGGAAAGCATTGAACTCACTTCAGTTGCTGGAAAATAATCCTGGTGATGCTGGCCACATCATTAGAATTCATTTTCGAGTTTCTAAAGTGATGGATTGCTACCAAAATAGTTGGTTATGATATTGTTTGGACTTGTTTGAGAAACAAGTAATTTTAGAAATTTTTTCAAGAAGGAAATTTTTAGTAAAAGCAGATCGTTTGGGATTTGGTATTTGATTTGAATATCAAAAGAGAAATGTGTTGATTTTTATTTCGAATTGGTTTTGAAATAAATCCGGGTAAATTGAATTCTGGAAATTCTATTTAAAATAAAAATATGAAAGTTGAAATGATTCAACTACATAACTTATAAAGGAAAGTTGATTTAAAGAAGAATTGAGTATATATGGAATGTAAATTTACTTTGAATAAATGAAGGTGAATGGAATATATCTGAATTTAACTTGGGATAAGTTAAATAAAATTGGAAATTGGAATTAATTTGAGTTAAGTTGAGAGATTAAATAACTTTGTAATTATGGGTCGGTGTGTAACAAATTGTACCCATAAGCTATTAAGTGTTATACTTATAATCTGAAATTTGGGTTTTTAATTTGTGCAAGAAGTCAAATGAAAGAAAATTTGTATCTGTAAGAATGTAGTGATACATATATATATGAAATTTGGAATTGTGATTATAAGATGTAAATAGATTAAAATGAGCAATGTAAACTTATAAATAAGTTGATGAACCTAAAGATGGAAAATTTGATTTTTACCCAAGTAAAGTGGGAATATAATCACAAATGGGAAATAGTTGAATGGTATAGTTATTTCAAACTCAATCCTAAATGAAATGTGGAGAAAGATAAGGTAAAGTGAGATATAAAAGATGTGAATGAACTTAAATAATAAATAAGTTTTGAATTTATTTATGGAGGAATAAATTGAAGTGGAATTCAAAACTCAGATGCATTATAAGCAATATTGAATGGAATTCAATTATTATTGAAGTAGTAAAGGAAGTGGATGAATTTAATTTTGGCTAAATAAAACTTAGTAAACTTGGAATAAATTTGGATAAGAATCAAATTTAAAGGGAATTTAATTTAGTTAAGATGATGTTGAATGAAGTAAATGCTTACTCAATTAAGTCTAAAATGATTGTTGGGCAATGAGTTTTGTGTAAGCTAAATTAAATGAAATTGTATTGGCATGGATGAAATTTTGATAGTTTGGTCAAAATTTGAAAGGTTAATAAAATCCAGTTGTTGAATGAAATTTAAGTTTGGTGATAAATGTTGAGAGTGTGAATGAATAATGGAATTAGCTTATAATAGTGATGGTTTGAATTGTAAAGAAAATTCAAATGAGTGAAATAATTTAAATGGTCTCTTTGTTAATAAAATAAATTTGTACGTGGATGAGATAAATAAACAAAGAGCATTCTAATTTGTTAATGAATTGAAAATTGATTTAGTGGGAATCAAATGGAAATCAAATGAAATTGATATAAGAAGATAATGAAACTATTGTGAAAGAACTTAAGCGAACTGAATTTAAATTGTGGTCGAGCTTTATAATGTAATCTTGAATGAAATTTGTTAGCAACTAAAATGGAAATGTTTGGATAATTGTATTAATTAATTATTGAGATGTTATAATTTGAACTAAAATGTTAATCTTGAAGTGAGAATAAGAAATTGAATTAAAGATAGCGATTGAATAAGCATGCTTGGATTGTGAACCATGCGAAATGGAATAAAATGAATATGAATCTAAATTGGAATTTATTTTAAATATAAGTGGCAATTATTTTTGTTGAAGGACATGAAATTAGCATGTATTCGAAATTAAATTGTTTAACAAGCAATGGAATGAGTTTTGCATAAGTTAAACTGGATTGGAATCTGATTTAAAGAACTAGTATATGAATTCAAGTGAATTGGTTAAGAATAGCAAATGAAATTGATTTTGAATCAATAGGAATGAATTGACCTCTTAATGAGTAATGTTTGCATATGAATGGAAATGGATCATGATTGAAATGCAAATGTTTCAAGTTTAAAATGAAATTTGATTGTAAATCAAATTTGGAATGTAAGTAAAATTAAAAGGTAAGAAAGGCATATGTAATCATGTTGAAGTGGAAATGAATTGGTGAAATAAATATGAATGGTATATAGTAAACTTGAATGTAAATCATTCAAGTGAAATAAAATGAAGTTGGACTTGAATAAGTAATTTGAAAGGTGATTGAAATCTTTGGATTGTTGAAAATATAGTGACATTGTTAAACTATGAAATTTGAGTTTGTAAAGCGAGTTAAAATGATGTCAGCATTGTGAAATTGGTTTATAAAGATGGTTAGCTTGCATTTATATTGGAAATGCTAATGAAATGTTCTTATCTTTGAAACTGATGAGTTGCTTGAGTTTAGTACAGGTATGGGAGGCGTTCGAGAGAGTTGGAGCGCGTATATGCGATATATTAGCCGCTCGCTATTAAAAATTTGCTAAAGAGGTACGCCTACGCAAATATAATTGGGAAATGATATATATATTGTGATATATTTTGGTTTCCGGCCATGTGAGCCGATGTATATATATTTGTGTATCCTGCGATATCGCAGAAGCTCCTCCGTGCAAAGGAGACTCTGCCAAAATTTTTCAGAAATTTTGGGAGTTGGAAAATTTTTGGGCTTT
Organism: Allium fistulosum; assembly: GCA_030737815.1. NCBI lineage: Eukaryota > Viridiplantae > Streptophyta > Magnoliopsida > Asparagales > Amaryllidaceae > Allium > Allium fistulosum. Next base: position 174,246,278 of record CM060907.1, read on the forward strand.
TTGGGAAATTTTTATTAACTAGTAAAGTTATTTTGAAAGCGAATGTTAAAATAAAGGCTTTAGAGTAAATGAGGCAAATGGATTTGGGTTTGGGTTAAAGGGTTTTGGAAAGTGAATATAAGCTTTTAACTAAGCAAATTGGGAAGTAAATGGGCTGGAGAGTATTTTCTACCTTAGCAAATTTCGGGGACGAAATTTTTATAAGGGGGGAGGAATGTAACATCCCGTATTTTTAAGCCATTGAATTTGAACATTTAATTCGTTTTAAATGTTAATGTGGGTCCTTAATTGATTTTGAAATGAATGGATTCGGGTTCAATCAATGAAATAAACTATAAATTTTAATTATAGCAATTCTGGTTGAATTTGAATAATGGAAAACAATAATTAAATATTCGGGATTGGGATAAAAAGGTGGATTTGGGTGTAAATAGCTATTAAATGGTGTTTAAATGTATTTTTAGGTTCGATTGGTTATAAACAATATTATTGGAATTTTAGAAGAAATTTAAAGTTGATAAATTAATATTTGGAATTTTATATTAATTTAAAAATGAATTTAATATTATTAAAATGCAATTTAATCAGATTTTGGTCTGGAATGAGCCAGAATGATTTTAAATGTGGTTATACATTTTATATGATTTATTATTAAGTTATTAAAATTTTAAAAGTGAAATTTTACGCGTTTCCGTCAATTTTGACAAATCGCCTGATTAAATAGACGAGTTAAAATAGCCTTCCGGGGCACAGTCTCGGAATTCGACGAAACCAGTTCCATTGGATCCGTAATAGTTAGTTATTATCGGATTTCAATTTTCGTGGCAATCGGAGTTGTCGTTTGATTGTGGCAGCTCGAAACGCATCGAAATCGATTTAACCGATTTAATTTTAAATTTATCGTTTAATTCCGTATCTCGTGCATACGATCAAATTAGCTTACGAAACCTCTTCCATTGTGTCCGGAATGCTAAAAAACCCCAGGATAGCCTGTCGGAACGTGAGAATTGGGGTTCATTTGCATAGGTTGTTAAAAATTTGAAGAACGAAGTTGAATTAATATTTAATAATATTATATATATATATTAAATTTACTAAACCCTAACCTATCTCCTACAGGCCGCCGTTCACAACAACTATTGGCCGAAAATATTCATGCTTTCCCTCTATTTTTCTCTCGATCTAGGCCGTATTTGCGAAAGTTTCCAACTGGAAAATCGTAGAGAGCGAGGAGAACTTCGAATCCAACGGTTGCGATCGATTTTTACACATCATAGGGGGAGCGGTTGCTATGCGTGCGTGGTAGGTTGGAGGGGTTGCTGGGGGACCGTGGGTTGACCGAGTTGGTCGACGTTGGGTATAGGGGTGCGGCGCTGGTAGGCCATTCGTTTGGCGAAGCTCGATCGGTATAACGATCGACGAGGCGGAGGCGATTTCAAACCCTAGCGAATGAACGATGGGTTCGTTTGCCTCCGTGATTACCTGGAACGTGCGTGCTTGAGGGAGAAGAAGCGGGGTTGTTTCGTGATGAAGGGCTGAGATTTTGGAGATTGTATAGTTTTAAATTAAAAAGGGAAATTGTTTTAAATTGTTGTTTGAACTTTATAAAATCATAACAAATTCATACGTATTCAGAATTCGACGAAATTCACGACATTGGAATCGCAGGAACGCATGCTATGTGATGGTGCAGTTCCGGAATCATTCCGGGCAAGTGGAAAATTGAGTTAAATCGAACGTCGTTCGGTTTAATTTAAATTTCGAACGCTCGCCGAAACTCAAAGTGAGTTATTCTCACTCACATCTGGATGCTAGACATTATAAATAATTGATATTTAAATATCTGTGTGGTTGATTGTCTATATTTGTGTTTATCTGTCTGGATTGATATTTTATATTGTGATGTGCTAATACTTGTGGATGCAGGGAAAGACAGGTTGGAGGGATCCAACTGGATTCCTCACAATTGTAGCAATTATTTTATAATTGATAGTGGTACCTGTTTATATGATGTGATTGATAAATCTGGAAATTTAGTTGTTCTGTGACATTGTTGTATAAAGTATAATCACAGAATTTAATTATAAATGGATAAATTGTGTTTTTACGAAATAAAATGAATTGTTAAATTTAGAATTTCAAAGAATAAAATTTGAAATCGAATTTGAAAGGAAAAATGTAAATTGGGCCAAATTGGGATTTTGAATATAATGGGAAGTTTATGAAATGGGTAAATGGAAAGTATAGTTTTCTGGAGATTAAATTTATGAAATTATAAATTGTTTAAAATAACGGTGTTTATTTTAATAACGACTAATGTTATCCGGAAATTAAAAATATGTTAAAATGGAGTTTCCGACTATAAATTAACAAGTTCAAATGAAAAATAGAATGTGTTTGAAATGCCGTATTTCATTGGAATTTAATTAAGTGAATTGGAAATTTGGCTTCCATTGAAAATTCACCAAAATGTTTAAACTATATTTAAAAATGAATTTCCGGAAATGAAAAATTGTGATTTAACTTCGGAGGAAGTTATAGTTAAATATGGGATTTGGGATTTATGTTGAAATCATAAATTGACTTGAAATAAATCAGTGGATTTATATGAAAGAGTACCTTGGAATGTTTAGAAACGGGAAAGTGTTTCCCTGGGAAAACCAAGTAAATGTTTATAAAAAAGATTTATTTAACTAAGGTTAAGTTTTAAATCGTTTTAAAGGTATTTTTAAGAAATCGTTATTTTTAAAGAAATAAATTAATAATTTTTAATACCGTAATAATTTGGGAGTATATTAGCAATTATTTTTACAAATGGATTTATTTAAAAGTTGGTTTTAGCTTAAGCTGTTAAAATTAGTATTTTTCTTCTTATAACGCTATTTTGAATTTAGTTAAACTAAAACCCTTATCTTTGAATCAAAGTTTATGTGTTAATAACTAGTTTTCTTCACATATTTTAAATTTATATTTTGAGTAAATAAATAGAAGTAATTTTCATATTTTAAAGTATATTTCAGTATAAAGTATTTTTAACTGTTTTAAATGCAAATTGTTTTATACTTGGTTATTCCCAATGGGAATAAAGGGTAAAGGATTTACCTTGTAAAGGAAGAGTTTTGGAAAATTGTTTTCAAACGAGTTTTGAAATTGTGAAAATATATCTTTGAAAGATATTAGAAGAAAATAAGTAATATGGAGAATATTTATTGTGTGATGGATGTGTATGGATGTTTGTGAACATTAATTGATAGTTAAATCACCGACTATCAATATTGGCCAAATGCGCTGATCGTTTCGAAGAGACCGGGATCGAGTTTCCGTATACCGGGATTCTAGGTCTGGAGACTCGAAAACCACTTCGATCCGGTTTGTACGTTTCGTGTAACGATTTCGGAGTCGAAGATGGAGCAGTGAAGTGCAAGGGCTAGTCGCTACTAATCCTGAGGATATTTCCAAAATGGATGTAGTAGGAATAGTGCCTTCGGTTCCGTTCGGACCCGGGACGGACTTGTATGGACGAATGCTTCGTGACATCGTCAGGTGGACGGTGGGCATTCAAAGTGAATTGTGCTATAAAGGTATCGTTTAGCCTCAAGCCTCATCAACCGGGAATGACTGAAAATCAGGGGTTATGCAGCAAGGCTTCGTGGGTAGCCCCCACTTGAGAGTAAGGTCATCCCTGTCTAGATGTCCCTTTTATTTCGGCTTAGTGGTGCGGTTGCTGATCCCAACCGTGGGGTGATTTTACTTGGAATTATCCAGTAAGGGATGATTCCGGCTTTGTGTTGCAGGGGAGCGGGCGTACTCCTCGGTACTGTGATCTAGGCCACGTACTGTGACAGGTGGTACCCCAATGCCTAGTCATTCGTTGGAAATCCATTCTCCCTACGTGCCTTGTACGAGTTTTGTTTGTATTACCCACGTTGTGGCTAGTATGCCGGAATTTAATAGATGTAACAATTTCGGCTATTTTATAAGTATTTGTAAATAGACACTATTATAATATCAGAGGATTTTTATAAAAAGTGTTTTAGCTATCGTAAGGTAAAAACCCGACATGTTTATTTGTGGTGTGGTCTTACGAGATGCTTTTGTTTTCAAAGGATTTTTGAAACTTTAATAATCAATTGGGTGTATTTATGATGCGCTGGTATTCCAGACTGACTCGGGTGTTATTTTATTATAATGCTCGGGTCAGACCGAGTATATTTCAGGATAGGTTGCTATGGAGCTCAGGAGAGGAGCTAGAGTTCGAGGCGTATTTCTCGTACTTGTATTATTCCGCTGCTGTGATTGTTGTATTGACTGATTGACTGGATATTGATGATTGTATTATGACATACTCTGATGATGATGTATTGTATATAAACAGATATAGTTTTCATTTTGTGTAAAGATCTGTTCTATATATTATATTTTATCCGCTGCGACTGTGAGGTTCTGATTTTGTTTAGTTCTTTCTTCTTCTTCTACCTTCTTTCTTTTCCTACAATCTGTCTTTCCCGGCGTTCGATCGTCGGCATATTATACTGTTGAGTATTTTGTGTCGATTTTCGAGGGTCGAGAAGGGCGGGTCGTCACAATAACGACTGTAGACCGCGGATACACAATGGTTACGCCTGGATCCCCCAGGAAACATCCGTACCCGTAGGCCGTCACAGCCCCTGCGGATTACGCTACAAAACGACCATAGATCGTAGATACACAATGGTTACTCCTGGATCCCCCAGGAAACATCTGTACCTGTAGGCTATCACTGCCCCTGCGAATTACGCTATGCAGTAGAGTTCATAAGACCATGGGTAACGCCATGGAATTCGAAGGACACTCGAGTATCATATCAGGAAAACCCAAATCAGAGAGAATAATATCGATAGAATGAATCTCAAATGTGGCCACAAATAGGATATCAAGCAGAAGGCACTTTCCATATCTTTACTTCGAAAATATGTATCATATAGTACCTTTTCAAATCAATTTCAAATATCATACTTATATAAAGTCCGTTATATATAAGATTTTCATTTTCAAATCGAATACTTTCAAAATCAATAGTTTTCGAATCAACATCATATATATACAAATCAATTTTATATAAGTTCGATAACTCCAAATCAAGTATTTAGTAACACAAAGTTCTCAATTTCAATTTGTTTCAATATTAGTTCAGTTTCAAAATCATATAAGATTTCACCTAATTATTTCTTCCAAACTAAATATCTTCAGTTTCAAAGTTTCCAAGGTAATAGGTTTACAAAATAATCCAAGTTTGTTTCCAAATCAACATATTTTATGTCAAACAAATTCATTTCAAAAATCATAGTACTTTCAAGGATATAATACTTTCAAACCCAAACAATTTGAAATAAAATACTTTGGAAATCATAATACTTTGAAATTCAAACTTTGGAAATCATAACACTAGAAATCATAACACTTTCCTTCAAACAGTTTAGATATTAATAATAGTATATAAAATAAAATAGTTTGTAAAATAAAATAGTAATAAGTTAAAACAATTTATATTAAAATAATTTGTATTTTTAAAATAGTTTATATTAGAAATAGATATATTAAAAATAGTTTATATTAAAATTAATATAAAAATAGTTTTAAATATAATTTAAAATACTTTATATAATAAAAATAGTTTCCTCAAATTTCACCAATCAATTCAAGTTAACAGGAGTTTCAAGATTCAAATTAACTTTAATCTTAATTCATTAATTTCAATTCAATTCAGTTCCTTAATAAACCATTTCAAATTTATCGATTTCAAATACAGATTTGAACCACAAAATAAACCATTTCAATTTCAATACATTTCAAAGCTTTATATATTCAATATTTCAAAACTAAATTTTATAATTTCATTTATATCTCAAATTCACTTTACTGTTATTAGGTTGAAATATTTACTTAATCATTTCAATAACATCTAAATACAACCTTAATTTTCAAATTTAAATAAACAAAATATCCCATTCAAATTTATATAAATTTGAAATATGCATTTAAGTCACTTTTAATCAAATCCAAGTTATGAAAATCATATCTTTGAAATTTCAATTTTTAATAAATTTCAAATCAAACTTATTTAGGTATAATTCTTAAATAAATATAATTTCAAATCAATCTCAAATTTATCTTTCCAACCTGAATCATTATAAACTCTATATTTGAAAATATATAGATATCAAATAAATACTGGGTTTTAAATCCAATCTATTTTTGAAATCAAATCTTTTTCTCAAAATCAATTATACCCCAAAAATGATTTCCCAGTTTATAACCATCCTTTTAAATCCTTTAAACCATTTATTTTTATTTGAAAGATCCACTTTACCATTTGAAAATTATTATTAATATATATATATATATATAAATAGTTTTATAAAAGATGTTACTAAGTTAAAACATTTAAAACTAAATTTTATTCAAAATATTTTAAAACTAAATTTCATATTAGTATAATTCAAAATAGTCTTATTTATTTACTTAACAAAATAGTTTCAAACTTATTTAAATCATATTACTTCATATGTAAACATACAAAACTAAACTTATATACTTTATCAAATAATTTATACTTCTGAAATTTCTTAGCTTTAAAAATTAAACCTCGATTTGGAAGTGTTCGAACATTAAAAATAGTCGAAGAAATCAAATTTCCAATCCAAGAGTTAGAAATCAGCAACAAATCAGTAAATCAATTTCAAAAGATAGGGTTATACCAAATCAAATCCAAAACTCGAGGACTGAACACCGGGCTCGTTCAAACTGTTTCAAATATATATGCATATATCTTTCGAATATCAAATCATACTTCGGAATTCGAAATCAAAATTGGTTTCAAAAAATCAATCGCATAGCAAAGCTACTAAAGTGGCCTCTCCCCCACTCTTAAACTCGAAAATCAATGTCGATGATGTGTGCACTCATCATCAAAATCATTCTCCAGCGACATAAGTGGGTTCTGGACTTCTATTTTCTTGAGAACTTCTTTGAAATTTCTTTGAAATCATTGGAACTCATTAAAGTCATTTAAAACATTTCTTATTCAAAAAATACTTTCAAATCATATTATTATATATTTTCAAAACCTTAAAACCAGTTTCAAAATGCCGGAGTTCAATCTCTCAAATTTCAAATTCAAACCCCTTCAGTTATAAATCATTTTTATATAAATCAATTTCTTATATAATTTTCAAAATTTCAAATCCTTTCGAAACTTCAAATTCTCATTTTTTAAAAGGTATATAATTCTTATCTGAAACATTTCACTTTTATATATATAATATAATCATTCTTATCAAAATAATAATTTCGATATATAAACGATTTCTAAAATCCAAACAAACACAAATTTTTTCAAGGAATGATTCAAGAATGGATTTCAAAACAAAGATAGAGATTCAAATTAGAGGAACTCTAATTAAATAGAATTCTGATTCGAAGATAGGCTCGAACGAAGATGAGATCATTAATTACAAAATAGTAGATGGACATACTTATATAAATCGCGGGCTGTTAGTCCATAGGATAGTGGTTTTGATGACAACAACTATAGAAGTGTTATAAAATATATATGTGCAGGAAATCTATATGCAGGTATCAACAAAAGAAGACTGTACAGTAAAGAAACCAAAATTGATGAAGACAAAGATCAAGAGTTCAAGATTGAAGACTCATGAGATTCAAGATATTCTAGAGTTCAAGACAAATAATATAGTTAGGTTAGATATTTGTTAAAACTCCTTGAAAGCACTATCATTCTTTTTTATCCAATTTACTCGTGGAATGGAATCCACTTCGTTCTTGTTAAAGGGATGGAACCCTAGTGAGATGGAACTCACGAAATATCTAGTGGAACGGATAGTAGTCCTATTTTGTTATTCACTAATTTTGATTCAAAATGATTTTCAAAATTATCTCTTGTTTTATAAAATGATTTTCAAATATTCCTTTTCAAAAGAAAAACCTTCGTTCACATTTCCAAAAATGTTTTAGCCTCAAAATCATATTTATCATTTTGTTATATTTTGATTTCAAAATTGTCCTTGATATTTTAGCCTCAAAATCTATTTTAATATTATATTTACTTTAGTTTATTTACTTTGATTTTAAATATATTTTAGTATATATACATATATACATTCATAAGTATTTCTACTTCTAAATACCTTCTACAAATACATAGAGTCCATTTGAATAAAGTTGCATATGTTTTAAATCATCATTTTCAAAGTAAAGCAAATCATCACTTTTTACTAGACCATGTCGACATCCTATTTACCTGTCATGTCGACATGCTTCCCGTTACAGCAAAGGTTGTTTTCAAAAGAAGTGTCTATTCATTTAAACCTCTTCGAATGGACACATCCATTCATTCTCTATAAATAGAGACTGTTATGGACGTTTTCCAGTAACTACTTTCTTTATTTTCTCTCCTCTTTACTCTCTTATCTTATTTTCTAATCATCCTATCCATATTTTGCCGAAATCTTAAGTGAATCAAACCAGAATATCTCTAGTTTGATTCTCTGCCACTCTCTCCAAAGAATCTCAGTGCTTATCAGAGTTATAGATACATTTGTACTCAAAGAAACTTGTGTAGGGTTATAAAGGTGTGATCGTGTCCTTGGAAATCGATCGGGTGAAATTGTGTCCTGTGAATCAAGTGGTTCTACCCAGAGACCTGAGAATCTGGAGGGTGTACCTCGTTGCCTTAGAATCGAGGGATTGTAATCTAGATTATTGTTGAATAGAAAGCCGTACGGGTTGTGCGGGACTGGATGTAGGGTAACACCGAACCGGTATAAAATTCCTGGTGTGTTCTTTCCTTTACTTGCTTTTTATTTATATTTGCATTTGTTTGTGATTCTGTGATTTGATCTGTGATTGTGTATTTGCATTAAGTTAGTTAATTCAATTTAAATCAAAGAAGTTTTAAAGAAATTCTTAAAACACTATTCACCCCCCTCTAGTGTTAAATAGCCTTAAGATCATCTTCCGCGTCCCTTTCATTTGGTATCAGAGCAAGTTTTTCAAAGTATTCATAATCTGATTTTTGAAAAGTTCATGGCTAAGTTTGAAATGTTTCCTAAAAATATTTCTTTAATGATCAAATCATTGTGGTCTCATAAATTGATGCATGATAGTTATATAGAATCAGGTAGTCTACAAAAGTTGCTCACTGTGCAGGAATCTTGCTTCATGGCGACAAATGAATCTATTCACAATGGACAAGCTGTGCAAATAAGGAAAAACAAGTGGATACTTGATAGTGGATGTTCAAGACATATGACAGGAAATCTAGAGATACTCAATGACATTATTTACAAGGATGGAGGATTGGTTAATTTTGGGGATAATTCAAAAGGTTATGTGGTTGGCATCGGCAATGTAGGTAATTCTGAAACCCCTATTATTTCAAATGTTTTGTTAGTTAAAAATATACAACATAATCTACTTAGTATTAGTCAGTTATGTGATAAAGGATATAGGATTAAATTTGAAAAAGACAAGTGTCACATCGAAGATAATAAATCTAATATTATCTTTGAGGGAGTTAGGAAAAAGAATATCTATATTCTTAGTATGAAAATTTCAAATGATAATCTATGTCTGTTGGCCAATACAAGTGACCCTTGGACTTGGCATAAGAGATTTGGACATTTGAATTTTAAACTCTTATCTAGACTATCCAAACTTGATCTAGTAAGAGGCCTCCCTAAGATGCAATTTAAAGTAGATAGTATATGTGATGCATGTCAATTAGGAAAACTTAGAAAAAGTTCCTTTAAACTTAATGATATGATCTCTACTTCAAAACCTCTTGAGTTACTTCACCTAGATTTATTTGGTCCATCTCAGATTCAATCAATCAACCATAGTAAATATGTCTTTGTAATTGTGGATGATTATTCCAGATATACATGGACAATCTTTCTGAAACATAAAAGTGATACTTTTGATTATTTTAAAAGTTTTTCAAAAAGAGTTCAAAACCAACTTTCTTCCAAGATCATCACTATTCGTAGTGATCACGGTGGTGAATTTGAAAATGAGAAGTTTGAGGAATTCTGTAATCAGAAGGGAATTACTCACAATTTTTCGTTTCCAAGAACTCCACAACAAAACGGAGTAGTTGAGCGTAAGAATAGGACAATTCAAGAGTGTGCTAGAACTCTACTTTCTGATAGTAAATTACCAAAACATTTTTGGGCTGAAGCAGTTGCAACAGCCTGTTATATTTTGAATAGGATTTTAATTAGACCTCTAACCAATAAAACACCTTATGAACTTCTTTTCAATAAGAAACCTAAGGTATCTTATTTCAGAATTTTTGGAAGTAAATGTTTTATCTTAAATACAAAAGATAATTTAGATAAGTTTGATCCTAAATCCGACAAAGGAATCTTTATCGGATATTCTAACAGGAGTAAAGCTTATAGAGTTTTTAATCTAAGAACAAACACTATTGAAGAAACTTTACATGTTTCCTTTGATGAAAATTTCAAAGAAGTTGATCAGATATTTCTAATCATGAATCTGTAGATGCTACAAATGAAACTTTTCATCCAAATAAAAAGATTAGGCTTTTAAAAGATCACCCTATAGAAAATATTCTAGGAGATATGCAATCTGTTGTTAAAACTAGGAATCAATTAAACAGTATGAGTCATGTTGCTTTTATATCCTCAATAGAACCTAAAAATCCAAAGGAAGCATCAACTGATGATTCATGGATTCTTGCTATGCAAGAAGAATTGAATCAATTCACCATAAATGATGTTTGGGAACTTGTTCCTAGACCTGAGGATAAATCCATTATAGGCACTAAATGGGTATATAAAAATAAATTAAATGAATTTGGTGAGGTCGTTAGAAATAAGGCTCGACTCGTTGCACAAGGTTATTGTCAAGAAGAAGGTATAGATTTTGACGAAACCTTTGCACCCGTAGCAAGATTAGAAGCTATTAGAATTCTGCTTGCTTTCGCTAATTTCAATAATTTCAAACTTTTTCAAATGGATGTCAAGAGTGCCTTTCTAAATGGTTTTGTAAAAGAGGAAGTTTATGTTGAACAACCTCCACTCTTTGAAGATACAAAATTTCCAAATCATGTTTTTAAATTAAAGAAAGCCCTGTATGGTCTAAAACAAGCTCCTAGAGCTTGGTATGATAGACTTAGGTCTTATCTTTTGCAATCTAATTTTGAAATAGGTAAAGTAGATAACACACTTTTTATTAAAAGAAACAAAAATGATATTCAACTTGTACAAGTGTACGTAGATGATATTATTTTTGGATCAACCAATTCTGACATGAACAAAGAATTTTCTGACATTATGACAAAAGAGTTTGAGATGAGTCATATGGGTGAACTTAACTTTTTCCTAGGATTACAAATCAAACAATTAGATAATGGTATCTTTATCAGTCAAGAGAAGTATGCGAGAGAGTTAGTTAGTAAGTTTGGCTTGACCAATGTGAGTGGAAAACCAACTCCCATGGCAACCAATATAGCGTTAAGTAAGGATGATCTATCCAAAGATGTAGATCAAACCTTGTATAGAGGAATGATTGGATCACTTCTCTATATAACTGCTAGTAGACCAGATATCATGAACAATGTATGTCTCTGTGCAAGATATCAATCTCAACCCAAGGAAACTCATCTAAAAGCTGTGAAACGTATCATTCGATATGTTAAACACACCTTTGATTATGGATTGTTCTACCCTAAGAATGATTCATTTGAATTAGTTTCCTACTGTGATGCTGACTATGCTGGGTGTAAGTCAGACCGAAAGAGTACAAGTGGAACTTGTCACTTTCTAGGTCATTCCTTAATTTCCTGGTTCAGTAAAAAGCAAAATACTGTTTCCCTATCAACAACTGAAGCAGAGTATGTTTCTGCTGCTTTAGCTTGTTCTCAAGTTTTGTATATGCAACAAACCTTGAATGACTTTGGTATATCTATCACGAAATCTCCAATTTTCTGTGATAACACTAGTGCCATTAGTTTGTCCAAAAACCCAACTCTCCATGCCCGAACTAAACATATTGACATTAGACACCATTTTCTAAGAGATAACGTAAATAAAGAGAAAATTTCTCTTGATTTCGTTAATTCTGAAAATCAAATAGCTAATATTTTAACCAAACCTTTAGGAGAACCTGTCTTCACCAAGTTAAGAAGAGAATTAGGTATATGTTCTCTTTCTGAAATATAGTATATAGTATAGTAGTATACATAGGGTATATATGAATGTTTTCTTAACCATAGCATTTTGCAACACCATGTCGACATGGTATTCATGCATCATGTCGACATGCAACGGTAAAAATGACAGTTCGTTTTTTCCCTCTAATTTTTGAATGGGTGGTTATTTAACTCACCCATTCCGAGTTTCTCTTCCCTCCAATCATTATTTCTTCATTCTACTTTCTAGAAACATCAAATCCATGGCTACCACATCCAATCCTAATCAAATATCACCGGTTTCTTTCCCTTCTCCTTCAAATGGCCCTTTCCAAAACTCCATACTCGCTCGTGTCATCAAAATAGAGGAGAAAGTTAATGATTCGCTGCAGATGTTAACTGAAATGCAAGTTCAACAATTGAGAATGGCAAGAGAGCAAGAGAAACAAGGGAAAATTTTGAGGAATCTTCAAAAATTTCTCATGGATAATCATGCCAATCCAATTGTAATTGAAGATTCTTCTAACATAGAAGCAAATGAAGAAGGAGAAGAAGACGAAGACGAAGAAGAAGAGGAAGAACCAATGGAGGAAGAAACTGATGATGAAGCAGTATGTGTAGGGGAAGTTTGTTTTGATGCTTATGGGAACATTGTGGAACAACATGGAAATTTCTGTTTCCATTACCCAAATTGTCATGTCCATAAGTCTCCCATCATCAAAAACAACCGTTGAGTTGTTTATTTTCTTGTTTTAGTTATTTATGTGTTTATAAGTTTAAATAGTCATGTATATAGTAATATTGAAATGAATAAAATAATCTGTGGTTACACTTATTATTCTTATTCTTATATTGCTCATATATAACATTCTAAGTATACGATGTTTAGTGCATTGTTATATCTAGTTTCAGTATTATTAATGATAACACTATCATTAATATCATAGATTTAGGGGGAGTCAGTGTCATTTTTTTGTTGATGACAAAGGGGGAGAAGTATAAAATAGGTTAGTTAGGCATAGATTAAGGGGGAGTTATTAGATTTAGGGGGAGTTATAAGGAGAATATAAATATTTTATAAACAAAGGTTGTCATCATCAAAAAGGGGGAGAATGTTAGTCCATAGGATAGTGGTTTTGATGACAACAACTATAGAAGTGTTATAAAATATATATGTGCAGGAAATCTATATGCAGGTATCAACAAAAGAAGACTGTACAGTAAAGAAACCAAAATTGATGAAGACAAAGATCAAGAGTTCAAGATTGAAGACTCATGAGATTCAAGATATTCAAGAGTTCAAGACAAATAATATAGTTAGGTTAGATATTTGTTAAAACTCCTTGAAAGCACTATCATTCTTTTTTATCCAATTTACTCGTGGAATGGAATCCACTTCGTTCTTGTTAAAGGGATGGAACCCTAGTGAGATGGAACTCACGAAATATCTAGTGGAACGGATAGTAGCCCTATTTTGTTATTCACTAATTTTGATTCAAAATGATTTTCAAAATTATCTCTTGTTTTATAAAATGATTTTCAAATATTCCTTTTCAAAAGAAAAACCTTCGTTCACATTTCCAAAAATGTTTTAGCCTCAAAATCATATTTATCATTTTGTTATATTTTGATTTCAAAATTGTCCTTGATATTTTAGCCTCAAAATCTATTTTAATATTATATTTACTTTAGTTTATTTACTTTGATTTTAAATATATTTTAGTATATATACATATATACATTCATAAGTATTTCTACTTCTAAATACCTTCTACAAATACATAGAGTCCATTTGAATAAAGTTGCATATGTTTTAAATCATCATTTTCAAAGTAAAGCAAATCATCACTTTTTACTAGACCATGTCGACATCCTATTTACCTGTCATGTCGACATGCTTCCCGTTACAGCAAATGTTGTTTTCAAAAGAAGTGTCTATTCATTTAAACCTCTTCGAATGGACACATCCATTCATTCTCTATAAATAGAGACTGTTATGGACGTTTTCCAGTAACTACTTTCTTTATTTTCTCTCCTCTTTACTCTCTTATCTTATTTTCTAATCATCCTATCCATATTTTGCCAAAATCTTAAGTGAATCAAACCAGAATATCTCTAGTTTGATTCTCTGCCACTCTCTCCAAAGAATCTCAGTGCTTATCAGAGTTATAGATACATTTGTACTCAAAGAAACTTGTGTGGGGTTATAAAGGTGTGATCGTGTCCTTGGAAATCGATCGGGTGAACTTGTGTCCTGTGAATCAAGTGGTTCTACCCAGAGACCTGAGAATCTGGAGGGTGTACCTCGTTGCCTTGGAATCGAGGGATTGTAATCTAGATTATTGTTGAATAGAAAGCCGTACGGGTTGTGCGGGACTGGATGTAGGGTAACACCGAACCAGTATAAAATTCCTGGTGTGCTCTTTCCTTTACTTACTTTTTATTTATATTTGCATTTGTTTGTGATTCTGTGATTTGATCTGTGATTGTGTATTTGCATTAAGTTAGTTAATTCAATTTAAATCAAAGAAGTTTTAAAGAAATTCTTAAAACACTATTCACCCCCCTCTAGTGTTAAATAGCCTTAAGATCATCTTCCGCATCCCTTTCACGGGCGACCTTAACCGGGTCAACCGTGACTTCAGGAATATGATTGATGTAGAATTCTAAGGCCAATCGACATTCGATCGCCAAAGATAGAGTTTGGCATAGCAAAAGATAGAAGCATCTGAACCGAGGGTATAGAAATCTCCGGTGAATCAATACCAATTGTAAGGTAGTTTCACCCCTTTACAAATCATTCAAAGATTGGCGGGATCGCCAAGTTTTATAGAGGTCATTCAAAGTGGAGTTATGGAATGCTCCAAAATCAAAATAATACAAATAGGGGAAGACAAGAATGGAATCAGAGCAAGTGGGAGCATTCCAAAATTCAAAGGAATCCTAATCGATGAGAATCCTAACCAAGAAATTACCATCAAGGTGGAAAAGGAAAGGAATAAGGTCTAGAAAAATTTTGCTTTCAAAGCAAGAAAATTTATATCAAAATAAAATTTGAAAAAAAAATCCTTTGAAAATCATTTTATACTTTGAAAGTACGTTCTCTCACAAAGAAATGATTCTGAGATTGATTTCACTCATTCTAGGGTATTTCTACCCTATCTCTAATGAATTTTTTGCTGCGCGGGCTTAGGTTTGCCTAAAACCAAAGCTCTGATACCAAATGTAACATCCCACTATTTTGGACCATTCAAATCGACAATAAATCCACACATGTCAGACTCGAATACTTCAAAACAGTGGATTGTTAAGAAAATTTCGAGCAAATAAAATCAAACACAGAATCACAGACACAGAATATCAGAATAACTCGCAGCGGAAATAAAATACAATAGTAGTTCATGAAGCTACTACATAAATAATCCCAAAACAAATACAAAATATCATAGTCTGAAAAGCAAATACAACAGAAGTCTGAATACATAAGTCACTAAAACATAGACACAACTGAATAGGAAATAACCGAAATGGAAATGGATGATAGATAGATAAATAAGCTCCAGCAAATCTCTAGCTCCAGAAGGTGAATCAGAGCTGTGATACTCAGGCTGACCCGAGCATAAAGAAAAACACAAAACACTCGAGTCAGGACATACATACTTATACAATGTAAACCAACTCAAGTGAACTGTAATAGATATGCACGAGTAACTTAAAGGATGCCTGGGATCGCCCATCCTTTAAGGATCCATTAAACCATCTACTATGTAGTAATGAACGCTATCATAGTAATGTCTAAAGTAAAGAAAACTATGCAAAATAATAGAGTTAATGTGACTGGGGTAGTGCAAAGCTGCAGCAATTGCCCACCTCTAGCCACACTTTATAACATCCAACCGTTATTATAACCCGTGGTTACAAATTTCAAAATGGTTTATATTTCAAATCAAAACATCATTTCCACTTCTAAACCAAATCAAAACGATATCATTTCTATTTCAAATATATATATATATATATATTCATTTCTAAAAATCAAAGCACTTTCAAAGTTATAATACTTCGAAACCAAAACACTTGAAATTACACCACTTTTCAAATGTTGTATTTAGAAAATCCACAACACCTTGAAGAATGTGATATTTAGAAATTACAACACTTTAAGAACGTAACCCTTATATAATAGCATTTTGAAAATGTTACATTTTTAGAAATAGTAGCACTTTTAAAACATAACCTTAAAACGATAGCATTTTACAAATGCTACAAATTCTATTACATTTCTACTATAACATATTTAAAACATCATATCTTATAAATTTATCATAGCTTTTTATAAAATCAAATTTTACTTCACAAAATCATTTATTTAGATATCAATTAAACTATGATTTAGTTAAATAAATTTTATTACAACATATCCATTTTTCCAAAGTTATATCATTTCTAAGTTCATCCATTAAATTATAACAATTTCAATACATTGTATTTTAGCATTCGCAGCAATTAGAAAATGTGATAGTATATGTATTAGCATTCGAAAATGTTGCCTTATTCAAAACAGTAGCACTCATGAACCGTTGCTGTTAATTTGAAAAACACTACATTAAAACCACAACATTTCTGAAATGCTACAATTACTGTTATAAGTTTATTATAACAATTTAAAACAATATATTTTCAACTTTTTCTCATTTTTAACTTATCAAACTTTTCCACTTTTCAAAATTATTTATTTGGATATTACTTAAATTATAATTTTTAATAAAATAACATTTTATTTATAAATATCCAATTAATCTAAAATTCATTTATTTAGTCAAAATACATTATAAATTTGCTTAACTTTTCATTTTAACAAATAACCTGATATTTTCTTTAAAATATCCAACTCATAAATAAAATATTTTTGATTACTAATTTAAGCTTAAAAATTCCATTTTAACTCAATTTCAATTATTAAGTTAAATACAAATTTACATTACAATTTAAACGATTTATTAACTTATGAAATTTTTAACTCTTATAAAATCACTACTAAAATCATATAAATCAAATTTAAGTTAAAAATCCATATTTTTAAAATTTAAAATACTTAATAATTTTAGAAAAATGATTTTAAAATTTTGCCATGAGTCGGTATAATATTTTCTAACCTAGGTCAAGTGATACGGATAATATATCATTTCAATCAGTAATAAATTAAAATTCCAAGTTCTATCATTTCCAACCTGCAATCCCAAGTCAAATAAAAATCGCTCGAGCCTATCATTTCAGCTTGTAATGACTTTTCCCTATTCTAAAGTCCGTTCGGGTATGTATCATTTCAACCCATATTGAGTCTATACTGACAGGGAACTTGCAGTGTAAGAAATAGAAAATAAATAAACAGTAAAACATATCATATAATGTCAGGTGATGCAACAGGTATATAATCAGGTAATATCATCATATAATGTCAGATAATAGGCAGATGTGAACATAGCGTATCAACTACTACAATTCAAGTGGCATTGTTTCACATTTATATAAGTACGGTTTGTTGAGAGTGATAAACTCACCTTTGAAAGCTAGAGACGACAATTCGAGACACATGAACAAACTTCGCAAAGCACGACAATGCACGGATAGATTTGAGTGGATGAAGAGCCAAGATCCAGGTCTTGTAAACAACAAATATACAACATATCTAAGTATATGATTGTACAAAAGAATTTAGACTTAAACAAAATCAAACTATGAACAAGTGAAGCAAGAGGACTTAACCAACTCAAGTAGGCTCGGCTACATCACAATTGGGCTTGACCATCATCAGAAATTGCTCGGCTATGACTAGATCTGAAGCAAGCAAGCTCGACTATGATCAGCAAATAGAAGGCAAAGCAATGGTATGGTGGAGAGATAGGGGTTACATGAAGGCAAAAGGTCATGTGGCAAGGCATGTGAAAGGTCTTGGGTTTCAAGTGCATTGGGTTCGGCCCTAGGCTAAAGGTCTCGGCCTGGGTTCAAGCATGGTCAGGTCAGGTCAGAAGTGGCGACAAGTGTCAGCTCAGGTCATGTCATGGCTGGAGATGGTGGCAGTGGTGGTGGTGGTCGAGGCTACAAGGAGAGAAGTGGTGTGTATATGGAGTTCGGTTTCTAGCATGCTTTGGTGGTGGATTTATGGATCATGGTGGTCATGGCTATGTCAGGTCAGAGATGATGGTGGTGCTAGTCGTGGAAGGTGGTGGTGGAGGAGGAGGTGATGGTCGGCAGGCTAAAGGAATGTGAATGGTGGAGGCCGAACCTTGCTTGCAAATACAAGAAGAAGAAAAAGAAAAGAGGACAGGAGAGAGCAAAACAACTTACTGAATATATTTTCTTTCAGGTAATGAAAATGAGAAATGAGAAGGAGGAAGTGATGTATTGTACATGAAAAAGAGTGTGAGGAGGAGTTTGTACGGCTAAGATAATGAACGGCTTGAAAATGTGAAGGCTAGGAAAATGAAAAGGCAACAATTAACAAAGTAACTTAATTCTCTTTGAATTTCCAAAGGCCACTAGCAAACCCATTTAAAAACAAATTCAAAACAACAAAATAAACAAAGCCCAAACAAAATAAATGATGGAAAATAAAATAGAAAAATGAACAATGAAAATACAGAGGAAAATTGCATATAAACGCTGAATTTTTATCAATTTTAAAAAGTATAAAACCGAATTTGACGAAACGAAAAGCAGGACGCATATCAGAAACAAGTACTGCTTCAAAGAAAAAGATTAGAAATTTAAAATTCAAAATTAAAATTTTCAACTGAAAGTCAAAGTTTGACCAAAGTTGACCAAAATATAATTTTTTTAGAAAATCATTATTTTATTATATTTGGAAAATAAAATATAAACAAAATCCAAAATTATACTGAAAAATCCCAAAATTGATTTTAAAATGATTAAAAATTAAAGTTTCAAATAAGAATTAATTTAAAATATTTGCTATAATATATGGGTTGTTACACGAACACACTACAATGAGTAAATATTGGGAAATTTAGATAAAAATAGCATTAGGAATATATATAAAATAGGATTAGTAGTCTAACATGAAATAATATAGGAGAAGAATAATAGGAATATGATAGGAGAATCGGCTATTTTTCGTAAATATGTGCAGTAATTGGGCATATCATTTAGAAGTCCTACTCATGTCCTATTAGAATCTCCACTATGGTTGAAAGTGGAAATAACACAGGCAGTAGAAAAATAATAGGATAGAAGTTGTCATTGTTTACTCCATTTTTCATTGTTAAATAATATAAAAAATGTTTTTGAAAAAAGAAAATTGGTTTGGTAGAACAATTAGGTCTTTAAAATGTGATAAATGTTTTGAGTTTGAAAATCCTACTTTTAAAAGAATTAAATCTCCATTCAGGAAGGCTTTGAAAAGTGAAAATTAGTTAGAATGGAAAATGTTTCATGGCTCCCTTTGGAAACCAAGAAATTTTTGAAAAAGGTTTCTAAGTTTATTTTTTCTAACATAAATTTTTTAGATAAACTACTTCATGACTGCTAAGTTTTATATTATGTTTAAAGGTTGTGAAGAAACTAAACCAATTTGTTATATTGAGTATTTGGAGAAGACAGCCAAGGTAAGACGGGGTAAGGGTCACGGCTATGAATAAAATAGCTAACAATACTCATAGGGTTGTAAAAAGGAATCCCCGTTGAATATAAGAAATATTGGTATGAACCTAGGAATGTTTGATTAGATGTGTGTGAAAGCAATAAGAAGAAACCTTAAAGGAATATGGAATAACATCAAAGTAAAATTTTGCAAGTCCTAGGATATACTCAAATGAAAGACCAAAGATCGAAGAAAGTAAATACAAAAGTTTGAGGATATTATGAGGAGATTTTGATTGAGAGAAGATAGTAGTATGAATGGAGATGAAAGTAATAAAATGGCAAACACACATATAGGATGTTGGTTGACTAATGGTTAAAGAAGGCAAGATAGGCGGTGGGAAAGTTATTACACCAAGACAATTTTTCGATGAGTTATTCTAAATATGCATAGTTCATATTTCTTACCCATTGTAGTAAGGGAATGCGCAATTTATCCCATAATCAGGTGTAATGATTGAAGTAATGTTCACTATTTGGAAACCAAGAAGGTAAATTAAGACATGTGGGTTTTAATAGAACGACACACTAGAAATGTCCATCTTAATTGAGTAAGAGGTGATAGGGCCACAACATTATCTAGACCACTTGACAATGACGGGCAATTTCCAACAAATATTTCTTGTAGATTATTTGGGTTCTAATCGCTAGTTGTCTCCCTTTAGATATTGAAAAATCATACGATATGATATGAGATATGTTCCTATTTTATTACTCTACTGATGGTTTGGATGAGTTTTGACCATTATATATACATAGATAAATGTATGTATATTGGGAAATAGTGTAAATAAGGATATCTCATAAGAAAGCATAACTCGCGACAAATGTTATTAAAGCTGGAAGTTTATTGGAAAATTAGGTTAGCAACTATAAATAAAGAATGCTTAGATTCCCAAACTTCAGAAGTTTCGAAAAAACAAATTTTAGCAAATAGAAGATGGGGAAAGGTTGTTGCAAAATCACGGATCACTATCCCTATGCCTTAAAAGCTAAAATTTATAAATAGGCTTGTATGTCATTGTTTAGGAGTAAATGGAAAGGTTTCCAAAGCTAGGATTAACTGCACAGTGCTAGGGTTAATTCTATGCACCAACTCATTGACTAAGTTCCGATTGTGATAAGATGTAGCTTGAATTGTTTTAAGCATGTAGAGACAAGTGTTTTGAAAAAGATTTTGTTTAAATGCTTTTGAAAAATTGTTTTCAAATGCTTTTGAAATTTTTTGTTTAAATTCTTTTAGAAATTCAAATTTTCAAACAATTTTGCAAGTTTGATTGAAGAGGGAAAAAGTTTTTTTTTGAAATGGGAATTTTTTTGATTTTCAAATGCTACATGCTTAACGTAGGGAGCGTCCCCTACACCGATGTGTCAGTAAATATGAGTTTTGTTGTCTGACAAAGGTGACCATATAGAAAACATAGGGAAGAACAAAAGAAAAAACTACTTTAGCTTTAGAGTTTCTATTTCCATACCTTGTTGACAGTAAACAAAACTTGCGTTTAGGATAATTATGTTTTAACATCCAAAAATAAACCTGCTTATGCAAATTATGCTTGGAAATATTGGATCAGTTTTGGGGGCAAAAGAGAAGGTTCTAAGGTATAACGGAATTGTTATCTAGTAGAAAGGTGCAACAATGAAATTCTCCATTTAAATTCCTTTTTTGGCATAGGAATATAGATTTAGGAAAATCGGATTTTCAAAATTTTGGACAATAAAAAAATTCCATGTTAGGTATTAGATGGTAAAGTTTGGATGCAAAATTGGTTGAACCATACTCCTACTTGAAGAAGTGCAAAAAAATTTGTGTGAAAAGTATTTTCAATTTTTGAAAACTTCATATATATAGAACTGCCAATATATATAGGTTGTTTACATCATACTTTCAAAATATTTTTAAAAGAACACATTCATATAGGAGGCGCTAATTTAGAACCATTCAGCATGGATGTCTTATATGTTGTGATACATCATGCACTTATATACACAACTGGATGCAAAATTGGTTGTACACTAATTGGTTAGATAGCTTAGATTGGTTGTGTGTTATGTTACATGATTCAACCCTTGGGAAATTTCAGAAACGAAATTCTTTTAAAGGGGAGAATGTAACACGCCATAAAATTAAAAGCAGTTAATAAATAAATAATAAGACTCAAAAATGGAATTTGAGAAAAAATAAGAATTTGGCCATGAAACTTGCACCATTGCCCGTGGTGATTTTATGAGCAAGTTTCATATTTGGAGTTTCATGATCGGAGCTCAAATGAAGAAGTTATTAGCATTTGATGTTTTCAAAATGAAAATAATTAAAAAAAACAAGAAATAAATATTATTAAATGTAGACCCCACCGGTCGACCCTCTGCCTTGGGTCGGTTGACCGATCTTGAAGTGGCGGCTTGGGTTTGAACCTTGGCCAAATAGCTCAGATTTAATTATTTTAACCTAACGGATAATGTTGATTCGAGCGCCTATAAATACAAGCCTAACCCTTCACTTCTCTTCTCATTATTTATGATCAAAGTAGCGAAGTTTTGCCATTTTCCTTTCTCCACTATTTTTATCGATTATAAAATATTATACATACATGCATAAATTGGAGAAGAGTGGTAAATAAAAGAGAAGAAGAGGAGAAGCGAATCAATGTTACGAAAGAAAGGTAAATTTCATAACTATAAATCTATATTGCCTTCAGCCTCAAATCTATACTCAGATCTATAATTCTAATGGTATGTATATACCTTGTTATACATATTCTTTTGGATTAGAATTGTAAAGGAGTCAAATAAAGGAATGGATTCAGATTCTAGAGATTTTGAAAGCTTGAGAATTGAGTGGGAAATTATATGATTTATTTATAACATTGAAATTTATATCATTGAATTTTATATAATTATTATGTCTATATAAGAGCTGATGAGTTGTAGGCATAGAACGAGCGTGAGTTAGTGGGCTTAGCCAAACATTTAGGCTTAGGATGACTGGTTTGGCTGTGGGTTAGAATGCGAGAGCAGTAGAGTCACACAACAGAAGTATTCCCTTCGCCTAGAGGCTACTAGCAGTTGTGTCTACTTACTACTAATGTGGGGCATTTTCGACCACAGGACCCATTGGAAAAGGATATGTGGTTGCGTATACGTAGGAAAATATATACCAAGGGTTTGCCTTATATTTGAAGTATTAAATGATCCAAAACTTTTTAGGGAAATGAGGTGTGCTTCATTTTTGATAAGAGGTATTAAGTAACTGGAATGGTCATTTTCCTTGACTTACATTAGGTTATCTAAATGGGACTTCGGCTATGGGAGGTTGACGGGCTATATTAGTATCGTTGTTGAACTTATATTTAGTAGTAAGGCTGGCATATAGACTATGAGCACCAGCGGTCCTGAGTGGTCAGCAGCAAAGACATAGGTTATGCCCTAATAGATTTCGCTTCCTACTATTGTAGAGTCCATATGGGATACGCACAAACCTCAAAGTTTAATTAGTAAGTTGTTTATTTGTTGGAGATGGGCAAGTTGACACTTAGATAAGACTTTGAGATACGTTAGTAATATGGTAATTAAATTATAAAGCTATATGTAGGGGTCACCATCTCTTTAGCTAGAGCCAATTGACTAACGATTATGATACAGAGGGCCCACTTCAGGGTTGAGGTATTAAATGGCTGTTTGGTCTGCCTTCTCCCTATTCAAGAAGTATTAAATGGATGGGTTTTTTGGGTAGTACATAGTTTAATATATACGTATAAAGGCATTGTTGACCCAAAAATGGACAAACACCCTGGTCTGAGTTTGAAAGCACCAGCCCTGTTCTGACAGAGCAATATCACAGATAACATATATAAGAAAAGAACAGTAAAAGAAAGTAGACAAAGAATTTTTATAGTGGTTCGACTGTTAATGAAGCCTATGTTCACTTTATAGTTTTATTATAGATTGATTGTTGTTACAAGAGATGTTTGATTACAAGGCTTTGGCTATTTCCTAGCTAGATTGAATCTCTAGAGTTAGAATCCACTGGAGAATCATGGTGTAATCCTTCTAAGATCGTTGTGAGGGAGGTAGAAAGTGAAGAATAATTCCAACAGAGCTTCAGCAACCAGTCCGAAGCAGATCCCCTTTGTGTTGCAGGTGGCACGATATTTATAGGGGTTGGAGGGCTTGTAGGCCAGGCCCATCATTATCAGCTTACAGTAGGGACTACAGGCAACCCCTGAGGTTCTGGCTCGCCAAATGAGCCAACACCATGTGTCGCCGGCGACCCATAGACTTGGTTCATTTCGTGAGCCAAGTTTTACCTCCTTCCTTCATTTTCCGTAACTCGTTTGTTTTCTTTGAGGAGGTGCGTGGGTTGCTGACGATCCGGCCACAGAGGACTTTCCTGGATTCTAAAATTGGAGATGTTTTTGTAGACATTCCTCGTTGTCGTTATGTGTCGATGGCAAGTCACTAGCCGCTTATGTTCAAATACTTGTTGGGCTAAAAGGATGCTAGTCTCTTGGCTTCAGTACTCCTAATCGTCGTCTTAACCATATAGCTTGGCCTTCGTCGATCTCTAGTCGTAACTTCTCTTGTTAAGTCCTTAACCATCCTGCCAGCTTAAGGTTGTCTTGATTTCTACCAATATTTGCTGGGTTAAAAACCCAGATAACTTTCCCCCCCAGAGTATGTCTTCGTTGTAAACAAGGCGTGCTCTAGATGTTATCGTTTTCCATATCCATTTGCCGACTTTCAAGTGATTGCATCGAAGCTCTACGCATAGGTTATCATAACATCATTGGTTATTTTCCTTTGGTTCTGACTGCTACTGCTTGCCACAACGTATCACATTTCTGCTTGTTTCCCGACATGCCTTGGAATGACGAACAGTTGTAAGAGATCGAATCTGAAAAGAATAGTTGAAGATTCTTTTCCTCTCTTCTTTTCTTTTTCTTCTTTTTTTTGGGGTCGCTAGCGATCCATGTGGGATGGGTCGCCAGCGACCTAACTGCATAGGAGGAATTTTTCGAATTCAGCTTAAGGGAACACAGTTTTATCGGTTCTTGTAGGCTAAGGTGTTGGATCTATTTCTTCGACAATCCTTTGGACAAGATTTCTCGACGCCATCAGCAACGCCGGTTCTCAAAGGGGGGATTGACATGACTTGTCAAGGGCATAAAAGCATTTCTTTTGCCACGCTGTCTGCAATACCCTTAGTGTCCCATCATGACTCATTTGGAAAAGGAGAGTAGACAAGGATGGATGAGAAGGCATCACTTTAGGTTGCTGTCCCACTCCTTAGTTGCTAGCTAGGTAGAGTGTTATTTGATAATCTTCCTTTCTTTTTATTTTGCCAGTTAGTTAGGGAGCTTTTCTACTAGGTCTTAGTATGTACTTATGTAGCTCCATCATCGTTTAGTATGTACTTTGGCACACTGCCGAGTTTTTCTTCTTCTAATTGCATTACATCTAGTCTTTAGAACTGGTATGTACTTATTTTCCAGATTTTAGGTTGAAAATACTGGAATAGGGAACGGTTGAAACCCATTCATCGGTTCATGGTGTTTGTATTCTAGTCCTCATTCTGGGGACTTAGATCCATTCTGTGAGCGGTCGACTCACACTCGATTTGTGTTTATACTTTGGTCCGTGCTTCGGGGACTTAGAGTTCGTGGGCGGTCACACTTTCGCCAAATTGTTTGTACTCCAGTTCGTAGTCGAGGACTGGGAGATTTCTGTGAATCGTTTATACTATAGTCCGTGCTCCGGGGACTTAGATTACTCTAGTCCGCACTCCGAGGAATTAATGATTTTTGTGAATTGTTTATACTCTAGTCTGCGCTCTGAGGACTTAGAGATTTTTGTTAATCGTTTATACCATAGTCCACGCTTAGCTTCTGATTCACTTTGTAACAAAGACGATCCAAGGTCGTAGGAGGCTCTCAAGCTAACTAGCTGCCAAAATCTATCTAGGGGTTGATTCCCCTCATCGACGCCATCAGTATGATATCCTCATTGGGATTGCTCATTTTAGCAATGACGACGGTGACATTGAATCTTTATAGGAAGTCTTTGAGTAGCTTGCCTAGCATCTGGAATAAATCAGATAATGATATCACATCAATAGTGTGAGTCGCAAGCATTCTAAACTGCTCGACATACTTCTGATCCGGTCGATTGAATAAGGAGATGGATTTGGGCGATAATCGCATGATTGATACACCTTCGAGGAATATAGGAATTAATGGGATGTAGTCCATGGTTTCTTTTCCCTTAGTAAACCGATATGGTCAGTACATTGAATCTCTTCGGATATATTGCACACTGAATGGCTTCAATGAAAAGGCTTCGACCGAGGGAGATGCTTCAATCATCGGTAATCCGATTCGATTTTAAGTTACAGCTACTTGTTAGGCTTATGAATGAAGTATGCATGCCCGAGATATGAGCAAAGAAAGATAGACCGGTATTGACGATCAGTGGTAAGTTACTTGGAGTCGGACCCGAGAAAATCTGCTAGTTGCATGGAGTCAATTGTTGGTTTGGTTGGAGTCACATGGGTGATTACCCGAATTCAGCTTCGAGTCAGGACTGAAGTGAGATTTTCAACGACCATTTTGATGATTTTTGATGATTTTTGACGATGACCATTCATGGTTCGACGATGGGAGCTCCATGATAGGATTGGAAGCTGGTCGGTCGGGAGTGGTCACAACATACAATGGGAGCATGCCATTGTAATTGATCTCGGTTTATATCATATTTTCTTGGTTCTCCTGCCTCTAGGAGTATCGTTTGAGTAGCAGTTCCTCGTCCTTTTCTTAGCACTATGCTACGACATGGGTTTTAGAGCTTCTTCTAGTGTTTTGCACATTGGCATTCTCATCCAATTTGTCTTCCTCAAATTGTCTGTCATATTCAGAGCGGAAGAGAGTCACCATTATATCCTTCCACGGGGTTTGGGTTTTCACCCCTAATTTCGGGTTTGTAGCCGACGCTTTTGCAGTAGGTGGAGTATTAAAGTTTCTTCCGTCCTTATTCTTCATGGAGCTCCACTGATTGCTTCCTTTCAACTATATCCCCTTCGAATGACCCAGATGGCGGTCTCGCCCCCGAAGTTCACTGTACATGTTAAAAATCATCATGAACCGAGCTGACTTCATGGACTGCTAACGATCCATAGGCTATGGATCGCTAGCGATCCATAGCTTCTGGCTTGATAATGACCTGGCAAAATAGTGTGGATCACTGTCAATCCATAGTACATGGATCGCTAGCCATCCATGTACTTAACTGATTTCAGTACTTTGTCTTCTGCAGTTTATGGCGGTCTGGTGAAAAGGTATGGATCGCCATAGTGCATAGACCGCAAGCGACCCATGTACTTAAGTGATTTCTGAGCTTTGCCTTTAGGATCGCGTCTACTATCTCATATCGATGTTCTCCATCACCTTAGCATGTGTTTGCTTGCTTTTTCTCCAATTCTTCTTGGTTGGTTCTTCTATTCTCCACATCAAAAATTTTAAGCAAAGAATGAGGATCTAACTTCTAAACCTATCTGATCCAAAGTAGATAGCTAGATCTAAGCCTAAGTTGGGTTCTCAGTGAAAGCACCAAAATGTTGACCCAAAAAATGGAAAAACACCCTGGTTTGAGTTTGAAAGCACCAGCCCTGTTCTGACAGAGCAATATCACAAATAACATATATAAGAATAGAAGAGTAAAAGAAAGTAGACAAAGAATTTTTATAGTGGTTCGGCTGTTAATGAAGCCTACGTCCACTTTATAGTTTTATTATAGATTGATTGTTGTTACAAGAGATGTTTAATTACAAGACTTTGGCTATTTCCTAGCTAGATTGAATCATTAGAGTTAGAATCCACCGGAGAATCATGGTGTATTCCTTCTGAGATCGTTGTGAGGGAGGTAGGTGAAGAATAATTCCAGCAGAGCTTCAGCAACCAGTCCGGAGTAGATCCTCTTTGTATTGCAGGTGACAAGATATTTATAGGGGTTGGAGGGCTTCTAAGCCAGGCCCATCATTATCAGCTTACAACAGGGACTACAGGCGACCCAGGAAGTTCTGGCTTGCCAAATAAGCTAACACCATGGGTCGCTACCGACCCATATGACAGTCTATGTGGAAAATATATGTATATAATATATGACAAGTGGATGAATAATAGTATGAATTGCACAGAATAATAATGCAGGTAAAAATTAAAAATAATCACACTAGGAATTTTATACTTGTTCGGAACTCCCGTCCTACGTCCAGTCCCGAAGCTTCCCTTTGGAATTTCACTAACCAATTGCTCTCACTTCGCCCGGAGGAACAGGGTTATACAAGAATAGTTCTTTGACAACTGTGTGTTCTATGCAACACTGATTTTGACTATAAGTACAACTTCTTCCTATAATCTCCTTGAGTAATATGTAGTTTAGGCTTTGATTTAAGGAAGAGACGATAGTATATTTCTGAGTGCTTTTGTAAATCACAAAGATATTAGTAAGTAGAGAAAGTTCAGAAAAAGGCAAGTTAACTTTCTAACTTTCAATTTCAAGTTTATTTATAGATGGTGAAGAGTATTGTTTGAAAAGTAGTGACTTTTGATTCATTCTATTTCAGTCTAAGAGTCACAATGTTTGAGAAGAAACGGTCATTATTAAAATAAGGAGATGCAACCCTTTGTTTTGAAGAAGATGTCTTTTGGGGGAAATGGTCGTTGCCCAGCTCAGACGTCTGCACGTTTGTTCTAGACGTCTGGTTAGTTAAGATTTTTAAAACAGAACATGTTACTAGACGTCTGAGCTTATAAGCCAGAATTCTGGTTTGTTACAGAACTTATAATCAGAACATGCTGCCATACGTCTGATAGTAGATGTCAGACGTCTGACACATGTACACTCTGTTTTCTTTGTTTTATTAGTAGTGTGTATAAGTAAGTGTTTGTAAATATTACTCAAGGAGATTGTACATATTATCTATTTACAAACTTAACAGAATGTACTAGTATTAATCACCCTTGTGTTGGTCTTAAAGTCTTGGATGCACAAGTCTACTTGCGTATACTTCAAAAGCTTGTATAGTTGTTGTCATCGAAATTATGGTTGTAACATTCTCCCCCATTTTGATGATGACAACTATACAATTTATTTTTGAGGCTCCCCCTTTCTTTCTTAATATATTCTCTCCCCTTTGTCATTATCGAAAAAGAGTGGATGACGTAGTGAAAATCATAATACTACAGTAGCATAATAAAAGACATAATACAGTTAATGTTCAAAACAAAACTAATAATCATAAGTAAACAAGCGAGAATGAAAAAATTAGTAGATAGATCAATGAGAAGAGAAATAATCCCAAAGATTAGATGCAGTTTCATCGTAGTCGTTATATTGCCAGTTCGTCTGATCATGGTATTCTTCATTTTCTTGAATAGAAAGTCCTTGAAAAGATTGAAAATGTTCACGATGTTCGGTTTCTTGTTGAAAATCTTCGCTTTCCTCGGTATCCAAAGTGATTGGGGCCTTTCCAAAAGCATGGGTCTGTGAAGGCTCTCCTATCGTTTGAGATCTGGAAGGATGTGTATAAGGTGTTGGAGGAGGTGTAGGAGATGGTGATGATGAAGAGCGTGAAGATGACCATCCTCGAACTTTCCGCAAAACTTTTCCCAGAGTTGAAACGACTTTTTCTAAAGTCTTTTCTACTTTAGTCATCCATGTAGAAAAAGTTCGTTCTAGGTGGGAAACTTTCGTATTCAAGAATTTCTGATTCAAAGAAAGAATACGTTGGTTTTGAAGCGTGATATCCCTAATGCTTTCACCTTGTCCTATGGCAACCCTAGACTCTTGAATTTCAGGGTCAGAGTAATATCCTATCGATTCAGAAGGCCTTGAACTAGGAGTAGGTTGTATAGGGGTTGACTGTTGTGGTTGAGATTGATGTTCTCGTTGTTGTTGATATTGAGCAAACGGTGTAATAGTCGGAGGAGTTTCAGGAAGATGCATTAGAGATAGGAAGCGAATTCCACTTTCCTTTACCAGAAGTTCTTCATATTGTGATAAGAAAGATGATACGTTGTGTGCTCGGAGAATTCGCATAATATAAGGAGCATAAACGATTGTTTGACGAACCGGTGTCCAGAAGCTTTTAATTTGCTTAAAAATATATTGAGACCAATTTACTTTTGTATGACCAAAAATTGCACATAAGGCCTTATGGTCATGGTCATATACTTGCTCATGACTACCTAATCTAGGGAGTATGGTATTGACCAACATTCGATTAAGTAGTCTAGCCTATGGACGGAAATAAGTTGGAGATAATTTCCTCATACCGTCTTCCCAAATGAGATGTGTTATAGCATCTCATGGTTGATATCTCATATCAGGTATGTCTTGTAGCCTTATCCCTGTATATGAGCATTGCAAAATTTGTCCAAGCATTTTGACATTGAACATAATAATTTCCCCATAAACACTCGACCAAACCTAATTTTTGGGATCAGAGGGGTTCCAAATATAAAGTGAGCACAAATTGATGAAGAATAAAAAGATAGCCAATTGATCATTTTGACCTGAGTTAGAGTCATAATTGATCAAATGGTGAATTTCAGCATTGCTTACCAAATCATCAATTTCATAGTTATAGAATCTTCATAGCAGGTAAAATGGACCACAATGGATCTTTTTCTTCTCTAAATCTTTAAGTTTCTACTTGCCATCTCGCTCTACCATCCAATCTCCAATAATTTCATCAGTTACAAAATGTTGAGATGATTGAGAGCTTTGACCAGTCTTCTTAAATTTGGGAAATGGTGTTTTAGACTTGGATGCCATGGATTTGAAGAATTTTGAGAAAGAGGAGACAGATTTTGGGTTTAGGTTTCTTGAGCTGCAGTTTTACGGTGAAAAAATGAAGTGAAGAGGGAAAACGGTAATTTATAGATGAGGGTAAAAGGTTGTTGCGTAGTACGGTTAGACGTCTGGTCGTTTAGGTAAATTTGAGGCAGAGACATGTATCAGACTTCTGAGAACAATATCAGACGTCCGAGCTGAGTAAGGTAGGTTTCCAGAGAAATGAACCAGAGGTCTGGAAGTAAAAACAGACGTCTGAGCTGAAATGATATTTTTTCAAAACGTTGTTCCAGACGTCTGGCATTGATAACAGACGTTTGTGTTGATATATATGGGCTTGTTTTGTCTAAAAAATTGATAACTTAAAAAGGTCATAAATATTATTTAAAAGCCGGATACAAGTTATTGTTTTAATGTTATTACAAGTTGGAGTAATTTATTGTACATATATGAAATGCAAATTAAAGAAGAGCAAAGTTATTTATTTTCCTATGAATTTGGTTTTGCCTGTGTATTTTCTTTCGATGCTCGTATTGGTGACCAAGAAGGAGGTATTGGACTGAATTGTCCTTCAGATGTTCCTTCTCTCCATTGTCTTCGTGGAGTTATGTGACGAGCATGCGAAGGAGTTTCTGTCAGACGAGGAGAGCGTGCATGAACACAATCCTTAGTAGGAGAATGTCCACAGATGGCAAGAATGCATTTTTCCAGAAAGTTTAAATGTGCTCCCTAGCGTCTTTGTTCGTAATACATTTCTCGTTGTACATCCATCATTTCCTTTTGATAATAATGGATTTTCATCGGCTTTTTCTAAAAGAGAGGATGAGTGAAGATTAATATTATGTTTGGCTTTCTTCCCTTTTGGAGAGTAGCCTGTATGATATGATGGTGAGGGCATAATGTGGAGAGATGGAGATGATTTTGGAGTTGTTTAGGCATGAGATGTCTTTTGGGGCAAAATGGTCGTTGCCTAGCTCAGACGTCTGGACGTTTGTTCCAGACGTTTGGATAGTTAAGATTTTTAAAACAGAACGTGTTACCAGACGTCTGAGCTTATAAGCTAGACGTCTGGTTTGTTACATAACTTATAATCAGAACATGCTGATAGGCGTCTGACAGTAGATGTCAGACGTCTGACACATGTACACTCTATTTTCTTTGTTTTATTAGTAGTGTGTATAAGTCAGTGTTTGTAAATATTACTCAAGGAGATTTTACAAATTATCTATTTACAAACTTAACATAATGTACTAGTATTAATCACCCTTGTGTTGGTCTTCAAGTCTTGGATGCACAAGTCTACCTGCATATACTTCAAAAGCTTGTATAGTTGTTGTCATCGAAATTAAGGTTGTAACACCATAGACTTGGTTCAATTCGTGAGCCAAGTTTTTCCTCCTTCTTTCGTTTTTCATAACTCGTTTGTTTGGGGCTTTGAGGAAGTGCATGAGTTGCTGACGATCCGGCCACAGAGGACTTTCCTGGATTCCAAAATTGGAGATGTTTTCGCGGACATTCCTCCTTGTCGTCACATGTCGATGGCAAGTCATTAGCCGCTTACGTTCAAATACTTGTTGGGCTACAAGGATGCTAGTCTCTTGGCTTCACTGATCCTAATCGTCGCCTTAACCGTACAGCTTGGCCCTCATCGATCTCTAGTCGTAACTTCTCTGGTTAAGTCTTGAACCATCCTGCCAGCTTAAGGTTGTCTTGATTTCTATTGGTATTTACAAGGTTAAACACACGGATAACAAGCTTATATATAGTTATACCTCAGAGGAGGTTAGGCACATCATACGTTCACATAGGATTGTATCGATAAGCCGTAAATAATATATATAAGACTTAAATAGGAATCAATCGACATAAATTAGTCTCGTGGATAAAGTATATGATTTCCAGTCACCAAAACATTGTTCTGACCTCCTCAACATTACAACCAACATGATAGATTTAGAGGGATAGACTTTTGGTGCAAGATGGGTACTGTAGATGCAGAAGTCTTCTTACTCATTCTCGACGCCAAAAACTAGACATCCAAGGAATTAATATCGATTCAAACGTAGTAGCCTTAGTTATTACCTATGTTCTATTATATTTTTCTATTCCATTGTGAGTTTATATTGATCGCTCTTTGATATGCTTATGTTTATTATAGTTTACCAAAGCCATCAATCTGTACCCTAATGAACTTAGGTTTTGTTTTAGCCGATATCTGGGCCCATTAAGATGCGGGTTGTTACACCAGGATTGGATGTTACAAGGTTACTTCTTGTGAACTCGATTGGTGGGTATGCCACTCTTCGGTTGAGGTGCAATAACCTAGAATTTATCCTATGCGACCATTTATTTTTGTGTAACCCATGTTTAATTGACTTAGAGGGGTATGTAGTAATTTTGGTTATTAATTGGTTGTTACAGAATGAGGCCAAAATTTATTTAACTGAGAGAATCATTGCTCTATGGAATTTGAAAGGAAGAGACATGATCTAGGTATCCTAACCGAGATGAATGCAAAGTTAGTATTTTCAGTTTGTGCGATGGAAAGCCATGAGGAGAAGGTAAATAGGGTTTTTATAGTTCGATAATTTGCTGATGTTTTTAAGTCAGTGGTGGTTTTACCTCGAAAAAGAGCGACCGAGTTTCACCTTAATTTGGTGCTTGAGGCATAGCCATTTAGTAGACTACCTAATAGAATGCCACCAAGGAGATGGAAGAAATGAAGAAGCAATTTGTGGAACTTGATCATCAGAGTTTTATAAGGCTGAACAGTTCACAATAGGGAGCTTTGGTTGTATTTGTGAAGATATTGGATGGATCACTTTGGATATGTATCGAATATAGAAAGTTAATGTAATAGCATGCCCTTCATAACACCCAAAACTTTCGGTGTCTTACATCAACGTCCGACTTTCGAATACCATAAAAGGTAACTTATCGAGAAAAGAAAGAAAGAAGAAGAAACAAAATATAATATCCAGGCACAACGACGCAATCACACATTGGAATGATAACATAAAAAGTACCGAATAAACATGAACATAATAGGTTGAACAATATATAAGAGACTACACTGGTGGAAAAAATTGATAGATAAACATCAGTACAG
Organism: Allium fistulosum; assembly: GCA_030737815.1. NCBI lineage: Eukaryota > Viridiplantae > Streptophyta > Magnoliopsida > Asparagales > Amaryllidaceae > Allium > Allium fistulosum. Next base: position 174,280,108 of record CM060907.1, read on the forward strand.
AGAGTCAAAATAAAATATCCGACTATCATCTTCGCCTCCAAAGCTTTAGTTGTGCCACTCTGTCAGCATATTCCCAAAAGCACTGACTCCCAAACTACTCAATCGAGTAACCGAGAGTTGTCATGACATAAATAGATAAAGAAAAAACGTAGGACAGACATAAAGCCTAGTGTGAGGGGTACATCCTAAAATACTGTATATCAAAACTATATACAAAATAAAACAAGAACTACATAGGCACATCCAGTCCTCTCCATAAACGTGGCTCAAGGGTAATCCAAATAGCCCATACATAAGTAAAGGGAGCCTATCACAAGAGATAGAAAATCCACCATAACCTGCTCTTCTCTTGAAATAAACAAGTAAACACAACCAATATAATGTGACTGAAAAGTAACAATCATACTATGATACAGGTAACCCAATATCCAAAAGTAGGGTAATCATAATCTAAGTCTATCGCTAAGTACAAAATGATAGTAAATGCCGTAATAATAACAATAGTCTACCAACAACAAACATAACATAAGAAAAGAGAGATAATTAGGAAATACGAATCAATACCCGTCCTCAGAAATAGGTGAGGTCAACTACAAATATAAATCATGATCCAGTGATTCCTTTTGAGAGTTCAAGACATATAAAGTCAATATCCAAATATAACAGAGGCCGAGCCACGGGACTCAGGTAGATCTCACCGTACTTCTATAATGAGCATGATTTACGATCTACTCTATATACTCGAAACCTAATCCGAATAGTAAATAGAATCACCGTACCCCTATAATGAGCATAAGTGTTATATGATCTATTCTAAATACCTAGGACCTTTACGGATCCTACTATAGCCATATAATGAGCATAAGTGATCTAGGATCCCGTAGTAAATGATTTTCATCATCCTCATCTAGGACATTAACAATTTTTCAAATAACAATTGCATGCCTCTCATTAAAAAGAGAACGAAGGTTGTGTCTCGCGTAATATGCTATTGAGACCACAAAGGAACACCGATATCCTATACATATGCACACACCATATATTACATCACAAAATAAAATATGTCCATTGCAAATAAAGAACGATATCTCGTCATCATCTATCCATATGTATGGTTACTACTGAAAGAAAAATAATATGTATGGTCGTTAATATAAGGACAATATGATGTATGATCATCAATATAAGATCAATACAGGGTACGGCAAAAATCATAAAACCAATACCCTTCATTAAACATATCTACCCCATGGTCAATGCCAAGGGGCACGGACTAACTCTGCTCAATCGTACACACTCACTATACGTGACCTCTAATCAATCACTACATTGGTATCGTAACTGATCATCATTGACCGCACACGTATCACTATACATTACATCACCTTGCACCCATGTCTGGATTCCATGCTTTTTCTTACATCCTACTTTTTTGAGTAGCCCAAAGTCTTTCCGAAGTTGTGCCATGACCTCGTAAAGAACCGCATTCGAACTGCGAAGCAATTCCCTGACGTTATTCGCAGCCCCAGTATTAAGTCGTCTTGGGTTTTATTTCAATCGACTGAGGTTTATCCCCTAAGTCTTCTATTTTGGGGATTTCCCTTCGGGATGCCTTTCCACACTCATTAAGTCGACTAAATTTCCCATTCAATCGACTAAAATTGCCACGCTCAGGCTATGAACCCAAGTCAGGGAGAAATCTCCCAAACGGACGTCCTTCCGCGCGTCGTTTCTTCTAATGCTTCGCTCAATGAGTCGCCTTGCTTCCATAGCCTGCGTCTATTACATCAGACCTCTACTGGGTTTAATTTGTTGACGTTTTGGAAGTGGATTCCATAATTATTCGAAACTGGTTTCGATACCAAAATCCACTCTTCGCACGAGTAGAGTTCAACGGGGGATTATAGCGACCCGGCTTCCACTAACACACCAAAACGACATACCAGGCCTCTTTGCCTTGTGTGTAGCTTAGACATGTTTCGATACACTCATTCATAAATGCTTATGCACACACGTTCACACAACACACATTAACTTGACAAATCACGTTTTCAGCTTCATTAGAGCGATTACTCGACTCGGTATTTTCTCATGCAACATAGCGTACCCGGTGGTCACTATGGCTATATGAGATTGCTTGCAGCATGTTTATACACATATATAATCAATCACGCAAATATAATCTTTCATTCACATATACACAACTATTATTAGCAATCCCAATTATAATTCAAACATTTTATTTATTATTATCTAACTTCAAATGCACGTATATGCATATTTTACCATATCCATATGCATACACGTATATTTGGATAACGATTCAATTATTTAATAATCGAATCATACTTCTACCCATCAAATCTTTTCTGTTAAAGATCAATATCGTTGTCTACTATTTTATAAAATTATCCCATTATTTTGTAAAATGCAAAAATAGCTTATAAATTGTTTTAAACTCTTATAATACTTAATTCCTTCATTAAGAATTAAGTATTCATCTATAATTATCTTATAAAACCATATAACCACTTTATAAAATAATTCCTTCTTACTATTTTATAAAATCTTATACTTTTATAAAATACTTCTTTATATTACTTTATTAAATCTCATACTTTTATAAAATACACCGTTTCTACTATTTTATAAAATCTTATTCTATTTTATAAAATATACCTCTATTACTATTTTATAAAGTTTCATTCTATTTTGTAAAATACAACTTCGTTCTTATTTTATAAAATCTCATTCTATTTTATAAAATACATCTTTTACTTATAAAATTATTTCACTTAAAAAATATTTATAACTGCTAATTAAGCTCGTTAAGACTCTAATCACTTTGATAGTAAGTGTAGAGCTCACAACTCAACTTAATTAACTTAAAAACTTTATCTTATAAAACCTTCCATATTTTCTAAAATCCATTTTCTTCTCTTATATAACATTTATAAATACTAATTAAGCATCAATTGGCCTCTAATCACTTTAATAATAAGTGTAGAGCTCCTAACTCGCCTAATTAGCTTACTAACTTTTGCAAACATCATTCAAACAGTTTGATTAATGTTTTCTAATGACATGCATATAACAATCTGCTATTTTCCAACCTTTGGTTTCCAATATAAAATGATAACTTTGACTAGTGAAGCCGAAAAAAGGATTGTTGGGTGATTGATACAAGAAAACAAAACAGAAACTATCTATTTGTCTTTTAGAACTCACAAGGGAAGAAATATAAAATATAATGGTCAAATAACACTATGTCCTTTCAAAACAAACCCATACATAGTTTTCACATATCATTGGTATGTACAATTACAAACCCAATCCATACAATATGTCAAGTATCTTGCATATATACATGCCATCACATACACACACTATAATATGTAACATGCCTTCATAACCCAAATCTCCAGCTTCATCATAACCCGACCTATCTTCATCAACCTATCACATATCATAAATAGGGGAAACACGGTGGAGAGGGGGGTCAGACACAAAGTCTGGTTAGTGAAAAGAACTCAATTCAACATCTACTATACTTGTTTCATAATATAACAGATCAAAAATGATAAACTACCATATGATTACACATTTTAAGTTCATATTCAATTTATATCAAATCTAATGTATCATTCATTTTCACAAAGTTTTATATGCTCATATTACTATATTCTATCCATAATGAGATGACTAAATTCACACTCTTTAGTATAGTCGTATCAGGGAAAAACTTGACAAAGCGTCAACCTCGCTATACCCATTGCATGCTGTAGCTAACAACATCCCGAGTCATAGCACCCTATCAATTCTGACTCTATTCCTATTCGGTACGTACAAAGTCTTAAATTTCATAAACATCGCCCCCACGAAGGTATGCGATGTCCGTATACTAACATGCATTGCCACTTAGGTTAGGGTACGTCTTCTACCCCTTAACTTGTGCCAAATATACTCAGGTAATCTGGCATGAGCCTTTAGTTATATATATTTTATGGCCTTAATCAGGCATAGGTTCATATTATCAATTTTACTCAGTGACCAATGCACCGGTGGACGCAGACCGGTCGATCGGTGTACGTGCAAAATGAACAATTCTGGATTTTTGTATACTTTTCTATATTTATACTTTTATTTCTTTATTTTGATATGACTTCATACTTATGTAATACACATTCATAGTATAACTTACTGTATTTTTCCACGATTTCTTTCCATTGTTTGCTAATTTAAAATTTTAGTTTCATTAAATTCCATACATTAAAATACACTATATAAATCCATATATGTAGTTTAAATTCGAAATAAAATCATGTTTCTAACTGAAATTTATGTACCTAACTTCCAAAAATCATACCTTGATTTGTAATCCATATTTGACGTGTATAATTCATATATACATATTATCCTGATTTAGTGCAATTTCATTAAATAAATCATACCTATTAAAATATATCTCTATAAATATGAATTTAAATTTCTAAACTCACATATACATATATTTTAACTTCAAAAATCATTTTTACACCATTCTCTTGAGATTAAACATTCCAAATAAATTTTGCACACAACCAGGCCAATTTTCATCCATGATGAAACCATATCTGTATAAATTCATATAAATTAAATAAAATTTCATCAAAATACTTTTTAGACCTAATATCATTATATTAATGCTTAGAAAATAATTTTATATCAATTTGACATGATTAAATGTCCTAAATCATTTAAATATAAATTCAAGTCTACTTTTCATATATTACAATATGTGCGTGTGTTCATATAAAATGAAATTAATTATATAAAAATAATTTCTAAATTTGAAATCATCATATCTAATGTCAGAAATTAATTCCATGCCATTTTTTCATATTTAAAAGTCTCAAATAATTAAATTCATAATTTTGGCATGCTTTGCATAAACATGAAATTTAACCATATTATTTCGTATAAATTATATAAAAATGTACAAAAATTCTATTTAGGTTTGTTAATATCATATTTCACCTCAGAAATATATTCATAAAAGATTAACTTGATTTATACATCGTTTCTCTATGATTTTTCTCAATTGTATGCCTCATTTTCACATTGTTTACACATATATTTTATATAAATGTCATTAATTTATTTAATTACCCAAAAATGGTTTATAAACCAAATTAGGCAAAGGTACTAGAAATCACAAAGATTAATTTTGAATTTAATTCCTTATTACCGAATTTGGTCATATTAAATTATGGAATCAAGCAAGTAGACATCGAATTTAGGCAAACCCACTCACCAAATCAATTTTTCTTAAATTCAAGCCTCTAGCCTCACTTTCCTTCGATGTCCAAAGATCCAACTATTAAAACCTCCAGTTTATGTTTTAATGATAACAACTATACAATCGTTTATATATATACACACACATTGTCAAGATTATAGGTATATGTTACATGAAAACACCATGCTCGAAGATATTGAGACTCAAAGAAAAACGAAGATCTATCGACCATAATTTAGTTAGTAAGGTTATTCTACAGTAAAAGAGTCTTAGATAAATTATTGTTAAGGTCTCCTTGAGTATTTATGAATACACAATCACACACTATTTCATATGCACTGAAATTAAGTTGAAAAACTATTTTTACTACTCACAAACATCTGAGGTAAAACCACATACATCTATGACTTTCCTCGGGTGATTATTTTTTAAAGTCATAGACGTTTGAGGTTTTACCACAGATGTCTTTCATATGAAAAACTCCAAATTTTGAAAAGACACTTCTGTTGAGACAAAAAGAAATTACCTTTCATCGAAAGTTTGCACCCGTTAAAGTGAATAGAACTTCGCTAATAGTAACAACTCTTCATCTGCATCCTTTTGAATCTATAAATACTACTTTGATTAAGACGTAGAAATTAACAAAACTTGAATTAGTTGAATCTTTTCTCTCTTGATTTCTTATCACATCTTGTTCATACATTGCTTACATACTCTATATCTATTATAACCAAAATATAATTTTGGTTAAACCACTTCCTGCAACTCAAAGCATTCACAATCACATACTCAAAGGAGAGGATAGGAAGATCTGTACTATCAGTCAAAAACTGTGTTATTTCAAACACTAGATTGTCACAGATATACTTTTGTATTAGCCAATTCCTCCGGGCGAAGCGTGGATCAGTTGGTTAAAGGAAATACCGAAGGAGATTTGGGACTGGACGTAGGACAGGAGGTCCGAACCAGTATAAAATATCCGGTGTGATCGTTTCTATTATTTATCTTACATTCAATTACTATACTCTGCTTATCATAGTTCGTAATATACACACATATATATAAGTTGCATTATTTATAAAGATCCTATAGATTTTCAATTGGTATCAGAGCAAGGTCATTTCAATTTACAGTAACACGTGAATGAAATCATTAAAATGAAAAGTACATTTCAAGAAGGTCAATCAACCTCTAATCCTTCACTATTTACTTGTTCTAATTATGCATATTGGTCAATACGCATGCGAATTTTTATGGAAGCAAATGGGTTAGAAATATGGCTAGAAACTCAAAAAAAATATGAAGCACCTGACACCGATATTGGCACATAGGCTAATGCACAAAAAGTAGAGGCGTCTAACAATGTCAAAGCTATGAATGTATTATTATTCTCACTTGAAAAAAATGAGTTTTCATGTGTCATGCTCTACAAGACTGCATATGATATATTTTGCACTTTTCAAGTCACACATGAAGGCACAAATAAAGTCAAGCAAACTATAATTTCGATTTTACAAAACCAATTCTCATCTTTCAAAATGAAAACAAGTGAATCAATTATTGATATGTGTGTAAGATTTCAAACCATTCAACACGATCTCATGGCACTTGGAGTCAAATTCACAGATTTCGATTTAGTCATGCAAATTTTATTTGACAAATGACTGGGAAAGAAAAGTTTTAGCCATCGAAGAAGCTAATGATCTTTCTCACCTTAAATCAAAGGGCTAATAGGAAATTTGATGTCATACGAAGCTAACTTGTAGGCTGGAAAGGATCAAAATCATGAAAAGAAAAATATAGCATTCCAAGCAAGTAACGAAGGTTCAGACTTAGATGAAGAGGAGATTGTCTTTATTACCAAAAGCTATAATAAATTCAAGAAGTTCAAGAAGATGACCAAATTTAAAAATGGCGGCAAACCAAACTCTTCAAATCAAACATCGATTAAATGCTATGAATGAGAGAAATTTGGCCACATGAAGAAGGATTGTCCACAGCTCAATAATGATAAAAAGAAAGGTGAATTCTAGAAATTCAAAAAAAAGCTTTTCAAGTAACATGGGATGATTCAGACTCATCATCTTATTCAGATAGTAATAGTGAAAGCGATTCAGAATAAGCAAATGTGTGTTTTATGGCTAACACTGATGAGGTACGTCCTGAACTTACTTATGATGAATTAATGGAAATAAGTATTGAATTAGATGATAAATATAGAGAAACAAAAAAATAAAGAATATATAGGAAAGTTAACTAGATAAGAATTAGAAATTGGATTATTAAAAGATGAAAAAATTACCTTAGAAGAAGAATTATAAATTGATCAAAAGAAGTATGCAACAATATTATCTCAAATTGAAAAATTATTAAATGATTTAGAAAATTATAAGTTAGAAAAAGTTAATGTGGAAAAAAAACTAGAATTACAAGCAAATTTAGATTCTAGATACATTGAAATTTGTGATCTTAAAAGTAAATTAGAAAAAAATAACAAATAATGTGACAAAATTCAACAAAGGAAAAAATTTTTAGGAAATTTGATTACGATATCTAAACAATCTAGAGATCGAAATGAATTAGGTGTTAATAAAACAAAGGCCAAAGCAATATAGCACCTTATACACAAAATTCAAAAGCCAAAGTTAAAAACTAAGTTTAAAAATTCATATACAAATATGGTCAAAATATGGATTCCAAAAATAAACTAATTAGACAAAAATATATTGAGGAATATTTACAAAAAGTTGTGTATAACAAAAATTACATTTCTAAGGAACCAAATCATCATGGATATGGCTACCTACGTCCTAACACGTAGAACCCTAATCAAAGAAGGTGGGTACCAATTAAATTTTTCTTATTTTGCAGGTACCTAAAATTAAAATAAAAAATAAAGAGAAATGGATACTCGATAGCGGTTGTTCTAAGCACATGACTGGAAATGCTATTATGTTATCAAATATAACATATATCAATGGTGGCACAGTAACATTTGGAGATAACTCAAAAGGATTTGTCATCAGCATTGGAGAAGTCATCAATATCGGTATTTCTAATTCTCCTATAATTACTAAAGTCATATTGGTAGAAAATTTAAATAATAACTTATTAAGTTTAAGTCAATTATGTGATAAAGGATTTAAAATTTATTTTGAAAAAAATAAATGTAACATTTTTTATCAAATAAATATTTAATCTTCGAAGGATTTAGAGATCGAAACATATATGTCTTAAATATGAATGTAAAAAACAAAACTAATTTATACTTAGCTGCGAATCATGATGACCCTTGGTTATGACATAAAAGTTTTTGTCATATAAATTTTAAGAATATCAACAAACTAGCTAAAAATGAATTAGTAAGACGATTACCTAAAATCAACTTAAGCTTTAAAAACCTATGTGACCCTTGTCAATTTGGTAAATTAAAGAAAAGCTCCTTTAAATCTAAAATGGAAACTTCCACAAAACAAACTCTCGAATTACTCCATCTAGATTTATTCAGACCAACTCAAGTGCGTTCAATAAATCATAATAAATACGTTTTTGTAATTATTGATGACTTTTCAAGATATACTTGAACATTATTTTTAAAATAAAAGTGACACTTTTGAAATGTTCAAAAATTTTGCTAAATGAATAAATTATTTAATGAATTTAAAAATTAAAAATATACGAAGTGATCACAGAGGTGAATTTGAAAATGAACCATTTATTAACTTTTGTAACAAAAAAGGAATTAATCATAATTTTTCGTTTCCTCGAATACCACAACAAAACGGTGTTGTAGAAAGTAAAAATTGAACATTACAATAATGTGCACGAACTCTACTATATAGTAGTAACTTACCAAGAATTTTTGGGCCGAAGCCGTTGGTATTGCTTGTTCTATATTAAATCGTGTAACACTTAGATCAATGACTAAAAACACATATTATACACTAAAAACACATAGGACGGGAGGTCCGAACTAGTATAAAATATCTGGTGTGATCATTTCTATTATTTATCTTACATTCAATTATTGTACTCTGCTTGTCATAATTAGTAATACACACACACACAGAGACATATATATATATATATATATATATATATATATATATATATATAGATATATATATATATATATAAGTTGCATCATTTATGAAGATCCTATAGAATTTCACCAACTACTTTCAATTTTTTGTTCTAATGCTACTAGTGCCCTTTATGTACTTATCCTTGCCTTCTGCTTGAATTTGGAGTTTTAATTTCTTAATTTGGATCTTGATTTTAAGAATTAGGTTTTGTCAAAGCCTTTAGGGTAGGAGAAGGATAATGGAATTTTGTTTTTTAAACAAGAAAGTGGAATATGTATATTTATTTTAAGTTAGGTTAGTTAGATAACCATCCAACCGTCTGACTGCTCAATTTCCATTTTTGAATTTAAACTGCATATCAGCCGTTTGACCTGATGATTTTTCCAGCCATTTCTTCTTTATACGAGCTCCGAACGACAAAAATAAATATACTATGTGAACCAAAAAAATTAAACGGTTGCAATGGAGCTAGCTTTATTGCCAAATTACATTGTTCGTAAAAATGACTATTTTACCATTTTTCTAAAAATGACAAAAATACCCTTATAATAATTTATTTTATTAATTCCTTAATTGCACTATTTTTCATATTTTTATATCATTATTATTTAATTAAAATGTTACTTGAATTTTTGGGGTATTACAATGAAGGTCTAAACTATATAATCAAAATAATCGTCCAATTAGCCCCAAATCAATTCTAGGTCTAACTAACTTTTCAAAACATGATCTTTAAAGTTCCTAATAAATAATTTGATGATCCAAACATGCTTAAGGCATAATCATAAGCCTAATTACATAATTAGAATTCTCTAAATCATTCCAAATTACTTAATAATCACTAATTAACAAATATATTACGTATAACAAGTAAATTAAACAAGAGAATCATACCACTCACTATTCTTCCCTAAACCAAGCTCCAAATCACCAAAACCCAAATATGATCTTACTTTAAATTTGAGATCTCCATTTGAAATCCACTTCATGCTAATTCCTTCGCAGGTTTTGTAGAGAATTGGGTGAGAGGAATTACGGTGATTTTTATTTGAATTTAGAAAACTTATTTGAAGTGTTTAGGGCTCAGGGATTAAGGAGGGATTAAGAGGATATTAGGAAAAGTTTAGGAGAATAGGAAGAAAATGAATGTGAATGAGAGAATGAAATGAAAGTAGGAAGAGATTAGCGACTTATAACCTAACCTATGGGCTAAGCCCAAATTCATTCATTTCTCCAAAAATCAGTATTCACTCAAAAAACTCATCGACTCCAAACATGGTCGAGTTTATACTCATTTTTCTCGCGTCGAATAAGCGGTCTCAATTACGGGTGTCTGGAGACACAATTCCTCCTTCTTTGAAAAATCAAGTATAATGTTGATTCCATCAACTAACGATAAATTTTTAAATAAATCATTTAAATATTTGGTCATTAAAATTTCCAGGTGTTACATTCTCCCATCCTTAAAAGAATTTCATCCTCGAAATTCCTATGAGTAGGAGAAAGTAACTAGACTAACCAAAAATTCCTGAGTCTAAACCTGGGAAAATCTCGATAGTACTTCCCTTTCATAGCAAACACTGTAGAGATTTCCAAATTAAAACACATCTCACATCTAGGGACTACACGATAACCTACATTATCTTACATTTCCCAGTGATAAATACCTCTTTTTGAGAAAACTTCTCACCGTTTAAATGCAAATTTCAAAAAAATAAGCATTTAAATAGTTATATTTTGGCTCTCAAGTACCTAACTATATTATGCAAAGAGGATTATGCACCTATTTTATAGCAACACATAATCAAAACATGTATAATTTTAGTGTATTAACCGATAATACCACCATCATACATGAACATCAATTAGAGAGTAAACTTAAACAAGTCGATATCTGTATATACCATTGACTCTGAGTCACAACAGAAGGCAATAGACTCTTATAGACCCCTCTTGACCCCAACAATAGCCATGGATGACATGATCTAGATAGCTATCGCTATCACTCTCTTCGAAATACTTTAATAGGAAATTTAAATTAAGATACAAATAACAAAAAAAACAACAAGAAACAACAAGCAAAAATCAAACAATTGCAAATAATGATAAGCAACAATAACTAGCATACAAACTGTCAAACATGCAGAAATGCAACAAAATCAACAATAATCAATCTGGTAAATAATGGTAAGCAGTGATAAGCAATCAACAATCAAAAATAAATATCATCATACTATCAGCATACAATCATCACATAAACAGCTAATCAACAAGAAGTAATGGCTAATATATAAATGCCAATCATACAAAACAAGAAATAACAATAAATCAACAAGAATAATAATCAATCAACAATAAACAACAGCAAACAATAACAACCAATAACAAGCAATAATCAAATAATAACAAGCAATAATAAACAACAAGCACACAAAGTAATGAAACATACCAAAGAGTCTACACCGACATGCATGGTAACCAATCAACAGTTAAAACATGCATGGCAAACTACAAGCTCCAATGAGTCTGTTCGGCATTCAAGATGAATGAACTACTTGGGTGGTGTAACTCTTTTGTGAATACAATACATGAAAGATTATTACCTCCCACTATAAAGAAAAATACTTCTTTGATATGCTAGATCATCGAGTCTCAAAATTCTTGAATACATCCAACAACCTAAATCTTAATTTTCCTTTCCTTCTGCACATAAGTCATTCTCCAAAGTAGTAAACTGTACTAACTAAATTATCATTAAAGGAATGTCTACAATTGCTTGGGTTTGCTTGAGTCTAAATTCCCCTCAACCGTTCAATGTTAATAAGGTAATATACTAAGTGCACTACGATGCTCGCCTAGGCAAGTATAATCTTGTCACTTGGAAGATTATCCGAATCACCACAAAACTATTTAAGAAATCCTTCCCTGAACTATTCCAAGCAACTTTAACTACATTATATTTATAATTTATAATGACTGAGAATCATCCAAAATGACATGATGCTCGTTCCAACCCTTCATTTACTTACAAGATTTCTTTGTTAAATAAGGGTCGACCTCCTGACTCTTCTCATGCGAACTCTGATCCGGTTCCTTGGTCCGACTACCGAAATTCCCTTGCCTGACAAGAGTCGTGCTTCGGAAATCTCCCAGCCAACTCAAAAATCTGACTCACGTGCTCGCAATTAAGAACCAAGTGGAAAACCCTTTCCTAACTAGCTTAAATCACATAAAATCCTTATGCTCGAACTGGGATTGGAAATTGGTACGTGAACTGACTAACCCTTAGAAAGTACCTTTTCACATGGGATTACTCCCATCGCCTAATGTTTACAAACACAAGGATAATAATTCAAACATGAATGACTCCACGCAAAGTGTTAGTAAGTAGCATGCTCTGTCTTTGCATGTTACCGAGCAGCCACTGAATTATACATGGACGAAAATCCAAGTTACACTTCATCGACCGACTCCACTCAACTCGAAAGCTCGTGCATCAAGTTAAATGATAGTACTCTTGGTTGTTACACCACCCTCAACACCCAACGCCTCTGCACGTATATCTCATCTGCTCATTTTAATAACCTAATGAAGATACCTTAGAAACTAGCGATTGAAATAAATCATGGTTCAGAAGGCAAGTGTTGTAAGCAATATTATATATAGCAGAAAAACACAAGTATGCTCTTTCGACGTATGTCTTTCTACCAGATTATTCAACTCAAACTGGTCTACTTGGTCCTGAGTGTTGAATCTAGGCTCTAATACCAAATCTAACAACCCACCTTTCGTAAGACCAAAAATTTTAGCATCTTACATCAACTCCCAACTTTCGAATGCCACAAAAGACAACTTGCTAAAAAAAGAAAGAAAGAAGAAGAAACAAAACACAATATCTAGGCACAACGATGCAATCTCACATCGGAATGATGACATATATATAATGAATATACATGAAAAGAATACGTTGAACAATATATAAGAGACTACACTAGCAGAGATAACTGGTATATAAGCACAGAGAGTCAGAATAAAATATCTGATACAATAAGTATCATACAGAAAACCTCCGTCATGTACTACTAAAATTTCAAGTATAAATATCTGACTATCGTCTTCGCCTCCATAGCTTTAGTTGCACCACTCTGACAACATATCCCCAAAATCACTTGACTTCCAAACTACTCAATCGAGTACCCAAGAGTTGTTATGACAGGAACAGAAAAAGACAAAACGTGGGTCAGAAATAAAGCCTAGTGTGAGGTGAACATGTAAAGGAATAAAGCCATGTTTTGGAGAGGACCATTTGTGATTTGAGGACTATGTCACATCCGGTCCTCTCCAAAACGTGGCTCAGGGCTAATTCAGACAGCCCATACACAAGTAAAGGAAGCCCATCACAAGAGATAGGAGATTGTACCATAACTTGCTCTTCTCCTCAAATCATCGAGTTAGGACAACCAATATAATGTGACTTAAACATAACAATCATACTATGATATAGGTAACCCAACATCCAAAAGTAAGGTAAACATAATATAAGTCTACCGATAAGTACAAAATGACAGTAAATGCAGTAATGACAATAGCAATGAACTAATAACACACACAACATAACAAAACCCATCCTCAGAAATGGATAAGGTCAACCACGATTATAAATGGCGATCTAATGATTCCCTTCAAGGGTTCAATATATATATAGAGTTAGTATCTAAATATACCATAGACCCCGAGCCAGAAGTCTCATGTAGATCTCACCATACCCTTATAATGAGCATAAGTTATAATCTACTCTATATACTCGAAACCTAGTCCCAGTAATAAATAGAATCACTGTACTCCTATAATGAGCATAAGTGTTATATGATCTATTCTGAATACCTAGGACCTTTGCTGATCTCATCATACCCCTATAATGAGCATAAGTGTTCTAGGATCCCATAATAGATGATTTTCATCATCCTCCTCTAGGACATCAAGAATTTCTCAAATAATAAGTGTACGCCTCTCATCAAAAAGAGAATGAAGGTTTTGTCTCGGATAATATGTTACCGAGACCACAAAGGAACACTGATGTTGTATACATATGCACACATCAAATATAGCATCGTGTAATCAAATACGCCTATCATAAAAAAAGACTGATATCTCATCATCTTCTCCCCATACATATGTTTAATACTAAAAGACCAGTAATATGTATGGCTGCTAATATAAGGCCAATACGATATTTGATCACTAATATAAGATAAATACAGGGTACGGTCGAAAACATTAGACCGATACCCTTCATCAAATATATCTACCCCAAGGTCAAAGCGAAGAAGCACATACTAACTTTGCTCAATTGTACACACTCAATAAATAGGATAATGTAATCAATCAATACATTGATATCATATTTGATCATAATTGACCACTCATGTATCACTATACATTCCATCACCGTGCTCTTATATCTGGATTCCGTGCTTGGCCTTGCATCCGACTTTTCCGAGTTGCCCAAAGCCTCTCTGAAGTCATGCCAAGACCCCATAAAGTACCATAAATGAATGGGGTTGAAATTTCCCGAAGTTATTCGCTACCCTAGTATTCAGTCGACTGAACTCAATCGACTGAGATTTATCCCACGGTCTTCTATTTTGGGGTTTTTCCCTCGAGATACCTTTCCATACTCATTCAATCGATTGAATTTCCCATTCAGTCGACTGAAATTGCCAAGCCCATGCAATGAACCTAGGTCAGGGAGAAATCTCCCAAACAGATGTTGATTCGCATGTCGTTTCTTCTGATGCTTCGTTCGATGAGTCGCCTTGCTTCCAGAGCCTGCTTCAATTCCACCGTACCTCTACTAGGATTCCTTTGTTGAAATTTTGGAAGTGAATTACATAAGTATTCGTAAGCCGATTTTGATACCAAAATCAACTCTTTGATGATTAGAGTTCAATGGGTGATTATACCGACCCGGATTCCTCTAATACACCAAAAGACATACCTGACCTCTTTACCTTATGCATAGCTTAGATGTGTGTTGATAGACTCATTCATGCAAGCTAATGCACACATGTTCATACAACACACATTAACTTCACAAATCACGTTTTGAGCTTCACTAGAGCGATTACTCGACCCTGTATTCTCCCACACAACTTAGCGCACCCAATGGTCGATATGGCTACCAGAATTTTCCATTGCATTTCAAAACAGGTGTTCCAAACTCTAGTTACATAATCCCAAACGTTTCCCGGACAATGATAAAATATACTTATTACAAAATACGCCAAGAGTGACATATGAAGATGCCCCCTTGGATGATCAGAGTCATACAGTCATAATTGACTTAATATATACACAGTGAAAATAAACAACAAAACAAAGAGTTGCAACTCCTAAATAGCTATTCGTTAGCCTCATGCTCTCCTCCAGTAGCTTTATTCGTCATCCTACTAAACCTGAAAGAACCTCAACCCTCAGCCTACTCAAATCAATTTTGAGCACCCGAGAATTTAAGGGGAAAACATAAACTTCGAGTAAGATATAAAGCCTGGTGTGAATAATATTATACATCCCGGTTATTAATGTTAAGTGAGACCGCACCTCTTAGCGGAACGGGTTTCCTCTCACTAACATTCTTTTAAAACATATCTTTTGCAAATCTTTTCCTGCAACCCAAAACTGGTTAAAACTGTAAAGCATCGTTATATTATGTAAGCATACATATCAGGTAGCAAATGAACTATCAGTTCGAACAATATAGTTTTGTTTGGCTTACTATTAACCTTTAGCTTACTCGGGCCTACCAGACAATACAACAAAATAATCTAACATCTGTTAGACACCTCTTCTGGACGATCTTTCCTTAACTATCTATTATATACTTCTCTTCTGGACGGTCTGTCCCCAACTTAACATCTCCCAGGGTCACCTGATCCTAATGGTTCTCTGGGCTCACCAATAACCTATCTGTATACAAACATATATTCATTTCTGTGTGTAATCGGAATTTTAGTCTTACCCGTGACAAAGCCCTACACACTGGAATTTTGGACTAAATTAGCTGGGGCCAATAGGTAATGTATAGGGCGCGACCCTATACCAGTCCCATCTGGTATTCTAATATCTGAGTCATTTTCATTTAGGGATACCTTCCCATTATTTTCCTTGAAAACCTTTATCATCTGAAATTGATTTGAAATCTTTTAAACCAAACTTAAACAATGAAAACATTTATACTCTATGCTTTACTCAAAATCACCTTGCCATGTTATATATATATATACTTTACTCAAATCTTTGTTGATGAAACCCTTTAAACATTTGAAAGTACCCCTTTCGATCTTATTGAAAGTACCCCTTTCAAAACCATTCATATAAACCTTTCAAAACCATTGAAATTCCTTTTCTTCGTAAGCTAAAAACCTTGGACATCCCTCTTTAAAACTAATAAACATTGCCTTTCGAAATCATAGGAAAAAGCTTTCCTTTGAATCATTCAAAATCATTGGAAAACCTTTCCTTTAGACCTTTCGAAACCGTTGGGGAACCTCTCCTTCGAAACCTTCTTTAAAACCTTTTGAAGGTACTAAAACTTCAATCCCATCGAAAGCATTTAAGGATTCAAATCAATGCATGTGGAAAAAACACCTTTCGAAACCATTATAGTTGAAACTATATCCTTTCGAAACCATTGGGTTATTATTTTAAAGAAAATCAATAAGGGCAACAAGCAACAGGGTCGCAAGCTTACCCTTTCGAAAGCTATTACCAAGTTTGAAAGTGATGGAGTCGAAACCATCCCCTCGAAAGCATTTCAGAAGTGATTAATTTAGAAACAAATATACCTTTCAAAACCATTGACTTCGAAAGGTATAGAGGCGGCAACTAGGGTTTCGTCCCCTTCAAAAGCTTTACTTAAAACAAAAGAATGCAACCAAGTCCAAACCATTCCTTTGAAAATATTTGACCCAGTCGAAAGCAACTAAGTAGAAACCTATCTCTTTCGAAAGCATAGCAGGCTCTACCTTAGTTTTAAAACAAACATACTCCAACCCCTTCGAAACCTAAGGTTTTGACCAAGTACCCTTTCACCTTTGTCCAAAACGCTACGTTCCAAGTAGCTTGATACCATGCTCTTTGGTTTCGAAACCATTGGGGACGAAAGGTCTGGGTCGGAACCCTCTGTGCCGAAAGTGGCGGAACATGCTAAAATCATGTTATTTTTGTTCTTAACTTAAAAGAGAAAACTTTTCAACTAACCTGCCTCTATTTGTCAAATTTTCATTGTTTTCTAAATACTTTTCAGAAAAGTGCTACCAATAATTTCAGAAATAACAATGAATTTATTTTTCAAAACACCCCTTCTCCTTAAATAAATATATAAAACATTTAAGTCCAATACCTTAAATAATTTTATATATTCATCAAAACACTTAGGAAAAATCAAGAAAAATCCCATAAATATCTATTTTAATATATTTTCTAACATATAAAAATTTTGGACCCAAATAATTATTTATTTTGCCGTAAATAATTTATAACCTAATACATCATTTTATTCACTAGAAATTTTATATAAAATCCACCATAATTCAGAAAATTATGAAATTTGAAACCCATCTCTAAAATATCATTTCTGATCTACATTTAAATTTTCTAGGCACTTGGATGTCATTTAATAGGGTTTTCATATCAAAAATATCATAAAAACTTATATGAATATGCGTAAATCATCAACAAGCATATATAAACTTTCAATCATTCAAATCATGGCCTAATCATGCAAAATCATTTTGGATTCACTTTAAAACCAAAAACTTATAAGAAAATGGGATGTAGTAATCATTCACCTTAGCTTTGTGATTAAAGATGTGAGATTTGATGTTGAATAAGTTGATTTACTCCTTTCTCTTGAAAATCCTAGCTTTATCTTCTCTTGAGATTGAAAATGGTGGTCGGCCTTAAAAATATTTTACTTGAGAATGAAATGAACGTGTGTTTGATTTCCTAAGGGTTTAGGGTATAACTTCTACCATTTTCCTATTTTTCCCTTCCTTATTTCCTAACACTTATTTCCATCTTACTTCTTCAGTTTATTATACATATTGGCACAGCTACCCTTGGTTAAATCAAATCTCAATCTATTAATCATCTTATATTATTTTATTTTATTTAGCTAGTTAAATATTCTAAATAATGTTACTAAAAATATGTGGTGTTACAATCTCCCATCCTTAAAGTATTTCATCCTCGAAATTACGATGAGGAACACATCAAACAATCAAAGGTAAAACATTCCATCGAACAAATCAGGATAAGCGTCTCTAATCCTGCTCTCAGTCTCCCAAGTACAGTCTTTAGCATCGTCACTCCACTGGACTTTCACTAATCTAACTGTCTTGTTCCTCAGCTTCATCTCATCTCTCTTGACTATTCGGATAGGCTTACTAATTATAGTCATATCTGGTTCCACTACTAAATCCTCTAACATGGTCGGTGCTATATTAGTGTCTGGATCCCTAACACATTTCCTCAGATGAGATATATGAAAAACCTTGTGGACTCCTGTTAAACTACTCGGTAACTCTACTCTATAAGCAAGTTTCCCGTTCCCTTCTAAAATAGGAAAGGGTCCAACAAACCTCGGTGCCAACTTCCCCATCTTCCCGAACCTGATAACACCTTTCATCGGCGACCCTTTGACGAAAACATGATCTCCAACCGAGAACTCTAAATCTTTTCATCTTTTATCTACATAGCTTTTCTGCCTCGACTGAGCTCCCTTCATTCTCACCTTTATCAGCTCAATCTTTTCTGCTACCTCTTTTACCAAATCAGGACCAAGAATTAATCTATCCCCGATCTTTAACCAACATGCAGGGGATTTGCATGGTCTTAGATACAAAGCCTTAAACAATGCCATTCCTATACTAGTTCGATAAATATTGTTATACGAAAACTCGACTAGATGTGGGAGGTCTTCCCATGATCCCCTAAAGTCCAGTACACATGCTCGCAACAAGTCCTCTAAGATCTTGTTAACACTTTCCGTCTATCCATCAGTCTATGGATGGTAAGCGGTACTCATCTTGAGCTTGGTTCCTAAGCTTTCATGAAGTCTTTTCCAGAACTCGCTAGTAAATAAAGAATGTCTATCACTAATAATACTACGAGGAATTCCATGCTGTCCAACCACATTGTTCATAAATAACATAGCCAATACAGGTGTCGTCCTGTTTGCCTTAACCGGAATGAAATGAGTGCTCTTGGTTAACTTGTCTACTATGACCCATACACTTTCATTCCCTCTATTAGTCCTCGGCAACCCATCAATAAAATCCGTAGAGATGGAGTCCCACTTCCATATTGGAATGTCCAATGGCTGAAGTAATCCACTTGGCTTCTGATGTTCGACTTTTACTTGGTGACTGTTCAAACACTATTTCACCCATAAGCCAACATCCCTCTTCATGCCTTCCCAGAAGAAACTTCTCTTCATATCTTGATACACCTTCATTCCTCCTGGATGGATAGTGAACTTTGAATGATGGCATTCCTCCAAAATCTCTTTCCTTATGTCTCCCATATTGGAACACATAATCTACCCTTCTTTCTCAACCATCCATTTTGGTCAAGACTGAAATCTTTTAAGTCATCGCTCTCCATCCCATCCTTTAATTTTCTAATCCGTTCAGCCAAAACTGGATCTTCCTCTTGTTTAGAAGCTATCTTATCGATCATTACTGGTCAGACTTCTAAACAAGACAACCTAGCAGACTCTCCACCAGACTCGGCTTCGTACCTCCACAGTATTCTACAAGCTGACAATGATTCCAAGTCTTTCCATTCTGCTACCATAGCTAACACTAAATTTTGATGCTTCCTACTTAGCGCATCTGCAACCTTATTTCCTTTTTCGGGTGTGTATTCTATTCCAAAATCATAAGTGGCTAGAAACTCCAACCATCTTTGCTATCTCATGTTCAGCTCCTTCTAAGAGAACAAGTACTTCAATGACTTATGATCTGTATAAAGCTAAAACCTTTCTCCCAAAAGGTAATTCCTCCACACCTTTAATGCAAATATACCTATAGCCAACTCCAAGTCATGCGTTGGATACCTAACCTCATGCGGTCTAAGCTGTCTAGAAGCATAGGTAATCACTTTACCCCTTTGCATTTGTACAGCTCCCAACCAAGTATCACACGCATCAGTATAAACAACTAAATCTTGATTCCCCTCCGGAACCACTAATAGAGGTGCATGGGTCAACAAGTTCTTTAAGCTCTGAAATGCTTCCTCACACTTATCGGTCCATACAAACTTTACATCCTTTCGTGTTAGCTTCGTCATCGGCGCTGCAATCCACGAGAAATCCTTTATAAACCGCTGATAATATCCTGCTAATCCAAGGAAACTTCTTATCTCAGTTACTGTTTCTGGTCTTTTCCAATTATTAACGGCTTCGATCTTTTCTGGATCAACTGACAATCCTTTCTCCGAAACTATGCGACCAAGAAATTTCACTTCCTTCTTCCAAAAATGGCACTTCGAAAACTTTGCATTTAGCTAATGCTGCCTCTATGTCTCCAGCACAACTCTAAGATGAACTTCATGTTCCTTCTCATCCTTAGAGTATATTAGAATATCATTTATAAAAACTAACATGAATCAATCCAAGTGCTCCCAGAAGATTTGATTCATCGAATCTACAAAGAATGTCGGCGCATTAGTGAGTCCGAATGGTATAACTAACCATTTGTATGACCCATATCTCATCCTGAACGCCATTAAAGGTACACTATCTTCCGCTACTCTAATCTGATGAAATCCTGTTGCCAATCTAACTGAGAGAATATATTGGCCCCGCTCAATTGATCAAACAAATAGTCAATCCTTGGCAGTGGATACCGATTCTTTATCGTCTTCTCATTCAGCTTACGATAATCGATACATAGCATTAACGATCCATCCGGCTTCTTAGCAAATACAGCGGATGCTCCCGAAGGCAAACTACTTGGTCTGATAAAACTCATTCCTTCCAAGTCTACTAATTGAGATTTCTACTCCTTCATCTCAGTAGGTGTCATCCTGCTTGGCAGCCTACTCACCGTTTCTACACCAAGCACTAAATCAATCTGAAACTCAATGGCTCATTTCGGCGGCAATCCAACTACAGGCTCAAACACATCCGCAAATTCTCTAACTACGAAAACGCGATTCAACTCATCTTCCAACTCCATAACACCCAATAAAGCATTCAACTCACAACTGGGGTTTTCTACAGTTTAAACTATCCGATCATTACAATTCGGGTGCCGATGTGATATTTTCCTATCTAGGCAAAATATCCTAGCATCATAATTTCTTAACCAATCCATACCCAATATAATTCTAAACCCAAATAAATCAAATACATGTAAATTGCGAACAAAGGTGTAACCTAGCAGGTCAAACTCTAAGTGGTCACACTTCATCCCAAGCGTCACATACCCTCTTATCATATTTGCAACTCTTAAGGAAATAACTAAATATGTGGATTTTAGGTTGAGTTTATCTACCAAACCTCAAGATATAAAAGAATGAGATTCACCGGTATCAAATAAAACGCTAATAGATGTATCATGGATCTGAAGCGTACCTCCTAACACGGCTTTTCCCTTCTTCTGCTCTGTCGGTTTTGACGTAGCAGGCTCCAATGCAAACACCTGGCCTTTGTCTCCTTTTGCTGGCACTATGCACTGGTTCTTGTAGTGCCCAATTTGATCATAGTTAAAACATCTAATCCCTTTCTTCTCCGCAGCCTTTATTCCTTTGCATGTCCGACACTCATAGGCATAATGGCCTTTCTTGTCGCACTTATAGCAGACCACCTCAGAGTTTCCTTTCTTTGTCGCACCTCCTTTCTGCATTCTTTTTGTGTAAAAACTTTCTTTTTTGGCCCGGTCCAACCTGGATCTCCTTCTCCTTCTTCTTCTCCAAACAAGCTAACATCTCTTCATGTCTCAACGGCCATTTCCACTACCATATCACACGGATCTCTGATGTGCGTTAAAGTAGCCCTAGCCAACTCCGGCTTTAGACCTCTAATAAACTTTTCTTTTCTTTTCAACACAGTGTCAACAGTGGCATACCCATACCGGGCTAACTCTTCGAATCTACTAGCATATTCCAGAACTAACATTTCTCCTTGTTCCAGCTCAGCAAACTTCCTAACCAGGATTGACTGTGCCATTACTAACATGAGTCTTCCTTGAAACCTCCTCCTGAACTCCGCCCACGTCATAGTCTCTTCATCCACACCAGCAGTTACAGTATTCCACCAAAACAGAGCAGCTCCTTGGAGCTGTCTTGAAGCAAGTCTCCTTTTCTGATCGTCATTAAGCCTTAAGCCAGCAAAAATCCTCTCATAGTGTAGCAGCCAATTTTCTACTTTGATAGCGTCCTCCATTCCGATAAACGGCTTTCCTCCAAGCCTAGTATAGTCTTTGCTCAAGTTAGCATACTGATTGACTATTGGAGCTTCTTGAACTCCTCCCGCAGCATTTCCTTCAACAACTCCAGCTGTGATCCTAGCTTGAATCTTTTTTACGAAAAACTGAAACATGGCTCCCATGTCTACTTAGGGAACCCCAGCACCAGCATTCTAAGACTGAGCCTGAACTCTTCTAGCATTTGGTCGGACATTTCTATTTGTAGTGGTGGTGTCTCCTCCTAGATCGACTATGCCTCTTCTTCCGTCCATATCTGTATTCAAGCCTCATGAGATACAGAAGAATAGCCTAACAAAGATAGGAGTCTAGAGATAAAGCGTATATTTATATATAGCAAATACAAGTACGTTACTATAGCGTTATCCCTACCCTAATCTTATCTCTAATTCCTAAGGATTAAGTTTTCAAAAATCTTTTTTTTAGTTAAAGTATTTCATAAACCCATGCTCTGATACCAAGTTGTAACATCCCCTATCTAGAGGCCTAAAGCTAAGCACTATAGATGTTGTTGTCATCTATATTATTAACTTCCGGTGACTAAATACGGCTATGTTAATGGTATCTATAATATCAAAAGCACTTGAATATGAAAAAACAACAGATTTCAAAACAGAATTTTCCATTACATTTCAAAACAGGTGTTCCATATTCAAATTACATAATCCCAAAGGTTTCCCAAGCAATAATAAAATATACTTATTACGAAATATGCTAAGAGCGACATATGAAGATGCCCCCTTGGATGATCAAAGACATATAGTCATAATTGACTTAATACATACACAGTGAAAATAAACAACAAAACAAAGAGCTGCAACTCCTAAATAGCTATTCGTTAGCCTTCAGCTCTTCTCTGGTAGCTTTATTCGTCATCCTACTAAACTTGAAAGAACCTCAACCCTCAGCCTACTCAAATCAATTTTGAGCACCCGAGAGTTTAAGGGGAAAACATAAACTTCGAGTCGGACATAAAGCCCGGTGTGAATAATACTATACATCCCGGTTATTAATGTTAAGTGAGACCACACCACTTAGCGGAATGGGTTTCCCCTCACTAACATTCTTTTAAAACATATCTTTTGCAACTCTTTTCCTACAACCCAAAACTGGTTAAAACTGTAAAGCATCATTATATTATGTAAACATACATATTAGGTAGCAAATGGACTATCTGTTCGAACAATATAGTTTTGTTTGGCTTACTATTAACCTTTTGTTGAATTGGGCCTACCAAACAATACAACAAATTAATCTAACATCTATTAGACACCTCTTCTGGACGATCTATCCTTAGCTGTCTGTTAAATACTTCTCTTCTAGACGGTCTGTCCCTAACTTAACATCTACCAAGGTCACTTGATCCTAATGGTTTTGCGGGATCACAAATAACCTATCTATATACAAACATATATTCCTTTCTATATGTAATCATACTGGAATTTTGGACTAAATTAGCTGGGGCCAATAGCTAATGTATAGGGCGTGACCCTATACCAGTCCCATCTGGTATTCTAATATCTGAGTCATTTTCACTTAGGGATACCTTCCCATAATTTTCCTTGAAAACCTTTTCATCTGAAATTGATTTAAAACCTTTTAAACCAAACTTAAACAAGTAAAACATTTTTACTCTATGCTTTACTCAAAATCACCTTGCAATGTTATATATATACACACACACACGCACACACATGCATACTTTACTCAAATCTTTTTTGATGAAAACCTTTAAACATTTGAAAGCACCCCTTTCCATCTTATTGAATGTACCCCTTTCAAAACCATTCATATAAACCTTTCAAAACCATTGAAATTCCTTTTTCTATGAAAGCTAAAAACCTTTGACATCCCTCTTTAAAACTAATAAACATTGCCTTTCGAAACCATAGGAAAAACCTTTCCTTTAAATCATTTAAAATCATTGGAAAACCTTTCCTTTAGACCTTTCGAAACTGTTAGGGACCCCTTCGAAACCTTCTTTAAAACCTTTTGAAGGTATTAAAACTTCAAACCCTTCGAAAGCGTTTGGGATTCAAATCAATGCATGTGGAAAAAACACATTTCTAAACCATTTAAGTCGAAACCATTCTCTTTCGAAACCATTGGGTTATTCTTTTATAGAAAATCACTAAGGGTCACAAGCAACAGGGTTGAAAGCTTACCCTTTCGAAAGTTATTACTAAGTTAGGAAGTGATGGTGTCGAAATAATCCCCTCAAAAGCATTTGTGAAGTGGTTAATTTAAAAATGAAGTATACATTTCGAAACCATTGATTTCGAAAGGTAGATCGGCAGCAGCTAGGGGTTTCGTCCCCTTCGAAAGCTTTACTTAAAACAAAAGAATGCAACCAAGTCAAAACCATTCCTTTGAAAATATTTGACCCAATCGAAAGCAACTGAGTTGAAACCTATCTCTCTCGAAAGCAAAGCGGGCGCTACCTTAGTTTTAAAACAAACATACTCCAACCCCTTCGAAACCTAAGGTTTCGACCAAGTACCCCTTTACCTTTGTCCAAAACGCTACGTACCAAGTAGCTTGATACCATGCGCTTTGGTTTCGAAACCATTAGGGGCGAAAGGTCTGGGTCGGAACCCCCTGTGCCGAAAGTGGCAGAACATGCTAAAATAATTTTATTTTTGTTATTAACTTAAAAGAGAACCTTTTCAACTAACCCGCCTCTATTTGTTAAATTTTCATTGGTTGCTAAATACTTTTTAGAAAAGTGATGCCAATAATTTCAGAAATAACAATGATATTATTTTTCAAAATACCCCTTCTCCTTAATTAAATATATAAAACATTTAAGTTCCATACCTTAAATAATTTTATATATCCATCAAAACACATAGGAAAAATCTAGAAAAATCCCAGAAAATCTAATTTAATATTTTTACTAACATATAAAAAATTTGGACCCAAATAATTATATATTTTGCCGTAAATAATTTATAACCAAATACATCATTTTCTTCACTAGAAAATTAATATAAAATCCATCATAATTCAGAAAATTATGAAAATTGAAATTCATCTCTAAAATATCATTTTTGATTTGCATTTAAATTTTCTAGGCATTTCGATATGATTTATTAGGGTTTCATATCAAACATATCATAAATAATTATATGAATATGCATAAATCATCGATAAGAATATATAAACTTTCAATCATTCAAAACATGGCATAATCATGCAAAATCATTTCGGATTCACTTTAAAACTGAAAACTTATAAGAAAATGGGATGTAGTAATCATTCACCTTAGCTTTGTGATTAAAGATGTGAGATTTGATGTTGAATAAGTTGATTTACTCCTTCCTCTTGAAAATCCTAGCTTTATCTTCTCTTGAGATTGAAAATGGTGGCTGGCCTTAAAATATTTTACTTGAGAATGAAATGAGCGTGTGTTTGATTTCCTAAGGGTTTAGGGTATAAGTTTTACCGTTTTCCTATTTTGCCCTTCATTATTTCCTAACACTTATTTCCATCTTACTTCTTTATTTTTTTCTACATATAGGCACGGCTACCCTTGGTTAAATCAAATCTCAATTTATTAATCATCTTACATTATTTTATTTTATTTAGCTAATTAAATATTCTAAATAATGTTACTAAAAGTATGGGGTGTTATACTGATATTGCTCGTAGTATGTTTATACACTTATATAATCAACCATACAAATATAATCATTCATTCACACATACACAACTACTATTAACAATCCTAGTTACAATTCAAGAATTGTATTTATATTATATAACTCCAAATGCATGTGTACATACTTAATTGTATCCATATGTATACTCGTATATATTTGGATAATGATTTGATTATTTAATGACTGAATCTTACTTCTATTTATCAAATCTTTTCAATTAAGGTTCAATATAATTGTCTACTATTTTATAAAATTACCCCATTATTTTCTAAAATACAAAACTAGTTTATAAATCATTTTAGGCACTTATAATACTTAATTCCTTCATCAGGGATTAAGTATTCATCTATAATTATCTCATAAAACCATATAACCACTATATAAAATAATTTCTTATTACTACTTTATAAAATATCATACTTTTATAAAATACTTCTTTTATATTATTTTATAAAATCTCATACTTTAACAAAATACACTATTTATACTATTTTATAACATCTCATTCTATTTTATAAAATATATCTTTATTACTATTTTTAAAATCTCATTCTATTTTGTAAACTACATCTTCATTCTTATTTTATAAAATCTCATTTTATTTATAAAATACATCTTTTACTTATAAAATTATTTCACTTAAATAATATTTATAAGTACTAATTAAGCTCGTTAAACCTTTGGAAAATTTGATAATAAATGTAGAGCTCATAACTCGCTTAATTAACTTACCAGCTTTATTTTATAAAACCTTTTATTATTTTATAAAATACACTACTTCTCTTATATAATATTTATAAATACTAATTAAGCGTCAACATACCCCTAATCACTTTAATAATAAGTGTAGAGCTCCCAACTCACTTAATTAGCTTACTAACTTTTCCAAACATCATTCAAATAGTTTGATTAATGTTTTCTAATGACATGCACTTCATTGTACTACTTAATTAATCACAAATCAAAATATAGCATCGTGATAATCATCCAATTTGCACCAAATTAATTCTAGGGCTAACTAACTTTTAAAAACTATAAGGTTCCTAATAAATAATGTAATGATCCAAACATGTTTAAGGCATAAACATATGCCTAATTACATTACTAACATTCTCCAAATCATTCCATATCACTTCACAATCTCTAACTAAAAAATATATGAATTATAACATGTAAATTAAATAAGAGAATCATCCCACTCACCTCTTCTTCCCTAAACCAAGCTCCAAATCACCAAAACCTGAATCCAAGCTTACATTAAATTTGAGATCTTCATCCAAACTCTAGTTTATGCTAATTCCTTTGATGGTTTTGTAGATAATTGGGTGAGAGTAGTTATGCTTATTTTTATTTGAATTTAGGAAATTTATTTGAAGCGTTAGGTCTTAGGGATAAAGCAGGGATTAAGAGGAGATTAGGAAAAGATGAGGAGAAGAGGAAGAAAATGAACATAAATGAGAGAATGAAATGAAAGTGGAAAGAAATTAGCCACTTATAAGCTAACTTATGGGCTAAGCCCAAATTCATTCTTTTCTCCAAAAATCACTATTTACTCCAAAAACACATCGATTCCAAACATGGTCGAGTTCATACTCATTTTTCTCGCATTGGAAAAGTTGTTTCAAATATGGGTGTCTCGAGACCTAATTCCTCCGCTTTGAAAAGTCGAGTATAACGAGCGCTCCATCAATTAATGATAAAATATTTAAATAAATCATATAAATACTCAGTTGTTAAAATTGCAGGGTGTAACACTAAATTAGTCAATAATGAAAGATCATTACCCACTACTGAGAGTGGATGATCTGTTTGATCAGTTGAGTGGAAATAAAGTATTATCACGGTTATATTTCTCCAATGTTCCATCAACTAAGAGTTGCTGAGGAGAGCATTCTTCTAACCACGTTTAAGACAAGATATGGTTTATATGAGTGGTTGGTTATACCTTTTGGGTTGACCAATGCTTCGTCTTTCTTGATAGATCTAATGAACTGAATATTTCACGATCAATTGCATAGATTTGTGTTAGCCTTCATAGATGATATTCTGGTGAATTATAAGGATGAGGGGGACCATGAAGTTCATTTTAGATTGGTAGTAAAAGCATTGAGATGGCATAAGTTAAAGGCGAAGTTTTCCAAATTACATTTTTTGGAAATCGAAAGTAAAGCTCCCAAGCCATATGGCATCAAAGGAGGTATTGGAAGTCGATCCTTCGAAGCCGAACCTATGAATAATTGGAATAGACTGGAGATAGTTATAGAGATTAGAATTTTCTTAGGGTTGGCTGGAAACTATCGAAGATTTATTAATAAATTCTATAGGATAGTTGAACCATTAACCAGCCTTACCTAGAAGAATGAAAGGTATGATTAGACAAGAAAATGTGAAGCCGCATTTCGAGAGTTAAAGCTTCACCTAACAGAGGCTATAGTGTTAGTTATGCCAGAAAGAAATGGGGATATGACTGGGTACACAGATGCTTTAGGTTCATGTTTAAGAGCAATACTGATGTAGAAGGACAAGGTCATAGCTTATGCATCCAGGTAGTTAAACTCCATGATTTCAATATCCAACCCATGATTTAGACTTACAAGTAGTCGTCTTTGTGCTTAATATTTGGAGATATTACCACTTAGGGGAAAGGTTCGAAGTATTTGCAGACCATAAGTCTTTGAAATATTTGTTCTCTTAGAAGGAATGAACATGGGGCAACAAAGATGGTTGGAATTCTTTGCATCGTATGATTTTGGAATAGTGTATATCCTTAGGAAGGGAAATAAGGTTGCTAATTCCTTGAGAAGAAAATAGTAGAAGCATGTTTTGGTAATGATCTAGGAGTGAAATGTTTTGGAGATTCTTGCATCTTGTGATGTGTAGTATCGATTGATGGTTGGTACGAGTCAAAACTTGAGGATGTTATCTTGCTTAGAATTTCATCCAATGCTTATATAGAATTGCCAAAAGAAAGAAGGAAGATCCATTATGCGTAGAAATGATCAATGGTTTAAAGAGTGGCACTGAGACCAAAGAACTAAAGGGATTTGAAAGAAGGAAATAGTATATGTTTCGAATCGAGGTGACCTTCAAAAGCTAGTCATAGACGAGTGCCATCATTCTAAGTTTTCCATTCACCTAAGGGGCATAAAGATGTTTGGAGATACAAAGTAGAGCTTCTACTAAGAAGGAATGCAGAGGGTGTTGGAGAATGTATAAGGAGATCCCTCACCTCCCAACAAGTCATGGCATAACATTAGAAGCCAAGTGGTCTTCTCAACCGTTAGAAATTCAAGTATGGAAAAGGGAATCGGTTTTGATGGATTTTGTTAATGGTTTGCTAAGGATAAAGGAATGGAATGAAAGTATATGGGTTATAGTTGACTGGTTAACTAAGAATGTCCATTTCATTCTAGTAAAGTCCAAAAGAATGGAAGCCAAGTTTGTCAAAATATATGTTAAGACTGTTGTAAAACTTCATGGAATTCCATGCACTATAGTGAGCAACGAGACCTATTATTTGCCAGTCTGCATTGGCAAATTTAGAGAGTGTGTTGGGTTTAGAGCTATGTAACAACCTACCTCACAACAAGGCTAAATTCCAACCCAGAAAAGGCCCATCGAAACTTAGATCCATTCCAAAGTTAGCTATTGGTTAGTATAAAGAACGATACATGGAGTTATTTATCTACACATTTAAAAATCCACAAATGTCATCAAAACATAATACAATACCATAAACAATTGTCAATCTAACTGTAGTACAATATTCCAAAGTTACAACATTATTTAATGGGTACATCAGAAATTAAGAAAATAACACATTAGATAAATAGTAGGAGCCATAAGTCTGCATCTCTACGACCACCTTCGAAAATTTGCATCAACATCTTTAACCTGTATTGTAATGAGGAGGTAGTCTGAACAACAATGTGGTGATTAATATCTTGAGCCTTTCTATAATAGTACTTGGATAGTATAATTTAAAAAAGAATATGTCTTACGTATTTAACCATATTATAAGTTTTCTGACTATATGCCCTAAGGCTTTCCCAGTCCATCATTCTTTCAATCCAATAATCTATACATATCGTCAATAATGTCTTCAAAATGTAAGAGATAGTACCCAAGCCACTTAATACATTTTTAGTGGAAACTGGGCAGACTCTAACCATTTAATACCTCTTTCAAGGTAGTCCCCGTCATTTAACACCTATCCCATGGTAGACTCCTCTTCGGTACATCTAGCTGATATTGCATGGAATCTGTTCAGGCCACTTAATACTTCAAATCTGAAGTGGACACTCCTTAAGATATCCTCTATCGTGCTTAACATTAACCCTAACCATTTACTACTTATATGGGGAAGAGGCGGACCCTCAACCAGCCATTTATTATCTTTAACCATGAGCAGATCCTTCGTATTATGACCCATGCCCAACTGTGACATCTTACATTAGTCCGACTATTCGTAGGTATTGGTAGCTAGATTAACTGGGTAGGTTTATTCTACATAATTTGGGAATAACCTCATGTCCTCCGTGGTTACTTATTATAGGTGATGTCTCACATCAGCTCCAAAGTCACACTGTTGGTAGCTAGATTAGCTAGGCAGACTTTGTGTGCTTTTGACTAACCTTGCATTCCTATAACTTTGTCATAATCTATAACACTCTCTTAACATATTTTCCCATATCTTACCGCATTCCATATCAAGGTCTCATAAGAAAATTGTTATTTCGCCTTTACAATTAATTATTTTCCTAAGGAGGATTTAATGATAATTAATAACCTAATTACTACGCAATTAATACACTATTAATTTTACATTATTTATGTTAATATATATGTATGTATGTATGTATGTATGTATCTGTGTGTGCGCGTGTGTGCACGTGCGCATGCCCTAAATATTTGTAGGCGTGCGAAGATTGTGCCTTAAACTATCATTTAAATGTCAAAACTTCAAATTTATACAAGTCTAGTATGGTATCAACAATATAACATATATCCAATATCCATAATTTAATCAACAGACTTATAAAAAATAGAATGCATACCTAACCTATTTTATACTAAAATAATGAAATCAACATTAATAGAAACTTAAAATTTACTTACTTACGCTCTATTTAACTTCTTTATACAAAATTGAAAAAGGGAATTTCTATTTAAATTGCCGAAATAGGTGGTGCAAACTATGAATAAAAGAATCGATACCTTACATAGCATTTCCTAATTTTTTATTTTCAAATCCCTTAATCCGATCCAAAGAAAAAGATAAGAAGTGGATTAGAATATAAAACATTAAAATTGCAATACTTTCACAATTCCATCATTTTGATATAGAATAATTGAGATTCTAACTTAAGAATTGACATTTTGCGTTAGGGGAATTTTAGGGTTTTAATGTGATGTTTGCATAAACAAATTTTTTGAAAGGTATATACCAAATCCAAACTATACTTTACAATTACTAAAATAAGAAAGACTAAGGTTTCCACTCACATTTAGTCCTTAGCTCTTTCCTTTTTGGATTTGATACGCCTGCTTTAATCTCTTGTAGATCTATCCTATTAGAAATATACAACAAGAGTATTGTATGTGAATTAGATTCAAAATGTAGGGATTGGAGGAGAAAAGGGCTAGAAATTGAATAATAAATACCTAAAATTCTTACCTGAACCCTAAAATATTTTTCTAAATCTTTGTGGAGCGAGACTGGTGAGCCTCGCTTGGTTCCCAAAATAATTTACGAATAAAAGTGAGGGGGCTAGGCTCTTATTTATAATGGTTACAAAGCATAAAAATCGTCGAATTTAAGTCGGTTTAAAATAATAAAATCTGCATCGTTCAAATCCACAAAACCCTAGCCGCCGCCATCATTAAAGGGTCGACCTATCCTCTTATTTTAGGACCATTTTATTTTCTGTCGTTGTATATTTATTTTATTCTTTAATTATCCGTTACCATTAACGTTAATTTTAACGTTTACTTAACCGCCATGTTTACTTTAAATATTATTTGTATTTGAATTATATTTAAATTAATTCTAACTCGAACCTTCAAACATCCATAACTTTTTTGTTTAAGCTCCGTTTTCAAAACATTGTATATGGAAATTGATCTGGAAATCGTCACGAATGCATGACATAACTTCCATTGTCAAATTATGAATTTTACTAAATTTCCATTTTTAGCCTTATCTTATTTATTTAATTAATTAACTTATTTATTTCTTATTAAATTTTACTAGATGTTACAAGCTGTGTATGAGTACTTCTGACCATCTACAGGTAGTTGGCTAGACCGAAAAGGTCAACCAAGTGTTGGAAGGTTTGCTAAGAACTTGTGCGTTAGACTTCGGTGGATCTTGGGAAGATTACCTCCAGTTTGTATAATTTTCGTACAATAATAGTTACTAGTTCGACACTGGGATGACACCTTTTGAGGTGTTGTATGGATGGCCTTGTAAGTCATAGAAAAGTTGCTGCAAAATGGAAGATAAACTTGTGTTAGTTCCAGATATGGTAAGAGAGGCTTCAGAGAAGATCGACCTGATTAAATAAAGGATGAAGGGTGCCCAATCTAGAAAAAAACATCTATGTCGATAGGAGATGGAGAGACCTGGAGTTTGACCTCGAAGATCATCGATTTGTGAAAGTGTCACCAATGAGAGGAACCATGAGGTTTGGAAAATTCGAAAAGTTAGCATCGAGATATGTCAGCCCATTCTGAATAATAGAGATGATCGGCAAGGTAGCTTATAAAGTCAAATTCTGAGTGCTTTTGTTAGGGTGTATTATATCTTTCATATATCACATCTACGGAAGTGTGTCCAAGACCCGAGGGATGTTCTGACTCTAGGAGCTATGGAAGACTTGGTTGTTGTACCAAATATCACTAATGTCAGGAAGCATATTCGGATTGTAGGCCTGGATGAGAATAAGCTTCGGAATAAAGAAGTAAAGCTTGTTCGGGTCTAGTGGAGGAAGGACTAGGATGATTGTACTTGGGAAGCAAAGGATAAAGTTAAAGGGAATTATCCTAATTTATTTTCTTAGCCTAGCTAGTATGTTCGCTATGTCTAGTTGTATACCATATATATGTATGATATTATGGTTGATTTTTTTTATGTATTATTATAAGCACTAATATATTTTGATTGAAACGCATGGGTGAATAACTCATATGTGCGTGTGTGCAAATTAAATAAGGCACTAGAAAGCCATGAGCATAGTTTTACACCTTGTTTGAATTTCGAGGGTTAAATTCATACAAGGAGGGAAGCATGTAACACCCTCACAATAATTAATTAATTACAAAATTAAAAAAGTGAAATAATACAAAGTGGTAAATATGCATGAGATGTTTTATTTACTTACTATGCTTAGGTGAATCAAGTGACACTGGGAAAATCCTAAGAATTAAATACAATCGATAGGGCAAACAAATTTATAAGAAAATGAGATAGTGGGTCAAAAGCCTAAATTATTCTTTTTGAAATAAAGATAACCACCTCCCTCTTTCCATTTCATTTTTAGATTCAAAACTTAAAACAAAAGCTTAAGCTCTTTAATGGTGCTTTTATGGCCTAAACAAGAAGAAGAAAAAGACTAAAGATTAAAGAACTAGAGACTTCATCAACAGAAAGCATAAGTGAGTAATATATTCCCTAATCTTTTCTTCATTGTATTCCTTATGGTCGTATAATGATTTGGTTATTCCTAGGTTTTTTCTTGATTAACTGGTATGGGGATAAGAATATTATGTTAAAAAAGGGATTTGATTAATAGAATTTATCCTTGAGAAGATAAATTGTTATAAATTAATTTAGGTCTGTATATGAAGAAAATTGGTTAGTTATGAGGAATACTATAAATGATAAATCTTATAACTCAAAAGAGGGAACAAAATAGGTATTTTTTGAAGGAAATTAAGTCTAGTTGAAGTGTTTAACAGGGAAAGGGAAGGTAAATAGGTGATGGCTGGAAGGTTATTTAGTTAAGAGTTTAATTAATTATTGGGTTGTAGACCAGGTCCACGTTTATGCTGAACATGTCAATAAAGTGCATAAAACAATAATAAAAGACTAAGTCAAACGATTCAGAAGTTGACACATGTAAAGCTAATATTAGACATGTGGTAGGAAGTTCTCAACATGTACCAGGGGACATTCTGAAGGTATTAGAACTGAATCGAAGAATAAATAAATTGTAATCCTATGAGTAAAAAAGACGTAGGTAAGAAAGTTAAGGTTGGATAAACCGTGGATGATAGTCGAGGGCAGTCGACTATTAAGTAGGAATTATGGAAAAAGGAAGGGATCTAGGAAATTTAAGGAGTTAATTTCACCAATCATTAAAACCAAACTGTAATAGGATTCCCTAGATGAGGCCAAGAATGCTGACTACCGAGAGTAGCATACTCTTGGATGAAATTATAAATCAAAATTAGTAACTTCCGGGGATAATAAGTCATTAGAATGCTCGAGATGGCCAAGTTCAGAACCAAAGATACTAATAACAACATGACAACCAATATTAATAACCGGAAGACAATTGTTTTAATTGCTAGCATAATAAATAGCTAAATGAAAAACCTAAGGGTGAATAGTTATGTAGTAGATTTGGTCGAAGTTGTAAAGCCCGCATGGCATCTGAAATCAAAAGAGAAATAGGTATAAGGCGTGTGTGACATCCAAAGTACGAAAGCATTGGTATAAGATGGCACCAAGGGAATAGTGGCCGATGTAAGGCCCGAGGTGGCGGTCTAGATGCAGAAAGCGAAGGTATGAGGCTTATGTGGCAACCGAAATTGAAAACAAAGGTGGTAGGTCTGTGTGGTAACCAAAATACAAAATTGTTGGTGTAAGGCATGAGTGGCGACCAAGAATGACAAGGCGTTAGGCCTTAGTGGCAGCTAAGAAACATTGTAATAAAGTATAAGGTATATAGGCATAAGGCCTTAGTAGTAATCGTAGTAGTATTTCAAAGATACACACACACATATATATATGTATGTATTTATGTATGTATGTATGTATATGTACATGTATGTGTGTGTGTATTTGCTGCTAAAGTACGTAAAGCCTTTTGAGTAGTCAAAGGTAGTGTATTTCAGTTATAATGGCATATTATAATTTATTTTCCTACGACATAAACTAAGGAAATGATTTCGGTTGCGGTATCATAGTGGTGTAGGCACTTGGTAGTAAATTTACAAGTTAAACTTATTATTCATTCGGATAAATTATTGCTTGGGAAAGTGAGGGAAAAGCCCGTTTCGCATGTTAATGTGATCTCACTTTCTTGTATGCCTTTGGGTAATGTGTTATTCACACTTGATTTTATGTCTGACCCATATTTTTATTCTTGTTTTCCTTCTATGTAATCAGTCGAGTAGGTTGAGTTTATGGGTTTAGGCAGGTTACTTTTGGGATAGCCGAATAATGCAAGCTGAAGATGAAGTAGGAGGTTTGGGTGCTATATTTATGCTTATTTTCACTATGTCTACTGTTAGTGCATGCATCGTCATATATGGAACAGTAATAGCTATAATATACTATATTTTTGACCCTACCTGCCATGACTTTGGGATGTAAAAACAATTTTTCAACTAAATCCATGATGATGTTTTCATTTTGTGTATCTTCTCTATTTACTTAAGACTGTATATTATAACTAATCTCATCTCCGTCACTGAAAGATAATTCCAAGATGACTGTAGCATATTGGAGTTTCGTCCTTTGGTCTCAGGATGAAGGATGTATACTAAGTGAACGATCAAAGTTTTTGAGTTTTTTTTATAGAAATTGTTAAAGTAGGAAATAGAAAAAAAGAAGAATGAGGAGGGCGTGAAATATATAGAGGAAAGAACGAAATACAATCGTAGATCTAAAAGGGCGGGGGGAGACCTCAATCCTTAGAAATCACTCGATTATCATTTAAAAACGTGGGTTCCCTGTGTAACAATGCCTTTAAATGCCAAAAGAAAATACCATCAGATAATGCTATGATTCAACTTATTTAATGCAATTGAACAAGTCCACTCCTATCCGATGCCGGAACAAACTTCGAGGGGGGTTTCATGAATTGTTAATACCCAAAGTTAGAAGCCCATTCCATATAAAAGAATTTATCCAATAATGGGAAAATCCATAAGCATGGTCTTATGGAAATAGTCCTTTATCATTTCGCCATCCTTCTTCGAGCATTCAACTTGCATATCACGGCTCGCTCCTATGACCAGCCCGAATCATCCTACTAAGCAGTATAAGTTAGCCACATTACCTATATGAGCCTTTGTAACACCCCTAATTTTTAATAACATTATTCAGGAGATGTAATTAGATAAATTAAATAAATAATGTAAATATTAGAGTGATAAGAGGATTGAGATTTGAATAAATACCTAGAGGCCAAGCTTAATTAAACAAATGGGCATATAAATGGTTTAATATGTTAAGTAATTAACACAAGGGTTTTTTGGGTAATTGCGCACTATAATCCCATACCCTTAGTATTGTCGTTTCCTTTCAATTCACGTTCATTTTTCTCAAAACATAAAACGCAAACTAGGTGAATAATAATCAAAACCATCTCTATTTTAATTTTATGATCATTTCATTTTTCTCAAAATCATTACTTAGGAGAAAAGAGGAGAAAATCATTCTAAAGCTAAGGATTCAAATT
Source organism: Allium fistulosum (assembly GCA_030737815.1). Taxonomy (NCBI): domain Eukaryota; kingdom Viridiplantae; phylum Streptophyta; class Magnoliopsida; order Asparagales; family Amaryllidaceae; genus Allium; species Allium fistulosum. The sequence goes on from CM060907.1 coordinate 174,317,314, forward strand.
AGGGGAAATTAATCTCAATCAAATATCAAATTCCTTATCCTAATAAAGGTGAATAATAATCGAAACCATCTCTACTTTTTTTTAATGATCATTTGATTTTCGGGTTTAAGTTTAAATCCATTATGATGATTTTTGATGATGATGTGCTTGGATTTTATAACATGTTTGATTCAAACAAGATTGTTTGATAATTGTTTATACACGGTTTTAAGGGTAAAATCATTTAAATTGAATTTCGAATGCCATGAAAATTATATGTTATGTAAAATATGATTTGGAGATGGGTTTTAATTTTTATAATTTTCCAAGCTACGGAAATTTTATTATGAATTTTCAAAGGAAAATATGAATAATTGGGTTAAGAAATTAATTTCGGTTACTTTATGAAGACATTGGGTCTGAAATTTTTATATGTTAGACAACATGTTGAAAGTGAATTTCTATGATTTTTGGGGATTTTTCCTAAGTAATTTACTATGGAAATAAAATTATTTTAGATGAAGAACTTAATTGTTTTATTGGTTTTGCTTAATGGAAGGGCTTATTTGTTAAATTAATCCTTGCTTAGATCTGAAATTATGTGGCAGTTATTTTTGTAAAGAATTTGAAAAGTTATGGCAACTAATCAAATGTTTACAAATAGGCAGGTTAGTTATAAAGTATTCACTTTAAATGGCATTAAAATCAGACTTTAATATATTTTTCCCAAACATATTTTAATGGTTTCGAAAGGGGTACTTTCGCTTTTATTCACTTTGACCCAATAAGAAATGTTTTAAATTAAACCCAATAGTTTCGAAAGGGGTACTTTCAAATGGTTTCGAAAATATGCTTCTATAATCGAATGGTAATACTTTAATACATTCGAAAGATTTTGAATGAAAGGTTTTAATGTGTTTCGAAAGGTAGGTGCCTAGTGTTTTGAAAGAAGATTTGAATGCTTTTGAAAGGAAGTTTTCCAATGGTTTCGAAAGTAAAGATTATAGGTTTCGAAAGCATTAGTTTTCAAAACAAAGAACCCACTCTCAAATTTTAAAGGTAAAACCCATGGCATTATAAAAGAGCTTTTAAATGCTTTTAAATTTGAGTTTTTGAAGAAGCTTTCCTTGATAAAATAATAGGTTAAAGGGAATAACCATGTTTTATATAAAATTGATTTCAAGGATATTAAACCACATGTGTTGGTATTATTATGTCAATATGTTTGCTTCTTCTAATATATATATATATATATATATATATTCACATTATAATGGACACATAACTACATTTTGGGGAGAAATGGCAGAATAACCAGCTAGGTTGACCCAGTAGTGGATATAAATTAAATTAACTCCTAAATGAGTAGAATTGCATCCAGGAGGTCAGATAGACCAGAATGTAGGATGCTTAAATAGTGAAGTTGTCATATAGACAGGTTCATAGTAAACCCATGAAAACTATGTTTAGGAAAAGTTATTGGCAGATGCCAATAGGTTTGTAGTGAACCCATGAAAACTATATCCGGATTAAGTTATTGATAGAAGCTAATAGGTTCCTAGTCAACCTATGAAAACTAGGATAAGAGGGAAGTTATTGGAGATACCAATATGTTCAGGGAGAACCCATGAATGATGAAGTTATTGGCCAGGGCCAATAGGTTCTTAATGATCCCATGAAAACTATGAAACATGACAGGGAGTCCATTAGTATTAAACAGGTTATTAGTCAGCCCATAAAAACTGTTAGCTAAACTGTAACTGAGACAGATAGTCAAAAATGAATGGGGATGGGTTATCCAGAATTGATTTACTTGTTTGCATATCATCATAATATTTTGAATTGCTATGTTTTAACCATTATGGATGCAGGAGCACAGTATATGGCTTTATAAAGTTTTGAATAAGATACTAGTCAGGGGAAAACCTGTTCCGCTAAGCGGCGTGGTCTCGCTAGATATCTAAATGGTTTGAGATGGTAGATTATTATTCATACCAGGCTTTATGTCCGACTCAAAGTTTATGTTTTCCCCTTAAACTCTCAAGTGCTCAATTAACTTTGAGTAGTTTGAGAGTTGAGGCTTTCAGGTACCTCATTAGACAAACAAGCTTCCGGAGACGTGCAGTAGGCATGCTAGCTATTTAGAGTTCTTTTCTATTCTGATTCCATTGTGTTGTTGTTGTAATGTAAAAGTTGTTTAATTGCATATATGTATACTCTGATCTTCCAAGGGGGCATCTTCATATGTCGCTCTTGGCATATGTTGTAATAATTATATTTTCTCTAAATGTGGTTCTTGTGTTGGGATTATGTAATGAATTTGAAATGCTTTGAAATGGAATGAGAAAGTTTTTTGTTGATTTTAAAAATTTCCATATCCATGTGTTTCTGTTATATCAATGTATATAACATTACTATATTTGGTCGCCGAGGATTAAAAACTATGGATGACTACACCATCCATAGCGATTGGTTTTGGGCCCCTAAGTGGGGGATGTCACAAGATGGTATCAGAGAATAGGTTTATGAAACTTAAAAGAAAATTAAACCTAAAAGATTTATAAAAACATAATCCAATGAATCAAAAAATAAGATCGGGGTTCGAGATAACGCTATAGTAACGTACTTGTATTCGACATAGATATATATATATATATATATATATATATATATATATATAAGTAGGTATTCCCCTCTCTCATAGACCATTCTTGTCTAACTTATTAAGGCCCGTATGCAGATATACGAGAAAAAAGATATGGAGGCAGGAAATGGAAGAGGAAATCTCGGTGGAGGAAGCACCATAACCAATGGAAATGTTCGACCCACTAAAAGGAATCCAGGTCGACGGGCTAATGCTAACCAAAACGCAGATGCCAATGAGGGTGCTAGAAATCCACCAGTGGACATAGGGACAATGTATCAGTTCTTCGTCAATCTGATGCAAGTAGGAGCTGCTGCTGGAGTTGCGGGGAATGTTGGAGGAGCTAATCTTGTGGCTCCAATTGGGAAAACTATGCTAAGTTAAGCAGAGATTACACCAGTCTTGGTGGGAAGCCGTTTATGGGAACGGAGGATGCCATAGAAGTTGAGAATTGGCTGTTGCATTGCAAGAGAATCTTTGCTGATTTGGTTTTGGATGATTAGAAGAAGAGGAGGCTGGCCTCTAGGCAGTTGCAAGGGGCAGCGCTTCATTGGTGGAATAGTGTTACTGTCGGGGTTCTGGAGGAAGAATTGACTTGGGCCGAATTTAGAAGGGATTCAAGCAATGGTTTTTATCTAAAGTTGTCAAGTCGGCATTGCTAAGAAAGTTTATGAATTTGGTGCAGGGAGAGATGTCGGTAATCGAATATTCTACTAAGTTTGATGAGTTGTCCCGATATGGGTATGCTACTATAGACAACGTCATCAGAAGGAAAGAGAGGTTCATTCGGGGACTGAGTTCTGAGATTGCCAGGGCAACCCTGCCACATATCCGTGATCCTTGTAATGTAGTTGTGGAGATGGCAATTCGACATGAGGAGATGCTTGCTATTTGTGCGAGAGAAAAGCCAATGGAACCCAGGGTTCTCAGGGAAAGAAGAGGAAGTTTTTTAAGAAGAAGGGAGCCCAGAAGGGAGAGGCTGCCAAGAAAGCAAAATCTGATTTAGTCTATTTCAAGTGTGACAAGAAAGGTCATTATGCTAATGAGTGCCAAACAGGCAAGGGGAAGAAGGTAGCTAAAAAGAAGTGTGTGAAGTGCTTCAACTATGATCAGGTTGGGAATTATAAGAACTAGTGTCCATAGCTAATCAGGGCGAACAAGGGAAAGGTTTTTGTTATTGAACCACCATCTGCTAGGCCAACTGCAGCTGAAAAAGGGAAGACTATGATGGAAGGTATGCTTTTGATTTAGAGTATACTAGTTAGGGTGCTATTTGATACCGGTGCATCACATTCATTTATATCTCAGTGTTTGGTTGATAGGTTAAGCTTAGAACCCACATACCTCATTACATCCTTAAGGGTTGCGAATCAGATAGGAGGGTATGCAACTCTAGGGATGAGATGTGACCAGTTAGAACTTGATTTGTTCGGCCATAAGTTTGCATGCAGTTTGTATGTTTTTTATTTCGCGGACTTTGGGATGATCTTAGGTATGGATTGGTTAGGTAAGTATGAGGCAAGGATATTTTGCTAGGATAAGGAAATATCATTAAGACACCCTGATAGTCATAACAGAATTATGTTCTCAATAGAGAATTCTAACTAGAGTAGTTGTGCTTTGTTAAATGCTAGGGAAGTAGGAGAAGAGTTAGGTCAGGCTCGAGTAGAAAGAGATTTTGCAGATGTCTTTGAGTCGGTTACAGGACTACCACCAAAATGAGCTGTTGAGTTTCAAATAGATCTTGTGCCAGGAGCTGAACCTATGAGTAGACCTTCAAGCAGGATGACACCGATCGAGATGAAGGAACTTAAGGTATAGCTAGTGGATCTTGAAGGAAGGAATTTTATTAGACCAAGCAGTTCACCTTAGGGAGCGGTCGCAGTGTTCGTGAAGAAACCAAATGGGTCGTTGAGGATGTGTATCGACTATTGTAAGTTAAACGAGAGGTAATTAAGAATAAGTATCCTTTGCTGAGAATAAGCGATCTCTTTGATCAATTGTGTGGAGCCAGAGTGTCTTTGGATTTGGCGATAGGTTTCCATCAGCTAAGAGTGGCAGAGGACAGTATTCCTTTAACAGCATTTCGAACTAGGTATGGTTCATATGAGTGGTTAGTAATGCCATTCGGGTTAACGAATGCACCTCCTTTCTTCATGGATTTGATGAACCGAGTTTTTCGAGAGTGCTTGGATAGGTTTGTGTTGGTGTTTATAGATGACATTATAGTACACTCTAAGGATGAAAAGAAGCATGAAGATCATCTTAGAGTGGTGCTTGACGCTGAGGCAGCATCAGCTAAATGCAAAGTTTTCCAAGTGTCATTTTTGGAAGAAAGAGGTTAAGTTTCTTGGTCATGTGGTTTCAGAGAAGGGCTTGGTAGTAGATTCAGATAATATCGAAGCGATTAATAATTGGAAGAGACCAGAGACGATGATTAAGATAAGGAGTTTTCTTGGACTAGCTGGCTATTACCAGAGATTCATCAAGGATTTCTTGCGGATAGCAGCGCCTTTGACTAACTTAACCAGGAAGGATGTGAAGTTTATCTGGTCCGACAAATGTTAGGTAGCATTCCTTAAGTTAAAGCATTTGTTGACCAATGTACATGTGTTAGTAGTTCCAAATGGAAACCAAGGGTTGGTGGTGTATACGGATGCATATGGAACTGGATAAGGAGCTGTGTTGATGCAGAAGGGTAAAGTTATTGTCTATGCTTCACGATAGCTTAGACCGCATGAAGTGAGATATCCTACTCATGATTTGTTGTTGGCGGCGGTGATCTTTGCATTGAAGATTTGAACGCATTATCTCTTAGGGGAGAGATTTGAGCTATACACAGATAATAAGTCCGTAAGGTATTTATTCTCTCAGATGGAGTTGAATATGAGACGGTAGAGGTGGCTGGAGTTTTTAGCTGCTTATGGTTTTGGTATAGAGTATACTCCTGGAAAATGAAATAAGGTAGCCGATGCTCTTAGTAGAAGACATCAGAATGTGGTGTTAGCTATGTTGGCAGAATGGAGAGATTTAGAAGCTTTGACTACTTGTAGTGTGCAGTTACGTTCGACTGCTAGTTCTAGTCAGAGTACCATCATGTTGTCCTATTTATAAGTTCGATCTGTGTTGATCGAAAGGATTGCTTCTAAGCAAAAGGAAGATCCATTATTAACCGAGAGAATAAGAAGGCTTGAGGTTGGAACCAAGATCGATGATCTAAAGGATTTTAGTCTTGACCAGAGAGGATGGTTGAGTAAGAATGGACAATTATGTGTTCCGAATGTTGAGGACTTAAGGAAAAAAGTCCTTGGAGAATGTCATCGGTCCAAATTTACGATTCATCCTGGAGGAACCAAGATGTATCAAGATATGAAGAGGAGCTTCTATTGGGAAGGTATGAAGAGGGATGTTTGCTTGTGGGTTAGGTAGTGTACAAACTGTCAACAAGTGAAGGCCGAACATCAGAAGCCAAGTGGGTTGCTTCAACCTTTAGAGATTCCAGTTTGGAAATGGGATTCGATATCCATGGATTTTATAGACGAGTTTCCAAGGTCAAATAGAGGAAATGAAAGTATATGGGTCATAGTGGACAGGTTGACCAAAAGTGCACATTTTACTCCAGTTAAGTCAACCAGGACGACACATGTTTTAGCAAAGAACATAGTTAGACTACATGGGATTCCTAGTAGTATAGTTAGTAACAGAGATGCTTTGTTTATTAGTGAGTTCTGGAAGAGTCTATAGGAGGTGTTAGGTACCAAGCTTAAGATGAGAACTGCATATCACCCACAAACGGATGGGTAGACAGAGAGAGTCAATAAGATACTCGAGGATTTGTTAACAGCTTGTGTATTGGACTTCGGTGGATCTTAGGAAGATCACTTACACTTAGTGGAGTTTTCCTATAATAATAATTATCAGACTATGTTTGCACAAAAAATGGACAAACACCTCCAAGTCGTATGATTTAGTTGATTTTATGTTGTTTTTAGTGATCTGGGCGATTAATGCCAATATATGAAAAGCAGGGACTAAACTGTAAAAGGCACGCAGATTTATAGTGGTTCGGCCAGAACGTGCCTACGTCCGCTTTATATGTTATTCTCCTTTACTGTTCAGATTACAAGTACAAAGCTTTGATACAAGTATATGAAATTTGTTTGAAAGTTCTATCCGTGCTTGAGCTTTCAAAACCTGTCTGCCATTGTTGTACCCCTGCCCGTCTATTTATAGAGTGAGGTTGGGGGTAGGGGTCTTGGATGTATATAGCTGCTGGTGGGCCTGGGCTGATGCAATCTGGCCTGGCAAGGTTGGTTTGGTACTCCCTGGTCCGGTAGTACGTTGGGAAGCGAGTTGGTTCGGTGGTAGGTGGAGTAGGTTGGTTCGGTAGTGTGGAGCAGAGGTTGGTTTGGTAGGCAGTGGAGCAGAGGTTGGTTCGGTAGGCAGTGGAGCAGAGGTTGGTTCGGTAGGCAGTGGAGCAGAGGTTGGTTCGGCTATGCATAGGAAGGAAGTTAGTCCGGTAGTAGGTGGAAACACTCCCAACATTTGCCCCCCAAAGTGGGGCATATGCTTGTGTATGGCGCGCTTTGTTTATCTGGACGCCCTCATCCGGTTCTAAATGCCGAATTATCTGGTCCGGCTATTTTGTGCTTGCCTATAAGTATGGACTTGAGGCTTTCGTTATTCCTTACCTTTTGAAATAGCCGGACCAAATTCTTGGCTGCCGAATCGATTATAGTGCCGAACCGGTTTTGACTGCCGAACCATTTATAGTGCCGAACCAGTTCTAATCGCCGAACCAGGTGAGACATTCTTTTGCCGAATGAACTTCGTGCTTGAAATACCGAATGACCATGAGGAGTATGATTGCCGAATGAGATTAGGAGTTTGAATGCCGAATGAGATTGGGAGTTTGAATGCCGAATGAGATTTTATGTTTTAACTTATAAATGAAATTCTAGTCTTCATACAGTTGCTTGTTTACTTCCTTCATTCTAACGACGCACTTCTTTGTGTTTGCAGATAAATGTCTCATAAAGTGGAAACTTGTTCCGACAAGAAGAAATCTACGGACAGAAGAGAGTCCCCCGTCGTGCCCCTAGTCCAGCCGAATCCAGAACGACACGGAACCACCCCGAGATTGCTAGTGGACGGGTACGGTCCTCAAGAGCTTCTGAACTCACCTCCTGATTGCTTCCCTAGCTCCCTCAAAGACGAGTAGCTTGATGTCATTTCTCGCTCTTTTGGGATTGATAGAGCGCGTATGCTGTTGCCGAGGGAAGGGGTGATGCCATATAATCCCCCCGAAGGATATTTCGCTTATAGTAGGTACCATTGTATGTGTAGGGCCATCCCCCCGATCAATGCTTGGATACTCAGCTTCATCACCTACTTGAAGGTGGCTCCATTTCAGCTTCAGCCTAACTCTTACGCCATCCTGGTGAGCCTGTTTGTCATTTTTAGAGGAGATACGGGCGTCCTCCCTCCAACCGGGAGATCCGGTATTTGTACAATCTGAGAGGCTATAAGAAGGGGTCTCCATACATTTTTAGAGGAGATACGGGCTTGGAATCAGCCGTATCTTTCAAGCCGGTCCTGGACTTATATTCGAAGTTCAGCATGTTGAAGAAAGATTGGTTTTTCATCAAGGATGACTCTGTTTCCATCCGTCGCTTCACCTCTGGCTGTAAGTTGAAGCTTATTTATGATTTCCGTTCTGACTGCAATGCTTCTTCTCATGTGCTTTTATTTCTTGCTAGCGACAGGTGGCTTTGCGGTTGTGGAAAACGATCGCCTGGTTCAGATGGCTGTGGAAATAGAAGCCATTATGAGAAGGGATAGGTCGGCTTCTTACTTGATCAGGAACGCTACACTTCTGGGGCACAGCCTGATTCTACCACATCAGTCCGTTGTCAAGCAGAGAGACACGGCGGAGGAGAGGGCTGCCAAAGCTACAGGAGGGGTCACGGCGAAGAGCAGTAAAAGGAGACCCTTCTCGATGCATCCAGTTGCCGGAGGGAAGAAACTCAAAAAGTCCGATGGACCCTCTCCCAGCACACATCCAGATGTTCAGGAGGAGGAAGAAGTGGAGGGGGAAAAAGGCGAGGATGAAGGAGGTGAGGCGGAGAGCGGAAGTGGTAGAGAAGGTGACACTGATTGTCATTACGATGATGGTGGCGAAGGACAGGGCGGTGATGGTACCGGGGCTTTGCCTCCTGGGCAGGCAAGCGTGATTCAAGAATGAACAGATGACGCTCTCCGCCAAGCCTTTGAAGAGTTGGAGGAAGGACCGGCCTTGGCGGAGAAGCCCAAGAAAGCTGATAAGGCCGGGATCGGCGCCGATTTATCTTCCGGGAGTGCTTCTACTGAGGCAACTTCTACAATTCCAGGTGAATTTCTCTTTATTCTTTTTAATTCTTGAATGATGGCTCAATGCATGCTGGTGATACTTGGTTTTTATTCCAAGAGCAAGCAAAACGGCCAAGACCTCAGATCTTCGGCACAGGCTTGAACAATACAGACTCCTTAAAGCTTCTGCCAAGCCGAAGCCTCCTACTAACCGCCCTGGAGACGTAGTCGGTTATCGTCCTCTTCTTGGAGTTATTGAAGAAGATATACAAAAGAGGAAGAGGAGTCGATCTTCGTTTGAATCTCTTCCTGGTCCTCCGGCCCCACTCCAGCCTATTCATGATATTACGGAGGATGATACTGAGTTTATGCCTTCCCCACATCCGTCTAAGAATCCAACCATCACCCCGATAGATCACCCTGGCTTGGTTCGTAACCCGTTTGCGGGTCATCCAGACCTGGACCCGGCCTCTCAGGACATATCCTTCGATGAGGCTACTGGTGAGCACCTTCTCCCTCGCAATCCTATGGTACGGGTGCTTGACAAAGCTAAGTCCCTGGACCTTGATTTGCTTACCACCCGGGTTGTAACTCTAGGGGATGAAGCTAAGGCGAACATCGACCGGGTTGCCGAGGAGACCAAGAAATTGATGGGGCATCATGCCCGACTAGTCAAGGCCGGGGAGGAAATTGGGAGTGCGAACATTCGGTTACGGTTAATGGTGTCCGACTAGGCTAAGCAACTTGCCGATCAAGCCATTCAAATTTCTCAGCACGAGGCCACATCCAGGAAACTGAAGAAGACTATGGAAGAGGCCACCAGGGCAGAGCTGCAATAAATGGAGGCCGCCTGCAAGGAGCGGATTGACTTGGCCATTGCGACGGTGGATGAGGTTCGACAAGCGGACCTCGAGCGGGTACAGGAGTTATCGGGGAGACTCGAGGCCGCAGAGCTTGCTTAGTCCAGGTTGAAGGAGGAGATGGAGGCGATGAGGATATCCCTTCAGGCTGACCGCTCACGATATCGATCGGAGTGGGATGCTGCCATTGCAAAGCTGCGTTCTTCTGAGGCCCGAATGAGGGAGCTTGAGGAAAACGAGGGGATGATGGATGAGATGCTCCAGGATATGTATTTCCGCACTTGGAAACAGGGTAACTTATCCTGGATGGATGATTACCCCCGAGTTATGGCCAGGATTTATCTCAGGGCTTTGGGGAGGCTAAGGCTGATGCAGATAAAGAGGGTGGTGTGGTCTTCAGAATGGATGTGGTCACTGCCCAGTTTACCGAGGAGGAGAAGGTGGCGGTGAAGGAGGGTATGCGGCTGCTTGCCGCTGAGGAGGCAGGTGTGCAAGTAGAGGATGATGATCAGGATGGTCAGGAAGCAGGCGCTGGTAAGCCTTCCCTCCTAGTCTTTCCGTTAACTTGGCTGCTTATCACTAATGAATTCTTTCTTTGACTGGACAGGTGGGCAGTAGGACATGGGCAAAGCTCCGATGCAGCCGGCTCCTTGACTTGACCTGGATATCTTTTTGTGGACTTGACATTGTTGTATATGTTAGTCCCAAAACAATAATGTAACTTTTAGGTTGTAATTATGCTACTTGTAATAAACAACATTATTCTTGACGTGTAATTTTTTAACCTAAGCCGATTTTGTTGCTTTTGAATGTTGTTTGCTATTTTGACATGTTGTGTGAGAAATATAGCTGTGCGCACGCTTGTAATTCAATTGTGTTTGATGTCAAGTTCTCGCTGAAAACATAATTTCATGCCTTGCAATGCTAGTGTGATGTATGAATAAGTTATAGCCATGTATTTGTACACAAAAGAAGAAAATACCGCCTTTCATGTTTTAATTGTAGACGGCAGTTTTTGAATATCTTGTATGGCCGAGTATGGAAAGCGGCCTAGTGTCCCGTTGTGAGTTCCCACTCCCATTAGCGAATATCTCCTATTCTGTGTCCTATACTTTAGGGATCGTTATAGAGGATAGGAGAAAAGCCTTTTAAATAAAACTGAAACATGAGATAAAGTAAAAACTTCCAATCACGGAAGGCCTTCGATGTGCTTAAGTTCGTGGCAAATGGGCTTTGCAGTCACTTTCCCTAGCTGTGGGTCTTGGAAACATTTGTCACCCATCTTACGCCTCCGCGGGGAGTTAATCTTTTGTACCACAGCCGTACTTAAGACACACCGGAGCCGAGATCGCGCACAGTAACTACTCGGGACATTATGGCCCGTAATCGTGGGTATTATTCGATTTACTGTGGCCGGCTAGCGTGGGTGTCGATCGTCAACCGTGAACTACCCCTGGCTGGCCAAACCTTATGTTGGGGCTTAAAGTAGGTTCACGGCTGCCGGCGAGCCGAACGCCGTAATGAGCTGCCTCGGCTGTAGTCGGCCTTCTCGGTGGCTTATAATCGGCTCATTACAGTTGGCTTTGAGGGCCGTCGCGAGCAATGAGTTAACCCGCAGCAGAGGGATGCCGGAGCAAAAGTGTCTCATTGGCGAGGGCATGGATTCGTATAGTACCTGTTAGGTCTTGTCCAGGAGAAGTCGCGCTGTGGAGCGCCTTGTTTGAAAATGCTATTTGCACAGGGTTTTGTTCAACAGAAAAGGATAAAGTTAACAAGCAGCCAAGATATAAAGGAACAAGCTAAAAAAGAGACAAGGTTTTTAAAGTGGTTCAGCACGAAAATGCCTACGTCCACTAATTCTCTTTGTTAATTCACTTCATATGGGAAGTACAAGTTAAGAAAAGTATCGACGGAGGTGTTGGATGTTCCATGCCCTCTGGAACACCTCTCCGTCCACTGTTGACAAAATATAAGCTCCATTGTGGAGATCTTTATGAATTACATATGGTCCATCCCAGATTGGATCTAGTGCTCCGGGGCGAGGGATGATTCGCTTGAGGACAAGATCTCCTTCTTGTAAGATACGATGTTTGACCTTAGAGTTGTATTGTACTGCCACTTTTTGCTTGTGGGCTGCTGCTTTGAGGGCTACATCATTTCTTCTCTCCTAAATTAGATCCAAATACATGTGAAGGAGTTCTTCGTTCTCTTCTGGGTTATAGTGGATCCTACGGTGGGAAGGTACGATGGTTTCAACTGGGAGCATAGCCTCTGATCCGTATGCCAAAGAGAAAGGAGTATGCCCCGTTGATGTTCTGAAAGATGTGCGATAGGCCCACAGTGCCGAAGGGCATTCATCCACCCAAGCGCCCTTTGACTTTTTGAGTTTCTTTTTGATTAGAGTTTTCAGAATTTTGTTGACGGCTTCGACTTGTCCGTTTGCCTGGGGATAAGCTACGGAAGAGAAGCTTTTGTGAATTCCATGTTCTTGGCACCGGTTGGCGAACTCCTCGCTGTCAAACTGAAGTCCATTGTCCGATATAATTTTGAATGGGACTCCGTACCTGCATAGAACATTTTTGATCAAGAAGTTAATAACTTTCGCTGAGGATACTTTATTCAGGGGTTCTGCTTCCACCCATTTGGTGAAATAGTCGACTGCCACTATAGCATATTTGGCCCCACCTCGGCACATTGGCAGTTCGCCGATCAAGTCAATTCCCCATACTGCAAAGGGCCAAGGGCTGGTCATTTGAGTAATCTCAGTTGTTGGTAGCCATGGAATCTTAGCAAACTTCTGACATCTGTCACATTTTCTGACGAAATCTAAGGCGTCCTTGCTTAAGGTGGGCCAGAAATATCCATATCGGAGTATCTTTTTGCCAAAGTCTGCCCTCCAGTGCGATCTCCGCAGCTTCCTTGATGGATGTTGGATAAGATTTCCTTGGCTTCCCTTCCAGCGACACACCTTAATAAGGGGTTAGAGAAGCCGCGCCGATAGAGGATGCCTTCTTGTATTGTGTAGCGGGAAGCTTTCCTCAAGATTTTCTTGACTTCGTTATGCCCGTTGGGTAGTGTGCCACTTTGTAAGTAGTCTCGGATGGGGGTCATCCAAGTTGCTCCTTCGGTTGCAGCTATCAGATTCACTTGCTCAAAACTTGGGGTCAGTTGCTTCGAGATGGCCACTGCTCCGGAAATAGCTCCGTCTCTCATGCAAGCTTGCTTCGCCAATTCGTCGGCCTCTTGGTTCTCTTCCCGGGGGATGTGTTTGATTAAATAGCGATTCAATCGATTGAGAAGCAACTTGGTCTTCTATAAATATGCCGCGAGTCGTTCTTCTCGAGCCTGGAATTCTCCTAGTATTTGATTTACAATAAGTTGAGAATCGCTATGAAGACACAAAGAATTGGCTCTGATTTCTAAGGCAAGTTCTAATCCAGCTATAACTGCTTCATACTCTGCATCGTTGTTGGTGGCAGCGAATTCCAACCTTATAGCATAGTGTAGCTTATTTCCCCTGGGAGTGATTATTACCACACTTGCCCCCGAGCCTTGTTCGTTTGACGCACCATCCACAAAGAGATTCCACTTGATGTCTTCTGCTACTTCCGATTGCTCCTTACCTTCGTTGGTAGTGAATTCGGCAATGAAATCGGCCATGGCTTGTCCCTTGATGGCGGTGCGAGGATGGTAGGTGATATCATATTGACTTAGTTCAATGCACCATTTAAGTAGTCGCCCAGAAGTGTCGGGACGGTGGAGTTCCTGCCTCAGTGGTTGATCGGTCAGAACTCTGATGGAATGGGACTGGAAGTAGTGACGCAGTTTCCGTGATGTGATTAGCAAACAATATGCTAGTTTCTCAAGTTTAGGATATCTGGCTTCCACCCCTGTAAACCTCTTGCTTACAAAGTATACTGGCCGCTGCGTGCATTCTTCTTCTCTAACCAATGCGGCGCTTAGAGCATGAGATGACATAGCAAGGTATAGGTATAGCTCTTCGCCTTTGTTCGGAGTTGAGAGTACTGGTGGTCTCTGGAGGTGTTCGATTAAGTTAAGGAAAGTTGTTAAGCATTCGTCAGTCCATTCGAATTTTCCTTTCTCTTTCTTTAGAGCTTCGAAGAATGGGATGCATTTGTCGGTCGCTTTAGAGATGAATCTGCTCAAGGCAGCCACCTTCCCATTTAGGCTTTGCATTTCCTTTCGGGTAGAAGGTATCCTGATATCTTTCAGAGCACGTACTTGTTCAGGGTTTGCTTCAATTCCTCTAGCATGGACGATGAATCCTAGAAACTTTCCTGATGATACTCCGAAGGAGCACTTTAGAGGATTCAGCTTCATTCCATATTGACGAAGTACTTGAAACATTTCATCCAGGTCGCTTACGTGATCGTCGGCTCCCCTTGACTTTACCAGCATGTAATCCACATAAACTTCCATAGTTTGTCCTATTAGCCCTGCAAACATCTTATTGACGAGGCACTGATAGGTGGCCCCTGCGTTTTTAAGTTCGAAAGGCATTACCTTGTAGCAGTACAATCCCCGATCAGTGATGAAACTGGTGTGGTCTCGATCGGGAGCATGCATAGGAATTTGGTTATATCCTGAGTATGCATCCATAAAAGATAAGAGTTCGTGCCCGGCTGTGCTGTCCACAAGCTGATCGATTCAGAGGAGTGGGAAGCAATCCTTCGGGCAGGCGTCATTTAAGTTGGAGAAGTCAATGCATGTTCGCCACTTCCCATTAGCCTTCTTTACCAGCACCGGGTTGGCGATCCACTCTGGGTAGATGGCTTCTCGTATGAAGTCATTGGCAAGTAGGTTCTTTACTTCTTCATCGAGGGCCGCTGATCGTTCTTCCCCCATACTTCTTTTTTTCTGTTTTACTGGCGCCTTGGTAGGGTCAATGTTTAGTACATGGCATGCTATGTCAGGGGAGATTCCGGTCATGTCAGCATGTGACCATGCAAATACATCCAAGTTGTGGCGGAGAAAATCAATGAGTTGTTCCTTCAATTCTGCTTTTAGTTGGGTCCCGACTTTCAATAGTCTACTCGAGTCATGTCGGTCTACAGATACAAATTCCATAGCTTCTGCAGGCTCGGCAGTGCCCTCCTCCTCTTTGTCCCTGGGGTCTAATTCATCGAAAGGGTCGCTGGTATATCGAAGAGGTGGGGCTTTCTTTAGTTGATATGCTTCCAAACTTTTTGTGCAGAGGGCAATCTCTACACTCTTCCCTTTATCCTTCCTGTGGTTGTTGCGAAGTTCAGTTACATAGCAGTCTCGAGCAATGTCCTGGTCTCCTTCTACTTCCCCTATTCCATTGTCCGTTGGAAATTTCATCTTCAGGCACCATGGGGCCAGGACAATTTGGAAGTCAGACAAGGCTGGTCTTCCTAAGAAGGCGTTGTAGGCCGAGTGGTTTTCTATCAGCACAAATGTCTGTTTCCGCACAACGGAGCGGGGATGACTTCCTATTTCAACGAAGAGGTCTAGTTGTCCGAGGGGCATCTTCGCATCTCCCGTGAAACCATGTAGTGGTTTATTGCAGGGAGAAACGTCCTTCATTGACAGTTTCATTTTGTCGAATGCATGCTTGAATAGGATATTTACTGAGCTTCCAGTGTCTACTAGAATTCGGAAAACTTCGGCTGGACCGAGCCAGGCAGAGATAACCATGGGATCCATGTGAGGGTACTGCCTTCCCTCTAGATCACGCCTACTGAATGTGATGTCATCACTCTCTTTCCGCTTCGGGTGGCGCTCTTCTATAACAGAATTAACGCAGTCTTCATTGTTTCTAAGTGACTTTCCATATCTTTCCATCTCTGCCCATCTTCTGTCGGCGATGTGTGGTCCTCCCGAGATGGTATGGACCATTATCTTCTCTTGACTGGAGCCGCTAGTGTTGCGGTTTCCTCTGCCTATCTCTGGGGAGGGTAGCCTTGGGTTCTCATTGATAAGAGCTGGAGTCCTATTCTGACCTTTTACATAGCATTCCAGTCTCTTCCTTCTGATGTGTTCTTCAATCAAGTCCCGGAGATGACGGCATTCATTGGTATCATGCCCATGAGATTCGTGGAAGCGGTAGAACTTTCCAGATTTAAGTGTGTTATCTGATTCCTTCTTGTATGGTGGGCGTTTGTATCTAACTTCGTCTTGGGTGGCAAGGAAGATGTTTTCCACGGTTTCATTCAAAGGAGTGTAAGTGTCGAACCTCGGTCCTGGCCGATATAGGCGCTTTTCTCCCTTCTTGCCCCAAGCATTGTCTCTAGAATCGTTTCTTCGAACGTCCTTTGCTACAGCGGGCGTGTTGCTGTGAGCTGCCTTATTTTGTTGCCCTAACTGCCCCTCAGTGGCAGCGTCTTCAAGCCTCATATATTTCCCGGCTTCATGGAAGAAATCGGGTAAAGTAGCTGGTTTCTCTTTTGTCAATCTTCTAGCAAATTTAGTATCCGGATGCACACCACTACAGAGGGCCATTAAGATAAGCTTCTCATCGGCATCTTGGACTGCGGCCGCTGCGGCATTGAATCGGGTTAGGTATTGCTGTAGATTCTCTCCAGGTTTCTGTTTGATACTGGATAAGGAATAAGCGTCCTTAGGTTGTTCCACATGAATGCGGAACTGGCTGGTAAACTTTTCTTTCAGCATCTCCCACGAGCTGATGAATCCTTGGGGTAGATGACAGAACCAGGAGGTAGCTAGATCTGCTAAGAATAGTGGAAAGCATTTGCACAGTACTCCCTTTGTTGCTCCACTCATGAGCATATGCTGTGTGTATCTCTGTAAGTGTACAAAGGGGTCGGAGGTTCCTTTGTAAGGTTCCATTGTTGGCATTCCATTCTCGGGGGGTGATGGAAATTTCGATATTGCGGGCGAAGGGGCTGGTTACCCTAGCGCCTATCCCTCGATCTCTTTGATCCCGTTGGACGCACTCTCTGAACAAGCATGCCATCCTTTCATCAGAATTTGGAGCAGATAGAAATGAGTTCGGTTCTGCTCTGTGGGACTGTTTCCGTCCAGATGACCTGTAGGGATGGTATCGTCTATCATTCCTGATATTTTCCAGTGGCTGTCTTTGATCTTCTGGGAGCATGCTAGGGTCAGCTACAGTTGGCCCTTGCCTTGATCTTCCCCTGCTGGGTTCTGATCTAAGCACTTCCTCGGGTCCAACTTCGGGTTGGACTCTAGCTCGGCCCCGTTCATTGGTGTTTCCGTGGTTAGGCAGTACGACAGGCTCGGCTACAGTCGACCTCCGCCCGGTACCTCCCCCGTTGGGTTCGGTTCCAAGCGTTTCCTCAGGTCTAACTTCGGGCTGAGCTCGGTCTCGCCTCCTACCACGGCCGCTTCTGTCGTTAGCTCCTTCAAAGAAGGAAGAACTTTGTTGTCCCTGAGATCCTCCAGACTGGGACTCACCCTATGATTCAGTGTTGCGATTGGACTCTTCAGCATCCCTTAAGCGTGACATGAGTTGGTCCACCAAGGCTTCCTGCTGGGATGTGAAGCGGTTAGTCACTTCAGCCACAACCCTGTCTAGATCTGCCCTAGTAATTGCTGCCGGCTGTTCTGTGGCAGGGGTTGTCGGATTGGCCTGACCTTCATTTGGTACTGCTGCTGGAAGGGGACAATTTACTTGATCCGTGACCACTGGATCTGGAAGACTGCTGGTTGCGATGTTTTTTCCTTTGTTAACATCTTTCTTCTGCTTGGGAGGCATGTCTTCTAAGCAATGTGCGATGCTGATAGGAAGAAAGTTAAGTGGGAGAAGCTGGAGTCTGGGGTTCAACGTTCTCAGTGAAAGCACCAAAAATGTTTGCACAAAAAATGGGCAAACACCTCCAAGTCGTATGATTTAGTTGATTTTATGTTGTTTTTAGTGATCTGGGTGATTAATGCAAATATATGAAAAGCAGGGACTAAACTGTAAAAGACACGCAGATTTATAGTTGTTCGGCCAGAAAGTGCCTACGTCCACTTTATATGTTATTCTCCTTTATTGTTCAGATTACAAGTACAAAGCTTTGATACAAGTATATGAAAGTTGTTTGAAAGTTCTATCCGTGCTTGAGCTCTCAAAACCTGTATGCCATTGTTGTACCCCTGCCCCTCTATTTATAGAGTGAGGTTGGAGGTAGGGGTCTTGGATGTATATAGCTGCTGGTGGGCCTGGGCTGATGCAATCTGGCCTGGCAAGGTTGGTTCGGTACTCCCTGGTCCGGTAGTACGTTGGGAAGCGAGTTGGTTCGGTGGTAGGTTGAGTAGGTTGGTTCGGTAGTGTGGGGCAGAGGTTGGTTCGGTAGGCAATGGAGCAGAGGTTGGTTCGGTAGGCAGTGGAGCAGAGGTTGGTTCGGTAGGCAGTGGAGCAGAGGTTGGTTCGGCTATGCATAGGAAGGAAGTTGGTCCGGTAGTAGGTTGAAACACTCCCAACAGACTAGTACAGGAATGGCGCCTTTAGAAGCTTTGTATGGAAGGCCATGCAAATCACCGGCATGTTGGTTGGAGACTGGAGACAGATTATTCTTAGGTCCAGATCAGGTTAGAGGGGCGACAGAGAAGATTGAGTTGATCCGAGAATGGATGAAGGAAGCTCAGTCCAGACAAAAAGAGTTACACAGATAAGAGGCATAAAGACCTAGAATTCTCAGTTGGATATAAAGTTTTCATTAAAGTATCACCGATGAAGGGTGTGGTACAATTTGGAAAGTCAGAGAAACTGGCACCAAGATATGTTGGTCCGTTCCAGATTATAGAGAGGATTGGAAAGCTCGCATACAGAGTAGAGTTGTCGAGCAGTATGGCAGGTGTCCATAATGTGTTTCATGTATCTCATTTTCGCAAGTATGTGCATGATCCAGAGTCTACTATTCCTCCGACAGGGTTGGAAGATTTGATATTAGAGCCTAATTTGACTTTTGTTAGACAACCAGTTTGGGTTGTAGCAAGAGATGAGAAAAGGTTGAGGAACAAGATAGTCAGGTTGGTGAAAGTTCAGTGGAACGACAACGAGAAGGACTGTACTTGGGAGACAGAGGACATGATTAGAGATACTTATCATGATCTGCTCTGAGGGTATGTCTATATTAGTTTTATATAGATGTTTGCTAGTCAGGTAGGCTAGTATGGTTGTTAGGAGTTGTTACAGATGATTTCTATGTTTAGTATTTAGTCGTTACTAAATTTCGAGGATGAAATTCTTTAAGGTGGGGAGCATGTAACACCGCTTATTTTTAATAACAATATTCAAGAGATTTAATTAGATAAATTAAATAGAATAATGTAATTATTAGAGTGATAAGTGGATTGAGATTTGAATAAATACCTAGAGGCTGAGCTTAATTAAACAAATGGGCTTATCAATGGTTTTATATGTTAAGTAATTGACGCAAGGGTATTTAGGGTAATTGTGCACCGTAATCCCATACCCATAATATTCTCGTTTCCTTTCATTTCATGTTCATTTTACTCAAAACATAAAACGCAAACAAAAGAAAACGAAGCCGGCAATTACTTAGGAGAAAAGATGAGAAAATCAATCTAAAGCTAAGGGTTCAAGCTAGGGGAAATAAATCTCAATCAAATCTTAAATTCCTTATCCTAATCAAGGTGAATAATAATCAAAACCATCTCTATTTTATTTTTATGATCATTTGATTTTCGGGTTTAAGTTTAAATCCATTATGATGATTTTTGATGATGATGTGCTTCGATTTTATAACATGTTTGATTCAAACAAGATTGTTTGATAATTGTTTATACACAGTTTTAAGGGTAAAATCGTTTAAATTTAATTTTGAATGCCTTGAGGAAATTATATGTTATGTAAAATATGATTTTGGAGATGGATTTTAATTAATATAATTTTCAAAGTTATGGAAAATTTATTAAGAATTTTCAAAGAAAACTATGAATAATTGGGTGTAGAAATTAATTTCGGTTATTTCATGAAGACTTTGGGTCTGAAATTGTTAGATTTAGATAACATATTGAAAGTGAATTTCTATGATTTTTGGGGATATTTCCTAAGTAATTTACTATGGAAATAAAATTATTTTAGATGAAGGGCTTAATTGTTTTATTAGTTTTGCTTAATGGAAGGGCTTATTTGTTAAATTAATCCTTGTTTAGATCTGAAATTATGCGGCAGTTATTTATGTAAAGAATTTGAAAAGTTATGGCAACCAATCAAATATTTACAAATAGGCAGGTTAGTTATAAAGTATTCACTTTAAATGGCATTAAATCAGACTTTAATCAGAAAATAGGTTCCGCCTCTTTTAGAAGCCACTTTTCGACCCTATGCTTCTGCCTTCAACCAAATCGAAACCTACCAGGTTGAAACCAACTAAGCCGAATCCAATACACAAGGTATCAACACATTGGTATGTAGTGGATTGGAGAAAGGTGGAAGGCATGGTGTCGAAACATTGCTTTTGATGGGGTCGAACCCTTTGTTTTACTTTCTAAAGAAATGCACTTGCCTATTTTACTAAATGCTTTCGAAGGAGTCGAAACATATGCTTTCGAATGGGTCTTTTTAAATTGCTTTCGAAAGGGGTTGCCGCTTCTCTGTTAAATTGTAGCTTTCGAATGAGTTACTTTAGTTTTAAAAATCAATGCTTTCGAAAAGGGTAGTTTCGACCAAGTCGACACCCTTCTGCCGTCTTTATGCCTTTCGAATGGATTGAAGTCATCGACCAATTCGAAAGGTAGCTTTTGTTTTAAACATGTACTAAACCACTTCCTAAAGCCGAAAGGATTTAAGGGTTTCGAATGCAATGGCTTCAAAAGGGGTTTCGAAGCTATCCTTCAAATATTTTACTTAAATGTTTTGCGCTTTCGAAAGGATGGTACCAAAGCCATTTGCTTTTCCCAAACTCTTTTTAATGGTTTCGAAAGGGGTACTTTCGCTTGTATTCACTTAGTCCCAATAAGATATGTTTTAAACTAAACCCAATGGTCTGAAATGGGTACTTTCAAATGGTTTCGAAGCTATGCTTCTATAATCGAATGGTAATACTTTAATACATTCGAAAGGTTTCGAAAGCAAGTTTTTAAAGTTTTTCGAAAGGCAGGTGCCTAGTGTTTTGAAAGAAGATTTGAATGTTTTCGAAAGGAAGTTTTCCAATGCTTTCGAAAGTAAATCTTATAGGTTTCGATAGCGTTAGATTTCAAAAGAAAGAACCCAATCTCAATTTTTAAAGGTAAAACCCATGGCATCATAAAAGAGCTTTTAAATGCTTTTCAATTGGAGTTTTCGAAGAAGCTTTCCTTGATAAAATAATAGGTTAAAGGGATTAACCATGATTTACATGAAATTGGTTTCAAGGATATTAAACCACGGGTGTTGGTATTATTATGTTAACATGTTTGCTTCTTCTAATATATATGTTTGCAAAAAAAGGGCAAACACTCAAATCGTTGTTGTAGAGCTATAAATATTGTTTGTAGTATATAGCTATTGTTCGATGAAAATTAGTTGCGGATGTTTAAGGTAGAAAATCAGTAATTTGCAATAAAGAATATGTGAAGGACTTAAATGTAAAAGACACAGAATTTATAGTGGTTCGGCTTGAATGTGCCTACATCCAGTGTTCCTCTTTTATTATCCCTTTCATTTCTGATTACAAGTACAAACTTTGAATACGAGTAAACATGCTATTAGAACTAAGATTTTTCCCTCTCGAAGTTGTCTGCCATTGTTGCTGAAAACTTCTCTCTTCAGCATCCCCATTTTTTATGATGTCATGTGCTTGGTATTTATAGAATGAAGATATGAGAAAAGGGAAGATATGAGAAAAGGCATCTCAGTATATAGTATTTGGAATTTGGTTCAACCTTCTTTTCTCCAAGATTTTGTTCAACCTTCCTTACATGATTGTCAAGCTATTCCACTTGTGACGATCGCCATACACCTCCAAAAACCCCAGAACGCGTCATGAAGAAATTCCCTATTATCGTCGTACCTTTTCCCTTTTTTTTAGATCAGTTATACCTGGGTTGAGCCCCTAGCAAACCTTCATCCGACTCCAAGCAGCAATACTCCCAGCCGACTCCAAGTAAACCCTTAAATTTCTCATGCCTGACTCCAAGCAACCACCGAACCAAAGATTTGGTTCGGTCAATGGACAGACTCCATGCAAAATCCATATTTTCAAAGTCCGACTTTAAGAAACTGCCGAACAAAAGTTTTGGTTCGGTCATCGGACCGACTCCAAGCAGACTCTAGATTTTCAAGGCCCGACTCCAAGCAAGCGACGAACTAAAGTTTTGGTTCAGTCATCCGACCGACTCCAAGCAGACTCGAGATTTTCAAGCGCCGACTCGAACAAGCGTCGAACCAAAGTTTTGATTCGGTCATCAAGCCGACTCCAAGCAGACTTGATATTTTCAAGGCCCGACTCCAAGCAAGCGCCGAACCAAAGTTTTGGTTCGGTCATCAGGCCGGCTCCAAGCGGACACTAGATTTTCAAGGTTCGACTCCAAGCAAGCATCGAACCAAAGATTTGGTTCGGTAATCCTACCGACTCCAAGCAGACTCCATATTTTCAAGGCTCGACTCCAAGCAAGTGCCGAACCAAAGTTTTGGTTCGATGTCCGACCGACTCCAAGCAGGCTTAAGATTTTCAAGGCCCAACTCCAAGCAATCGTCGAACCAAAGTTTTGGTTCGGTCATCGGGCCGACTCCAAGCAAACTCGATATTTTCAAGCACCGACTCCGAGCAAGCACCGAACCAAAGTTTTGGTTCGGTCATCGGGCCTACTCAAAGCAAACTCGATATTTTCAAGCACCGACTCCGAGCAAGCGCCAAACCAAAGTTTTGGTTCGGTCATCGGAACAGGGATCCTGGATTGCTGTTGGACTGTCGACCTTGAATGGCAAAAGAGCGTCTCGGTATCGGCCCCACTAGACAGTGGTGGACAAATCTTAAGATGATCATATCTCTCAATCCGTAGCTCGGATTGAGATGCGATTTCGACCTATGTCTATATCTTGATCTCGAGAATACCTCCAAACTAGTTTGAGTCTGTTCTAGAACAATGATGGTTTTGCCCTTGACTTCTCATATTCACCATGTAGTGGGCAAAATTGCCCACAACATTTGCCCCACATAACATACTTTCATGAATACAAAGTGTGCTTTGTTTAATCCAAGATTATCTTCTTAGTCTTGCAATGGTTATATTGTCTGAATATCCATATCTCATCTTCGCCTTTGATTTTTTGACAAGCCTCCTATTGCTAGTTTGATGTGGGACTTTGTTCGTTCTAAGAAGGACTTGCTAAATTTTTGAAGACGTCTTTGATTAGTCTTCATCCGACAGGATGCCATTTTTCTTGGACTTTTGGTTCCCTACATCTAGGCTTCATACAATATGCGGACCAACTGATGTATACTTTACGTTATCGAATTTGGATCTGTGATGTGGTACTCCTGTTATGTTCATTATGTGGTTGAGTCAAGCTATCCTGACCATCTCAAGTGATCGCCAAGTTTGTGTATTTCTCTACTAATCCTTTCTCCACCCTTGTACATGCTTTGACAAGATCAATCATTGATGAATTTGATATAGTAAGAATCTCTGTTGAAGGGTCTTTGTATGTAGGAGATGATGCAGAGTGTTATAGAGTGAATGTTGGTTATGACTTCCTTAGCCCATGTTTAGTATCTTCTGCCTGGACGTTTGTGCAAAGATATGTATATTTTATATAAATTTTGGTTGGAATCCTCATGTCTGATATGGTGTAATTGGTTTGTGCGGCATACAGTCTCGTAAAGTGATGATTAGTTTTACCAACTTCTTCGATAGCTTGGTTTGATAATCCTCAGTGTACTTGTACAGACTAGATTGTTGGTAAGTTTTGATAGATAAGTGTTGAATTATTGAGAAGCTTGGTGAGGGAGCAAGGATAGTCGGACCACAAAATTGGGTTGGTGGAGTTTATTGGACTGAAACAATTTGGTTCGAGAGTGGAAGATGAGAGCTGAATCGCTTGGTCTGGTACATGAAAAGAGGCCAGACCGAGGTGCAAAATGGGGTCGGACGAAAGTGTTGGTACGTTGCATGGTCCATGGTCGAAACTGATCCGGTGCACCGCCTGTGCCAATCGTAAGCTTGTGTTTGGTGTCTAGCGATTGTGATTGAGTCAAAATTCTAGTTTGGCACTAAATCAAGACTATAATTAAACCAATCTTTGAGAGAGCGACATTGGCTTTTCGGTCTAGGGTCTGCGAGGAATTGTCCGTACTAGGAGTACTTCATAATTCTTGTGCGAAGTCATAGTCGCGAAAAATGTGAGTTATGGATGGCTCGATTGGAAAGCATACTATGATTGTGGGTAAGAGTGATTCATTATTGTTGGTTTGAGTTATGCCAAGTGCTGATGTTGGATGCCCTCAATATGTGGTGTTTAGCTGGAATAATCTTTGGACATTGGAAACCTTAATTAGTATCGGTTTATTATTTCTTGTTGATCGGGTAGAATCAATCTTTTAATTCAAATGTCCCATTGGCTTTGGTGGTAGAGGATCGTCCTATTCTGTTGACTTTACCTACAAGTTTACTTCCTTTCGGGCCTAGTGTGGTCAAGGACTTTCATCCTTGCCTTAGAATTAGTTACAGACTATTAATACATTTTTATTTGGAATTTTACCATAGATATGTGTTAGAGTCATCCCGCGTGTCCTCGGGATTGATTTATTAGGTAAAGGTATCAAGCTATTTCTGTTAAAATAGACTTTGATATGAATTAATTACATTCGAAAGATTAGAGATCGAATCACTTATACTTAGAGAGGTCCTTATCATTCGAAGGGATTCCCTATTACTAAGGTTTAGAGAGTAATTTTGGGGATGCGGCAGTCCTCAAATACTCATCACATCCTCTAGAGCACCCTCTAGCGACATTGTCAAAAGTCGGCCGGGGCTGCTCATTATTTGTCTGGGTTTGCCCCTAGTATAGTGCACTTGGTTGCTTCTCACAACATGCTGCCTTGTATCATGAATAGGTTTTAAACTTGTAAACTTCAGGTCATGGTTTCAATGTGCTATTACCAAGATGAGTGGTAGCATATGTGTATAATCAAGGGGTGAGGTGGTACTATGCCTCCGAGTAATATTTTATCGAATTTAGCTTATCTTACAAAAGTTAGTCATACCTTTGCACTGTGTTTTTCTCAGGTTCCATAAGTGTGATTAGCTTTGGGAGAATCCTTACAGTTTCTTGAGCGAAGTTGGCTGGAAGGGATATTCTAATTCTTGTGGCAATGTTGGATTGATGTTCCACTATCTCTGATGGAGTTGAGTTAATGCTCTATTTCCTCTGGTAGAGTGGAAGCGAATGAATATCCTACCGTGGTTGGCAAAGAGGAATTCATATTTCTACTATCTATATGCAATGCCACAAGACTAAAAGAAATTGTTAGAAGCTTCTAGTTTAAGTGCAACAAACTATATTCTCTATCTAGAGAGTCCTTCTAAACTTAAGATTCATGGCACGTAAGTTACTTGCCCTGATTATGGATTCTGGTGACATATGGTTTGTCAGCCCAACCTATATTCCAAGGGAGTGTAACTTTTGCGACTGCCGTACTTAAGATTTACAGCCGAGATTCACACACAGTAACTACCCGGGCCATTATGGCCTATATCGTGAGTATTATTCGATTTACTATGGCCCGGCTAGTGTGGGAGTCGATCGTCAACTACAAACTGTGCCTAGTTGTAGCCATGCCTTAATCATGGGATTTATTATCGCTTCGCAATTGCCGGCGAGCCGAATGACAATGATAAACTACCTAGGCTATAATCGTGTCTAAGCCGGGGCTTATAGTCGGTTTATCATTGCTGGTTTGGGGCCAATCGTCAGCAGTGAACTACCAAGGCTATTTTCGTGCCCTTAGTCATGGTTATCTTGCTTTCACTGCTGCCGGCGAGAGCTTGCGATTGATCGCAATAGGAAAAATATCAGACAAACAATCGAGCAAAACATCAATTTTTACAATGGTTTAGCCAGAATATGCCTACGTCCACTGTCTTTCTTTTATTGCTTCAGGTTATACATGCTTTGTACAAGCAGAGAGAAGTAATGGCGGAAATGTTGGAGATTCCTTCCTTTCCCAAACACCTTTTCCATCAACTGTCGATGTAATGTAGGCTCCGTTGTGGAGATCCTTATGAACAACAAATGGTCCTTCCCAAACTGGATCTAGTGCGCCTGGACGGAGAGAGACTTGCTTGAGAACAATATCTCCCTCCTGTAACTCTTGGGGCTTCAACTTAGATTTGTATTGTTTTTCCACTTTCCATCTATTTGCGGCGGTCTTGAGAGCGGTGTTATTCCTTCTTTCTTCAATCAGGTCTAAGGACATGCTGAGAAGCTCCTCGTTTTCTTTCGGATTATAATGTGTCCTACGATGTGAAGGGATAACTATTTCGACTGGAAGCATGGCCTCAACCCCGTATGCTTAGAGCAAATAGAATATGTCATGTTTTTGTTTTGTAGGAGGCTTGGTAGGCCCACGGTGCCATGGGAGTTCGTCAACCCACGCTACTTTAGATTTATCTAGCTTTTCCTTAATTAGTGTTTGCAAGACTTTTGATAGCTTTAACCTGCTCATTGGCCTGGGGCAACTCCTGTTATGAGACAATCCACGCTAGGCTTTGAATGCATTTATTCTTTGAGTTACTCAAGCTAGATTTGTGCCTGGATGGCCGACTGGTATGTCATTGCCAAGGAAAGGGGCGGTCGTCAGCAATGAACTGCCCAGGCTAGTGCCCTTAGTCATGGCTATCTTATTTTCACTACTTCCAACAAATGCTTGTGATCTGGGTTGCTAATCACAAAAGAAGTAGAGGTTATAACAGCGTAGGTGTTAGGTGAATATAACTGCATATGTGTTAAGTGAAAGTTACTGCATATGTATTAAGTAAATGCATTAGTCTCTTGTCTCGATCAAAGGAAAAGAGTAGTTTAGACCAAACCCGGCGCTTCGAAAGAAGCGCAAAGTACCAGGTTATGTAGTATGCCTAGTTTAAGATGTTCTCTTGGATAGGAATTCTCACTTGGTATTTTGGTAAGACTCTATGGAACCTAGGAGCCGGTAGCATTGTCCTGAAATGACAACAACCGAGTTAGACAATAACGGAAGAAGAGGTTTGTTATGGTACCTCCTTTGCAGGACGGTTTGTTGTCATGCATATGACATGTTTATGTGAGCATATTTTGTGATCGGAGAGCTGCTCATAAGGATTTTTTACAATTACTCTATTTGATAACAGGGTTTTTACTGGGCCAAGATTCTTGTTTGGCGTTTTAGTGCTGCTTCCTAGAGGTCATTGGTCTATTCATTTTGTCAAGTTGACTCTGGCTAGTTTGGTGGACTTATAGTGGATGTCCCTAGTGTGCATCCTGTTATCCTTAGTTCTTAATCAATTTGAATTCTATTTTTTATTATTGGATCATGATGGAGTGGTAAAGCTAGTATCTTGATTGGTGACTGCAATGTCCTAGCGGTTTACTATATATATTGTTGATTCGTGTTGAATTATGATATGAGGAGTGGTGGTGGTGGTTCTGGATATCTCTCGCCTTTCTACTACGGGCCAAATATGTTGGAATTGCTGGAGCTCGGTCTTTCAAAGCCTTTCTGTATAAACTATTATGTTATCCAAGTTCTTGGCAAATGTCATTTCCATCGCGTCCTCTTCCTTACCCTTTGAGGTAACACCATACTCAAATGGATGGCTTCTCTCTTATTATTGATCATTCCAGCTCCGGAGGCAGAGAATTGTATCTCTTCCATTTTGCTATAGCATTTGTACTGCAAGCTGTGCTAGCTTCCCTGGGTGACCATCTATCTGAACTCCTGATAGTGATGTTTCCTCATCTTTATGTGCCTTGCTGACCCAATGGAGACGTCATGCAAAGTTGTAGGGGTCATTTGATTTTTTATCTTTACTTCGTGTAGCGTGTAAGCACCCTTAGGTCGATCAACAGATTTAACGGATTTACGAATCCTTCCTTCACCTTTTCCCAAGGATGTAGATCCAAGAGTAGATAGTTGAGCCCT
The DNA here is from genome assembly GCA_030737815.1 of Allium fistulosum. NCBI lineage: Eukaryota > Viridiplantae > Streptophyta > Magnoliopsida > Asparagales > Amaryllidaceae > Allium > Allium fistulosum. Next base: position 174,345,219 of record CM060907.1, read on the forward strand.
GCAATAGCTTAAGATTGATTAGAATGAAAGAAATGTAATTATATAGTACCTCCTCTGTGCCCCCCGTTTATCAACAAGTGTGGAGATCTTTGCAAGTGTCTAGGGGGCCGGGTTAGCCCCTTATAAAGGTTTGTAGTGGGCACTCAAAAGTTTTTGTTTTTCTAGAAGGTGGACTAGACTAGTAACTCTTGGTCTTATCTCCTTCTCTTTTCATATTTGTTGAACATATCCCTAGGTAAGGAGAGCTGTTGACATTATTTGAATCATGTCCGGTATGCGTTGGATTGGTGATGCCTTCGTGCATGATAGAAGTGACGAAGTGTCGTGCTTGTCATATTTAGACTTTGAGTATTCAATCATCATGAATTCGGTCTTCAAGTTGTGATATTTCGATCCATCAGTGGGATCCCAATTGTAGTACTTTGATTTGATGTTGATGGAAAAATGGTTGTGATTGGGGTTCATTTGGTTATGTGGAATGCCGACTGTGTTCTCTTGACTGGGACTTTCCTTGTACTACGACGTTGAGGTCGAATACTTCTGTCTGCCTTGAGCGTTTCAAGAGTTTATCCAACAAAGCTTTATGTTAAGTAGTGAAGTATTTACTAATTTCAATCACAACCATGTCGAACTTACGTCCGATAATTTTTAGCACCGGGAGGTTATTGGACTAGTCTTCCTACTTTTTCATATCTAGATAGCTGTTGCATTCTTTGCAGTGGAGTTCTCTCACTTTAGGTGGCATATCAGGAAGTTGTTGTCCTTCCCTTCCTAGAGAGTTTGTACTTTTCGAGAGAGATAATTCAATTTTCGGAAAGGATTGGAAGGCTTTGTTGCTTCGAAGGGTTGATGGTCCAACTCTTAAAATAAAGAGAGAATCTTGAGATAGGAGGTAAAGCTTCTCAATTCGAGAAATGGTGATTACAAACTTGAAAAAAGAAAAAGAGAAAAACTGTAATTTCAAAGAGACAATGACTTCAGATCAAGAGAAAAGATTTCGAGTTTGGAGGGAGAAAAGGGTTTTCTTAGAACTGTAATTTTATATTTTACTAGGTGAATAGATTCCTCTTATACAAAAGAGGAAGATAGTTTTCTTAGTTAAAGAAGCAATGCTTCCGGATGGAAAGAGAATAAGATTTTATTTTTGATATGAAAAATAACTAAGTGTTTCTTTTAGTCAAAACAGTGTTTTTCTTATCTGAAATGAAAAAAAGAAGATAGAATGATTTCAGGTCTAAGAAATAAATACATGCTTCTCTTTGGTTGAGAAACAATGTTTGCAGATCTGAAAGGAGATATAGTGATTTCAGATCTAAGAAGTGAATACATGTTTCTTGTTGGTTAAGGAGCAGCGTTTGTAGATCTGAAATAAGAGAAATGAAAGATAGAATTTTTTTTATCTTTAAGGAATAGTGACTGCAGATCTGAAAAGAGAAACAGATTTTGTTAAATTAACGGTTTCAGATCTAGGAGATATAGAGTATTTTAATCCAAGAAACAATGATCTCAAACTGGGAAAGTAAGAAAAAGAGAATTTCTCATGCCAAGGAGATAGTGACTTTAGATCTGAGAAGAAAAAGGTATAAATTTTATTAAAAAATGCAATTTCAGATCTCAAGACTAGAAACAGGGTTTCTTTTGTGAAAGAAAATAATGATCCAGATCAAAAGAGAGGGAAAAGGGGTTTCTTATGCTAAGAAACCATGTTTTTGGATTCCAAATGGGAAAAGAGAGGTGGCTTGATTTTAGATCCAAAGAATGGGTACATGTGTTTGCGCCAAAAATGGTCACAAACCCCGAATGTTGTGAAAGCACCAGTGTATGAATACAGATCAACAATATTCACACACAAACCACAGATCTAAGCAAGTAACAAGCAACAATCAAGAAATAATGAATAGTGACACACGATTTATAGTGGTTCGGCTATCTCCGGCCTACGTCCACTTCAAGGTTTTTATGATTTTATTGCTCGATGTTTGAAGATTACAATTTCGTGTGTTGTATTACAACTGATTTTCTGAGCTAAGTCTGAATCTAAGGCAGCAGTGGTGATCTGGAGTAAATCTGGCAGAATCTGGGCGCTCTTTAGCTCTCGAAATTGTCCGACACCTTTTCTGAATGACCAGGGGCTCTATTTATAGGTGTAGGAGGCTGATATTTCGCCTAAACTGAAGGGAGACCAATTCCAGTACGTCAGGGGGCCCACATGCCCGCTTTCTGGAAATCCGGGCCCACTTTGGGATCGATTCAAAGCTATGTTCGAATCGATCAAGAAATCGTCCAATCGAGCTGAAATTTGGTGAGAACATTCTTCCTCATATGCTTAAGCTTCTGTGAAAATTTCATTGCATTTGGATTTGTGGATCTCGAGTTATGATCGAGTCAAGATTGCATTCCTGGCCGACACGCTTGCTTCGACTCGATTCGTTCGAACCGATAGGTTCGACTCGATAGCCTCACGCGCCTTTGCGATGATGCGGTGCGCCTTTCCTGGGTCAATCCACTTTTTACTCCGAGTCGAATGGGTCGACTCCATCTTTGTCGCCGCGCTGAACGTTTCTTCCCATGAGTTGCGCATACTTCACACTCTTAATCATGCTTCGTACCTCAGCTCGTATCCATTCTTCGTGTTCAGTTCGTATCCATTCGTTCATTTCATTCGTATCGATCGATTCGAGCACGATCGATACGAACATTGTCCCTGAATACTTCGAATCCATGCGATCACCCATCCTTCGTGTCCATGACTTCGTATCTACGAAGCCGGCTCCCAAGGTATCCTTCTCGTATGCCTTTGATTTTCTTCGAATCGATCCGTATGTGCGTGTTTCCCTGACTAGTGCATATTTCCAATTCGTATCCATCGATCCTAGGGGCATGCTTCGAATCGATCTCGTCGAATCGATCGATTCGAACATACCCTAACCCGATGGATTCGAACTCTCCTTGACCTCATCGATTCGAAGCATTATACTTCATCTCGATCGATTCGAACATGTTGTCCCAGAGCAAATGTCTGACTTTGTCTTCATCGATACGAACCATGTCGATATGAAGTGCAGTAAACTTCAACTGGTTCGAACCTTCATCGATTCGAACCAACATCCATCGATGCGAAGTACATCGATTCGAACCGTGCTCTATGCATCTTAATTCATTCATATCTTGTGTGTACGAACTCCGATCGTCCTGAAAATTGAAACATAGCCTCTCCTAACCTTGATTTTCATCTCCAATCGGTTCCGTCCTGATCGGAGCTCGGCCAAATTTTGACGACATCCATTGCAGCCTTGTTTCCAATTGAACTCTAATCCTGATATCCATCATTCCTTGCCAATTTGTTGATATTCCAGCTTTGACCAAAAAGCGGGATAACATTTTCCCCCCAAAACATGCCTTGTGATAAGAAGGCGTGTTTTGAATAGTTTCCGAATCCAATATTCAAAGTCCATAGCCGATTCCATGTCCATTAGAACTCGTAGACCGAGCCTTTGATCCATTCTTATCCAACAGCCAATAGCCGAATCCAAGACCTCTCCGGGTCAATATCCCAATCCATAACCTCTCTGGGCTCTTGCCAAGCGCAATCCACACACAACGACCGTGGTCCAGTGTCCCTGGACGTGGAGCTAACCTCTCCGGGTTCTTGCCAAGCGCAATCCACACCTGACGACCGTGGTCCAGTGTCCCTGGACGTTGAGCTAACCTCTCCGGGTTCTTGCCAAGCGCAATCCACACCTGACGACTGTGGTCCAGTGTCCCTGGACGTGAGTAATGGCTTAAATCCTAAGCCGAATCCTGTTCGCTCCGGACCCTTGCTGAGCATAGTCCATACTCAACGACCTGAAACAATAATCGATAATAGGGGGCCTAAGTCCTAGGCCGAATCCTGGTCACTCCGGACCCTTGCCGAGCATAGTCCATACTCGACGACCTGAATGAGTCAAGTTACCACGTTCAGGCAAAAAGACTCACCCCTTGCCAGGTGTAATCCACACCTGACGACCGTTTATCAAAAACCAAAAAGAATCCAATCAAAATCCAATCAAAAATCCAAATCAAATCGGAAAACCAGAAATCCATATCAAAAATCGAAATCATCATCCAAAACGGAGAACAATCATCCGAATGAATGCCAAAACCAGAAAAACAAGCAAAATCAGGAGTTCAATCCAAACTCCAAAAACCAAACCAGAAAACTAAGTGTCCAATCCAAAAACAAAAGACAGATTTCGCAAACCATGGCTTTGCGGTTTATCATCACTCAGAGCATGCCTAGGGGCTATCTCCGTCCCCATACATGTGTAAATGACTCGGTTGCTCGCCAATGGTTTGTTACTTATTTCGTATTATCCTGATCAATTGATGACCAATCGATCATTATTCCTGTGCCTCATATCCTCATGGTTTGAGGTAGACGGTGGTTGCTCCTGCTCCACCGCTGCATTCCGAGTCCCAACATACTGCCTCAACTGTCCATTCCTCACATGCTCCTCAATTATGTCCTTTAGGTGCTTGCAGCTGTTGGTATCATGCCCGTCCAAATCGTGGAAGAGACAATGCTTTCCTGATGCCCTCTCCCGCTCGGATGGTTCTCTCCTAGCCGGCCTCCGGTAAGGAAGGCGATTCCGAGTTTCCATGTATATCCGCTCATGCGTCTCGTTTAATTCTGTGTATGTGGAAAACTTTGGATCCTTCCATTGCTTCCTGGTTTTTCCTGAATCGTCATCCAGCTTCCTTTTTCCTTTATCTTTATCCGAGCTTCCGTTGGATGGTCCTCCACCCCCAGTCACATTCACCTCCTTTAACTTTAAGTCCATACATGCATCTTCTTGCCGAAGGAACCTTTCAGCTTCATGGAAGAATTCCCCGAGATCCAGTGGCGGGTCTCGTACTAAAGATACCTTAAAATCTGAATCCTCTCAGACTCCCGACACTGCCGCCATCAAAACCATCGATGGATCCGGCCGATCCACCGAAGCAACCGCCGCATTAAATCGAGTTAAAAATGCTCTAAGTGATTCATCCGTCCTTTGCTTTATCGACGTTAACGTCATCACGTTCTTAGGTCTTTTGATATGAACCCGAAACTGTCCCAAAAACCTATCCACCAATTTCCTCCAAGTCCTGATAGATCCTTCTTCCAGCTGCCTAAACCACATTCCCGCTAGATCTGTCAAGTATAAAGGGAAACATCTGGCCATCACTTCCTCCGATGCCCCCAGCACTTCCATGTGTCTAGTATATCTCATCAAGTGATCTGTCGGGTCAGCCTTGCCATTATATGCTTCCACGCTAGGTAACTTGAACTTAGGTGGATTCTGAGCTACCCTGATTTCCCGAGCGAACGGACTCTTGTTCACTCCTTCTAAATCCTTATTGGTCAAACCTCCACACATAGTCTTCCTAATGATTTCCATTAATCCAGTGTTGCTTGTTAGGGGTTGCCCTCCATGCTCCCGAGGGAACTCCGGCACATATTCTTCATGTGGCTCATTAGCCGCAACGTTGGCTCCAGCCTGCTGAACTCCTTCCAAAGGTCCTTATGCGTTGGATCCGGCGGGCCTGCCCCCAAGCCCTTGTTGATTGCCTTCCGGTTCTGTATTCTGTCCTCCATTGGGTTCCGCAACCCTAGTTCCTTGTTCCACATTTGCAGTCGCTATGGTTGGTCCAAGGTTCTGTGTTCATGCAGCTCTCATCTGCTCGAAGAAAGTCTGCATCATATCCTGTTGACTCTTCAACAACCTCTCATGCAATGAATTTGCCATAGCTTCCATTTCGTCTCTCGTAATGTAAATCGAAGCTTGTCCTTCTCCAGCTCCGGAGGATGCCTCTTGACTTCCTCCCTGTTGGCTTCTCTTAGCTCTTTGTCTTGTTTGTCGAGTCATTGTCTTTCAGATCTCAACTCTTCACGCTATCCAAATCTGAATTTCAATCCGACGTAGCAGGTGCTAGTCCTTCTCAATGAAAGCACCAAAGTGTTTGCGCCAAAAATGGTCACAAACCCCGAATGTTGTGAAAGCACCAGTGTATGAATACAGATCAACAATATTCACACACAAACCACAGATCTAAGCAAGTAACAAGCAGCAATCAAGAAATAATGAATAGTGACACACGATTTATAGTGGTTCGGCTATCTCCGGCCTACGTCCACTTCAAGGTTTTTATGATTTTATTGCTCGGTGTTTGAAGATTACAATTTCGTGTGTTGTATTACAACTGATTTTCTGAGCTAAGTCTGAATCTAAGGCAGCAGTGGTGATCTGGAGTAAATCTGGCAGAATCTGGGCGCTCTTTAGCTCTCGAAATTGTCCAACCCCTTTTCTGAATGACCAGGGGCTCTATTTATAGGTGTAGGAGGCTGATATTTTGCCTAAACTGAAGGGAGACCAATTCCAGTACGTCAGGGGGCCCACATGCCCGCTTTCTGGAAATCCGGTCCAACTTTGGGATCGATTCAAAGCTATGTTCGAATCGATCAAGAAATCGTCCAATCGAGCTGAAATTTGGTGAGAACATTCTTCATCATATGCTTAAGCTTCTGTGAAAATTTCATTGCATTTGGATTTGTGGATCTCGAGTTATGATCGAGTCAAGATTGCATTCCTGGCTGGCAAGCTTGCTTCGACTCGATTCGTTCGAATCGATAGGCTCGACTCGATAGCCTCACGCGCCTTTGCGATGATGCGGTGCGCCTTTCCTGGGTCAATCCACTTTTTACTCCGAGTCGAATGGGTCGACTCCATCTTTGTCGCCGCGCTGAACGTTTCTTCCCATGAGTTGCGCATACTTCACACTCTTAATCATGCTTCGTACCTCAACTCGTATCCATTCTTCGTGTTCAGTTCGTATCCATTCGTTCATTTACTTTGTATCGATCGATTCGAGCACGATTGATACGAACATTGTCCCTGAATCCTTCGAATCCATGCGATCACCCATCCTTCGTGTCCATGACTTCGTATCTACGAAGCCGACTCCCAAGGTATCCTTCTCGTATGCCTTTGATTTTCTTCGAATCGATCCGTATGTGCGTGTTTCCCTGACTAGTGCATATTTCCAATTCGTATCCATAGATCCTAGGGGCATGCTTCGAATCGATCTCGTCGAATCGATTGATTCGAACATACCCTAACCCGATGGATTCGAACTCTCCTTGACCTCATCGATTCGAAGCATTATACTTCGTCTCGATCGATTCGAACATGTTGTCCCAGAGCAAATGTCTGACTTCGTCTTCATCGATACGAACCATGTCGATATGAAGTGTAGTAAACTTCAACTGGTTCGAACCTTCATCGATTCGAACCAACATCCATCGATGCGAAGTACATCGATTCGAACCGTGCTCTATGCATCTTAATTCATTCATATCTTGTGCGTACGAACTCCGATCGTCCTGAAAATTGAAACATAGCCTCTCCTAACCTTGATTGTCATCTTTAATCGGTTCCGTCCTGATCGGAGCTCGGCCAAATTTTGACGACATCCATTGCAGCCTTGTTTCCAATTGAACTCTAATCCTGATATCCATCATTCCTTGCCAATTTGTTGATATTCCAGCTTTGACCAAAAAGCGGGATAACAACATGTTTCTTTTTGGTTAAGGGACATGTGTTTGTGGATCCGGAATTGTAAAAGTAATATCTAATGATTTCAGATCTAAGAGGTGGCATTATTTTGCTGATAAATAGTGTCTGTGGATAGTAAAAGCAAGATCTAAAAAGTGGACAAGAGAATTTCTCTATGTAGTAAAATGGATGTTCGGATCTGCAAAGAAAAGGAGGATTCTTTTGTTTTATGTAAAACAGTTAGGATAATCTGAAAAGAAATGTAAATTTCAGATCTTAGAAAAGGGGAGAGAGTTTCCTAAGAGAAGAAAGGATAATCTCTAGTCAGAAGATTAGAAATAGTAGGTTTCAAGAAAAATATAAATAAGAAAGAGAGAATTTCCTTTTAAAAAAAGGAAAGTTCAGCTTTCAATAAAAGCACCAAAATGTTTGCAAAAAAATGGGCAAAGACTCAAATCGTTGTTGTAGAGCTGTAAATATTGTTTGTAGTATATAGCTATTGTTTGATGAAAACTAGTTGCGGATGTTTAAGGTAGAAAATCAGTAATTTGCAATAAAGAAAATGTAAAGGACATAAATGTAAAAGACATAGAATTTATAGTGGTTCGGCCTGAATGTGCCTACATCCACTGTTCCTCTTTTACTATCCCTTTCATTTCTGATTACAAGTACAAGCTTTGAATACGAGTAAACATGTTATTAGAACTAAGATTTTTCCCTCTCGAAGTTGTTTGCCATTGTTGCTGAAAGCTTCGCTCTTCAGCATCCCCCTTTTTTATGATGCCATGGGCTTGGTATTTATCGAATGAAGATATGAGGAGAGGCATCTCAGTATATAGTATTTGGAATTTAGTTCAACCTTCTTTTCTCCAAGATTTGGTTCAAACTTCCTTACATGATTTTCAAGCTATTCCACTTGTGACGACCACCATACACCTCCAAAAATCCTGGAACGCGTCATGAAGAAATCCCTGAAGTATCATCGTACCATGACGAAAATTTTTGACTTTATTTTAGATCAGTTATACCCGGGTTGAGCCCCAAGCAAACCTTCACCCGACTCCAAGCAGCATTACTCCTAGCTGACTCCAAGTAAACCCTTAAATTTCTCATGCCTGACTCCAAGCAACCACCGAACCAAAGATTTGGTTCGGTCAACGGACAGGCTCTAAGCAGAATCCATATTTTCAAAGGCCGACTCTAAGCAACTACCGAACAAAAATTCTGGTTCAGTCAGCGGACCGACTCCAAGCAGACTATAGATTTTCAAGGCCCGACGTCAAGCAAGCGCCGAACCAAAGTTTTGGTTGGGTCGTCCGACCAACTCCAAGCAGATTCGAGATTTTCAAGCCCCGACTCCAAGCAAGCACCGAACCAAAGTTTTGGTTCAGACACCGACTCCAAGCAGATTCGAGATTTTCAAGGCCCGACTCCAAGCAAGTGTCGAACCAAAGTTTTGGTTCGGTCATCAGGCCGACTCCAAGCAGACTCCAGATTTTCAAGGCCCGACTCCAAGAAAGCACCGAACCATTTGGTTCGGTAATCCAGCCGACTCCATGCAGACTACAAATTTTCAAGGCCCGATTCCAACCAAGCGCCGAACCAAATTTTTAGTTCAGTCATCCGACCGACTCCAAGCAGACTTTAGATTTTCAAGGCCCGACTCCAAGCAAGCGACGAACCAAAGTTTTGGTTCGGTCAACGGGCCGACTCCAAGCAAACTTGATATTTTCAAGCCCCGACTCCAAGCAAGCGCCGAACCTAGATTGTTGCTGGACTGTCGACCTTGAATGGCGGAAGATCGTCTCGGTATCGGCCCCACGAGACGGTGGTGGACAAATCATAAGATGGTCATATCTCTCATTCCGTAGCTCGGATTGAGACGCGATTTCGACCTATGTCTATATCTTGATCTCAAGAATACCTCCAAACTAGTTTGAGTCTATTCCAAAACAATGACGATTTTGCCCTTGACTCCTCATATTCACCATGTAGTGGGCGAAAATAACCACAACAATATATATATATATGTATATATACATATATATATATATATGTATATATATATATTCACATTATAATGGACCCATAACTGCATTTTGGGGAGAAAGGGCAGAATAACTAGCTAGGTTGACCCAGTAGTGGATATAAATTGAATTAACTCCTTAATGAGTAGAATTGCAACTAGGAGGTCAGATAGACCAGAATGTAGGATGCCTAAATAGTGAAGTTATCAAATAGACAGGTTCATAATAAACGCATGAAAACTATGTTTAGGAAAAGTTATTGGCAGATGCCAATAGGTTTGTAGTGAATCCATGAAAACTATTTCCGGATTAAGTTATTGACAAAAGTCAATAGGTTTATAGTCAACCCATGAAAGCTAGGATAAGAGGGAAGTTATTGGAGATACCAATAGGTTCAGGGAGAACCCATGAATGATAAAGTTATTGGCAGGGGCCAATAAGTTCTTAGTGATCCCATGAAATCTATGAAACTGGATAGGGAGTCCATAAGTATTAAACAAGTTATTAGTCAGCCCATGAAAACTATTACCTAGAAACTATAACTGAGACAGATAGTCAAAAATGAATGGGGATGGGTAATCCAGAATTGATTTACTTGTTTGCATATCATCATAATACTTTAAATTGCTATGGTTTAACCATTGTGGATGCAGGAGCATAGTATATGGTTTATAATGTTTTGAATAGATACCAGTGAGGGAAAAACCCGTTCCGCTAAGCGGCGTGGTCTTACTAGATATCTAACTGGTTTGAGATGGTGGATTATTATTCATACCGGGCTTTATGTCTAACTTGAAGTTTATGTTTTCCCCTTAAACTCTCGGGTGCTCAATTAACTTTGAGTAGTTTGAGAGTTGAGGCTTTCAGGTACCTCATTAGACGAATAAGCTTCTGGAGACGTGCAGGAGGCATGATAGCTATTTAGAGTTCTTTTCTATTTTGATTCCGCTATGTTGTTATTGTAATGGCAAATTTGTTTAATTGCCAATATATATACTATGATCATCCAAGGGGGCATCTTCATATATCGCTCTTGGCGTATGTTGTAATAGTTATATTTTTTCTCTGAATGTGCTTCTCGTATTGGGATTATGTAATGAATTTGAAATGCTTTGAAATAGAATGAGAAATTTGTTTGTTGATTTTAAAATTTTCCATATCCATGTGTTTATGTTATATCAATGTATCTAACATTACTGTATTTGGTCGTCGAGGATTAATAACTATGGATTGTAGCTTTCGTACCCGTTGGTTTTGGGCCTCCTAGCGGGGATGTTACAGCCTTCTCTTGTGCCCTGCAACAAGCCTCACCAAGAACTCAGGCCTCCAATGATGTCATCTACACAACCATAAACAATGGCCGAACATTTCTTATCAACAGAGTAATGCCTGCTTTTCTTTTGTTTGTTACCATAGAAAAATGGAACCCTCAGCAAACTTGCTAGGCCATAGCAGAGTATCTCTCCAACCCACCATCACATAGTTTGTCGCTTACGAGTCAGGCATCGCCTATGACCTCTAAAATGACTAAGGATCACCAGCCATATGACAAGTGCATGTCTCGATATTGGTTATTGGAAAAGAGCACGTTTTAACATTTGAGTCTGATAAGAGCATAATGTTGAGGACAATAACCTATACTAATTCTTCTATGATGACACACTGGTGGTAGAGAGCCTAAAATGAGATGTGTGGACCATTCCTTATAATCCAATGGCTTTGAAGATCTTTGGCGGGAAAGGAATGCATCTAAACCACCCAAAACTTATTCTAAACAGCTATATATTGATCATAGCCGACATTAGCATAATTGTAACATTCCCTATCTAGAGGCCCGAAGCTAAGCGCTACCGATGTTGCAGTCATCCATAGTATTAACTTTCGGTGACCAAATACGGTAATGTTAATGGTATCCATAATATCATAAGCACATGAATATGAAACAAAATCACAGATTTCAAAAGCAACTTTTCTGATTGCATTTCACAAAACATATTTCATAATGCATTACATAATCCCAATCGTTTCCCAGGTTCAAATCAAATATATTTATTGCAAAATACGCTAAGAGCGACATATGAAGATGCCTCCTTGGATGACCAGAGTACTAAGTAGTCATAACTGACTTTATACAACACAACATAATAGAACAACGAAAAAAACTCCTAAATAGCTAGCCATCAGCCTCATTCTCTTCTCCGGAAGCTTTATTCGTCAACCTACTAAACCTGTAAATCCTTAATCCTCAGTCTACTCAAATCAATTTTGAGCACCCTAGAGTTTAAGGGGAAAAACATAAACTTCGAGTCAGACATAAAGCCTGGTGTGAATAATACTACACATCTCAGTTTTTTGATATTAAGTGATACCACGCCTCTTAGCTGAACGGGTTTCCCCTCACTAATATCCTTTTAAAACATATCTTTTGCAAATCATAATCCTACAACCAAAACTGGTTAAAACTGTAAAGCATTATCATGTAAACATACACATCAGGTAACAAATGAACTATCTATCCGAACATTATAGTTTTGTTTGGCTAGCTACTAACCTTTGGCTGACTCGAGCCTACCAGACAATATATACAAATAATCTAACATCTGTTAGATGCCCCTCTTCTGAACGGTCTGTCCCTAACTTGCTTTCTCCAGGTCAACTGAACCTAATGGTTATGCAGGCTCACCAATAACCTACCTCTGTACAAATATATTCCATTTTGTGTAACATCGTTTTAGTCTTACTTGTGACTAAGCCCTACACACTAAAATTTTGGATTAAATTAGCTAGGGGCTAATAGCTAATGTATAGGGTGCGACCCAATACTAGTCTCACCTGGTATACAAATATCTTAGTCATTTTACTTAGGGTAATCTTCCCTTAAATTTCCTTGAAAACCTTTTCTTCTTGAATTGATTTAAACCTTTAAATCATACTTTAAACAAGGAAAATAAATTCTATGCTTTACTCAAATCACCTTGCCATGTTATATATATACCTTACATAAATCATTGTTGATGAAAACATTTTAAACCTTTGAAAGTACCCCTTTCGATTCCATTGAAAGTATCCCTTTCAAAACCAAGTAAACCCTTTATAACCTAAGGCCGAAAGGCCAAAACATTCCTTTTGAAACCATTCATATAAACCTTTCGAAATCATTGAAAAACCTTTCCTTCAAAAGCTATAAAACCTTAGACATCCCATCTTTAAAACACTTAAACATTGCCATTCGAAAACATTGGAAAACCTTTCCTTTCAAACCATTCGAAACCATTGGGGAACCACCCCTTCGAAACCTTTATTAAAACCTTTCGAAAGCATTAAAACATCAAACCTTTCGAAACCATTTGGGTTCAAGTAAAATATGTGAAAAACCTTTCGAAACCATTTAAAACTATCTTCTTCAAAACCTTTGGTTTCTACCTTCAACAGAGCAAAAGGGTCATAAAACATTTAAGTTGAAAGCACTCTTCCGAAAGCAATTCCTAAGTAAAGAAGTGATGGGGTCGAAACCAACCCTTCGAAAGCATTGGAGAAGCGGCTTGGGTTTTAAAACAAAGAAAGCCTTTCGAAGGCATTGCTTGGAAATGTAAGATGCAACAACAAGGGGTTTTGCCCCCTTCGAAAGTATTTACTTAAAACAAAAGGCGCAACCTCTTTCGAAACCTTTCCTTTAAAACAATTTGACCCTATCAGAAGCCAACCAAGTTGAAAGCTAATTAAGTCGAAAGCAAAGCAGGCACATTCTCTTTAAAAACAAAGACATGCTTCGACCCCTTCGGAACCCCTTGAGTCGACTTCATAACTTCCGCCTTAGTCTAATTCGCTACGTACCAAGTATTAATACCAGGCGCATTGGTTTCGACTGAGAAGGAGGTGGAGGTACTAGGTCGGAACCTAGGTGCCGAAAGTGGCGAAACATGCCAAAAGCATGTACAAACTGATTTTAACTTTAAAAATAAATTCTTTTCAACTAACCTGCCTTATTTGTCAAAATATTATTATTTGCTAATTTTTTTTTCTAAAAGAACTGCCAAAATTTCAGAAGTAAGAGATTTACATTATTTACAAAATACCCCCTTCTCCTTTTATAAATATATAAAACATTTAAGTCACATACCTTAAATAATTTTATATATCTATTAAAACACTTAGGAAAATTCTACAAAAATTACAGAAAAGCATTTTTAATACGTTTTCTAACATATAATAATTTCAGACCCACAACATATATTATTTAACCGTAAATAATTTTTAAACCCAAATAATCAATTTCCTCACTAGAAAATTAATATAAAATCCACATTAATTCAGAAAATTATGAAAATTGAAACCCATCTCTAAAATATCATTTTTGATCTAAATCTAAAATAGCAAGGCATTCGGATGTCATTTAATAGGGTTTTTACATCAAAACATATTATAAAAGCTATATGAATAAGCATAAATCATCAACATACATATATAAACATTTAATCATTCAAAAACATGGCATAACCTTACAAAATAACTTGGATTAACCTTAAAACCGAAAACAATAGGAAATATGAGATGTAGTCATTATTCACCTTGGCTTTGAGATTAAGGAGTTGAGATTTGAGTGGATTATGTTGATTTTCTTCTTCCTTTAGCTTTTCTTCCTCTTTTATCTTCTAATAGTGGTCGGCCTCTATTTTAAATTTTGGATTATGAAATGAACGTGTAGTATGAGATACATGAGGGTTTATGGTATATGGTTATGTCTCATTCCTATTTTACCCCTTCTCTATTTCATTTTAACTCATCTTTAGTTCATTTGTTAACATGGCACGGCTACCCCTTATTATTCACAAATCTCAATCCACTAATCATTACATTATTTTATTTTATTTCACTAATTAAATCTCCTAAATATTGTTACTAAAAATTAGGATCGTTACAGACTCCCTTCCTTAAAGAATTTTGTCCTTGAAATTACGATAAGGTACAAACCAATCAATCATAAGGTAATACATACCTTCAAACAAATCAGGATATGCGTCTTTAATCCTGCTCTCAGTCTCCCAAGTAAAGTCTCTCTCATCGTCGCTCCATTGGACTTTCACTAATCTGACCGTCTTGTTTCTAAGCCTCTTATCATCTCTCACAACTATCTGAACTGGCTTTCTAACTATAGTCAAGTCTGGTTCTACTACTAAGCCTCTAACACAGTCGGTGCTATAGTAGACTTCGGATCACTAACACACTTCCTTAGATGAGAAACATTAAAAACATCGTGGACTCATGCCAAACTATTCGGTAACTCTAATCTATATGCGATTTTTCCGATCCTCTCTATAAAAGGAAATGGTCCTACGAATCTCGGTGCCAACTTCCCTGATTTCCCAAATCTAATCACACCCTTCATCGGTGATACCTTAATGAAAACTTGATCTCCAATAGAGAACTCCAAGTCTTTCCATCTTCTATCTACATAACTCTTCTACCTAGACTGAGCATCCTTCATCCTAGCTCGAATCAACTCACTCTTTTCTGTAGCTTCTCTAACTAAATTTGGACCAAGAACCAACATATCCCCGGTCACTAACCAACAAACTGGAGATTTGCATTGTAACATCCCTAATTTTTGATAACATTATTCAAGAGATTTAATTAGATAAATTAAATAGAATAATGTAAATGTTAAGTGATAAGGGGATTGAGATTTGAATAAATAATAAATTAAGTTTGTGCTCAATTAACTAATTAATTGGGATTAAGAATGGGTTATAGGTTAATTAATCTAAATAAGGGTATATTGGAAAATCCGCACATAACCCTTACCCTTATATATATTCCATTCACGTTTCATTTTCTCCATTTCACGTCATTTTGAAAACAAAACAAAAGTGTAAAAGAAGAGGAATTGGCCATAATCAAAGAGAAAAGAGAAGAGAAATCAAAGAAAAGCTAAGGGAATAAATCTCATCCCAATCCAATCTTCTTATCTTAATCAAGGTAAATAATAATTTATATCATCTCTATTTTTTTATGAACATATGTTTTTCGGATTTAAGATTAAATTCATTTCTATAATGATTTGGATGATGATATGCTTGAATTAAAAAAATTTTGATTTAAACAAGAATGTTTAAATAAGATTATATGCGGTTTTAGGGTAAAATCGATTGATATTGATGTTTAAATGCCATGGAAAATTTTTATGTTATGTAAAACATGATTTTGGAGTTGGGTTTTAATTTTGATAATTTTCGAAGCTATGGAAAGATTGCTATGAATTTTCAAAGAAATATATGGTTAATTGGGTCTATAAATTTATTTCAGAAATTATATTGAGAATTTGGGTCTGAAATTTTGATATGTTAGATAACATGATGAAAGTGAATTTCTATAATTTTTGGGGATTTTTCCTAAGTGATTTACTATGAAAATTAAATTATTTTAGAAGAATGACTTATTTGCAATATTGGTTTTGCTTAATGGAAGGGCTTATTTGCTAACTTAACCATAGTTTAGATCTGAAATTAAGCGGCAGTTATTTTGGTAAAGAATTTAAAAAGTTAAGGCAACCAATCACATGTTTACACGTGGCAGGTTAGTTAGATAAAATTTGCTTTAATTGGCATTATCCAGCTTTTACTCAGAAAAGCAGGTTCCGCCTCTAATAGAAGTATCTTTTGACTCAGATCTTCCGCCTTCAATGATGTCGAAACCCCACTAAGCCGAAACTATTACACAAGGTATCACTTAGATGGTACATGGTGAATTGGAGAAATGCAGAAGGTATGGTGTCGAACACATTGCTTTCGATGGAGTCGATACCTTTGTTTGTTTTAAAAAGTGAAGTGTCTACCTTTGTTTTATTAAAGCCTTAAAAGAAGTCGAATCATATGTTTTCGAAAGAGATTTTCTAAATGCATTCGAAGGGGTTGCCATCATCTTATGTTTTAAAGTATAAGCTTTCGAACGGGTTTCTTTATTTATAAAAATAATGCTTTCGAAAGAAGAGGGTCCGACCTAGTCGAAGCTCTACTGCCGTTCTTTTGCCTTTCGAGTATATTGAAGTCATCAATGCCTTCGAAGGGTAGTTTTATTTTAAAGATGTTTTAAGCCACTTCCTAAATGCTTTCGAAAGGGTCCAAGGGTTTCGAAGGCAATGGCTTCGAAAGGGGGTTTTGTGATAACCCTGATTTTTGTGAGTAATTTCATGATTTAACTTAGTTTGTATTTGTTTGAAATTGCATTGAAAAGGTAGAGATAGGAAACTGATTTGCAGATACATAGTTTAAAACATGTACATGTGCACAAGATAGTGCACAAACATGCACAAATTTTTCTGTATGATAAAATAGGCAACAATTAATATATATGATGGGATAAATAAATTACAAATATATATGTAGGCAGAAATGATCAGGTCTTTAAAAAGTTTAGCATAAAGAAAACAAATGTGTATATAGGCAGAAATAGTAAGAAAGAAAAATAAAAGGATTTAGGCAAAAATAAGCATACAAATGTTATACATGTACACAGTCAAATATGGCAGATAGGAAACAAAGCTTGCATGGAAATGGAATGAACCTTTAAATATACACTTTATCCATTTCCAGCAATTCTTTTGCTTAGGGAAATAAGAAGTCATGCATATAACATGACCTGGGGAAAGATTAAAAGAATGAGGCTTATTTCTGAAAATGAAGACAAGGACCACATACCCTCTTATTTTCTTGAATCAAATAAGAAGCAGGCTATGTTTTGTATGGGGTAGAACTGACATTGGGTAAATTCCATAAACCCTAGTAACAGCCAGGATTTATATAAAGAGGCTTGGGGTAGTGAGATCATACCCATTTGCACCTCATCACTTAAGGGAAAAAAATATAAGACATAAACCAGAGGAAAATAGAAGAAGGTAGAAGACTAAAAGGGGTTCATAAAGCTTAGGAAGAAGAAGGATTAAGGTGAGTAACCTTACTGTAAAATTTGGCATTAAGTCCTGAATATTGAGGCAGCCTATTTGAACTAATAATTCATTTTGCAAGTTATGTCCATTTTATGAATTGATGACTTTGGTTTGTTAATGATCTGATTAAGTATAAAACCTCTCACAGTGATTTACCCAAAAAGATAAGAGTCATGGATTCATGTTTTAAATATTTATCTGTGATATGGATTAACTTTGAGATAGTGTGATTTCTTTTTATGAGTTTTCTTCATAAAGTATTTATAAAATCCCAGGATTCATGTGGTAGATATATGGTCTAGAAATGAAAAGAAATATGAGGCTGCAACATTGTGTTGTTTCTTATGTCTCATGTTAACTAAAATAAAGGAAAATGTAGAAGTGCGATGTTTTACATGTGCTAGGCTTCTATGTTTTATGAACTCCCCAAGTCAAAATATACTTATGGTTTAGCAAGATCTGCAAGATTAATAAGGATCTGATTGAACCAGAGGTAAGAGGAGATAACTAGTAAACTATTTATGACCATATGTTTATAACTTGATCCATTAAAACCCATAGGAAAAATAATGTGCTAAGAAATCACATTTGTTTTCATGATTAAATGGTTGCTTCTGAGAACATGACTTACCAATGTCTGGATGATTACATGTTAGTTGAATTGTTTATTTTTCTCTGATTGGATAATGATATGCAGAGGGGATTAGCACAATAGTGAAAAAGGGAAAATTAACACTTAGTAATTTAACTAAGGATTTTGGATCTTAGGGCTACAAAATATAGCTTGGCAAGGGGAACATTGCAAGCTCACATATGGTATGTTTATATCCAGGGGCCTGAGTGTGCTGGGTTAACGGAGAGATGTCCCAGGCAGTGTGTGTTTAAAAAGAGAAAGTAGCTAAAGACCATATTATATTTGATAATGAACTATAGAAATAGGCTCAGGAGAGGCTTGAGCAAAATCCCTGATGGCCAGTAAAATGTGTAAAGGGGGCTTGATGACTAAATTGATGGTTGCTTTGGATGGTTTATGATGTTTTATTGGTGAATCTTATGATTGTTTTCTATGGACTAAACCATTGTGATCATATATAATTTTTTAACACTGATATGAATGCACATGCCTCACAAAAACATGTACAAAGAGGATACTGAGTTTCTTTATTCATACAAAGTACTGGAATATAAATAGAATTGAATAAGATCATGTTTTTCAGTTAGATTATTCATACCAGACAATTAGTCTGACCCTTTTGTGTTTATGCACCATTGGGTGTCTCATATTTGTATGAGGCAGTTCATGGTGATTATGCAGGTAAATAGGAATTTTGTTGATCAGGCTTTGGATGAGTTAACTGCTTAAAGATTTGGATGCTATTTTTAAAAGACTTTGCTGAAGTAAATTAAATATTCATGATGAACTATGTTAAGATATTTTGTTTAAGTTGCTTTGAGAAACCAATGTATTGTTATTTGTTGTTTTGTAAGTGTTGAATTTATATGTATCAGCTGAAACTTATGTATTTTGTTTTGAGAACTGCTTTGCCAAGAAAATGAATTTTAAGCTTCAAGAACAGTTAAGCTATAATAGGAGAAAAATCTGAGAATAAAGGATTTGTGAATTGAATATATATCCAAAGAATTGACATAAAAAAATCCATGTTTAAGTAAAGAAAAATCTGGCAAAAATGTTTTGAGTTGCCTTAGAGAAGAAAACCAAAATAACATGTGTTTTGTTGAGAAATAGTGCAAACTGAATAGGGCTAACATAGCCATTTTATTGGGTCTGGGTTAAGCCAGCACCCAAGAGTTTTAAGTCAAGTTTTCAGACCTGTTTTATAACTCAAGTGTCGGGTAGACTTAGATATTTTGTTAACAAGAAAAATATAAGGTACCTGAATTACCCACTGACACACACATGCACAGGAACATGCGCACACACATGCACAAGCAAAAGCACTGTCTATACAATAATAAAATTATGGAAATTTATGTAAAATGATAAGTCTTGAGACATAAAATCAATAGGTATGCATTAACTCGAATGGACTTTGAAAATCTAGTTTTTAAAAACACTATTGCTATGTAGAGAGTATTTCCTTTAAGTAATACTCAAACAGATTTCTACTTTCAAATTTCTGTACTCTAATTCAAGTAGAAAATGACTTATATATCCTCATATATATAAGTTTAAGATAATTTAAGCAAACCAATATTCTTATTGGCACAAAGATCCTGGATAGAAGAAAATGGGAATTAATTATTTTCTTCATTAAATGGCCACTGTTTAAAAAAAAGAAAGAAAAACAAATTTCAAGTGGGTCATTTCATTTGGTATCAGAGCTATGTTGTTAAATAACATAGAAAAATTTTGTATGAACTTGTTTGCATTGGATGTATGGAAGTGTTGACTACTCTGGATGCTTTGGTTGTTAATGTTTACACTACTAATATCTATTATAACAGAATAGTGATAGATTAAAATAAATTAATCTGTAGAGTATTAGGCAAAACAGACTAACCTAAGTGTTATATCCATAGAGCAATGGTAGGACTCAGACATCAAAATGTAGGAACAAGTGAACCACCCATGGTGAATGTGCAAGAATTCATGAGAGCCATAAGGGATGGAGTAGGCAACAGGCAGGAAAATCCACATGAGGAGCTTTCCAAACTACTCAAGACTTTTACCAATCTTGGAGGCAAAACTTTTGATGGCACAGAAGGAGTTATGGGAGTTCAAAATTGGCTCAGAATTATGGAAAGAATCTTTGCAGACATGCAAGTTGAGGACCAAAGGAAGAGGCAGATTGCATCCAGGCAATTGAGAGGAGCAGCTTTGGATTGGTGGGAGGTTATCATAGCTGGAAGACCTGAAGGAGAAGTGACATGGGATCAATTTAAAGCAATGTTGGAAGGTAGATTTGTCCCTGCATCAGCCAAGGAATCTTTGCTAGAGGAATTTATCAAATTAAGGCAAGGGGCTATGAGTGCCACTGAGTACACTCAGAAGTTTGAATCATTGGCAAAGTATGGTGCAGTACTCATCACCACTAAGGAGGCTAATAATGGAAGGTATATTCAAGGGTTGAACCCTAGCCTTAGTAGAGCCATGCTACCATACAAGGACAAGACTTTTGATCAAGTTTTGGATTTGACTCTGAGCATTGAACAACATGATAAAGCTAGAGAGAATTTCAGGGCATTCAAGAATAATCAAAACAAGAAGGGAAAGGGTAAATTTCACCCTTATGATAAGAAGAAAACAGACATAGCTTCCACCAAGAAACCAGAAGAAGTCAGGGCTACTGAAGTTAAGAAGAAGATCACTTGTTATAACTATGGCTAAGAGGGGCATATGAAGAATAGATGCACAAATGTTAGGCCTGCATCCTTCAATTGTCACCATTGTGGGAAGGAAGGTCACATAAAGAGGAATTGTCCAGATTTTAAGCAAGGAAAATTAGGGGCTTTGGAAGGAAAAAGGCAAGGCAGCTGAGGGATTAGGTGTTGAAAAGCATGGTCAAGTTGAAGGTACTTTGCTTATTCACTCAATACCTTTTGCAGTAGTGTATGATACTGGGGCTACACACTCATTGATCTCTCATGATATTGCACAACAATTAAAACTGAATTGTATGATTGTTGATAAGCCACTGTTAATTAGAAGCCCTATAGGTAGTTCATGTGTTCTGGGTATGATATGTATGCAACTAGGATTAAATATAGAAGGACATGTATTTGAGTCAGACCTATATGTGTTGCAATATCCGGGCATAGGGATTATTTTAGGAGTTGATTGGTTGAGTAGATATAAGGCTATCATAAATATGGAGACATCAACCATATCATTGAATGTTTCTGATGGACAAAGAATAGTTATTCTCTATGAGGCAAACAAGAATAGAAGTATAGCCAACCTTTCTACATTGTCTAATGAAAAACCCATGCCTGCATTAGAAGAAATCCCCATAGTGAATCAATATGATGATGTGTTTGGTGAAGTAAGAGGAGTTCCAAACCACAGACCAGTTGAGTTTTCAATCAAAATAATTCCAGGAGCTAGCCCAGTAGTTAAAAGACCAACTAGAATGGGGCCTAAGGAGTTGATGGAGCTGAAAAGGCAATTGGTTGAACTAGAAGAAAAAGGTTTTATTAAACCCAGTAGCTCATCATGGGGAGCACCAGTAGTCTTTGTTATGAAACAAGATGGATCCCTTAGGTTATGTATTGACTATAGGGAATTAAATAAAGTCACAGTAAAAAATAAATACCCCTTACCAAGAATTGATGATCTCTTTGATCAATTGAGTGGTGCAAAAATATTTTCTAGGCTTGATTTAGCTTCAGGCATTCATCAGATGAAAGTAGAAGAGGAATGTATTAAGTATACGGCCTTTAACACCAGATATGGACTTTATGAATTTTTAGTAATGCCATTTGGCTTGACAAATGCTCCTTCCTATTTTGTTGATTTGATGAATAGGATTTTTAAAGAATACTTGGATAAGTTTGTATTGATATTTATTGATGATATACTAATTTATTCTAAGTCAGTTAGAGAGCATGAAAATCATTTACATCTAGTATTTGAGAAACTGAGGCAGGAAGACTTAAAAGCAAAGTTTTCAAAATGCACTTTTTGGCAAAATGAAGTGAATTTCCTAGGCCATATTATATCAGAAAAAGGAATATCTGTAGATTCCAATAAAGTCATTGTTGTGCAAGCTTGGAAAAGGCCTACTAATGTCACTGAAGTCAGATCATTCATGGGAATGGCTGGTTACTATAGGAGATTTATAAAAGATTTTGCAAAAATCTCAATTCCATTAACCAGGTTGACTAGGAAAAATCAAGTGTTTACTTGGACTGAAGAGTGTGAGAAAGCCTTTGGAAAATTAAAGGAAGCACTAGTACAAGCTCCAATTCTTAAAGTACCTGAAGGAAATGAGAACTTGGTGGTGTATACTGATGCAAGTGGACAAGGGCTTGGGGCAGTATTGATGCAACAACATCAAGTGATAGCTTATGCTTCTAGGCAGTTGAAATCAAGTGAGGTAAAGTATGCTACTCATGACCTTGAATTGGCTGCTATAGTGTATGCTCTTAATTTATGGAGACACTACTTGTTAGGAGCAATATTTGAAGTCTATACAGACCATAAATCACTTAAATATTTGTTTTCACAAAAAGAATTAAATATGAGGCAGCAAAGATGGATTGAACTCTTAGCCTCATATGATTTTGAAATATTGTACACACCTGGTAAGGCTAATAAAGTAGCAGATGCCCTAAATAGACAACATGCTAAATTGGCTAGATTAATGATAGAAGAGTTTAACACTTTATCATTATTAATTGATTCAGAAGTAGAAAGTGATAACATAGAAAATATGAGCTTATGCAGTGGGAATGTAGAAATGGGAAAATTAAGTTTCATTACTCTGGGATCAGAATTGAAGAATAAAGTTGTAGAGCTACAAGACCAAGATCCATTTTTATTTGAAAAGAAAACTCAGATATTAAATGGTAAGGCAGTGGAAGGTTTTCAGTTGAATGATCAAGGCAATTTGAAGAAAGGAAAAAGATTATGTGTTCCAGCAGTTGATGAGTTGAAGCAAGAAATCTTGGATGCTTACCACAAAAGAAAATATACTATACACCTAGGAAGCACAAGAATGTATCACAACCTCAAGAGAGATTATTGGTGGAGTGGTATGAAGAGTGCAGTGGCAACCTATGTATCCAAATGTATGGTTTGCCAACAGGTGAAGGCTGAGTATCAAAAACCCTCAGGAATGCTTCAAACTTTGCAAATACCACAATGGAAATGTGAAGACATATCAATGGATTTCATTGATGGTTTGCCTAGAACTAGGAGGGGAAATGATAGTATTTGGGTAGTGGTTGATAGGTTAACCAAGTCAGCCCACTTTATACCAGTGAAATCAGAAAGAAATGCAAATACACTAGCCCAGTTGTTTATTAAAGAAGTAGTCATATTGCATGGTATCCCAAAGACTATAGTAAGTGATAGAGATACCATCTTCACTTCAAAGTTTTGACAGAGTTTTCACAAGGCAATGGGGACTGATTTATGCTTAAGCACAGCATACCATCCTCAATTTGATGGCCAAACAGAAATTGTGAACAAATTGCTTGGAGACATGTTAAGAGCTTGTGTACTGGATTGGGGAGGAAGTTGGGAGGATCATATCTTTTTAGCCGAATTTGCATACAACAATAGCCATCATAGTAGCATAGGCATGGCACCCTTTGAAGCTCTTTATGGGAGACTATGTTTATCACCCTCAAGTTGGCTTGAATCTAGGGAAAAAGTGGTCTTAGGACCAGAAAATGTGAAGGAGACTTCTGAAAAGATAGCTTTGATCAGAAAAAGAATTGCTTCTGCCCAAGATAGGCAAAAGAAATATGCAGATCAAAGAAGGAAGGCAGTACAATATGATGTTGGAGATTATGTTTTTATCAAAATATCACCCATGAAAAAGGTTCTAAGGTTTGGGAAACAAGGAAAGTTGATTCCTAGATATATAGGGCCATATAAAATATTAGAAAGAATAGGAACAGTAGCCTATAAGCTAGAGTTGCCAGAAGAAATGAGAGCAATGCATGATGTTTTTCATGTGTCTCAACTTAGAAGATGGGTTCATGATAAGGAGGCAATCCTAGAATCCTCTAAGGATGTGCAGATTGACCCTAGAACTATCTATGAAAAGGAGCCAGTGGGCATAGTTTCTAGAGAAACCAAGAAATTGAGAAACAAAGAAATTAAATTAGTGAAAGTGCAATGGAGTCTTGACCCAAATGATTGCACATGGGAAGTGGAAGATAAAATCAGAAATGATTATCCACAACTGTTTGATTAAATAAAAGGTAAATTTATTTATATTGATGAATGTTTTGATTGAAATATGCATTACGATTTTTGTTTTAATATGCATAGTGTTTAAATAAGTGATTGGCTTGAGAATGGTTTTGAGATCAGAAAATTGATTTTTCTGGAGAAATGGTACTTAAGTTAAGTATGAAAGAATTGTGGGACACAATTCATAAAAGGAGGGGTATATGTGATAAACCTGATTTTTGTGAGTAATTTCATGATTTAACTTAGTTTGTATTTGTTTGAAATTGCATTGAAAAGGTAGAGATAGGAAACTGATTTGCAGATACATAGTTTAAAACATGTACATGTGCACAAGATAGTGCACAAACATGCACACATTTTTCTGTGTGATAAAATAGGCAACAATTAATATATATGATGGGATAAATAAATTACAAATATATATGTAGGCAGAAATGATCAGGTCTTTAAAAAGTTTAGCATAAAGAAAACAAATGTGTATATAGGCAGAAATAGTAAGAAAGAAAAATAAAAAGACTTAGGAAAAAATAAGCATACAAATGTTATACCTGTACACAGTCAAATATGGCAGATAGGAAACAAAGCATGCATGGAAATGGAATGAACCTTTAAATATACACTTTATCCATTTCCAGCAATTCTTTTGCTTAGGGAAATAAGAACATATAACATGATCCGGGGAAAGATTAAAAGAATGAGGCTTATTTATGAAAATGAAGACAAGGACCACATACCCTCTTATTTTCTTGAATCAAATAAGAGGCAGGCTATGTTTTGTATGGGGTAGAACTGACATTGGTTAAATTCCATAAACCCTAGTAACAGCCAAGATTTGTATTAAGAGGCTTGGGGTAGTGAGATCATACCCATTTGCTCCTCATCACTTAAGGAAAAAAAATATAAGACATAAACCAGAGAAAAATAGAAGAAGGTAGAAGACTAAAAGGGGTTCATAAAGCTTAGGAAGAAGAAGGATTAAGGTGAGTAACCTCACTGAAAACTTTGGCATTAAGTCCTGAATATTGAGGCAGCCTATTTGAACTAATAATTCATTTTGCAAGTTATGTCCATTTTATGAATTGATGACTTTGGTTTGTTAATGATCTGTTTAAGTATAAAAACTCTCACAGTGATTTACCCAAAAAGATAAGAGTCATGGATTCATGTTTTAAATATTTATTTGTGATATGGATTAACTCTGAGATAGAGTAATTTCTTTTTATGAGTTCTCTTCATAAAGTATTTAAAAATCCCAGGATTCATGTGGTAGATATATGGTCTAGAAATGAAAAGAAATATGAGGCTGCAACATTGTGTTGTTGCTTATGTCTCATGTTAACTAAAATAAATGAAAATGTAGAAGTGCAATGTTTTACATGTGCTGAGCTTCTATGTTTTATGAACTCCCCAAGTCAAAATATACTTATGGTTTAGCCAGATCTGCAAGATTAATAAGGATCTGATTGAACCAGAGGTAAGAGGAGATAACTAGTAAACTATTTATGACCATATGTTTATAACTTGATCCATTAAAACCCATAGGCAAAATAATGTGCTAAGAAATCACATCTGTTTTCATGATTAAATGGTTGCTTCTGAGAACATGACTTACCAATGTCTGGATGATTACATGTTAGTTGAATTGTTTATTTTTCTCTGATTGGATAATGATATGCAGAGGGGATTAGCACAATTGTGAAAAAGGGAAAATTAACACTTAGTAATTTAACTAAGGATTTTGGATCTTAGGGCTACAAAATATAGCTTGGCAAGGGGAACATTGCAAGCTCACACATGGTATGTTTATACCCAAGGGCCTGAGTGTGATGGGTTAATGGAGAGATGTCCCAGGCAGTGTGTGTTTAAAAAGAGAAAGTAGCTAAAGACCACATTATATTTGATAATGAACTATAGAAATAGGCTCAGGAGAGGTTGGGCAAAATCCCTGATGGCCAGTAAAATGTGTAAAGGGGGCTTGATGACTGAATTGATGGTTGCTTTGGATGTTTTATGATGTTTTATTGGTGAATCTTATGATTGTTTTCTATGAACTAAACCATTGTGATCATATATAATTTGTTTAACACTGATATGAATGCACATGCCTCACAAAAACATGTACAAAGAGGATACTGAGTTTCTTTATTCATACAAAGTACCAGAATATAAATAGAATTGAATAAGATCATGTTTTCAGTTAGATTATTCATACCAGACAATTAGTCTGACCCTTTTGTGTTTATGCACCATTGGGTGTCTCATATTTGTATGAGGCAGTTCATGGTGATTATGCAGGTAAATAGGAATTTTGTTGATCAGGCTTTGGATGAGTTAACTGCTTAAAGATTTGGATGCTATTTTTAAAAGACTTTGCTGAAGTAAATTAAATATTCATGATGAACTATGTTAAGATATTTTGTTTAAGTTGCTTTGAGAAACCAATGTATTGTTATTTGCTGTTTTGTAAGTGTTGAATTTATATGTATCAGCTGGAACTTATGTATTTTGTTTTGAAAACTGCTTTGCTAAGAAAATGAATTTTAAGCTTCAAGAACAGTTAGGCTATAATGGTAGAAAAATCTGAGAAAAAAGGATATGTGAATTGAATATATATCCAAAGAATTGACATAAAAAAATCCATGTTTAAGTAAAGAAAAATCTGGCAAAAAGGTTTTGAGTTGCCTTAGAGAAGAAAACCAAAATAACATGTGTTTTGTTGAGAAATAGTGCAAACTGAATAGGGCTAACATAGCCATTTTATTGGGTCTTTGTTAAGCCAGCACTCAAGAGTTTTAAGTCAAGTTTTCAGACCTATTTTATAACTCAAGTGTAGGGTAGACTCAGATATTTTGTTAACAAGAAAAATATTAGGTACCAGAATTACCCACTGACACACACATGCACAGGAACATGCACACACACATGCACAAGCAAAAGCACTGTCTATACAGTAATAAAATTATGGAAATTTATGTAAAATGATAAGTCTTGAGACATAAAATCAATAGGTATGCATTAACTCGAATAGATTTTGAAAATCTAGTTTTTAGAAACACTATTGTTATGTAGAGAGTATTTCCTTTAAGTAATACTCAAACAGATTTCTACTTTCAAATTTATGTACTCTGATTAAAGTAGAAAATGACTTATATATCCTCATATATATAAGTTTAAGATAATTTAAGCAAACCAATATTCTTATTGGCACAAAGATCCTGGATAGAAGAAACTGGGAATTAAATATTTTCTTGATTAAATGGCCACTGTTTAAAAAATAGAAAAAAAATATTTCAAGTGGGTCATTTCAGGTTTCGACGCTATCCTTCAATGTTTTGTTTAAATGATTTGAAGATTTCGAAAGGGATGGTGCCGACGCCATCAAGTTTTCCCTAATACTTTTATATGAAAATGAATGGATTCGAAAGAGATACTTTCATTTATATTCACTTTGACCCAAATGATATTTTTAAATATAATCCCAATGGTTTCGAAAGGGGGGCTTTCAATGATTTTGGAAGGGATACTTCCAATGGTTTCGAAAGGGGGACTTTCAATGATTTCGGAAGGGATACTTCCAATGGTTTCGAAAGAGGGACTTTCAATGGTTTCGGAAGGGATACTTCCAAAGGTTTCGAAATGGGTACTTTCAATGGTTTCAAAGCTATGCTTCTAAGAGTTAATAACTAGTACTTTATTACATTCGGAAGGTTTCGAAAGAGAGGTTTTAAAGTGTTTCGAAAGGCAGGGGCCTAATGTTTTGAAAAGAGATTTATGTACTTTCGAAGGAGGTTATCCAGTGAGGTTGAAAGCAAGGTTTTGTAGGTTTCAAAAGCCTTAGTTTTTCAAAAAAAAAACCCAATCTCATTTTAAAAGAAAACCATGGGATAAATAAATAAAGTGTTTTAAAAAGGAGTTTTTGAAGAAGTTTTCTTTGATTAAAAGTTTAAAGGGATTAACCAAGTTATTGTATTTGCTTCTTCATGTATGTATATATTCACATTGTAATGTACCCATAACTGTATTTTGGGGAAGGGCAGAATAACCAGCTAGGTTGACCCAGTAGTGAATATAAATTAAGTTAACTCCTAAATGAGTAGAATTGCATTCAGGAGGTCTGGAAGACAAGAATATAGGATGCTAAAATATTAAAGGAAGATATTGGCAGGGTCCAATAGGTTCTCAGTAAGCCCATGAAAACTGTATATTGGAAAAGATATTGGCAGGGGCCAATGGTTTCATAGTAAGCCCATGAAAACTATGTATAAAAGGAAATGTCAGAAAGACAGGTTCATAGTTAGCCCATGAAAACTATGATTTGATATTGGCAGGAGCCAATAGGTTTATAGTGAACCTATGAAAACTATATCCGGATTAAAATATTATCAAATGTCAATAGGTTCCTAGTCAGCCCATGAAAACTAGGATAAGAATAAAAGATATTGGAGTTACCAATAGGTTCCTATTCAATCCATGAAAACTAGGATAAGTGTAAAGATATTGGAGTTACCAATAGGTTCTTAATGATCCCATGAAAACTATGTAATTAGACAGGGAGTCCTTAAACATTTTACCGGTTATTAGTCAGCTCATGAAAACTATTAGGTTAATAGTAACCATAGAAACTATAACTGTGACAGATAGTCAAAATTAATGGGGATGAGTAATCCAGAATTGATTCACTTGTTTTGCATATCATCATATCATATTGTTTTGAATTGTTTTAACCATTGTGGATGCAGGAGCACAGTATATGGTTTTATAAAGGTCTTAAGATACTAGTCAGGGGAAAACCCATTCTGCTAAGTGGCATGGTCTCACTACATATCAAAATGGTTTGAGATGGCAGATTATTATTCATACCAGGCTTTATGTCTGACTCAAAGTTTATGTTTTCCCCTTAAACTCTCGGGTACTCAATTGATTTTTAGTAGTTTCATAGTTGAGGTTTTCAAGTACCTCATTAGACGAATAAAGCTTTCAGAGACATGCAGGAGGCATGATAGATATCTAGAGTTCTCTTTTATTTTGATTTCGCCATGTAGTTTCTAATGGAAAATTTATTAAATTTCCTACATATACTCTGATCATCCAAGGGGGCATCTTTATACGTCGCTCCTGGCATATGTGGTAATAAATATTTTTTCTCTAAAAGTGGCTAACGATTGTGGGATTATGTAATGAATTGGAAACGTTTTGAAATGGAATATGATCTTGTTTGATGTTTTAATTTTTTTTTTCATATTCATGTGTTTCTTTGTATCAATGTATCTAACATCGCCGTATTTGGTCATCGAGGATTAATAACTATGGATGACTGAAGCATTTGTAGCCGTTAGTTTTGGATCTCAAAGTAGGGGGATGTTACATGCATGGTCATCCATACAAAGCTTCAAATGATGCCATCCCTATTCTAGTCTGATAATAGTTGTTATATGAAAACTCAACTAAGTGTAGATGGTCTTCCCATGATCCTCAAAAATCTAGCACACAAGCTCGTAACAAATTCTCCAAGACTTTGTTAACTCTTTCCATTTGCTCATCGGTCTGTGGATGGTAAGCGGTACTCATCTTGAGCTTGGTACCTAAAATACCTTGTAGACTCTTCCAGAACTCGCTAGTGAACAAAGAATCTCTATCACTTACTATACTACCAGGAATTCCATGAAGTCTAACTATATTCTTCATAATAACTTAGCTAAAACAGGTGTTGTCCTAGTTGACTTAACTGGAATGAAATGGGCACTCTTGGTTAATCTGTCCACTATGACCTATATACTTTCATTTCCTCTATTAGATCTTGGCAACCCGTCTATAAACTCCATAGAAATAGAATCCCACTTCCATACTGGAATATCCAATTGCTGAAGCAATCCACTTGGCTTTTGATGTTCGGCCTTTACCTATTGGCGGTTCAAACATTGCTTCACCCATAGGCGTACATCCCTCTTCATACCTTCCCAGAAGAAACTCCGGTTCATGTCGTGATACATCTTAGTTCCTCCCGAATGAATGGTGAACTTTGAATGATGGCATTCTTCCAAGACTTCCTTCCTTATGTCTTCCACATTTTGAACACATAACCTACCTTTCTTTCTCAACCACCCATTCTGGTCAAGGCTGAAATCCTTCAAGTCATCGCTCTCTGTTCCATCCCTTAAATTCCTACTCTGCTCATCTAATACTGGATCCTCCATCTGTTTAGAAGCAATCCTTTCAATTATCATCGGTCGAACTTATAAACATGACAACATAGCAGTATCCTTACTAGATCTAGCTTCAGATCTCCACTGTACACTACATGTCGTCAACGCTTCCAAATCTTTCCACTTAGCTATCATTGCCAATACTGCATTCTGATGCTTTCTGCTAAGCGCATCTGCAACCTTATTACTTTACCTTGGTGTGTACTCAATTCCAAAGTCATAAGCAACAATAAACTCTAACCATCTCTGCTGTCTCATTTCAGCTCTTTCTGAGAGAACAAATACTTCAATGACTTATGATTTGTATAAAGCTCAAACCTCTCTCCCAAAAGGTAATGTCTCCACACCTTCAATGCAAATATAACCGCAGCTAATTCCAAATCATGCGTTGGATATCTGACCTCATGCGGTCAAAGCTATCAAGAAGCATAGGAAATCACTTTACCTTTTTGCATTAACACAGCTCCTAATCCAGTTCCACATGCAAATGTTATACTACCAAATCCTGATTCCCTTCTGGAACTACTAGTACAAGTGCATGAGTCAATAAGTGGTTCAATCTCTAGAATGCTTCCTTACACATATTGGTCCAAACAAACTTCACATCCTTTCACGTTAGCTTGGTCATCGGTGCTACTATCCACGAAAAATCCTTAATTAACCTCCTATAGTATCCAGCCAATCCAAGAAAACTCTTTATCTCAATCACTATCTCTGGTCTCTTCCAATTATTCATCGCTTCAATCTTCGTCGGATCTACAGACAACCCTTTCTCTAAGACTACATGACCAAGAAACTTCACTTCCTTCTTCCAAAAATGACACTTTGAAAACTTCGCCTTCAGCTGATGCTGCCTCAATGTCTCAAGCACCACTCTAAGATGAACTTCATTCTCCTTTTCATCCTTAGAGTATATCAAAATATCATCCTTAAAAACCAACATGAACCTATCCAAGTGCTTTCGGAAGATTCAATTCATCAAATCCACAAGGAATGCTAGCACATTAGTTAGTCTGAACGTCATCACTAACCATTCATACGATCCAGATCTAGTTCTAAACGCCGTTAAAGGAATACTATCCTTTGCTACTCTAAGCTGATGGAAACCTGTTGCTAAATCCAACTGAGAAAATACGTTGGCTCCACTCAACTGATCGAACAAATCATCAATTCTAGGCAACGGATATCGATTCTTTATCGTCTTCTCATTCAACTTACGATAATCGATACATAACCTCAACCATCCGTCCGGCTTCTTAGCAAACACTACGCCTGCTCCCCAAGGTGAACTACTAGGTCTGATAAAATTCTTGCCTTCCATATCTACCAACTGCACCTTCAGCTCTCTCATCTCTGTAGGTGTCATCCTACTTGACGGTCTACTCACCGGTTCTGCACCAGGCACTAAATCTATTCGAAACTCAATGGCTCATTTTGGCGGCAATCCTATTATAGGTTCAAAAACATTTGCAAATTCTCTAACCACGAAAACTCGATCGAACTCGTCTTCTACCTCCACAACACCCAACAAAATATTCACCTCGCAACTAGGATTTTCTATGGTATATATAATCCGATCACTACAATCAGGGTGACTAAGCGATATTTTCCTATCATGGCAAAATATCCTAGCATCGTACTTACTTAACCAATCCATACCCAAAAAAATCCGAACCCTACGAAGTCAAACACATGCAAACTACAGACAAAGATATGACCTAACAATTCAAACTCTAGGTGGTCACACTTCATCCCAAGTGTCGCATACCTTCCTATCGAATTTGCAACCCTTAAAGAAGTAACTAAGTATGAGGGTTCTAGGTTAAACTTATCTACCAAACAATGAGATATAAAAGAATGCGATACACCATTATCAAACAGAGCACTAATAGATATACCATGGATCTGAAGCGTACCTCCCAACACTGCCTTTCCTTTTTCCTCTGTCGTTGGCCTCGAAGCGCTGGCTCCAATGAAAACACCTTTCCTTTCCCGACCTTAGCAGGCTCTTTGCACTGGTTCTTGTAATGACTAAGTGTTATTTTTGACCACCGGAGCTTCCTGAACTCCTCCTACAGCATTTTATCCAACCACTCCAGCAGCAACACTCGCCTGCATCATATTCATAAAAAACTAAAACATAGCTCCCATACCAACTTGCGGGACTCCAGCAACCACATTTCCTGCTTGTGCCTGACCTTGTTTCCTTCTCGTATTTGGTCTGGCGTTACCATTTTTGTGCTGCTTCCCCCCAAGATTCACTCTTCCACTTCTAGCATCCATATCTGTATTCAAGCCTTGTAAGATACAAAAGAATAGCCTAAGAGAGATAAGAAAATAGAGATATAGCGTATGTTTGCACAAAAAATGGACAAACACCTCAAAGTTGTATGATTTAGTAGATCTTATGTTGTTCTTAGCGATTTGAGTGATTTATGCAAATACGTAAAAAAACAGGGACTAAACTGTAAAAAGACACGCAGATTTATAGTGGTTCAGCCAGAATTTGCCTACGTCCACTTTATATGTTATTTCTCTTCTCTTGTTTTGATTACAAGTACAAAGCTTTGATATAAGTAAAAGAAAGTTGTTTGAAAGTTCTCTCCGTGCTTGAGCTCTCAAAACTTGTCCCCCATTGTTGTACCCCTGCCCCTCTATTTATAGAGTGAGGTTGGGGGCAGGGGTCTTGGATGTATACAGCTGCTGGTGGGCCTGGGCTGAAGTGATCTGTCCTGGCAGTCTGGTTCGGCATCCTCTTGGTTTGGTCATGAGGTGGTTCGGTGATAGGTGGAGAGGTTTTGGTCCGGTTGTATTTGGTTCGGTGGTAGCTTGGATCGGTGGAGAGGAGTTTATTCGGTAGAGCTTCGTCCGGTAGTGGGAGCGTAGCCTGGTTCGGTGTTGAATCGGTCGGTGACGGATGGAGATGGTTTTGGTCGGTCTTGGTTTGGTCCGGTGAAGTATGGAGTTGGCTCGGCCTGGATTCGGATGTGGCTGGTTCGGTCGAAATCATATACAACACTTGCCCCCCCAAAGTAGGGCGTGTGCGTGCGCATGTCCTGCTTTGTTTTTCGACAATCCTATTTTACCATCTTCATCCGGTTCCCACTACCGAATCATCTGATCCGATATTCTGCTTTCGCTTATAAGTAGGGGACTAGGACCTCCGTTTTTTCTATCTGCCGAATCGTTTCGAAAGTATTAGCCGAATCAAGCCTCTAGCCGAATCAAGTGAGAGTTTTAGCCGAACCAAGTCCTTAGCCGAATCACCCAAGGTTTTTAGCCGGACCGAGTTTTTAGCCGAATCAGGTACTATTCCTTTTGCCGAATGTGTTTTCGTATCGTACTTCCGAATGGACTGATGTGTTTATATGCCGAATGAACCTGTTACTTGTTGATGATGATTGAATGCCGAATGAACATGCATTCGTATGCTGATTGAATATGACTTTTACATTTTGAATTTACATGTAAAATCCCATACTGCAATGTTTGTGTGTTCTAACGATATACTTTTCCCATGTTTGCAGATAAATGTCTCGAAAGGCAGAAACTCGATCAGACAAAAAGAAATCCGGGGGCGAAGGAGGTTCCTCGGCCGTGCCCCCAGCTCAATCAGGATCGGAGCGTCATAGGCCCGCCCCAAGGTCATTAGTGGATGGATATGGTCCCCAGGAGCTACTGGATTCCCCGCCTGACTGCTTTCCTAGCTCTCTCAAAGAGGAGCAGCTCGATGTTATATCTCGTTCCTTTGGGATCGATAGAGCCCTCATGCTGCTGCCGGGCCCAGGAGTCATGCCATACAATCCTCCCGAAGGATACTTTGCTTATAGTAGGTACCATTGTATGTGTGGTGCTATCCCGCCTCTCAATGCTTGGGTAGTCAGCTTCCTCACGTATCTAAAGGTGGCCCCATTCCAGCTTCAGCCCAACTCTTATGCCATACTGGTGAGCCTTTTCGTTATTTTTTGGAGGAAGTATGGTCGCGCTCCCTCCAACCGGGAGATCCGGTACTTGTATAATTTAAGGGGCTATAAGAAGGGGTCCCCATATATTAGCTTGGAGTCAGCTGTGACCTTCAAGCCGGTCTTGGACCTGTACTCTAAATTCAGCATGTTAAAGAAAGAGTGGTTCTTTGTTAGGGACGACTCCGTCTCCATCCGGCGCTTTACCTCTGGATGTAAGTTGATGCTTTTACTTATAATTTTTATTCCGATTGCGATGCGTCTTCTCATACTTTCTCATTTTTGCTAGCGACAGGTGGCTTTCCGGTTGTGGAGACTGACCGCCTGGTTCAGACAGCGGCTGAGATAGAAGCCATTCTTGGGAAATATAGATCATCTGCCTTCTTGATTAGAAATGCGATTCTTCTGGAATATAACTTAATCCTTCCGCAGCAGTCTGTAGTTAAGCTGAGGGAAACGGCGGAGGAGAGGGCGGCTGCTCAGACCAAGGAAGGTGTTACGGCAGAGAGTAGCAAGAGGAAACCTTTCACAAAACCTCCAGCTGTCGGAGGTAAGAAACTCAAGAAATCGGACGGTCCCTCCCCCAGCAATTGTCCACTTACCCGGGAGGAGGAAGACATAGAGGAGGAAAGAGGCGAGGGTGGAGATGGTCGGGATGGTGACAAAGGTGGCGATGGCATCGGGGCCCTACTTCCTGGGCAAGCGGGCGAGATTCAGGAGTGGACGGATGATGCGTTCCACCAGGCTTTTGAGGGGTTGGATGAGGATCCGGCTTTGGCAGAGAAGACCGGGAAGGCGGACAAAGCCGGGACTGGTGCAAGTGAGTCTTCTCCGACCATTCCAGCCAAGGTGGCTCCGACGACTCAAGGTGAACTCTTGACTCCTGCATGCTTCATTAATGATAGGGACTTAGGAATATTTTATGACCCGCTCCCGTCCTGGAATGAAATCCAGGACTTATTGCAGTATCCCACTCCTCCCCAGGGTTTGTACAACCACAGCTGTGTTTCTTTTCTTTTTTTTTTAACTTGTAATTTACCGCGTTTCTCGAATCGTATAGTAATGTAAGATTGTGACACTTGTTCTTTATATCAGGAGCAGGCAAGACGTCCAAAGCTTCAGACCTCCGACACAGGCTTGAGCAATATAAACTTTCCAAAATTTCTGCTAAGCCGAAGCCCTCAACCCAACGCTCCGGGGATGTAGTCGGCTACCGTCCTCTTCTTGGGGTCATCGAAGAGGGTATTCAGCAGAGGAAGAGGAGTCATCCTTTATCCGAAACTTCGCCCGGTCCTCAGCCTCCGGCTCAGCCTATTCATGACATTACTGAGGAGGGTAGCGAGTTTGCACCTTCTCCGCACCCGTCCGGAAACCCTTCTGTTATTCATATCGACCGTCCCGACTTGGCCCGTAATCCATTTGCGGGTCATCCTGATCTGGACCCAAGTTCTCATGATATTACTTTTGACGAAGTCACTGGTGAACACCTTCTCCCCCGTAACCCCATGGTACGAGTACTTGATGAAGCCAAGTCCTTAGATCTCGATCTACTCACTACTCGTATAGTCACTATGGGAGACGAGGCCAAGGCTAATATTGATCGGGTGGCAGAGGAGACCAAGAAGCTGATGGGGCATCATGCTCGGCTGGTTAAGGCCGGAGAGGAGATTGGGAGCGCCAATATCCGACTTCGATTGGTGGTTTCGGATCAGGCCAAACAACTTGCGGATCAGGCTATTCAGATTTCTCAGCATGAGGCTGCTACTGGGCGACTAAGGAAAACCATGGAAGAGGCCAGTCGGGTCGAATTGCGGAAAATGGAAGCTACCTGCAAAGAGCGGATTGACATGGCTATTGCCACGGTGGATGAGGTTCGGAGAGCGGATCTCGAGCAGGTGGAGGAATTGTCCGAGAAACTTGAGGCTGAAGAGCTTGCTCAAGCTAAGTTGAGGGAAGAGATGGAGGTGATGCGGAGGTCCCTTCAGGCTGATTGCTCGAGATACAGATTGGAGAGAGATGCTGCCGTCGAAAGGTTGTCGGCTTCCGATGCCCGGATGAGGGAGTTTGAGGAGAATGAGGGAATGATGGATGACATGCTCCAGGACATGTATTTCCGGACTTGGAAGCAGGGCAATCTCTCTTGGATGGATGATTATCCCAGGGTCATGGCCAAGATCTATCTTCGGGCTTTGGAGGAGGCTAAGGCTGATGCAGATAAAGAAGGTGGAACGGTCTTCAGTATGGATGTGGTCACTGCCCAGTTCACCAAGGAGGAGAAAGTGGCGGTAAAGGAGGGTATGCGGCTGCTTGCTGCTGAGGAGGCAGGTGTGCAGGTAGAGGATGACGACCAGGATGGTCAAGAAGCAGGTGCTGGTAAGTCTTCCTTTCTAGCCTTTCCGTTAACTTGGTTACTTATCACTAATGAATCCTTTTTATGACCGGACAGGCGGGCAACAGAGCAAGGACAAGACTTCGACGCACCCGGCTCCCTGATTAGACCTGGAAAATTCTTTTTGTAGGCTTGGCATTGCTGTATCTGTTAGTCTTAAGACAGTAGAGTAACTTCTAAGTTGTAATTCTTGCTACTTGTAATAATCAACATTATTCTTGACGTGTAATTTTTTAACTTAAGCTGATTTTGTCGTTTCTTGAATATTTGTTGCTATTTCGACATATCGTATGAGAAATGTAGCTATGTATATTCTTGTAATTAAATTGTGTTTGATGTTAGACTCTGGTTCTACACCATAATTTTATGACTTGCAATATTAGCGTGTGGTGTGAACAAATTATGGTCATGTATTTGTACATAAAAGAAGAAAATACCGCCTTTCATGTTTTAATCGTAGATGGCAGTCTTGAATATCTTGTAGGACCGAGCATGGAATGTAGTCGAATGTCCTGCCACTATGAGTCCCTACACCCATTGGCGAGTATCTCCTACTCTATATCATGTACTTTAGGGATTGTTATAGGGGATAGAAAAAAAAGCTTTTTAAGTAAAATTGAAATACGTGAAATAGTAAAACTTCCAATCACAGAAGGCCTTCGATGTGCTTAAGTTCGTGGCAAACGGGTTTTGTAGTCACTTTCCCTAGCTGTGGGTCTTGGAGACATTTGTCACCCATCTTACGCCTCCGCGGGGAGTTAATTCTTTTTTACCACAGCCGCACTTAAGACACATCGGAGCCGAGATCGCGCACAGTAACTACCCGGGCCATTATGGCCCGTAATCGTGGGTATTGTTCGATTTATTGTGGCCGGCTAGCGTGGGTGCCGATCGTCAACTGTGAACTGCCCCTGGCTGGCCACACCTTATGTTGGGGCTTATAGTCGGTTCACAGTTGCCGGCGAGCCTAACGCCGTAATGAGCTGCCTCGGCTATAGTCGGCCTTCTCGGTGGCTTATAATCGGCTCATTACAGTTGGCTTTAAGGGCCGTCGCGAGCAATGAGTTAACCCGCAGCAGAGGGATGCTGGAGCAAAAGTGTCTCATTGGCGAGGGCATAGATTCGCATAGTACCTGTTAGGTCTTGTCCAGGTGAAGTTGTGTTGTGGAGTGCTTTGAATAGAAATGCTGTATACTCAGGATTTTGTTCAACAGAAAGGGATAAAGTTAACAAGCAGCCAAGATACAAAGGAACAAAAAAAAGAGACAAGGTTTTTTAAAGTGGTTCGGCACGAAAAGGCCTACGTCCACTGATTCTCTTTGTTAATTCACTTCATATGGGCAATACAAGTTAAGAAAAGTATCGACGGAGGTGTTGGATGTTCCATGCCCTCTGGAACACCTCTCCGTCCACTGTTGACAAAATATAGGCTTCGTTGTGGAGATCTTTATGAATTACATATGGTCCATCCCAGATTGGGTCTAGTGCTCCGGGGCGAGGGAAGATTCGCTTGAGGACAAGATCCCCTTCTTGCAAGGTACGATGCTTGACTTTGGAGTTGTATTGTGCTGCCACTTTTTGCTTGTGGGCTGCTGTTTTGAGGATTGCATCGTTTCTTCTCTCCTCGATTAGATCCGAAGACATGTGACGGAGTTCTTCATTCTCTTCTGGGTTATAGTGGATCCGACGATGGGAAGGCACAATAGTTTCAACTGGGAGCATAGCCTCTGATCCGTATGCCAAAGAGAAAGGAGTGTGCCATGTCGATGTTCTGAGAGATGTGCGATAGGCCCATAGCGCCGTAGGAAGTTCATCCACCCAAGCGCCCTTTGACTTTTCGAGCTTCTTTTTGGTTAGAGTTTTCAAAATTTTGTTGACCGCTTCGACTTGTCCGTTTGCCTGGGGATATGCTACGGATGAGAAGCTTTTATGAATTCTGTGTTCTTGGCACCAGTTGGCGAATTCCTCGCTGTCAAATTGAAGTCCATTGTCTGATATGATTTTGAGTGGGACTCCGTACCTGCATAGAACATTTTTGATCAAGAAGTTAATAACTTTTGCTGAAGATACTTTATTTAGAGGTTCCGCTTCCACCCATTTGGTGAAATAATCAACTGCCACTATAGCATATTTGGCCCCGCCTCGGCCCATTGGTAGCTCGCCGATTAAGTCAATTCCCCATATCGCGAAGGGCCGAGGGCTGGTCATCTGAGTAATCTCGGTTGTTGGTAGCCGAGGGATCTTAGCAAATTTTTGGCATCTGTCACACTTCTTGACGAAATCTAAGGCGTCCTTGCTTAAGGTGGGCCAGAAATATCCGTATCGGAGTATCTTCTTTGCTAATGTTTGCCCCCCGGTGTGATCTCCACAGCTCCCCTGATGGATGTTGGATAAGATTTCCTTGGCTTCCCTTCCGGCGACACACCTTAATAATGGGTTAGAGAAACCGCGCCGATAGAGGATGTCTTCTTGTATTGTATAGCGGGACGCTTTCCTCAAGATTTTCTTGACTTCATTACGCCCGTTGGGTAGTGTGCCACCTTGTAGGTAGTCTCGGATGGGAGTCATCCAAGTTGCTTCTTCGGCTGCGGCTATCAGATTCACTTGCTCAAAACTCGGGACCGTTTGCTTTGAGATGGTTACTGCCCCGAAGATGGCGATGTCTCTCATACTCGCTTGCTTTGCCAATTCGTCGGCCTCTTGGTTCTCTTCCCGAGGGATGTGTTTGACTAAGTATTGATCCAATCGGCTGAGAAGCAACTTGGTCTTCTTTAGATATGCTATGAGTCGTTCCTCTCGAGCTTGGAATTCTCCTAGTATTTGATTGACGATAAGTTGAGAATTGCTGTGAAGACACAAAGAATTGGCTCCGATTTCTATGGCAATTTCTAGTCCAGCTATCACTGCTTCATATTCTGCATCGTTGTTGGTGGCAGCGAACTCCAACCTTATAGCATAGTGCAGTTTATTTCCCCTGGGAGTGATTATTACCACACCTGCCCCCGAGCCTTGTTAGTTAGATGCACCATCCACAAAGAGATTCCACTTGATATCTTCTGTTATTTCCAGTTGCTCCTTATCCTCGTTGGTAGTGAACTCTGCAATGAAATCAGCCATGGCTTGTCCCTTGATGGCGGTGCGAGGGTGATAGGTGATATCATATTGACTCAGCTCAATACACCATTTAAGTAGTCGCCCGGAACTGTCAGGACGATGGAGTACCTGCCTCAGTGGTTGATCGGTCAGAACTTTGATGGAATGGGATTGGAAGTAGTGACGTAGTTTTCGTGAAGTGATTAGTAAACAGTATGCTAACTTTTCAAGTTTAGGATATCTGACTTCTGCCCCAGTAAACCTTTTACTGACGAAGTAAACTGGTCGTTGCATGCGGTTGTCTTCCCTTACCAAGGCAGCGCTTAGGGCGTGAGATGACACAACAAGGTATAGGTATAATTCTTCGCCTTCGCTTGGGGTCGAGGGTACCGGTGGTTTCTGGAGGTGTTCGATTAGGTTAAGGAAAGCGGTTAAGCATTCGTCCGTCCATTCGAACTTTCCTTTATCTTTCTTTAGAGCTTCGAAAAAGGGGACGCACTTGTCCGTTGCTTTGGAGATGAATCGGCTTAGGGCGGCCACTTTTCCATTTAGGCTTTGCATTTCCTTTCGGGTGGAAGGTATCTTGATGTCCCTTAGTGCTCAGACTTGTTCAGGGTTTGCTTCAATCCCTCGGGCATGGACGATGAACCCTAAGAATTTTCCCGATGACACTCCGAAGGAGCACTTTAGTGGATTCAACTTCATTCCATACTGTCGAAGTACCTGGAACATTTCGCCTAGGTGGCTTACGTGATCTTTGGCTTTCCGTGATTTCACCAGCATGTCGTCTACATATACTTCCATTGTTCGTCCTATTAGCCCTGCAAACATCTTGTTGACGAGGCGCTGGTAGGTGGCTCCTGCATTTTTAAGTCCGAAGGGCATCACTTTGTAGCAGTATAAACCCCGGTCGGTGATGAAACTAGTGTGGTCTTGGTCGGGAGCATGCATAGGAATTTGGTTATATCCTGAGTATGCATCCATAAAAGATAGGAGTTCATGCCCGGCTGTGCTGTCTACAAGTTGGTCGATTCTGGGAAGCGGGAAGCAATCCTTTGGGCAGGCGTCGTTTAGGTTGGAGAAGTCAATGCAGGTCCGCCACTTCCCATCTGCTTTCTTTACTAGTACCGGGTTGGCGATCCATTCTGGGTAAATAGCTTCTCGAATGAAGTCATTGGCGAGTAGATTCTTTACTTCTTCATCGAGGGCTGCTGATCGCTCTGCCCCCATACTTCTCTTTTTTTGTTTTACAGGCGTCTTGGTAGGATCAATGTTTAATACGTGGCATGCTATGTCGGGGGAGATTCCGGTCATGTCAGCGTGTGACCAAGCGAATACATCCAAGTTGTGGCGGAGAAAATCAATGAGTTGTTCCTTCAATTCAGCTTTCAGCTGGGACCCAATTTTCAGTAGCCTACTTGAGTCGTGCTTGTCTACAGATATAAACTCCATAGCCTCTGCAGGCTCGGCGGTGGCCTCCTCCTCTTTGTCCCTCGGGTCTAATTCGTTGAAAGGGTCGCTGGTGTATCGAAGAGGAGGGGCTTTCTTTAGTTGCTATGCTTCAAGGTTTTTTGTGCAGAGGGCAATCTCTACACCTTTCCCTTTATCTTTCTTGTGGTTGTTGCGAAGTTCGGTTACATAGCAGTCTCATGCAATATCCTGGTCTCCTTCCACTTCCCCTACCCCATTGTCTGTTGGAAATTTCATTTTCAGGCACCATTGGGCTAGGACAATCTGGAAGTCAGACAAGGCTGGTCTTCCTAAGAAGGCGTTGTAGGCCGAATGGTTTTCTATCAGCACAAACGTTTGTTTCCTTACAACGGAGCGGGGATGGCTTCCAATTTCAACAAAGAGGTCCAGCTGCCCGAGGGGCATCTTCGCATCTCCAGTGAAACCGTGTAGTGGTTTATCGCAGGGAGATACATCCTTCATTGATAGCTTCATTTTGTCAAATGCGTGTTTGAACAGGATATTTACAGAGCTTCCAGTGTCTACCAGGATTCGGTAAACCTCGGCGGGACCGAGTCGGGCAGAGATAACCATGGGATCCATGTGAGGGTACTGTCTTCCTTCTAGATCGCGTTTACTGAATGTGATGTCATCACTTTCTTTCCGCTTTGGGTGGCCCTCTTCTATAACCGTATTGACACAGTCTCTATTGTCTCTAAGCGACTTCCCATATCTTTCCATCTCTCTCCAACTTCTGTCTGCGATGTGCGGACCTCCTGAGAAGGTATGGACCACTATCTTCTCTTGACTAGAGCTGCTAGCGTTGCGGTTTCCTCTGTCGGTCCCTGGTGAGGGTAGCCTTGGGTTTTCATTGGCAGGAGCTGGAGTCCTGTCTTGACTTTTTACATAACGCTCCAGTTTCTTCCTTCTGATGTGTTCCTCAATCAGATCTCGGAGATGATGGCATTCGTTGGTATCATGTCCGTGAGATTCGTGGAAGCGGCAGAATTTTCCAGACTTCTGTGCGTTATCTGATTCCTTCTTGTATGGTGGGCGTTTGTATCTAACTTCGCCTTGGGTGGCAAGGAAGATATTTTCGACGGTCTCGTTCAAAGGGGTGTAAGTGTCGAATCTTGGTCCTGGCCGATATAGGCGCTTTTCTACCTTCTTGCCCCCAGCGTAGTCTCTGGAATCATTTCTTCGAACGTCCCTCGCCACAGCAGGGGCGTTGCCATGGGTCGTCTTACATTGCTGTCCTGACTGCCCCTCAATGGCGGCATCCTCAAGCCTCATGTATTTCCCGGCTTCATGGAAGAAATCGGGTAAAGTAGCTGGTTTTTCTTTTGTCAATCTTCTAGCAAATTTAGTGTCCGGATGCACCCCACTGCAGAGGGCCATTAGGATAAGCTTCTCATCGGCATCTTGAACTGCGGCTGCTGCGGCGTTGAATCCGGTTAGGTATTGCTGCAGCTTTTCTCCAGGTTTCTGTTTGACGCTGGATAAGGAATAAGCGTCCTTAGGTTGCTCCACATGAATGCGAAACTGACTGATAAATTTTTCTTTCAACATTTCCCATGAGCTGATGGATCCTTGGGGTAGATGACAGAACCAGGAGGTAGCAAGATCTGCTAAGAAGAGCGGAAAGCATTTGCACAGTACTCCCTCTGTTGCTCCACTCATGAGCATATGCTGCGTGTACCTCTGTAAGTGTACAACGGGATCAGAGGTTCCTTTGTAGGGTTCCATTGTTGGCATCTTCCATTCTCGGGGGGTGATAGCAATTTCGATATTGCGGGCGAAAGGGCTGGTTACCCTAGCGCCTATCCCTCGATCTCTTTGCTCCCGCTGGACACACTCTCTGAATAAGCGTGCCATCCTTTCATCAGAACTTGGAGCGGATAGAAATGAGTTTGGTTCTGTTCTGTGGGATTGATTCCGTCCAGACGACCTGTAGGGATGGTATCGTCTATCATTCCTCATATTTTCCCGTGGCTGCCTTTGGTCTTCTTAGAGCACGCTTGGGTCAGCTACAGTTGGCCCTTGCCTTGATCTCCCCCTGTTGGGTTCTGATCTAAGCACTTCCTCGGGTCCAACTTCGGGCTGAACTCTAGCTCGGCCCCGTTCACCGGTGTTTCGGTTGTTAGGCAGCATGACAGGCTCAGCTACAGTTGACCTTCGCCCGGTACCTTCCCCGTTGGGTTCGGTACCAAACGTTTCCTCAGGCCTAACTTCGGGCTGTGCTCGGTCTCGGCTCCTACCACGGCTACTTCTGCCGTTAGCTCCTTCGAAGAAGGAAGATCTTTGCTGTCTCTGAGATCCTCCAGACTGGGACTCGCCCCATGATTCAGTGTTGCGGTTGGATTCTTCAGCGTCCCTCAAGAGTGACATGAGATGGTCCACCAAGGCTTCCTGCTGGGACGTGAAGCGGTTAGTTACTTCAACCACAACTCTGTCTAGATCTGCTCTAGTAATTGCTGCAGGCTGTTCTGCGGCGGGAGCAGTTGGGTTAGCCTGTTCTTCATTCGTTACTGTTGCTGGAGGAGGACGATTTGCTTGATTCGTGACATCTGGATCTGGGAGACTGCTAGATGCGATGTTTTTTCCTTTGTTAACATCTTTTCTCTATTTGGGAGGCATGTTTTCCTAGTGGCGAACGATGCTGTTAGGAAAACTTATTAAGCGGGTGAAGCTGAAGCTTCGAGCTTCTAATTCTCAGTGAAAGCACCAAAAATGTTTGCACAAAAAATGGACAAACACCTCAAAGTTGTATGATTTAGTAGATCTTATGTTGTTCTTAGCGATTTGAGTGATTTATGCAAATACGTAAAAAAAACAGGGACTAAACTGTAAAAAGACACGCAGATTTATAGTGGTTCAGCCAGAATGTGCCTACGTCCACTTTATATGTTATTTCTCTTCTCTTGTTTTGATTACAAGTACAAAGCTTTGATATAAGTAAAAGAAAGTTGTTTGAAAGTTCTCTCCGTGCTTGAGCTCTC
The DNA here is from genome assembly GCA_030737815.1 of Allium fistulosum. Lineage (NCBI taxonomy): Eukaryota > Viridiplantae > Streptophyta > Magnoliopsida > Asparagales > Amaryllidaceae > Allium > Allium fistulosum. The sequence continues at coordinate 174,389,746 of CM060907.1, forward strand.
AAAACTTGTCCCCCATTGTTGTACCCCTGCCCCTCTATTTATAGAGTGAGGTTGGGGGCAGGGGTCTTGGATGTATACAGCTGCTGGTGGGCCTGGGCTGAAGTGATCTGTCCTGGCAGTCTGGTTCGGCATCCTCTTGGTTCGGTCATGAGGTGGTTCGGTGATAGGTGGAGAGGTTTTGGTCCGGTTGTATTTGGTTCGGTGGTAGCTTGGATCGGTGGAGAGGAGTTGATTCGGTAGAGCTTCGTCCGGTAGTGGGAGCGTAGCCTGGTTCGGTGTTGAATCGGTCGGTGATGGATGGAGATGGTTTTGGTCGGTCTTGGTTTGGTCCGGTGAAGTATGGAGTTGGCTCGGCCTGGATTCGGATGTGGCTGGTTCGGTCGAAATCATATACAACAGCGTATACTTGTATATAGCAAATACAAATATGTTATTATAGCGTTATCCCATACCCTGATCTTATCTCTAATTCCTTAGGATTACGTTTCAAAAAATCATTTTAGTTTAAAGTTTTCCATAAACCTATGCTCTGATACCATGTTGTAACATCCCCTATATGGAGGCCAGAAGCTAAGCTCTACAGATGTTGTAGTTATCCATAGTATTAACTTTCGGTGACCAAATACGGTAATGTTAATAGTATCCATAATATCAGAAGCACATGAATATTAAACAAAATCATAGATTTCAAAAACAACTTTTCTGATTACATTTCACAAAACATGTTTCATATTCCATTACATAATCCTAATCATTTCCCAAGTTCAGATCAAATATAATTATTGCAAAATACGCCAAGAGCGACATATGAAGATGCTCCCTTGGATGAATAGAGTACTAAATAGTCATAACTGACTTAATACAATACAGCGGAATAAAACAACAAGACAACTCCTAAGTAGCTAGCCATCAACCTCCTGCTTATCTTGGGAAGCTTTATTAGTCAACATACTAAACCAGTAAATCCTTAACCCTCAGCCTACTCAAATCAATTTTGAGCACCCAAGAGTTTAAGGGGAAAAACATAAACTTCGAGTCAGACATAAAGCCTGGTGTGAATAATAATATACATCTCAGTTTTTTGACATTAAGTGAGACCACGCCGCTTAGCGGAACGGGTTTCCCCTCACTAATATTCTTTTAAAACATATCTTTTGCAAATCATAATCCTGCAACCAAAACTGGTTAAAACCGTAAAGCATTATCATGTAAACATACATACCAGTTAACAAATGAACTATCTGTCCGAACACTATAATTTTGTTTGGCTAACTACTAATATTTGGCTGACTCAGGCCTACCAGACAATATAAACAAATAATCTAACATCTGTTAGATACTCCTCTTCTGGACGATCTGTCCCTAACTTGCTTTCTCCAGGTTAACTGATCCTAGTGGTTTTGCGGGCTCACAAATAACTTACCTCTGTACAAATATATTCCTTTCTGTATGCGTTTTAGTCTTACCTGTGGCAATGCCTTACACACTAGAATTTTGGACTAAATTAGTTAAGGGCTAATAGTTAATGTATAAGATGCGACCCTATACCAGTCCCGTCTGGTATACAAATATCTGAGTCATTTTACTTAGGGTAATCTTTCCTTAAATTTCCTTGAAAACCTTTTCTTCATGAATTGATTTAAACCTTTAAATCATACTTTAAACAAGGAAAATAAATTCTATGCTTTTCTCAAATCACCTTGCCATTTTATATATATACATTACACAAATCTTTGTTGATGAAAATATTTTAAACCTTTCAAAGTACCCCTTCGATCCCATTAAAAGTATCCTTTTCAAAACCAAGTAAACCCTTTATAACCTAGGCCGAAAGGCTAAAACAATCCTCCCGAAACCGTTCATATAAACCTTTCGAAACCATTGAATAACCTTTCTTTGAAAGCTATAAAACCTTAGACATCCTATCTTTAAAACACCTAAACATTGCCTTTCGAAAACATTGGGAAACCTTTCCTTTCAAACCTTTCGAAACCATTGGGGAACCACCCCTTCGAAACCTTCATTAAAACCTTTCGAAAGCATTAAAACATCAAACCTTTCGAAACCATTTGGGTTCATGTAAAATATGTGAAATTTTTTTTGAAACCATTTAAAACTATCTCCTTTGAAACCTTTGGGTTTTACCTTCAACAGAGAAAAAGGGTCATAAAACATTTAATTCGAAAGCACTCTTTCGAAAGCAATTCCTAAGTGAAGAAGTGATGGTATCAAAACCAACCCTTCAAAAGCATTGGAGAAGCGACTTGGGTTTTAAAACAAAGAAACCCATTTGAAGGCATTGCTTCGAAAGATAAGATGCGGCAGCTAGGGATTTCACCCCATTCGAAAGCATTTACTTAAAACAAAAGGTGCAACCTCTTTCGAAACTTTTCCTTTAAAACAATTTGACCCTGTCAAAAGCCAACCAAGTCGAAAGCTAATTAAGTCGAAAGCAAAGCGGGCGCATTCTCTTTTAAAACAAAGACACGCTTCGACCCCTTCAGAGCCCCATGCTTCGAATTCATACCTTCCGCCTTAGTCCAATTCGCTACGTACCAAGTATTGATATCGGGCGCATTGGTTTCGATTGAGAAGGAGGCTGAAGTACTAGGTTGGAATCTAGGTGCCGCAAGTGGCAAAACATGCTAAAAGCATGTAAAAACTGATTTTTACTTTAAAAAGAAATTCTTTTCAACTAACCTGCCTTATTATCAAAATATTACTGGTTGCTAATTTTCTTTTCTAAAAGGACTGCCAAAATTTCAGAAGTAAGAGATTTAAATTATTTACAAAATACCCCTTTCTCCTTTTATAAATATATATAACATTTAAGTCGCATACCTTAAATAATTTTATATATCTATTAAAACACTTAGGAAAATTCTACAAAATTCCAATAAATCATTTTTAATACGTTTTCTAACATATAATAATTTCAAACCCAAAACATATATTATTTAACCGTAAATAATTTTTAAACCTAAATAATCAATTTCCTCACTAGAAAATTAATCTTAAATCCACATTAATTTAGAAAATTATAAAAATTGAAACCCTTCTCTATAATATCATTTCTGATCTAAATCTAAAATCACAAGGCATTTGGATGTCATTTAATAGGATTTTCACATCAAACATATCATAAAAGCTATATAAATAAGCATAAATCATCAACATGCATATATAAATATTTAATCGTTCAAAAACATGGCATAACCTTGCAAAATAATTCGGATTAACCTTAAAACCGAAAATAATAGGAAATGAGATGTAGTCATTATCCACCTTAGCTTTGAGATTAAGGAGTTGAGATTTGAGTGGATTAAGTTGATTTGCTTCTTCCTCATTTATCATCTAATGGTGGCCGGCCTTTATTTTTAAATTTTGGATTATGAAATGAACGTGTAGTATGAGATACATGTGGGTTTAGGGTATATGGTTATGTCTCATTCCTATTTTACCCCTTTCCTATTTCATTTTAACTCATCTTTAGTTCATTTGTTAAAATGACACGGCTACCCCTTATTAATCACAAATCTCAATCCCTTAATCATTGAATTATTTTATTTAATTGAACTAAATAAATGTCCTAAATAATGTTACTAAAAATTAGGGTTGTTACAATAATTGACCAAGATTTTGAGCAAGAAAAATATATTTCTCATTACATATATTGTAGTCAAATTATAAAGCATAAAATGAGAAGAACCATAGTTAAACATATTATACACATGTAGAAGACTAGACTCATATCATATCAAGAGACATTAGATCCAACATCATAACACAACTGTATACGGTACATCAAATCCCACAATAATACATGTCTCAGAATAATACATATGGAATATATGTCTATACACCAAAAATTGGATAAATATAATCATAACAGTAATATAGCTATGACCTATGAATCACCTCTAACTAGTAGAGACCTCTATCTGTATGTAAATTTACTCAAAGGATAGCTAATAAAGGAAAAACAAAGAGTGGGTCAGAAATAAATTCTGGTTAAAAAGAGATATCACTAATATGCATGATTACCAATATGTTAATATATCATGAATAATACTAAATGGTAAAACTTGAGGAATGGAACCATACCTCAACCTGCATCTTCAGTTGCATCTAAAGTCAGCATATTTCTAGTATCATGTTATTTGTATGATAATGCTATCATATACAGAACATCGTGGCATCAACCGTAAACCAAATGTAACATCCCCCTCTTGGAGGCCTAAAATTAACTGCTACGAATGCTGCAGTCGTCCATAGTTATTAATTCTCGATGGTCAAATGCGGAATGTTAGATACATCGATATAATAGAAACATATGACTATGAAAAATAATAATTTAACTCTTAAAAACAAATTTCTCATTCCACTTCAATCTATTTTCAAATTCATTACACAATCCCAATTTTGTAAACCTCGTTCAAAGAAATATAATTATTACAAAATACTCCAAGTGCAACATATGAAGATGCCCCCTTGGATGATCAGAGTCTAAACATAGGCAATTAAACAACTTTTCCATTACAATCAAAATATAGTGGAATCAAACAGAAAGAACTCTTAATAGCTAGTTTGCCTCCTGCACGTCTCCAGAAGCTTATTCGTCTAAAGGAGAACCTAAAAACCTTAACACTTAAACTACTTAAAATCAATTGAGCACCCGAGAGTTTAAGGGAAAACATTAACTTCGAGTCAGACAAAAAGTCCGGTATGAATAATAATCTACCATCTCGAACCATATAGATATCTAGTGAGACCGCGCCACTTAGCAGAATGGGTTTTCCCCTCACTGGTACCTTAACTCAATTTATAATAACCATATACCATGCACCTGCATCTACAATGGTTAAAACATAACATAATAAAAGGTAATATGATGATATGCAAACATGCAATATGTTCTGGATTTCCCATCCCCATTTATCTAACTATCTGTCTCAAGTTATAGTTTCTAGGGTCACTATTAACCTATTAGTTTTCATGGGCTGACTAATAGCCTATTAATTATTTACGGAATTCCTATCCACTTTCATAGTTTTCATGGGGTCACTCGAACCTATTGGTTTCTACCAATACTATCATCCAATCATAGTTTTCATAGGATCTCTATGAACCTATTGGTATCTACCAATAACTTTTTCCAATCATAGTTTTCATAGGCTTACTATGAACCTATTGGATTCCCCAATAACTTCTCTCATGTCATAGTTTTCATGGGATCACTATGAACCAATCGTTCCCTTTTAGTAACTTAATCTGGACATAGTTTTCATGGGTTCACTAAAAATCTATTCGCCACTGCCAATACCTATTTCCATACATAGTTTGCATGGGCTTACTAAGAACCTGTCTAAACAATAGCCCCTTGATCAGTTTTAGGCATCCTATATTATGGTCCGTCTGACCTCCTAGATGCAACTCTACTCACACAGGATTTAACTCAATGTATATTCACTACTGGGTCGACCTAGCTGGTTATTCTACCCTTAACACCCCAAAATGCAGTTATGGGTTAATTATTAAGTGAATATGTTTATAAAAGCTTACATGATAACTGATCAATATAAACATCCATGATTTACTTCCTTGTAATCATATTTCTAATGAAATATGGTTAATATCCTCAACCCACTATCCTTAGTAAGGAAAGCTTCTTCAAAAACTCCAAAGTTAAATGTCATTTCAAAGTTATTTCATATTGCCATGGATTTACTGTTAAAAATTGAGATTGGGTTTCTTGTTTGAAAACTAAGGCTTTTGAAACCTTAGGCATTTTCTTTCGAAATCATTTAACATACCTTTTGAAAGTATGCAAACCTTCCTTTCAAAACATTTAAAAACATTCCTTTCAAAACCATTAAAGATATGCCTTTCGAAACAATTGAAGCTTACCTTTCGAAACACTTAAAGCTTACCTTTCGAAGGTACTTAGTTCAAGTAAAATTATTGAAAGCATATCATCGAAACCATTTGAAAATATCTCTTTCGAAATCATTGGGTTAACATTAAATAAAACTTTTGGATCAAAGAAAACAAATGCGAAAGTAACCCTTTCGAAAGTATTAAATTTAAGTAAAAGAATTTGGGGAAGAGGATAGTTTCGAAAGTAGTTTCAAAACCATCCTTTCGAAATCATTGCCTGCAAATCTCTTATTAAAAGCGTCTCAAACTACCCTTTCAAAAGCATTAAGAAGGCGGCTTCAAATTTTACGTCGGTGAAAGGTTCCCTTCCAAAAGCATTGATTTAAAGTTATAAAGAAAGTGTCCTTTATCTAATTCAAAAGGCATGAATACGGTGGCTAGGTTTCGAATGGGTTCAAAAGAAGCTACGATTTCGAAAGCTCCTTTTCAAAACTAAATATGCGGCAACTCATTCAAAAGCTTCTTTTAAAACAAAGACAAGCGGCAATCCATTCGAAAGCTATTTAAAAGTGGCCTCAACCCCTGCGAAAGCAAGCCTTCGACACCATCCCTTCCACCTTTCTCCAATACACTACGCACCAATTACTTGATTCCCTGAGCATTGGTTTCAAATGGGTTCGTAAGGCCTATTGGGCATGGTTTCGGAAGCAAGCAAAAGAAAATGGCAAGGTAATAATTCGAAACAAAACTGATTTTTACGCTATTAAAAGAAATTTCTTTTCACCTAACTTGCCTAATTTGTCAAAATGCGATTTTTGCCAATCCTTTATCAAAAATACTTTTCTTAAAAGGCCGTAGAATTCATCAACTAATAATTAAAAATGCTTTAGCAAATAAGCCCTTCTCCTTAATAAAACAATTTAAAACGTTTAAGTCTCCAAACTTAACTAATTTAATTTCCGTAGTAAATCACTTAGGAAAAATCCCCAAAAATCACAATAATTCACTTTTAATATGTTTTATATCATAGATAAATTTTCAGACCCGAAAACATTACATTACTGCCTTAAGCATATTAAAGCAAAAATAACTATTTCTTCTATTCAAAGTTCATAATAAATTAATCATAGCTTGGAATATTATGAAAATATAAACCCATCTCTAAAATAATGTTTTACATAACATATTCAACCATCATGGCATTCGAAACCCATTTTATACGATTTTTACCTTAAAATCGAATTATACCTTTACATAAAAATCCTTGTTTAAATCAAAACATGGCATATAATCAAAATGTATCATCATTCAATCCATCCAAACGGTTTCAAACCTTAAACCCAAAATTGAAAATGTTCAATAAAACATATATGAGATGGTTTAGTTTATTATTCACCTTGTTTGGATAAGGAACTTGATATTTTTTCTTGCTTTATTCTTCCTTGCTTGAATCCTAGCTTCTAATGATTTCGATCTCCTTTTCTCCTAGGGTTATGTCCGGTTGATCTCCTTTTATTTATCTTTGTTTTTATGAAAGTATGAATGAAAATGAGGTAAGGGTTTAGGGGCTATGGGGTTATATACGGCTATTCCCATATTACCCTTGCCTTATTCCCTTAGGTGTTTAACTTATAAAACCATTTTATAAACCCATTTAGTTAAGGCATGACCCTATTTAGTTTTCAAATCTCAATCCCCTTATCACTCCAGTCTCTACATTATTTCATTTAATTTATCTAATTAAATCTCTTGAATAATGTTATTTAAACTTAGGGGTGTTACACCAAATGCTACACACAAGGCCAATGAACTATAACTCTCTCGATAAGGCTAAAACTCGACAAATAAACCAAATACCGCACACAAGGCTAATGAACTATAGCTCTCTCGATAAGGCTAAAACCCGACAAATATGGTCACTAAAATAAGACCTAAGCTACCACGCCCCAACGTATATGGTCACTAATGTAAGACCAGTCATGTGTATGATCGCTAGTGAAAGTCCAATATTGTGTATGGCCATGATATAAGGCCAATATTAGTAGAATGTCACTAATATAAGACTAATACCAATCATCAATCAGTATCCAAACCAAAGGTAAAAACCAAGAGGTACAGACTCACTCCATATATGTAGTGTCATATGGATTTGTATATCATAATACCCTAGTTGTCATGTCTTAAAATCATCGGGCAACTCTATAAAAGTTACCATACAAATTAAAATGTCTTAACATCACGTATGACCTACATGTCACCTAACATCTTCTATACACCCTTCAGCCTATCTTAAAAGCAACAGTTTTGAAATACCTGTCAGAGTGGATTTTGCATGGCCTAAAAATAAAATTGCTTCAAATTCTACCAAAACTTCATGGATTGTTTTCCTTTGAAAGTAGCGAACACTAGTCCAAACCATATCTCGACCCGACGTCGTATATGAAAGATATTGCATTCCAAAGTTCGTTGAAACATCTTGGAGAAAACCCCAAAAATCTCCAATAGTAGATCAAAAGTGGTTAGTCATCCAACTTGCTAAAGAAAATTTGGCTATAGTTAAATAGTCGATTTGTCGACTCCAACTAGTTGATTGACCACTTCATCAGTCGATTGGTTCGGTGTGTTATCCCACCTTTTGGCAAGGCCTTGACACCAAGGAATTGACTAGTAATCGACGATGGCCCGTCCTAGAGATCAATTATACACAGGCTCACTATGAATATCAATGAATTTTGTCCGAGTCCGGATCGAGCCAAAATTGGTAAGACATGACAAGCTAATCCATGAGAGTTAATGTTCCAAATCTCGAGTCAATCCGAGTTTGTATGCTCAAGTTATGAACGATACAAAATTGGATGAACACCAATCACCGGTCGACTCGCTCCCTTCGACTCGCTCGCATCCCTCAGAGGAGCCAGCTTCGAATCGCTTCGCCTCGAGCCACGCTTCGACTCGCTTCACTTCGTGTCCATCATGATGAAAGTCTATATGGATCGATAATATAGTTAAACTACGAGTAACAAGTGCGGAATTATAAATAATAGTAAATGGCAATAATAAAAATGACACCAGGGATTTTTATACTGGTTCGAACTTCTCGTTCTACGTCCAGTCCCAGACTGCTTCTGGAATTTCTTGAATAACCCTCACTTAACCCGGAGGAACAGGTATTACACCGCCTGAGCAACCGAACAGGACTTTTCCGCCTAAGCAACCGAATAGGACTTTTCCGCCTAAGCAACCGAATAGGACTTCAAATACAATTTGGTAAATTGTTTCTTGACTTGTGTGTTCTTTGAATAACACGAATATAGTCAATGTAGTACACCCTTCCTATAATCTTCTTGATATGATGATTTGAATGTGCAAAAAGATAGGAAGTAGAGAATTGAAAATCACTTGATATTATAACAATATAAGATCAGAAAAGATAGAAAAAATTAGTTATTGAAATAGTGGATTTTCATCTCTATTTATAGTATTGAATAGTTTTAATTCAATAGTTGCAACTCTTTGAAGAAGTGCAACTCTTGGTGAAGAGAACAACTCTTCAGATTTTGATATTTTATGAAGAGATGCTTCAGTTCGTCAAGTTCAGATGTCTGAGATAAAAGTGACAGATGTCTGAATAATTTTGAATTTCAAAAAATCAAAGGAAACAATAAACAGTTAATTTAGACGTCTGTCTTTTAATTCAGACGTCTGTCTAGGATGACAGACGTCTGTTATTAAGTGACAGACGTCTATTTCATATAGAAATAGAGGCATTAACAACATAGTGCTCAGACGTCTGTTATCTTAATTTAGACGTTTGATATTGATGTCAGACGTCTGAATTAATATACAGACGTCTATTTCTGTACTGTTCTGTTCCTTTGTCCATTTTAGTATTTTTGAACTTGAGAAAATATATAATTTTGAAAATACCTTTTTATATTTATTTTAAAGCATGATTTTCAAAAGTATATTTGTGTGTGTGTGTGTGTGTTTCATCACCATATCAGAGATTGTACAAATATATCTAAATAGATTTAATCTTGTTGATGATAATAGCTTCTTTTGACGATTCCTGCAAGAATATTTGACATAATAATATATAGATTGAAATATATAGTTGTCGCATTAAAATCGAAGAAGTCAGGTTTCAACATTCTCCCCCTTTTTGATGATGACAACTATATAATTCATCGATTAGTATAATCATACCTTTTGCTCCCCCTGTCAATATGACCATATTATATAGCAAAAATATAATTATTTCTCCCCCTTTGTCATTAACAAAAAGAATTGTTGGGGTTGATTTGGATAAAAAAGAAGTAACAAAACTGTGAATAACACACTAATTAAGAGATGTAAACAAACCAAGCAAGATATTAACAAAACAATGTTTAGACTACATCATAGTTGATTTTTTTAAAAAAGACAGATAAAATTATACAATCTTATCATTCACCATTGTTTGAACCAAGAAAAAAAAAATTTATGAGAGAAGACATTGATTGAACCAAAAGAGAACCATCTTCATTCACCATTCTCCCCAAGTTGGAGAAGAAGGAGGTGAGGATCCATGAGACTTTTTCCATAATTGACGAAGAATTGTCTTGATATTTCTCAATTCTCGTGCATTCTCTTCGACTTTGGCATCAAAGTAATCGAATCTAGAATTGATGGAAGAAAAGCCTTGTGCTATTTGTTGAGAAATTTTCTTTTGATTTTTAGAAATAATGATGTCGGATTTGAGCTTTTCATTTTTAGTATACGAGCGAGAAGTACCAGAAATTAGTTTTATCTCGAAATTTTCCGAATTTGGGCTTTGGATAAAAGCTTGCTCAAAAGCTTCATCTTCATCTTCTTCTTCATCTTCCCTTTCTTCATCGTTCTTTTCTTTTTCAGTATTTCCTTCATTTCCATTATGTCCGGAACTACTTACTTTTGCTTTTCCTTTTTCTTTTTGTAAAGCAAGTTGTTCCGCTTTATAATCATTAAATGTTGGAAATGTCGGAGGAGATTCTGGTAATCCCATTAAACTGAAGAAGCGAATGTTGGATACCTTGATTTTTTCAAATTCAATTGATGGACTTTGAATAGAGAAGGCAGTTAAAATTCGAGTAATATAGGGAGCATAGATAATTGAGCGTTTCTTGGAGTCATGATAAGTGCGAAAAGCATCATAAAAGTATTGAGCCCAATTGATTTGAGTATTGGATAGAATTGATTGAAGTGCCTTATCTTCATCATCGTAAATGACCTCATGGCTTCCTTGTCGGGGAAAAATTGTTTTTATTAGCATTCTAAGCAATAGTCGAGGTCGAGGACGAAGATGATTTGATCTATCTGTGGATTTTTCAGGTTCAAAAAGATAATATTCGATTTGTTTAAGTTCCTCTCCTTCTAACTTAAAGTCATCTATGTCGACTCCTTCCGAGCTACATTTTAAAATTCGTCCAATGTCAGAAGGAGTTATTTGCAGAATGTTTCCAAAAACGCTTGTCCAAAGTGTTCCTTTTTCTCGATGAAGTCTAATTTTTGGATTGTTAACATTTGCTAGAAATAATAGAACACTAAGTCTGCAAATGTTGACTTGATTATCTTTGAAATCAATAAGGCTTGTAATCTGAGATCTATCAGTATAGAGCCTAAGTTTGTAGAAAGGAAAATGATCAAGATTATGAAAAATACCATGAAATGATTGAAGAGAACATAAATGCTTGTAACGAGCCATGCTTCGAGGTTCGTGGTATAACCAAGCTTCAATTTGATCTTCCGAAGGAAAAATGTGAGAAGGTTGATGAGATGAATCTCCTTTTTGTTTCTTAGATTTGGGCGCCATTGAAAAATTGAAAAAGCTAGGGTTTTGAGTTTGAGAGACGAGAAGAAGAAAATAAACCGTTTGGAATAACGTATATAGATTTTCTTCTTAACAGGGTTTCGGACGTCTGAAAATTAAACAGACGTCTGAGATTCTGTAGAATAAAAACAAAGACTAGAAGAACAGACGGCTAAAAATTTATGACAAACGTCTAAGACGTATGACAGACGTCTAAAAATAATTGACAGACGGCTCAGAAGGTTTAAAATGAAACAGAGAGTAAAAAACATTTTGCACTAAATTCAGACGTCTGATAGTTTTATGTTTAGACGTCTATTATGAATAACAGACGTCTGTTATCTTTAAACAGACGGCTAATTGTTGGCTGCAAAAGTAGAGACAGATTTAGACGTCTGTGAGAAATGACTCAGACGTCTGTGTGGCTGAAAATAGTAAAAAAATAGTTGTTTCTACAGACGTCTGTTGACAAATATAGACGTCTGTCTGTCTGATAAAAGATTTTATTTAGCTTAGGCTTAAAAAGAAAATTAATAGTTTATTTATTTCTATTGATAAGAACATAAAACAAGTATAAATCAACAAATCAAACAAATAGACATATATATATTATCTATTTAGGAGTCTTTGGAGTTTTTGGAGACTTCGGAGACTTCCCTTTGGATAATTCGCGTTGATCTTGTTCAGTAGACTGATAAATAGGAGACCAATGAGGTTGACGTTCCCATGAATTTGGGGATACAGGAGGACGTTGAGGTGAGAGAATATGTGCATTTGTGTTGATCGGAGATGAACCACATATTTTTGCAGCACATCGTTCAAGAAAGCTAAGTCGTCTTCCATGACTCTTTTGTTCAAAATACATTTCTCGCTGAAGATCAAGTGTTTCCCTCTGATAGTGATGTAAATCATCTATCTTTTCCTTAGTAGATGGAGATGGAAATAAATTTCTTCGCGTACGTTTATTTTCCGGCGTATATCCCGTATGATGACTTTGTGGTGGACATATCGGAATATAAGCTGGAGTTGGAGTCGGAAGTTCAGAAGACCCAGAACTAGGAGTTTCGAAATTAATTGAAGAAAACTCAGATGTATAGGAGGGCTCATCTGAAGATGAACCAGCCATGGTATATAAGAATAATGCAAAGTTAAAAAACATATTTGAATAATTTTTTTTGCTTTCACCTTTGTAAAAAGAATAGATAAGCTGAATGATAATTTTCTTTGGTAAGAAGAAATTTATAGACAACTAAAAGCTAAAAAATATATGGTTAAGATTAAAAGAAGAGAAAATTTAATGTTAACCAGAAACAATATGTGTGGGTAAAAAAAATTAAATAAGGATAAAATAGCTGAATTATACTTCATAAATTGTTGAGAGAGATAATACCAAGTTCTCGTCTCAATTTTACAAAACTGTTTTCATTTAAAGGTTTGGTAAAAATATCTGCTAATTGATTTTCCGAAGATATAAATTCTAGATTGATTATATCTTTTTCAATATTATCACGAAGAAAATGATGACGAATATCAATATGTTTTGTCTGTGAATGATTTACTGGATTTTTAGATAAATTAATAGCACTAGAGTTATCACAGAAGATTGTAGATTTAGATAAGTTAAAACCAAAATCTTGAAGAGTTTGTTGCATATAAATTACTTGAGCACACGCCAAAGCTGCAGATATATATTCTGCTTCACAAGTAGAAAGTGATACGCAATTTTGTTTCTTACTGAACCAAGATACTAGAGACCGTCCAATGAAGTGACAAGTCCCACTTGTACTTTTTCTATCCGTCCGACTTCCTCCAAAATCAGCATCACTATATGATACTAATTCAAAAGGACATTCTTTCGGATAAAATAGTCCAAAATCTTTGGTTTTGTTGAGATAACGTAAAATACGTTTCACTGCTCTAATATGTGATTCTTTAGGATTGGCTTGAAATCGTGCACACAAACAAACACTCATCATTATATCGGGTCTACTAGCAGTTAAATATAATAATGATCCAATCATACTTCGATATAACTTTTGGTCTACACTCTTGCCATTTTCATCTTTTTCAAGATGTATGGTTGTACTCATAGGAGTAGGTTTGGCAGAGGTATTTTCCATACCAAAGCGTTTGATTAAATTATTACAATATTTTTCTTGATTTATAAAAATACCATTATTAATTTGTTTAATTTGAAGCCCAAGAAAATATGTTAATTCTCCCATATGAGACATTTCAAATTCATTTGTCATTATTTTAGAAAATTCTTGACATAGTTTATCATTAGTTGATCCAAAAATAATATCATCTACATAAATTTGAACAATTAAAATATCATGTTTCTTTTTCTTAATAAAAAGAGTTTGATCAACCTTTCCAATTTCAAAACCAGAATTGATTAAATAAGTTTTTAAACGATCATACCAAGCACGAGGTGCTTGTTTCAAACCATATAAAGCCTTTTTAAGTTTATAAACATGTTCTGGAAATTGTTCGTGTATAAACAAGGGAGGTTGTTCAACATAAACATTTTCTTTAATAAATCCATTTAAAAAAGCACTTTTAACATCCATTTGATATAATTTGAAATCATGAAAGCAAGCATAGGCTAATAGAATTCGTATTGCTTCTAATCTTGCGACAGGAGCAAATGTTTCTTCATAGTCAATTCCTTCTTCTTGATTATATCCTTGAGCTACTAATCTAGCTTTATTTCTAGTGATATTACCATTTTCATCAGCTTTATTTTTAAAAACCCATTTAGTGCCAATAACTGTTTGATTATTTGGCCGTGGAACTAAATCCCAAACGTCATTTCTTTCGAATTGGTTTAGTTCTTCTTGCATCGCAATAATCCAATAATCATCAGTTGAGGCTTCCTTAATATTTTTAGGTTCTATATTAGAAAGAAATGCTATATGACCCATTTGATTTAGCTGATTTCTTGTTTTAACTCTTTCATCAATTTCTCCTATAATATTTTGAATTGGATGATCTTTTAAAATTCTTGGTGGAGATTTTAATTCAGTTTCAAATTGATTTATAGAAGTGATATTGTCAGGTGTATTGCTGTCAAAAGTAGAATTTGAATTTGTTACAATGTCTTCATCATCATTTGTTTTAATTTTGAAATTTTCATCAAATGATACATGAAGTGTTTCTTCAATAGATTTAGTTCTTAAATTATAGATTCTATATGCTTTGCTTTGTTCGGAATATCCGATGAATATACATTCATCCGATTTCGGATCAAACTTACCTAATTGATCTTTTGTATTTAAAGCAAAACATTTAGAACCAAAAATTTTAAAGTACGATATATTAGGTATTCTACCGATGAAGAGTTCATATGGAGTATGTTTATTTAAAGGTCGAATAGATACACGATTTAGGACATAACAAGCAGTAGCAACGGCTTCTCCCCAAAATTGTTTTGGAAGAGTGGTTCCATTCAATAAAGTCCTAGCACATTCTTGAAGTGTTCTATTTTTACGTTCAACAACTCCATTTTGTTGAGGCGTTCTTGGAAATGAAAAGTTATGAAATATTCCTTTTTTATTACAAAACTTCTCAAACATTTTATTTTCAAATTCTCCTCCATGATCACTTCTAATATTTTTAATTTTTAGATTTTTAATATTTTGAATACGTTTAGCAAAAATTTTGAAATTTTCAAAAGTATCACTTTTGTTTTTCATAAATAAAGTCCAAGTATATCTAGAGAAGTCATCAACTATTACAAAGACATATCTATTGTGATTAATAGATTGAGTCTGAGTTGGTCCAAATAAATCTAGATGCAACAATTCAAGAGGTTGCAAAGTTGAGATGATCTTCTTGGATTTAAAAGTAGTTTTAGTTAGCTTTCCTAGTTGACAAGCATCACAAATGCTATTTACCTTAAAATTCATTTTAGGTAAACCTTTTACCAAATTATTTTTGGATAATTTATTAATAGCTTTGAAATTTATATGACAAAATCTTTTATGCCATAGCCAAGGATCATTTTCTTTGACTAATAAGCACATATTTGTATTATGATTTATTTTCATATTTAAAATATAAATATTATGATCTCTTACTCCTTCGAAAATGATATTTTTGTTATGATCAAAAATATTGCATTTATTTTCAGAAAATACTATGTTAAAGCCTTTATCACATAATTGACTAATACTGAGTAAGTTATGTTTTAAATTTTTAACTAATAAGACATTTGTAATAAGAGGTAATTTAGATGTACCATCATTGCTCACATCGCCTTTGCCGATGATGTAACCTTTTGAATTATCTCCAAAAGTGACAGATCCTCCATCTGAGTAGATAACGTTAGTTAACATATTTTTGTCGCCTGTCATATGTTTTGAGCAACCACTGTCTAGAATCCATTTTCCTCTTTTCTTAATCGGTACCTGCAAAAAATATTGAAATTCTATTGGTACCCACTTCCTCTATAGGGTCCTAAGGGTTAAATCTTAGGAAGCCAAACCCAGTTGGATTTAGAGTTCCCTTTAAAAATAAAATTCTCATTCTTATGTACAGACATAATAAAAGATTTAATGTAGTTTTTCCTAATCAAATTATTATTAGTTTTTGGAACCCAAATCATAATTGATTTTGGATGAATAATTTTTGAAGAAGATTTTTGAACAGATGTAGATTCTTTTTTCTTAAAATTAGTATATAAAGACCCATTATTTTTAGAATGGTTTTGTATTGGTTTTTTATATCCTAATCCCTTTTTATTTGAACAAGTTTGAGAATTCTCAATTATTTTAGAGAGACTTTCTCTTCCACTGTTAAATTTAGAAACATTTTTAGAAATATTTTCCAGTTTTGTTTTAAGATTTGATACTTCTATATCAAGTGTTTTAATATTAGAGTTTAAATCATAATTTTCTTTTGCTAATTTAACATTCTCATATTTCTGTTTTTCTATTTCACTGCTTAAATCAGTCAATTGAGATGTTATATTAACATAAGATTCTTGAGATTTTACTAACTCTTCCTCTAATATTTTCTTTTCATCTTTTAACATGTCAGTTTCTATTTCAGTTCTATTTAATTTTCCTAAAGCATCTTTATATTTACTCTTTAGAATTCTAAGTTTATCTAACAATTCAGAGTTTATTTCTATTAAATCGTCAAAAGTTAGATCACTTACTTCATCATTTGTTGCCATAAAACAAACGTTGGCTTGTTCTGAATCACTTTCATTTTCACTGTCTGATGAAGAAGATTCTGTATCATCCCATGTAACTGAGAAGGCTTGTTTCTTTTTATATTTGTCCTTTTTGAGATTATTTTCTTTCTTCCGATCAGGACAATCTTTCTTTATGTGGCCCTTCTTGTAGCATTCAAGAGATGAACTTGATGGCTTATTAAAACCCTTGTTATTTCCAAATTTATTACCCTTTTTGAATTTTAAAAACTTTTTGAAATTCTTAGCTATAAATGCCATATCATCTTCTGATTCAGAGTCTTCTTTTTCTGCTTGAAAAGCGATAGTTTTCTTGTCCTGTGCTTGTGCTCGTCTTGCCTGCAAATTTACTTCATAGGACATTAGATTTCCTATTAACTCTTCTGTTTTTATGGTTGAAATATCATTAGCTTCCTCGATAGCTAAGACTTTTCGTTCCCATTCATCAGTTAAAGAGTTAAGGATTTTTGATACAACATCAGATTCAGTAAAAGTGACTTCTAAAGCTAAAAGAGAGTGATAAATATCCTGGAATCTAGAATACATTTCACTAATACTTTCTCCTTGTTTCATCCTAAAATTTTGAAATTGGTTTTTAAGCATAGAGATCTTGCTTTGTTTTACTTTATTTGTTCCTTCATGTGTAACCTTAAGAGTATTCCAAATTTCATAACCAGTTTTACAAATACTAACTCGATTAAATTCATTTTTGTCTAATGCGCAAAATAACATGTTCATTGCTTTTGCGTTTGCAGTAGCATCTAGTTTTTGTGTATTAGACCAAGCAGCATATCCTGTAGTAGGAATATGATATTCAGTTTGAATGATATTCCAAGTTTCAAATCCACTTGCTTGCATAAAAATTCTCATTCTAGTTGACCAATAACTATAATTTAATCCGTTAAACAATGGTGGTCGTGTAGTGGCTTGTCCCTCAGTAAAACTGTTGCTAGTGTTATTGTCCATATTTTTTAAAAAAATATCAGATAACTGTGTTATAGTTATGTGATGACCTTGCTCTGATACCAAATGAAAGTCTATATGGATCGATAATATAGTTAAACTACGAGTAACAGGTGCGGAATTATAAATAATAGTAAATGGCAATAATAAAAATGACACCAGGGATTTTTATACTGGTTCGAACTTCTCGTTCTACGTCCAGTCCCAGACTGCTTCTGGAATTTCTCGAATAACCCTCACTTAACCCGGAGGAACAGGTATTACACCGCCTGAGCAACCGAACAGGACTTTTCCGCCTAAGCAACCGAATAGGACTTTTCCGCCTAAGCAACCGAATAGGACTTCAAATACAATTTGGTAAATTGTTTCTTGACTTGTGTGTTCTTTGAATAACACGAATATAGTCAATGTAGTACACCCTTCCTATAATCTTCTTGATATGATGATTTGAATGTGCAAAAAGATAGGAAGTAGAGAATTGAAAATCACTTGATATTATAACAATATAAGATCAGAAAAGATAGAAAAAATTAGTTATTGAAATAGTGGATTTTCATCTCTATTTATAGTATTGAATAGTTTTAATTCAATAGTTGCAACTCTTTGAAGAAGTGCAACTCTTGGTGAAGAGAACAACTCTTCAGATTTTGATATTTTATGAAGAGATGCTTCAGTTCGTCAAGTTCAGATGTCTGAGATAAAAGTGACAGATGTCTGAATAATTTTGAATTTCAAAAAATCAAAGGAAACAATAAACAGTTAATTTAGACGTCTGTCTTTTAATTCAGACGTCTGTCTAGGATGACAGACGTCTGTTATTAAGTGACAGACGTCTATTTCATATAGAAATAGAGGCATTAACAACATAGTGCTCAGACGTCTGTTATCTTAATTTAGACGTCTGATATTGATGTCAGACGTCTGAATTAATATACAGACGTCTATTTCTGTACTGTTCTGTTCCTTTGTCCATTTTAGTATTTTTGAACTTGAGAAAATATATAATTTTGAAAATACCTTTTTATATTTATTTTAAAGCATGATTTTCAAAAGTATATTTGTGTGTGTGTGTGTTTCGTCACCATATCAGAGATTGTACAAATATATCTAAATAGATTTAATCTTGTTGATGATAATAGCTTCTTTTGACGATTCCTGCAAGAATATTTGACATAATAATATATAGATTGAAATATATAGTTGTCGCACTAAAATCGAAGAAGTCAGGTTTCAACATTCATCATGAAGCCTTCGTTTGAACCCCTCAGATAGGCCTCCTTCGACTCGCTTCGCATCCCTCAGAAGTGACTCCTTCGACTCGCTTCGCGTCCCTCAAGGGTGATCCCTTCGACTCGCTCTGCATCCCTCAGAAGTGACTCCATCGACTCGCTCAACCAGTGCATACTTCGACTTGCTCAATCTGGGCATACTTCGACTCGCCCGGTCGATGAACATTTCAACTCGCTCGAGACAGCATTTAATGCAAGTTAGCGCCACGTCACTGAGTCAAACAGAATCGAGTCGAACAGGAGCGAGTCGAACAGGAGCGAGTCGAAACAGGAGCGAGTCGAAACAAACAGCCACCGAGAATCGCATTTCGTATCGATCATATCTCCTAATCTATAAGTCCAAATGCTATGAAATTTTCACAGAAGACTACGTGCATGCCAAAGAATGTCCACGCCAAATTTCGACTCCATTGGATGAAATCTTGATCGATACGAAATCTGTTTGTATCGATCACGGATCGGACCGAAACTTCACTAGCTTTGGCGTGCGGGCCTGGTCACGTGCCAGAGAGGGTCTCCCGAGATCTGAGCGAAATATCAGCCTCCTATACCTATAAATAGACCCCCAAAGCCAACAGAAAAGGGGTTCTTCTTCCTCTTTGAGATCTCCAATGCCCGGACTCCACCAGATCCAGATCTGAACTCCATTACTGCTGCTACCAGCGAATTTCACTGCTGCAAATCATTGTTATTCGCTGTAATTCATTGAAATCAATTGTATACATCAAAGAAAGATTAATAAAGAAACTACTTCATAGTGGACGTAGGCAATACGCCGAACCACTCTAAATTCTTGTGTCTCCCTGCATTTTAGTTATTCTCATTTCTGAAATTTGGAGTTTTTGTTAGATAATTCCTCTTTTTCCATTTAATTTCTTCACTTTATCTCTTCAAAGACTTCCAAAGAGTGTTGTGCCTATTTTTGGTACAAACACTTTGGTGCTTTCACTGAGAAAATCCAATTTTTCTCCTGCTCTTTGGATCTCCTATCTATATTGGATTGCATTAATCTAAGAAGAAGATCCAGATCTAGAACATTGAAGCCCTCCCATTATATTCAGATTTGCAATCAGATCTAGGAAAGGACTTCATTAATTCATTATAGTGAGCACACGTACCACTTCTGCAGCTGCTGAACAAGGAGCACGGGACCGACAAAATCCCGTGCAATCACCTCCATCCAACCAAAATGCTGCAGGACCTTCAGATCCATCGGGTCCAATCACTAGACAAGAATTCCATACATTGCTTCAAGAGTTGACCCAAAGTCGACAGCAGCTAACTGAACAACTACGCGCCAACACGGAGTGGACTAACCAGCTAAATCGCCAAAGTCGATGAAGATCCAGAAGAGACCAAGGTTCTTATTCTTCCACAGAAAGTTCAGCCTCCTCCGATGGCCAACTAGATCCACACGCCCACGGCTAGGTGTAAGCTACACCCAAGCCACGGGACACCAACCTGCTTCGAACCTTGGGCAACCTAGAGCTGGACCATCCGCTAGTCTCCGTACATAATCTTCAACTCGAGGAGGAGCTGCTCCTTATCATGTTACCGGCAACATTGCCACTACCACCACTGCCGAACGGGGAGGTGATGCTAGAAACTAAGCTGATCCTCAATGTAGCCAACGAGAGCAGACTCCTGAGCCTTATGTCCCTGAGGATGTTGAACCAAGGAGGCGAGGCACGGACCGTCGACCACGTCCGGTCCAGACTCGCGCTGTGGAACCCGACCACACCTTGGCACAACATGCTCCAAGTATCCGAACGCCGAATATACCAGTGATGATCCGCCAAATGATCCGTGAAAGTCAGGGCCCCTCTAATGACGACTAGGGAGTCTCCCGAAGTCATACCCTTTCACCGATGACGTTTTATATGCTGAACCACCTTGGCACTTCAAGATGCCATCTTTGCCAGTTTATGAAGGAAGTTCTGATCCCAATCAACACGTTCTGAAATACGAATGGTTGATGAATGCTGCTAGAGCTTATGACGCAGTAAAGTGTCGTAGTTTTCCCATTTCCCTAGGGGGCATCGCTACCATGTGGTTCACCCGTTTGCCATCGCGATCCATCTCTAACTTTGACCAGATGGCCACCAAGTTTGTCGACAGTTCCGTATGCACGTGGCGAGACCTAAGGACGTTAACACTCTATCTAGTGTTACGCAAGCACCTGGAGAAACACTTAGACGTTACTTGGAGCGTTTCCATGCTGCGTGTGCAGAAATAAGCAATCCCAATGATAACTCTATCCTGATGACACTGACTAAAGGGATTGATGCTGATTCCGAGTTCGGAAATTGGTTAGCTGAGAAACCACCTGCGTCATTGGACCATTTCTATTCCAAGGCAGCCCAATTCTTAAGAAGGGAGGATGCGAAACAGTCTAGGAAGCAGGATGATGCAGGGTCCAACATCGAAGGTATCCAAAGTAACGTCGCTGTTAAACAGTCCGGAGATAGTTCTGGAAAAATTCAGTTGAACGTCCAAAATAAACAGAATCAGCAGAGGGACAATAGAAATCAGAACAAAAAATGCGATCAGGATCGTGGACCACGGCGTAGAGATTCCATGTACGATAATTACACTCCATTGAACACATCGTTGGAAAATGTGTATTTGCAGACCTGCAATACCATGCAGTATAAGAAACCTGCCCCGAAACCACCAACCGAAAGACAAATCCAAACAGGAAAGTTCTGTAGATTCCATGAGAGTTATGGCTACAACACCAATGAGTGTCGTCACTTACAAGACCTCATTAAGAAACTGATACGTGAGCGGAAGTTGGATCAGTATGTGCGGGCGCCGCAATCCGGTAGTGCGGGCCCATCAAATCAGAATCGTGTGCCAAATCAGGAAAGACAGGAGGAACCCGCTCATGCAGATGGGAGGTTGGTCATCAATACAATAAGTGGTGGTCCTCACCCAACAGATCGAAGCTGGAAGGAAATGGAGTCGTATGCCAATTCTATCAGGCATGCAGACTTCGAGTGTTGCAGTAGTTTTGATGAGGGGGCTCCGGCCAAGCAACAGAAAACGATGACGGATGACATTGTGTTCAGGAACAGAGATGCTAAAAAAGTCGAAGCTCCCACTATCGATCCACTGGTCATCTCAGCACAAGTAGGTCCCGCTTGGATGAAAAGGATCTTAGTTGACAGTGGAAGCTCTGTGAATATTTTGTTCAAGCAAGCTTATGATCAAATGAAGATGGAAGCCCAGACTTGAAGCCTTGTCAATCTCGAGTCCATGGTTTCAACGGAAGTGCCACAATACCTACTAGAATGGTGGAACTGCCAGTAGAGTTGGGAGTTGGGGAACGTCGGAGAGTACGGATGTTGCAGTTCATTGTTTTGGACATAGACTCCCCTTACAATGCTTTCTTGGGCCGACCGACCCTCGCTGAATTCAGGGTAGCCATTGCCCCATGGTGTTTGACCTTAAAGTTTCCTACTGATCATGGAATAGGAATCGTTCAGGGAGATCAGGCTACTGCCAGAGCCTGTTATGTTGCTGAGCTGCGGGAGGCGCAGCGAAAGGAGAAGGGAAACGGCGTAGATGAATCTCTCT
Source organism: Allium fistulosum (assembly GCA_030737815.1). Classification (NCBI taxonomy): domain Eukaryota; kingdom Viridiplantae; phylum Streptophyta; class Magnoliopsida; order Asparagales; family Amaryllidaceae; genus Allium; species Allium fistulosum. The sequence goes on from CM060907.1 coordinate 174,412,481, forward strand.
GCGTCCGTTTCACCGATAATTGACAATTAGCGCCCGGGCCTAGGCCCGAGCAACCCAGCCAATTCCTTAAGGATCTTGACCCGAGAGAAACGGAAGACGAAGGAGAATCTAGAGAAAGTCAAGCATCCCCGATCGAACTGACAATTGACGTCCCGGTTGACAATGACGATGACTCAAAAATGATAAAGATTGGATCTCAGCTATGCTAGAAAACTCAAGAGGAATTGGTTGAATTTCTACGGGCAAATCTTGACATATTTGCCTGGACACATTCTGACCTGTGTGGGATCCCGCCGGACATCGCGAGCTACACGCTGAATATTGACCCGCGACATGTCCCGATCAAGCAGAAAAGGCATGGTATGGATCCAGAGAGATCTGCTGCCCTTAAAGAAGAAGTAGAAAAGCTTGAGGCGAACGGATTCATTCGAGATGCGTTATATCCTGAATGGGTGTCGAATCTCGTGCTCGTCCGAAAGCTGAATGGAAAGTGGAGAACATGTGTCGATTATTCTAATCTGAATAAAGCATGTCCCAAAGACAGTTTCCCACTTCCCAGAATTGATCAGCTAGTAGATTCGACAGCTGGGCAAGAACTCTTATCCTTCATGGACGCGTACTCTGGCTACAATCAGATACCGATGCATTTACCCGATCAAGAACATACCAGCTTCGTGACCAACCTAAGACTTTACTGCTACAAGGTTATGCCATTCGGACTCAAGAACACCGGAGCTACTTATCAATGATTGGTCAATCGGATGTTTGCCAATCAAATCGGAAAAACAATGGAAGTATATGTAGACGACATGCTTGTGAAGTCACGACTCTCCACCGACCATGTTAAAGACCTAGAAACCATGTTCAACATACTTCGAGAATACAAAATGAAGCTCAACCCATTGAAATGTCACTTTGGAGTTGCATCCGGAAAGTTCCTTGGGTTCATCGTTAACGCCCGGGGAATCGAAGCTAATCCTGAAAAGATTTGGGAAATCAGAAATCTTGAAACTCCCAAGACTATAAAGCAAGTCCAGAGTCTCAAGGGAAAGGTATCAGCGTTGAGTAAGTTCATTTCAAAGTCTGACAAATGCATTCCCTTCTTCGATCTGATTCGAAAAGGGAAACGAAACTTTGAATGGACCACAGAGTGCGAGGGCGCTTTCCAAGCACTAGTTCAACATCTTTCCACACCGCCGATACTGTCAAAGCCTATTGATCATGAGAAGTTGTATGAATACTTGGCGATATCAGAAAACGCTATCAGCACTGCCTTGGTTCGAGAAGAAGACGGGATACAGAAGCCAGTGTACTACGTCAGCAAACGATTAATTAGGGCTGAAAGGAACTATCTAAAGTTAGAAAAGTTGGCTTACTTCCTTGTAATCGCATCAAGAAAACTCTGACCGTATTTCCAAGCACATCCCATAGTTGTTTACACCGACCAGCCGTTACGATAGGTCCTTTCGCGGCCTGAGACGTCTGGTAGGCTACTCAAGTGGACCATCGAACTAAGTCAGTTTGATATTACTTACACTCCAAGACGAGCAATCGAAGGACAAGTCCTCATTGATTTCATAGCTGAATTCACCATTCCAGAGGACTTGCTCGAAACCAGTGAATTCCCCGAATACGTCTGGAAGCTGTATACCGATGGTGCATCAAACGACCGGCGTTCGGGCATTGGTGTTGTGCTCGAGACCACCGAAGGTCGATCTATATGCTACGCTTTGAAGTTTGACTTTCATGCAACCAATAATGAAGCTGAATACGAAGCCCTCTTAGCTGGCTTGAAACTCGCCAGAGATCTGAAAATTGTTGATGTGGAAGTTTATTGTGATTCACAATTGGTTGTGTGTCAAGTACGGGGAGAGTATCAGGCAAGAGATCGAAGGTTGGCTACTTACTTAGCTCAAGTTCAGGAAGTACTGAATCAGTTCGATTACTACGCCATCTATTGTATACATCGGGAGCGCAACCAAAAGGCCGATTCATTAGCAAAGCTAGCCAACACAGGTGAAGCTCAACAAATAGGACTCGTTCCCATAGAAATGCTATCTTCCCCAAGTATCGACCGGACAGAAATAAACCGGGTATGCGAAATCGTTCCCGAAAAGGATTCATGGATGACCCCACTTAGAAATTACATTGAGCACGGAACACTGCCAGAGCGCAGGAGTGAAAAGAGACAAGTCCTTCGAAAGGCCTCAAGATTTACCATCCAGAATGGACTCATGTACAGAAGGGGGTACTCAGTTCCCCTACTCCGGTGTATCGCTCACGATGAAATTAAACAAGTGTTGCGCGATGTGCATGAGGGAGAATGTGGCGATCACACCGGGGGGCAAGCACTTGCCAAGAAAATACTTCGCTATTGATATTACTGGCCTACTGTGAATCGTGATGCGTTGGACTATGCAAAGAAATGTGATAGGTGCCAGAAATATGCCTGAATCCCTAGAGCTTTTCCTACTGGGATAACACAAATGGTCAGTCCATGGCCGTTCGCAATGTGGGGCATCAACATCATCGGTGCTCTACCTCTGGCAAAAGGTGGTGCGAAGTACGTCATTGTCGCAGTTGATTACTTTACAAAGTGGGCTGAAGCCGAAGCTCTCGCTACCATTACAATGAAGAAAGTAATCAACTTTGTGGTTCGTAACATCATCTGTCGATTGGGTCTCCCACACACCATTATTACGGACAACGGAACCCAATTCGATAGTGCTGAATTCAAAGATTTCTGCAAACGATTTCACATCCAAAAGAAATTCTCCGCAATTGCACACCCTCAGGCAAACGGACAAGTCGAAGCAGTTAATAAAGTTATAAAGTCCATCCTAAAGAAACGACTGGAAAAGGTCGGGGGCAAGTGGGTCGATGAACTTCCTATGGCTCTATGGGCTTACCGAACAAACCACAAGACCGTGACCGGCCACACTCCATTCTCTCTTTCTTACAGTTCAGAGGCCGTTATTCCAATCGAGCTAGAAGTACCTTCTCATCGTGTGACATACTATGATCCAAAGACAAATGCTATATTACTTGCTGAATCTCTCGATCTACTGGATGAGAAGCATGAAGAGGCTGATTTGAGGGCAGCTGCGCATAAAAGTCGAGTCGCCCGATTGTACAACGCCAAGGTCCGTTCGCGAACCTTCGAACTAGGCGATCTCGTCTTAAAAAGAATCTATCTGGTTCCTTCACATATGAAGCCGACATGGGAAGGACCGTATGTTATTGAACGAAGGCTCGGAGATGGTACATTCAAGTTATCGACCGTCGACGGTCTTACCCTGCCAAGAGCTTGGAATAGCGAGAGCCTTCGCCGCTATTACACCTTATAGGCTATCTTTATCCATTTAGTTTACTTTCCTTTTCTGCAATTTGTTTATGCATTTCGAAATTAGAACTTGTAAAAAGGCAACTGACTTTGCCATACTTTCTTATTTCAGCAATAAAATGCAACCACTTCGAGCCAAAGCTGTGATTTACTTGAAATACTTCATATGACCATCACTATGCACGGAGAGCTAAGTTTCACCATACGGTGGGATTTATTCAAATAGAGAGTGACTGCAATGTTGCCAATCACTCGCTAAGTGAACCCCGAGCTCGAGGGCAAGACATCACATCAAAGTCAAAAAAAGATTGATACACGACAATCCTTCATCAACTCCGTATTCCTAGAGTGCGAAGCGGAGTATAAACATCAACTCCGAACTCCCAGAGCGCGAGTCGGAGTATAAACATAGACTCCATATTCCCAGAGTGCGAAACGGAGTATAAACCTCAACTTTGAACTCCCAGAGCATGAGAAAGAGTATAAACATCAACTCTGTATTTCCATAGTGCAAAGCGGAGTATAAACATCAACTCTGAGTTCCCAAAGTGCGAGTCGGAGTATAAACATCAACTCCGAACTCCCAGAGTGCGAGTCGGAGTATAAACATCAACTCCATATTCCCAGAGTGCGAAGGGGAGTATAAACATCAACTCTGAGTTCCCAGAGTGCGAACCGAAGTATAAACATCAACTCCGAACTCTCAAAGCACGAGTCGGAGTATAAACATCAACTCCATATTCCCAAAGTGCGAAGCGGAGTATAAACCTCAACTCCGAACTCCCAGAGCGCGAGTCGGAGTATAAACATCAACTCCGTATTCCCAGAGTGCGAAGCGGAGTATAAACATCAACTCCGAGTTCCCAGAGTGCGAACCGGAGTACAAACCTCAACTCCGAACTCCCAGAGCGCGAGTCGGAGTATAAACATCAACTCTGTATTCCTAGAGTGCGAAGCGGAGTATAAACATCAACTCCGAGTTCCCAGAGTGCGAAGCGGAGTATAAACATCAACTCCAAACTCCCAGAGCGCGAGTTGGAGTACAAACATCAACTCCGAACTCCCAGAGCGTTAGTCGGAGTATAAACATCAACTCCGTATTCCCTGAGTGCGAAGCGGAGTATAAACATCAACTCCGAGTTTCTAGAGTGCGAACCGGAGTATAAACATCAACTCCGAACTCCCAGAGCACGAGTCGGAGTATAAACATCAACTCCATATTCCCAGAGTGCGAAGTGGAGTATAAACCTCAACTCCAAACTCCCAGAGCGCGAGTCGGAGTATAACCATCAACTCCTTATTCCCAGAGTGCGAAGCGGAGTATAAACATCAACTCCGAGTTCCCAGAGTGCGAGTATAAACCTCAACTCCGAACTCCCAGAGCGCGAGTCGGAGTATAAACATCAACTCTGTATTCCCAGAGTGCGAAGCGGAGTATAAACATCAACTCCGAGTTCCCATAGTGCGAAGCGGAGTATAAACATCAACTCCAAACTCCAAGAGTGCGAGTTGGAGTATAAACATCAACTCCGAACTCCCAGAGCGCGAGTCGGAGTATAAACATCAACTCTGTATTCCCAGAGTGAGAAGCGGAGTATAAACATCAACTCCGAGTTCCCAGAGTGCGAACTCGGAGTGCGAACTCGGAGTGCGAAGCGGAGTACAAACATCAACTCCAAACTCCCAGAGCGCGAGTCGGAGTATAAACATCAACTCCGAACTCCCAGAGCGCGAGTCGGAGTATAAACATCAACTCCGTATTCCCAGAGTGTGAAGCGGAGTATAAACATCAACTCCGAGTTCCCATAGTGCGAACCGGAGTATAAACATCAACTCCGAACTCCCAGAGGGCGAGTCGGAGTATAAACATCAACTCCATATTCCCAGAGTGCGAAGCGGAGTACAAACCTCAACTCGGAACTCCCAAAGCGCGAGTCGGAGTATAAACATCAACTTCGTATTCCCAGAGTGCGAAGCGGAGTATAAACATCAACTCTGAGTTCCCAGAATGCGAACCAGAGTATAAACCTCAACTCCGAACTCCCAGAGCGAGATTCAGAGTATAAACATCAACTCCGTATTCCCAGAGTGAGAAGCGGAGTATAAACATCAACTCCGAGTTCCCAGAGTGTGAAGCGGAGTATAAACATCAACACCAAACTCCTAGAGCGCGAGTCGGAGTATAAACATCAACTCCGAACTCCCAGAGCGTGGGTCGGAGTATAAACATCAACTCCGTATTCCTAGAGTGCGAAGCGGAGTATAAACATCAACTCCGAGTTCCCAGAGTGCGAACCGGAGTATAAACATCAACTCCGAACTCCCAGAGCGCGAGTCGGAGTATAAACATCAACTCCATATTCCCAGAGTGCGAAGCGGAGTATAAACCTCAACTCCGAACTCCCAAAGCGCGAGTCGGGGTATAAATATCAGCTCCGTAATCCCAGAGTGCGAAGCGGAGTATAAACATCAACTCCGAGTTCCCAGAGTGCGAACCGGAGTATAAACATCAACTCCGAACTCCCGGAGCACGATTCTGAGTGTAAACATCAACTCCATATTCCCAGAGTGCGAAGCGGAGTATAAACCTCAACTCCGAACTCCCAGAGTGCGAGTCGGAGTATAAACATCAACTCTGAGTTCCCAGAGTGCAAAGCGGAGTATAAGCATCGACTCCAAATTCCCAGAGCGCGAATTGGAGTATAAACGACAACTCCGAACTTCCAGAGTGCATGTCAGAGCATAGACATCGACTACGGATTCCCAGAATGCGAAACGGAGCATAAACACCAACTTCAAGTTCCTGAAGCATGAATCGAAGTATAATTATCAACTCTAATCTCCCGGAGCGCGAGTTGAAGTACAAATGCCAATTCCAAGTCACCAGATAGCGGACATATGATTAAAACTCAAGCCGGCATGACCAACCGCCAGTAAACGAATGAGGATCCCCGCAGCGCGGATATGATCATCGATGATCGGACAAGCGTGAATAAACTACTCAATCCCTGTTTGTCTCAAACACCCAATCAGCGGCACTAGACTCGGCATGCTATAAGAAAAGAGCGATCGATGACTGATGTTTTACAACACACCACCAAGACTGGGGGGCAAGACTTAAGCATCAACCATCGACTGAAGCAATGCGACGTCAAAATTTGACTCGCTTCCCGGTCGCAAACCATGTCCACGATACCCGAACTTGGCAAACAGAAACAAACTTTATTCGGAAACTGAAACTTCACAAGTGCACTTCAGACACTAAAATGCTTAGACAAATACACAATGACAAAAAAGAAGTCAAAAAAGAAAAAGTTTCATTTCTATTGATTATAAAAGAAGTTCGTGTACAAGTTTCCATAAATTCCTACTAGTAGGGTCCGAACTCGCATCTATACACAGCTAACAAAATGCAATTCAAAATCAAACCGGGAAAACATGCTTAATCTTTCTTCTTCCTTGGCTTCCTTCTCGGTGTAGACCCGCTGGAGCCACCGCTAATCTTCCTCTTCGAGCCTTTGCTTTTCGGCAGTTGGTCTTCAAGCGAGGGCATTATATCAACATCCTCCTCCGAACTCGAGTGGATAGGAATGCTCTCTACGGGCGGAGTCGGAGGAACAGGATCGAGCACAGGAGGCGGAATGGGCACGCTGGTAATGAAAACAGTGCCACTGGGAGATATCATGCTAAGCAGAGCAGGTCCTGGTGCTGCCATCCCACCTCCAAAACTGCCACCATGAGTCGCTGCTGCCATTTCAGCGTCGATTTGAGCAAACATCTCCTCTTCAGTTACTGCTCGAGCCCCGCTGGAAGCATCAGTAGTCAGCATCGAAAAACTTGCAGCAGGATAAGTTCCACTCATGACAGATGACAAGTCAACAAGAGGATAGCCGTGACGACGAAAGAGTTCATCCATCAGCTGCTCGTCAAAAATAATCGTACCTCCCTGCAGAACATCAAGCGGGGCAGCTATACTCATGGTGATTTCTTCGGTCACGATAGCCTCCTGCGTTTGATATGGTTCTTGAGTAGCAGGAGGCATGGCCGCTGCAGCATCAATCACTGGACAAAGAATAAGAGAACTGTTAGGACAACTCGATCGAAGATTCGATTTAAGAAAAATATGTGGAATGTTCAGAATACCTGCCTCAGTTTGGCTCGTTGGCGGCAGAGCGGCGTCGATAACTTGCGTTGCAGCCTGTGACATCTGCGGCTGATCTGGATTATAAGCAGGAACAGCCTGGGGATCGACCGCAGATGAAGATTCGGGCTGGGTTGACGTTGGAACTTCAAGACTTGCTTCATGATGGTCAACTCCAGAACCCTCTCCCACTTCAAAGTGCTTGGCGCTAAGTTTTTCCTTCTCGCGTAGAATCATCGACTCATGGAGAATACTCTTTTCATCATCAGTCAGAATGCGATTCTCGAGTTTGAATTCATCCACGGACTCGCCCTGATGCGCCTCTTTCTCTTCCTCAACCAGTCGGCTCCAAGCATTATAGAGATGCGTCGAAAAATCATCGAGCCAGGCTAGACCCCTGTGCCTCAGCACATTAGCGTTGTAAACAATGAGAAGGTCTTCGATGTCAGCCTCTAGCCTGGACTCGGCCAACTTCACCCTCTCCTCGACCTCAGTCTCCACCTTCTAGACCTTAGCCACGGCCGCATCCCATTCACCCCTAAGCAGAACAGCTTGTTCGCACGCCTCCTGGGCTGCGTTGTTCGCGTCATCTTTCTCCTTGTCCATATCAGCAAATTTGGCCTTGAGTTCATTAAGCTCCTTGACCGCCGCGTCCCGCTCGGCAATGACTTTGGTGTTTCGGTGGCCCATCTCCTCCACTATGGCAACGTGAGTCTGCCCCAACCTCTCCATTTCCGCCTTCGCTTCGTTAGCCCTTTTAACGGCCTCAATCTCAGATTTCCGAGAAGACTCGGACTCAGTGGAGAGTACCTGAATAATCTGATCCCTTTTTGTGAGCTCGGTCTCCATCTTCTCGAGCGCTTTGGCTCACTCAAAGGCCACTTTGGAAGCTTTTTCGACAGCCTTTGCCCACTCTTGGTACTGGGTGTATATGTCGTGAACGTAATCGTGCACCATGTTTTCCACCCCTGATGGAATTCTCTTTAAGCGTGGTGGGAAGACACAACCGTCAAAGCAGATATTCGGAAAATCCTTCCTCATCTGAGCCGACTTAAGAGCCCCTTCTCATGTGGGTTCAGCAGAGACCTGCTCAGTAATCATAGAGGCTGTAGTCTCGATTCTCTGAAGATGAGTCTCGGGTCTAGAAGAATGAGAAGACGTCCTGTGACGGGGAGGTTCAGGCGGATGTGAGACAGAAAAAGGGGGTGGAGACGAAAGTCTAGGAGGAGGAGAGCGTGATCTGTATCAATGTCTATACTCTCTGTCATGCCCATACCTGTCCTGGTTAGAGTATTCGTGATCGCGATCTCTATCTGAATCCCTCCTGCGTGAATCATAGTAACCAGAAGTTTTTCGGGCTGAGCGAAGATTCCCGAGCATTGATCCTCTTCCAGACATAGTACCTAAAAATGAGAAACGAGGAAAGAGTTAGTAACTTCCTAAGTTGGACGAAGTACAGTTGTGAATCATGTTGTGTAGTGAAGTGTATGCATGTGCAACCCCCCGACCAACCGGAAATGTCGGCCACACTCTTAGTAAGCGACCCACTCAGTTCAAAAGCACTATCAAGCTCCTCCATCCCGGCGTCGTGTGGAGACGACACAAAATCCGGGATCGGAATATCTGCAAGCCCTGCAAAAGGACTCTCTACTTGCGGGGGAGGAGCCTCCAAATTTCTAATCCCCGAGAATGGTAAAGACACGACCACGGATTTAAATCTCTCAAATTTAGGGCGTTTTTGAGCAGTAGCCTTGCCTTTTCTTCTTCCTCCCGAATCCTGGACGTCGGCAGAAGGCCCAGTTGGAAGCTCGGTATCGGTAGGCGTCCTTTCTAGATCGACTTCTTCGGCGATCACAACCGCGGGCACTTTGCGCTTCACCCGTTTCTTCGGGACCACTCTATGTATCCCTTCCAGATGTATGCTCTGTCTCCGTTCTATCAGCCCGACAGTCCTCAAATTCCTGTCGGTCAGAACTAAGTCTATGTGCCTCTCTTCGCCCGGAAACGCTTGAAGAATTCGAACAAGCTCTCTGAAGTATGCGCCGTCAGGACGAGAGATTGCGGCTATAAAAGGAAAAGTATATTAGTTTTGAAGTCAGTTACTAGTATCTCGATGATTCAAGAGAGAAAGGGCAACACTTACATCTATCCAACCACCGCCTAGCAAATCCAGGGGGGCACCGGACGTAGAACCATTCAGTTTTATAGTAACTTAGCCTCCCCCAGGAGCCCAGTACGATGTGGCAGTTTCTGACCGCTTCCAGGAAGGTGAAAGAAGGGCTGTCTCCACGGCTCTTAACGTTGAATAAATATCTAATTTCGATCGGCTTCGGCGGTCGAAAGAGGGTCTCCATATAGAGGAAAAAGGTGCTATTCAACAAGGCATACCCGTTGGGATGTTGCTGAGATGGAGCTATGCCAAGAAACGATAACATCTCCCTTATATATTGATTGAAGGGAGGAAGTGTCCCCGCTGTGCAAGCGTGACGGTTGAAAGCAGTAAACCCCTCCAAGGGATTATGTGGCCTATCATTTGTCCCAGGAAGTATCACGTCGTCGAGCGACAAACCATGCCTTAAGCAAATCCGCCCTAGCATATCTTCAGAGATACCCGACGGCACTGAATCTGGCGGACTACAAATAAACCGAGCACCCAAACGCTCATCCGGAGCTGGCTCTATAACTTCGGCTTCAATAACCGGTATCTCTATGGTCGGACTATAAACATCAACTCCGTATTCCCAAAGTGCGAAGCGAAGTATAAACATCAACTCCGAGTTCCCAGAATGCGAACCAGAGTATAAACCTCAACTCCGAACTCCCAGAGTGCGAGTCGGAGTATAAACATCAACTCCATATTCCCAGAGTGCGAAGTGGAGTATAAACATCAACTCCGAGTTCCCAGAGTGCGAAGCGGAGTATAAACATCAACTCCAAACTCCTAGTGCACGAGTCGGAGTATAAACATCAACTCCGAACTCCCAGAGCGCGAGTCGGAGTATAAACATCAACTTCGTATTCCCAGAGTGCGAAGCGGAGTATAAACATCAACTCCGAGTTCCCAGAGTGCGAACCGGAGTATAAACATCAACTCCGAACCCCCAGAGCGCGAGTCAGAGTATAAACATCAACTCCATATTCCCAGAGTGCGAAGCGGAGTATAAACCTCAACTCCGAACTCCCAAAGCGCGAGTCGGAGTATAAATATCAACTCCGTAATCCCAGAGTGCAAAGCAGAGTATAAACATCAACTCCGAGTTCCCAGAGTGCGAACCGGAGTATAAACATCAACTCCGAACTCCCAGAGCGCGAGTCGGAGTATAAACATCAACTCCATATTCCCAGAGTGTGAAGCGGAGTATAAACCTCAACTCCGAACTCCTAGAGTGCAAGTCGGAGTATAAACATCAACTCCGAGTTCCCAGAGTGCGAAGCGGAGTATAAGCATCGACTCCAAATTCCCAGAGCGCGAATTGGAGTATAAACGATAACTCCGAACTTCAAGAGTGCAAGTCGGAGCATAGACATCGACTCCGGATTCCCACAATGCAAAACGGAGCGTAAACACCAACTTCAAGTTCCCGAAGCATGAATCGAAGGATAATTATCAACTCCAATCTCCCGGAGCGCGAGTCGAAGTACAAATGCCAATTCCAAGTCACCAGATAGCGGACATATGATTAAAACTCAAGCCGGCGTGACCAACCGCCAGTAAACGAATGAGGATCCCCGTAGCGCGGATATGATCATCGACGATCGGACAAGCGTGAATAAACCGCTCAATCCCCGTTTGTCTCAAACACCCATTCAGCGGCACTAGACTCGGCATGCTATAAGAAGAGGGCGATCGCTGACTGATGTTTTACAACACACCACCAAGACTGGGGGGCAAGACTTAAGCATCAACCATCGACTGAAGCAATGCGACGTCAAAATTCGACTCGCTTCCCGGTCGCAAACCATGTCCGCGATACCCGAACTTGGCAAACAGAAACAAACTTTATTCGGAAACTGAAACTTCACAAGTGCAGTTCAGACACTGAAACGCTTAGACAAATACACAATGACAAAAAAGAAGTCAAAAAAGAAAAAGTTTCATTTCTATTTATTATAAAAGAAGTTCGTGTACAAGTTTCCATAAATTCCTACTAGTAGGGGCCGAACTCACATCTATACACGGCTAACAAAATGCAATTCAAAATCAAACTGGGAAAACATGCTTAATCTTTCTTCTTCCTTGGCTTCCTTCTCGGTGTAGACCTGCTGGAGCCACCGCTAATCATCCTCTTCGAGCCTTTGCTTTTCGGCAGTTGGTCTTCAGGCGAGGGCAATATATCAACATCCTCCTCCGAACTCGAGTGGATAGGAATGCTCTCTGCGGGCGGAGTCGGAGGAACATGATCGAGCACAGGAGGCGGAATGGGCATGTTGGTAATGAAAACAGTGCCACTGGGAGATATCATGCTAAGCGGAGCAGGTCCTGGTGCTGCCATCCCACCTCCAAAACTGCCACCATGAGTCGCTGCTGCCATTTCAGCGTCGATTTAAGCAAACATCTCCTCTTCAGTTACTGCTCGAGCCCCGCTGGAAGCATCAGCAGTCGGCATCGAAGAACTTGCAGCATGATTAGTTCCACTCATGACAGATGACAAGTCAGCAAGAGGATAGCCGTGACGACGAAAGAGTTCATCCATCAGCTGCTCGTCAAACATAATCGTACCTCCCTGCAGATCATCAAGCGGGGCAGCTGTACTCATGGTGATTGCTTCGGTCACGATAGCCTCCTGTGTTTGATATGGTTCTTGAGTAGTAGGAGGCATGGCCGGTGCAGCATCGATCACTGGACAAAGAATAAGAGAACTGTTAGGACAACTCGATCGAAGATTCGATTTAAGAAAAATATGTGGAATGTTCAGAATACCTTCCTCGGTTTGGCTCGTTGGTGGTAGAGCGGCGTCGATAACTTGCGTTGCAGCCGGTGACATCTGCGGCTGATCTGGATTATAAGAAGGAACAGCCTTGGGATCGACCGCAGATGAAGATTCGGACTGGGTTGACGTTGGAACTTCAAGACTTGCTTCATGATGCTCAACTCCAGAACCCTCTCCCACTTCAAAGTGCTGGGCGCCAAGTTTTTCCTTCTCGTGTAGAATCATCGACTCATGGAGAATCCTCTTTTCATCATCAGTCAGAATGCGATTCTCGAGTTTGAATTCATCCACGGACTCGCCCTGATGCGCCTCTTTCTCTTCCTCAACCAGTCGGCTCCAAGCATTATAGAGATGCGTCGAAAAATCATCGAGCCAGGCTAGACCCCTGTGCCTCAGCACATTAGCGTTGTAAACAATGAGAAGGTCTTCGATGTTAGCCTCTAGCCTGGACTCGGCCAACTTCACCCTCTCCTCGACCTCAGTCTCCACCTTCTAGACCTTAGCCACAGCCGCATCCCGTTCACCCCTGAGCAGAACAGCTTGTTCGCACGCCTCCTGGGTTACGTTGTTTGCGTCATCTTTCTCCTTGGCCATATCAGCAAATTTGGCCTTGAGTTCATTAAGCTCCTTGACCGTCGCGTCCCGCTCGACAATGACTTTGGTGTTCCGATGGCCCATCTCCTCCACCAGGGCAATGTGAGTCTGCCCCAACCTCTCCATTTCCACCTTCGCTTCGTCAGCCCTTTTAACGGCCTCAATCTCAGATTTCTGAGAAGACTAGGACTCAGTGGAGAGTACCTGAATAATCCGATCCCTTTTTGTGAGCTCGGTCTCCATCTTCTCGAGCACTTTGGCTCGCTCAAAGGCCACTTTGAAAGCTTTTTCGGTAGCCTTTGCCCACTCTTGGTACTGGGTGTATATGTCGTGAACGTAATCGTGCACCGGGTTTTCCACCCCTGATGGAATTCTCTTTAAGCGTGGTGGGAAGACATAACCGTCAAAGCAGATATTCGGAAAATCCTTCCTCATCTGAGCCGACTTAAGAGCCCCTTCTCCTGTGGGTTCAGCAGAGACCTGCTCAGTAATCATAGAGGCTGTAGTCTCGATTCTCTGAAGATGAGTCTCGGGTCTTGAAGAATGAGAAGACTGCCTATGATGGGGAGGTTCAGGCGGATATGAGACAGAAACAGGGGGTGGAGACGGAAGTCTAGGAGGAGGAGAGTGTGATCTGGATCGATGACTATACTCTCTGTCATGGCCATACCTATCCTGGTTAGAGTATTCGCGATCGCGATCTCTATTTGAATCCCTCCTGCGTGAATCATAGTAACCAGAAGTTTTTCGGGCTGAGCGAAGATTCCCGAGCATTGATCCTCTTCTAGATATAGTGCCTGAAAATGAGAAACGAGGAAAGAGTTAGTAACTTCCTAAGTTGGACGAAGTACAGTTGTGAATCATGTAGTGTAGTGAAGTGTATGCATGTGCAACCCCCCGACCAACCGGAAATGTCGGCCACACTCGTAGCAAGTGACCCACTCAGTTCAAAAGCACTATCAAGCTCCTCCGTCCCAGCATCGTGTGGAGACGACACAAAATCCGGGATCGGAATATATGCAAGCCCTGCAAAAGGACTCTCTACTTGCGAGGGAGGAGCCTCCAAAATTCTAATCCCCAGGAAAGGTAAAGACACGACCACGGATTTAAATCTCTCAAATTTAGGGCGTTTGTGAGCAGTATCCTTGCCTTTTCTTCTTCCTCCCGAATCCTGGACGTCGGCAGAAGGCCCAGCTGGAAGCTCGGTATCGGTAGGCGTCCTTTCTAGATCGACTTCTTCGGCGATCACGACCGTGGGCGCTTTGCGCTTCACCCGTTTCTTCGAGACCACTCTATGTATCCCTTCCAGATGTATGCTTTGTCTCCGTTCTATCAGCCCGACAGTCCTCAAATTCCTGTCGGTCAGAACTAAGTCTATGTGCCTCTCTTCGACCGGAAACGCTTGAAGAATCCGAACAAGCTCTCTGAAGTATGCGCCGTCAGGACGAGAGATTGCGGCTATAAAAGGAAAAGTATATCAGTTTTGAAGTTAGTTACTAGTATCTCGATGATTCAAGAGAGAAAGGGCAACACTTACGTCTATCCAACCACCGCCTAGCAAATCCAGGGGGGCACCGGACGTAGAACCATTCAGTTTTATAGTAACTTAGCCTCCCCTAGGAGCCCAGTACGATGTGGCAGTTTCTGACCACTTCCAGGAAGGTGAAAGAAGGGCTGTCTCCATGGCTCTTGACATTGAATAAATATCTAATTTCGATCGGCTTCGGCGGTCGAAAGAGGATCTCCATAAAGAGGACAAAGGTGCTGTTCAACAAGGCATACCCGTTGGGATGTAGCTGAGATGGAGCTATGTCAAGAAACAATAACATCTCCCTTATATATTGATTGAAGGGAGGAAGTGTCCCCGCTGTGCAAGCGTGACGGTTGAAAGCAGTAAACCCCTCCAAGGGATTATGTGGCCTATCATTTGGCCCAGGAAGTATAACGTCGTCGAGCGACAAACCATGCCTTAAGCAAATCCACCCTAGCATATCTTCAGAGATACCCGAAGGCACTGAATCTGGCGGACTACAAATAAACCGAGCACCCAAACGCTCATCCGGAGCTGGCTCTATAACTTCGGCTTCAATAACCGATATCTCTATGGTTGGAGTAATAGAACTTGGGTGTTCCAGCTGCTGAGAACTTGAAGGTTCCATGACTAGCTAGCTTATAAAAAATCATTGTTAAACTGACAAATAACGCTCGTGCATCCCCCAGTGTAAAGTGTG
The DNA here is from genome assembly GCA_030737815.1 of Allium fistulosum. NCBI lineage: Eukaryota > Viridiplantae > Streptophyta > Magnoliopsida > Asparagales > Amaryllidaceae > Allium > Allium fistulosum. Next base: position 174,427,721 of record CM060907.1, read on the forward strand.
TGAGTGTGTGTTGTGCGGTGCAGTACTGTATATCATTTAGAGAAGATCTACAAGATTAAGAAAAGCATGTAAACGACGAGACTTCGGAATTCAGTCGGAAGGACCGTCATCGCTGACCGTCACAACCGTGCCATCCAGTTATTAGCTATCAGTCCGAGTTAAAATGTGTTATTATTTTAGTAAGTTCCAGTTTCATCGACGAACTTCAATATGCAATCAGGTGTGCGGTGAAACAATTAAGTCCAGTTAAGCAAGTCTGAAGCTCGTCGGAGTTAAGTGGTCAAAGGCAACAGAATTTTTGGTATCGTCGAAATTAAATCAATGGTCAATCATCAAAAGTTCAAGTTCAAGACAATCACTCAGGTTCAAGTTCGAATCGTTCGCTAAGGCTCGAGTTCGAATCGATCGTTCGGGGTTGTGCAGTTCGACTCGATCCAAGACCACGTGCTTCGACTCGATCCAAGACCACATGCTTCGACTCGGTCCAAAACCAGGTGCTTCGACTCGCTTCGAAGCCTCTACTTTGACTCGATCCCAAACCACGCGCTTCGACTCAATCCAAAGCCTCTGCTTCGACTCGATCAAAAACTACGTAGTTCGACTCGGTCCCAAACCTTCAGTTCGACTCGATCCCAAGGCACTCCACTTTGAACCATTCCAAGGCTACTATTTTGACTCGATCAAAAGACATACTTTTCGACTCGATCCAGGGCCATCGTTTTGAGTCCATCAGACACAGCCCCTTCGTATCGATCCACAGATTCAAAGCATTCGACTCGATCCGAAGCTCCACCATCGATCGATACGAAGGCCTCTGCCTCATCATCTCGAAACCCCTACTCCAGATCGACACGAAGCTGAGGCCAAGGAATTTTCGATCGATCACAACTCTGATCGATTTGGTGTTAAGAATCGAGTCTCCTCGTTTACGTGATGATTTCGCTCAATGGATTACCTAAAATTTGTCTATTGGTTCAAATAATCGAAGGTATGAATCAGTTCGAAGGCAAGAGTGTTTTTCTTCTTTGTTTTCTCGAGTCTCAGAGCGATACGAAGGCAAGGCAGGAAAACGAAAAGTAAAAAGTGAAAAAACGGCTAAGTACGAAGTATTTATATGGACTCGAAAGCAAAGGGAATAAACGTTTCGTATCCCGGTGGATTCAAACACACGTTTCGACTCCATTTCCAGTACATCGATGCGAAGCTCCCCTTCGTATCGCTTGACTTCGACTCCGACTCCGGTGCAGCAAAACAAGCAGTTCGAATCCATCAGGGAAGAGTACTTCAACTCGCTCCATTTCGACTCGCTCAGTTTACAGCCATCAGGGAAATTTACTTCGACTCGCTCCACTTCGACCCGTTCAGTTCGCGTTGATCATCGAGTCGAACAAGCACTTCGTATCCATCGAACCCTGCGTCTATCGATGCAAAATTCATGTTCGTGTCCATAGTTTCCAACTCCTTCCCTAGAGCATCGATACGAACAGTCAGTTCGAATCCATTAAATCATGGCTTCCAGAGGCCAACTCCATCAACTCGACATACTTACTTCGCATCCATAAATCCAATGAAAATCATCTTCGATGTTTCAACCCTTCACATCGATTCATGAGAGGATCGTTACGAAGGAACATTCAAAAGCAACCATCGAGCATTATTGCAGCGAATTTCACATCGGTTCAGGAGAGGATCGATACGTAATCCAAAAGTAAAATAAACTGACAAGACTCATGGACGTGTAAACGTCAACGAGAGTCAGGTTAACATATATGCATGAATGTCGGACTAATATTCAACATTCCAGATTTTCAGGAATCAGAAACTCATCCAATAACGATTACAACAACAAACGGGTAACCACTGGCATACAACAATCAGTCGCAACAATACAGGGTACAGTAGTTGACGGTCAACAGTTTACATCATCGAGAAAAAACAGTCGAAGATTACAGCTTTCATCGAAAAGACGATGACTATTTAGAATAAAGATTTCAGCACTTCAAAGCACATTATGTTTTCACAAGACGTACTTTAGGGGGCAAATATTATCCCGCCTTTTGGCAAGGCCGTGACACCAAGGAATTGAAGAGTAACCGACGACAGCCCATCCTAGAGATCAGTTATACACAGGCTCACTATGGATATCAACGAATTTTGTCCGAGTCTGAATCAAGCCAAAATTGGTAGGACATGACAAGCTAAGCCATGAGAGTCAACGTTCCAAATCTCGAGTCAATCTGAGTTCGTATGCTCAAGTTATGAACGATACAAAATTGGATGAAAACCAATCACCGGTCGACTCTCTCCCTTCGACTCGCTCGCATCCCTCAAAGGAGCCAGCTTCGACTCGCTTCGCCTCAAGCCACGCTTCGACTCGCTTCACTTCGTGTCCATCACGAAGCCTTCGTTCGAACCGCTCAGATATGCCTCCTTCGACTCGCTTCGCGTCCCTCAGAAGTGACTCCTTCGACTCGCTTCGCGTCCCTCAAGGGTGATCCCTTCGACTCGCTCTGCATCCCTCAGAAGTGACTCCATCGACTCGCTCAACCAGTGCATGCTTTGACTCGCTCAATCTGGGCATACTTCGACTCGCTCAGTCGATGAACATTTCTACTTGCTCGAGACAGCAGTCAATGCAAGTTAGCGCCATGTCACCGAGTCAAACAGAACCGAGTCGAATAGAGCGATTCGAAACAGGAGCGAGTCGAACCAAATAGCCACCGAGAATCGCATTTCGTATCGATCATATCTCCTAATCTACAAGTCCAAATGCTATGAAATTTTCACAAAAGACTACGTGCATGTTAAAGAATGTCCACGCCAAATTTCGACTCCATTGAATGAAATCTTGATCGATACAAAATCTGTTCGTATCGATCACGGATCGGACCGAAACTTCACGGGCTTGGGTGTGCGGGCATGGTCACGTGCCAGAGAGGGTCTCCCGAGATTTGAGCGAAATATCAGCCTCCTACATCTATAAATAGACCCCCAAAGCCAACAGAAAAGGGGTTCTTCTTCCTCTTTGAGATCTCCAACGCCCGGACTCCGCCAGATCCAGATCTGAACTCCATTGCTGCTGCTACCAGCGAATTTCACTGTTGCAAATCATTGTTATTCGCTGTAATTCATTGAAATCAATTGTATACATCAAAGAAAGATTAATAAAGCAAACTACTTCATAGTGGACGTAGGCAATACGCCGAACCACTCTAAATTATTGTGTCTCCCTGCATTTTAGTTATTCTCATTTCTGAAATTTGGAGTTTTTGTTAGATAATTCCTTTTTTTCCATTTAATTTCTTCACTTTATCTCTTCAAAGACTTCCGAAGAGTGTTGTGCCCAATTTTGATACAAACAGGGTGTAACCAATCAACTGTTTAAGGCTATTTTTGGCCTATTTTCTCTCGCTATGAAATCCTACACACCCGTACTTGAACGATCGACTAATCAAAAATGGACGGTCTACCATTCACATGTAGAGGCGTAGATTGAACCTCGATGGGATAGTGTCCCAACATTTAAACTTTACTCGAACATCGTCCCGACTCTCCTTGCCCCGATGTTGAGTCTTGCCAGTTCACAACCTAATGTCGCCCTACGGCCACACTCGAGTTCTCCTCTTTGATGATCCGCCATGGCACTAGATGGTAATTCGACGAATCATTTCAAAACTCAAATGCTTTAAAAACCATGTGAATTTAACCACTCAACTACTATTCCAAATCCATATTCCATCACTCAATGTCAACATCAACTATCATTTAATACAATCATATCGTTTCTACCAACTTTCAGTCTATAATTAAACTACACATTCATATCAATCATCACTCAATTAATAAGATTTCCTAACTCACCACTTTATGAAATTTGTGCATTAGAACATTGATTCAACAAGATTATCATCTCTAAAATCTCAAATCAAGTTCATTACTCAAGCCTTAACAAACATTAGCATTAAAATATTATTGTGACATTTCAAATGATCATATAACTTAGAGAAGAGATTCCACTAACCACTTCAAGAAATCCAAGTGCAATGAAAACCGATTTTAGAGCCTTCCTTTTATCACTAAAATCCAACATCGGTCTTCTCCAAAATGAAAACTTAATGGAATATAGTTTTATAGAATCTTCTAACTTGAATGTTGATATTTATTTTTGAATTTTGGGTTGAGAAAATCAAAAGCTACGAAGGTTTATTGATTTAAATACCTAATTTTATTGTGTGTTTAGTAATGAAGAAGAAAAATGAGAGGAAAGGAGTTATTTCAGAAATGATATAGATGCTGACTAAAAGACCTTTTTGTACCTCCTTTATCTTTTCTTCTCATTTTGCAAATGCTATTCAATTTTAACAAACTTAATATGTATTGCATATATAAATTACTTTATGATCTCAATGGAATAGGTCTCGAGTCCTTTTTCATTCATCTTTAAAAAAAATCTCTTTTAAGTCATTAGTTTGCTTAAATCTTCAATTAATTACAATTAATTATTAAGCGAAAATTACGGGTTGTTACGCCAAGGGTCTTCAAAATCCATGTAGCTTCAAGGTTAGCCAATTATTTAGTCAATATAATGCAATTTGAACTCTAGTCATTATGCTCCTAGTGTTAAACAAGTCCACTAGGATTTATAGGGTCGAAACTCTATAAACATACTTGCAAACAATTTCCTAATAGTTGTCAAACTTACATTAGAGACCGCTCACACTAATTGCTAATGTCCAGTAAAATACACAATCAAAAGCTCATAAATTTGTCGATTGAAAACAAATATAATGGTCGAAATTCACAAATCGTAGTATTCAAGAAGGACAAACAGGTAACATATGCCAGTCGAATTCACTTTAGTTTGGACGCACTAAATGCTCATTAATGTCAATCGAAGCAGACACTCTAACGATCGGACATAACGGTTGAGTTAAACTAATTACCATCGATCAAAATGAAATTAAATGCCCATATTATTCACAATTAAAGTGCATGTGAACAACGATCAAAACATGGACAACCAACGCTCAAAGTTGTGAAGTTGAGGAAGTTCAAATATGGAGTGTGATTAATGGAATTAGAGAAAATCATGGTATTATAAATACACACATGAGTCCCAACATCAATCGGGCTCGAGCATTTGTAGATGCTATTCAAAATCAATGCTATACAATAGCACGACCATTCATGCCAACTAACCAACTTAAACGTACATTTCAACAAATCAATGTTATCAAAATGTAATTCAGGGATAAAATTTAATTTTATCAAAAATAAAGTCAATTAGTCAACACTTGTTAGAGCTCAAAAAATGAATAGAGATCGCTTCTATGCGACAGCTTTAGATCAAACCCGTAATCAATCCTCTTCAAATCGGGTTTGTGGATATGGCGCGCGCGAGCGCTCTCTCTCTCTCGATCTCTCGATCTCGATCTCGTAATCTCGAGATCTTTCTCTCGATTTTATTTATTTTATAATGAATTTAGGAACGTATTGATGTTTGTAGGAGGATTTTTGTTGCAATAAAGTTTTACCTGATTTCAGTTTTCCTTTTCTTTTCTGTTTTTTTTCTTTTTTTTCTTTTTTTCTTTTTACCATCTGTTATATTATTATGCAGTGGTTCATTACCGGAAAATCGCTGCTGTTATGTAAAAGATTAATATTAGCTCGTATCTAATGTTGTTGTTGAAGGTTTCTTGCACAACATATTTCTTGAAATTTGCAGTTAACTACCGTGCTTAAACATGGCTTAATTGTTTTGCGTTCCACCTGGCAAAATTTTATCTAACCATATATTTAAATAAAGCTTGATAAGTCTGTAAGCTAAACAATTTGTATGATTAATCCCTAAGGAAAGATGAATATCAATTTGGCAAAGCACACTTGTAGGCCACATAGAGAAAAAGCGTGTGTATTTACTTGGAAATGCAACAATTAAATTACCTGCACGGCTGCACATTTCAAAATATCCTACACTTTATACATATGTTGTTTTGTTATTTATGGATCATCCAGAGGGAAATTCAAAGACTTAAAACTTCTAGAAGTTAAACAATATGAAACAATGATTGTAGCATATAACTTAAGCAGAGTATGAAATTAGGTTAGAATCGGTGGCAAGTAATATGAGGATAATTTAAGTGTAGAGTATGTGAGTGGGTAAACAGCCATAACCATCATTTTGTTTCATAATCCAAACAAGTATTATATGATACCTAACTTTGTCATAATATCTCGTCCATTCCCTATTTAAAAATTACAAAGAAGATCGTTTGCGAATGCACATGTATACGTATGTGTGTATATATATATGTATATGGAAAAATCTATTTGAACAAATAGATTAGACAAAAGATATCAACCATTAGATCTTTTCAAAATTCAATCCTTAATGAGATCTAATGACCAACAACAATTATAAATTATTGTGTTTTTACTTTGTGTTTCAATATTCGTCCCCCCACACACATATAAATAACAATATATATATATACATATATATATATATATATATATATATATTTACATTAATCAATTGTTTTATGAAAACCAAGTAGTTTTCTAGAATGTTAACATAAAAAAATGAGGAAGTATGGTGTAAAAAAGGCACACTCTTTATTTTGGACCGTCATGTGGAAGATCCAATGTTTCAAAAGCAATATTGTACTTTAGCAATTTGTAGTGGTTGTTAATATGCACTCAACTATTTGGACAACCTGTTCCACTGAGCGAAGTCCTGTAGAAGATTCTTTTTTTTTTATATCCCTTTGGCCTATAATTTCCACCTTAGAACCAATCAAAAGAAAAATGTCATGTTATGTACAAAACATAAGTCCAACAGATGGGAAGTAGCAAGCTTATATTCTTGAAAATATAACAATATAAAAAGGAAAGAAAGAAAAAGCACTGTGTTAGAACATCATTTACAAATTACTACAACAATACAATTTTAGGAGAAATCACCATAGTTTCCAGTTAACAGGAACAAGCTTAAACCTGCATATGGGACAAGTAAACTTTCCTGCATCTATCCATGCATCAATACAATGCAAATGAAAAATATGATGACAGTTTCCAAGCTCTCGGACCTCATTATTCTTTCTAAATCTCTCTAAACACACTGCACAAATGATCGGCTCCTCTCCTTGTTTTCTAATGCTATATTTCTTCAAAATTTCACTGTATTTTACTACCGGAAGCTTGCTTTTGATGCTTGAGAATGTTGAAGAATCAATAGTTTCTTTCCATGGAGATGGGAATATGCGGAATGAAGGGTGTAATCCTGTGAAGTGGAGAAGGAAAGAAAGGTTGTAGTTGATTATATCGATTGCATGAAGGATGATAAGTATGGATTTTGGAATTTTGAGATTGTATGAAATATGTGAAGTATCCATGATAAGAACTAGTAACCTCTTTCTTTCTTTCTTTCTTTTCTTAAGCAATAATGAGGAGAAGGGTGGAAGTGTTCATTTTTATAATCAAAGAGGACGAATCTTCTAAAGAAATTTCCCATTTTAGCATGATTGGAACTACAATTTATTGACACGAAGGTTTGCCTTTATTATAATCGTCACATTGAATAACATAATATGATGTTAATAGCTCACGTCATATCACCCACAAAATTTAGTGAGTGTCTTGGGGAATTGGATTCTTTTGAGGGTCACAATGATGCCGATAACAGCCGTCTTCAATTGGACGTATATGGATTGTGACATAAATTGGAGGATACACAGTAACATTTTTATGTTTGAAGTTGATAAGCTGCGACTTTTTCTGCGGAAAGTTCATGCGCGTTGCAATATGGAATCACACTATTACGAGTCAAATTCATGGTTGAAATCTAGCATTAGATGGGATCTTCTGTTCAAGAACCCAAGTATTCTTGTTCCTTTCAACCCCTACCATATATTTGACATTTAGTTAGTTAGAATTGTTCAAATTATAAATTTGGAGATTGAAGGGACATAAAACATGTCTTATCACATCTACCATCACAGGGTAATTTACTCGATTACCATTTGTATGGCGTTAAACGTAACTAGTGCTGAAATAAACGAATGAGAAGACTAACCCGTTAAATGAAACGATGGAAGAAGACACGTTGAAGTCATATGCTTCCGTGACAACAAACCATTTTCAAACCGCTCCCTAATTACCTATTAATACTCCTTTCCAAACACTCTCCTTAACCACCGAACATTTTGCTTTTTTCTTCATCTTATGATGACCAGTTTGAATGTGGATTAGAAGTTAGTTATACGAAATTTGACACTCGGATATTACTTTACCGCAACATCAATATTGATACTTTAAGCGTCATCAACTTGAATACCCTATCAAAAAAATGATCAACACAATACGATCACTAGAAGCATTGCACACATTAATATCTCCACCTAATTATGTACCTTTTCATCAACTATCAATCACTTTCCATTATCGACCACAGAACCAACTATTTTGCAATGGTTTCCCTCATTCCCTACTTTCATCCCAGTATAACAACACTTTATCGCTCAAAAACTCTATCACGAGTCCCATAAGTATTACAAAGACGATCCTATTGACAAACTAAAATAAGATTATGTGAACTCGTAGACATATGCCTCATGCCGAAGTCGTCTTAAACAACACTGTCATGCACACTGTTGATAACATTTTTAGCCAACCTCGAAAATATATTTAAGATGATATATTAGCAAAAATTAGTAACTAATATTTCGGTTAAAAATGAAAAATGAAGCAGTATTGGTATGCTAAAAAGTAAAGAGACAAGGGTTTAGAGTGGTTCGACAAAAGATTATATACGTCTGCTATGGAAAGTTTCTTACGACTTCACTTCGATTATAGCAGGCAAGATTACAAAGTGAACCGATTGAACATACAAAGATACTTTGAAGGTTTGATTTTTTTTCAATCATTATGAAGTGTCAATTTAGGATAAATTTATAGTAGCTGAACTTGTTATTTGGACAGTGGAGATTGATCTGAATATGCCCAAGAAATGCTCTGGGATGCTAATGGGATTATACTGTTGATGGTCATACCAGCTGAAACGCCAAATGATTTACAAGGTACAGATGTAGCACTACAAGAAAATGTTCTATTAATAGCAAGCGGAGATTGCACGGAAACTTGACTTGCTATGGTTAGGTAGATGGTGATTATTTAGGTTAAAAGATTGCTTGTTTTAACGCTGTTGTTAAATGTTAACCAAACGAAAGAGTTGCGGCTCCAAAATTTCACATTCCCTCCTTCGTATTCTCCTACCTCCAGCCATCCTCTTTTCATTTTCACTTTCCCAAAATCTAAATTCACTCACGAACCTTATCTTCACTCATGGATCCCTCTTTAATTATGAATCCCTCTTTAATTATGAATCCCTAAAAGCTCGATCCCTTTTATCAGACATCATTACACTAGTAGCATAAATTGTTTAGCACAAAGTCACCAAGCTGTAATAGAACCGCAATCCCTAATTTTACTAATGGAATCATCAAAAGGTAATCCTTGTTAATTCATTCCAATTTCTAATATAATTATGTTTTCCAAGATTTATCTTCCTTAGAGCATTGGAATTCGCTTTTTTTATCTTATTATTTGCGCAATTTTTGTTCAGTTTTTGTGAAACTTTCACATTTGAGCATGAAAGGTTTGATTTGGTTTCCGTAGAAGGAGGCATTATACATTACATTACTCAACCCTAATTGTTGTACTGTGGTTCTCCATTGTCTTGGATAGTGTAACGAACCGAATAACTTAATTAATTGGTTACATGAAATAATGTCGGTCATTTAACAAGTTTAAGCAAATTCATTATATGTATTTATAGTATTATTCGAAAATAATGTGCAACCAGTATGTGATTACTTTTGAGCTTAAGTTGGATGTTTCTACAATTTACAGATACAAATTCTTGTTAGCTTGTATTTTGTAGAAAGTAGACAACGAGCTAGTATACAAGACCATATCTAATTCATACATGAAAACTAAACTCTAGTCAATTACCTTACAGCCCAAATATGAACTCTAAATGAACCGCATACACAATAATTCAGTATTCATATATCATACGCAATTATCAAAATAATACGATTAAAGGAACTTGTTCACTCTGTCTTATCTATTTTCATGTTTTCCTACAGACACTATTAATCGAGAACCATATAGTTTTTCATGAACCATACGGCAGTTTTTCACGAACCATGCAGTTTTTATATCTTGGATGCAGCTTCTTCTTCATATGCCATGCACATTGCAAATGAGATCCATGAACTTTGCTTGGGTTGTGGACAAGATAACGAGCTTGAATTGTTTGGCTTGATGGAGGCTTGGGAAGTAGATAATGAGATATTGGCAGTGGACGTCCTTGCACACTTGAATCGTGAGTGCGATGATTTGGTATCTTCTGATTGGCCAGCGTATGTTCTTTGTGCTGTTATTTTACCTAAATTTTTAGTGATGAAGTCTCTGGTTTCTAGAGTGCTCCTGTCATCGGTTATCAGCTTCTGCAAATTGTTCCTTGTAGCAGCGGTTGATGCTCTTCTTTTTTCCTTTATTTTTTCTCAAGGATGGAATAAATGTAGTCCTTTGTGATGTGCTTACTAGAATCATGAAAGAATGCTTGCATAGATGTCATGTTTCGGCTTTCTTCCAGAAGCTGCTTGTTTTGAAAAAGAGTGAAAGACATATTGTGTGTTTGTCATGTCACCGTGAGTTGATTTGTGATGAACTGGTATGGACTGAACAGACTTTTAGTTTGTTCCAGAATGTTCTGAATATGGAAGTTTATATGGCACCCGATAGCGTGGCCACGATTGTTGCAGTTATAGTTGAGCAGGCTGAAAGGTTTTCTAAGTCGCTAAAGCTTGAAAACTTCTTCCTGTGTTTTGTTACTAAATGCAGTAGGGCTAGGAACGTTTACAAGGATGTGTTGGAGGAAGTAGCTGAGATGACTAATACTTTTGTGACTAGATCTATACTGTCAAAGCTTGGTAGTCAGTAAGTCACTGGTCTTTTGTATACCTACAATTCTTATATCTACAGTTCTTATATGTTGAATATTATTTATGTCTTTTGTACGCATCATCTATTTTCTCATCATGGGTGTTGCCTTCCAATTTACTCAACTTGGCACAAAACTAAAACGATATTCACCTTTATATGTTAAGTAGTTTTGGCTTCATAGCTCGAAATGTTTTGAAAGACATTAGGTAACTAATTGAACCATAGACCATCAATAGCCGTAGTTTTCAAAAGAATGCAATAGATAATATATTTTTTCACTATCAACACTCATTTTTTCTCCTTAGATAAGGCTTAATTGATTGTGTTACACTTGGTATTGACCTGTAGCAAATTTGATCGCCTAATTAAATCTGGCATTTCAAATACATGTGAAATATAGGAAGCTTTATCAACAGATAATTAATGTAAAGCTTGTCTTGGTTGGGTAAATGAGAAAAAGAAATATGGGGGACCTTTCTACAAGATAAGAAAAATAGAACATGGTAAGCTAGCCATAGAGTAGATGAAATTAACTAAGTTATATAAAAATTAACCAAGTTAATTGAGTTTTATAAAAATCAACAAAATTTTAATTTTTTTAATTAAATTAACTAAAGTTTGTGAAAATTAATTTAGTTTTATAAAAATCATGTTCTCTATTTTGAAATCTTTGTTAAATTGTTATAAACATTGACTAAGTTTTATGAAAATTATCTAATTTTTATAAAAATTAACTAAGTTAACCAAGTTTTATAGAAATTAATTAAGTTTATAAAAATTAACTAAATTTAAAAGAAGAATGATAATATATATAATAATAATAAGAGTAGTAGTAGTAATAAAATAATATTATAATAATACAATAATAATAATAATAAATTAACTAAGTTTAAAATAAGTTACTAAGTTAATTTAGTGTTATAGTAGTTAAATAAGCTAACTATTTTTTTAAAATTAAATAAGTTTTTAAAATTTAATTAAGTTTTATAAAAATTAGTTTGAGTTTGAAAGTATGTGTTTATTTTTTTGCTTAAAGTGCATATTAAATGAATTTGGTTACTTTGTGCTTTGTTTATTTGCTGTTTTTGACTAATATCCTCTATTGAGTACACTTTTCAACTAGAGGAAGATATGCAATATAAATATAGGGATAGTTAATTATAAATATCTGATGGTTTAAAATAAAAGTAATTTGCCACTAGAACATGTAATTAGGACAAGTTTATGATTCTTGTGCATAGGTTTAGCCACAAATTCATTGAATTTGGTTTAGCATCGATGCAAGTAAGCTATATTATGGATGCATTGATTATGTCTTTTCAGTTGTACAATAAATTTAACCAAAACTTCAACTTGATATTTGGTTTTCACTTTGATAACTAGATTTGCTGATAAGCAAATAATGAAGTTACAAGAGACTTCAGATTAGATACCTGATGGATGTACTCCTCACACTGTTAGTGTCTGAATGCATGGCAAACTTGTAGATTCCGGGAAGCCAGAAGATTGAGTTGAGGTAATAAGCTGGTTAACGATAATGTCTCGTCTTATTTTGTTTCTTATATGTGATCAAAATTTTGTATTACTGTCTATCTTTTTAACATTTCCCTAATAATATAGGTTATTGTAGTTTACCAACGTATGAGTGTCAGAGATGGTCCAATAAAGAGAACTTTCAAAACTTTATTCTTGGTATGGTTACTACTACCATTGTCAATTCTTTTAAATAAGATAGCATGATAGTGTACTTTCAAAAGCATTATCAAAACTCATAGATTACTATAGAGAAAAATATGGGAGTAATATCATTATGGGAATATTTGATTTTGGTAAATACTTTTTAACATGTTACAATCAAAATCATTAACCATTGTAGAAAGAATCATATTATAATCTGGTACATAAAAGATTCCAGAGAAGAAAATATTACATGAGAATGGAACATGTGTTTGGCTAGCATCAAAAAGTTTTTATATAGTCTATACTATTCAAATTGATTTGCCGACCTGATGTAGTATGGAAAGTTTCAAACAATTTTAGAAATGATATGCGGGCCTACAGCAGCTCAGAAATGCACGCATTCAGTTACTCGCTGATATACTATTGTATATTTATTAAGTGATACCTAAAATGCATCAAGTTATTGCAAACTATGGTAGAAAAAATAGGAGTTAAAATAATTTGTATACTTTTAGAACGCATCAATTAGAAAAACAACAATTAATATATTTGTCAACTTAGTAAATGCCGACCAAATTGCAAATCAAAGAGGACTTTGCATTAATGAGGCAATTGCCTTAGTTTTTTAGTTTTCACAATCTGTTTCCATAATTCTTTTATGATAACTTGTATGTGTCAATGAATATAGTTAAAAGAACATATAGTTCGAATATGTTAATTAATAGAAAAACATAGCTACAGACACATATACATGGTGGATGGATCAATCTCTATTTGTCGCTTTTTGCATTCGCTTTTCATTCTTTTACGATAACATCGTTATATTTGAATGTTTCAACCTTTTATAAAGTAGATAGTTCATTCAAGCAATATTTAGTTTATTTGGTAAATTAACATCGAAAAGGATTGTTTGTCCATACCGATCTGTTTGATGGCAAGGTTTAGTTAATAATAAAGAAACTATTTTACTTAAACAATCAAACAAACCTTTCTCTCTTCACGCTGGTAACATTTTTTCTTTTCGTTGCCTTCAAATAACATACTTCTCGTCTTATTTTTCTCTTGTGACAGTTAATTCTATTGGAACTTCAACCTTTTACTAATCACCACTGAAATATACTTTTGTTGTGTTTTAGTTGAGATTAATGAAAAAATGTAAATTTTACTCGCAGGATTGTCTAAGATCAAAGCGTAAGTGTAAGGCTGCCTTTCATAGACTGATTAAAGCATTAGTTGATTCTTCCTCCTCCTTTTTTTTGCACACGCATAAAAAGGGAAAATAAAAAAACGAGGGAGGCAAAGGTACCACCTTTTCATCTTTTTATTGTAATTATGCATACGTATGATAGTGTTCCCATTTTTTCCAATTTATTATTTTATCTTAAAAAAATAAAAATAATAAATAAATAAAAAGGGAGAAGAGCCTTTTTACGTTGATTGAATGTGGTTTGTTAGCTCTAACCACATAAGTGCACTGCATTTTTGCACTCGTTGCCTGCATGTAACCACATAAATCCATTTCCACTCCTACTAATGCAGTTCCGAAAAAGAACGGCTAACTATTATATCAAAAGATAGTAAGCAGAATAACAAATGCATGAATAGAGGTAGAAGATAAATGCAGGTCGCAGCAGAAATGGCCAAAGCTGGCAAGTTGCAGCATCGTAAATGGCACAAGTGGATGGCCGAGCAAGCACTGGAGTTGAAGCCAAGGTAAGCAATAGTTGATCAAAATCATAATTAGGTTTGTCTCAGCAACTTTGCATTTGATTATGCTTACCCAATACGATAATGCAGTATCGAAAGACATATCAGAAAACATACAAGAAGACACGGCTCCTATGTAACAGCTTTTACTTTGAAATATTCCGTGGAACATTGTAAGTGTTTACTTGTTGAATTTTATAAAATCCGATAAGTGTTTAAAACCCATTAAATTTGTTGTGTCGTATTTTCAAGTAGTTGCAAGTTAGATATGTTAACCAAGTTTATAAAAATTAACTAAGTTAATCTATTTTTATAAAAATAAACAATTTTCTAAAATTTAAATAAATTTATGAAAATTAACTAAGTATAAAATTTGTGATCATGCTCTTACTTGATATGTAATACATGTGTAGATATGCATTATATTATGATTTTTATGTGATCCCATAGATACATTTGCCTAGGATTCACATGCTATCACTATGTGAAAACTGAGAAGACTGACCCTAGTTAATACCTCAAATGTAGAGCAATGTAATTGATTATAATTGGAAGATCAAAAACTTAGTTTTTATAATTATGAGGATGTATATTTCCATAACAAAGAATGTAAATGTTTCATTACAAATATGATTAATGATAACAAATAGGAAGAACAATTCTTTGGCATTATTATGATTTAATTAAACTTCATAATCATCTTTGTCTTCATCAAAATGAGCATTGTTCATGCTCTATAAGACATAATGAGGATTGAAATAATGTCACACTTGGATCCGAATCTCTTAGAGCAGAATTTATCAGTTATTGCCTTCACTACACCTGGTTACGAATGGTTGGTTAACTTCAATGGCAATACATCGGTAGTTGGAGGGCTTTTGATTGCATTGAAATGATTGCCCCTTGGCCTGTGGTCAGGATTTTCTTTTTGTTCGATGGGTTGAGTCATCACCATTCGATTCTGCTCTTCTAGTTTTGTCTTTTCTTTATGTTTGCTTGGACGTTTTTATTTGAGAAACGAAATGAATTGGAGTTGTTTATATACAGGTTTGTTTTTCTTGGAAGCTGCTACTCTGCCCAAACAAAAACACGCCCGAAACATAGAAGTCCTCCTCAGGTTTTCCTCATAGTCAAAGTCGGTGATTGGAATCATCATGAAATTTTTTCGTTCTTTATCGCAGCACCCTACAACTGAAGTCAAACCTTCATAAGAGTACAAAGAAATCATTTTCAAAAATGTAAGCTTTGTTATTTATCGGTTTTTTAACTGAATTTATTTGAATGTAAATTTTTTTTTTCCTGCAGGATTAAAATCTTGTATAATCATTTTGATGAGAGGTCAGGCCTGGAAGCTCCTCTAATTGCTGATGATGTTTATGAGATAATAATCAAGGTGAAATTTACATGTCAATGCTTTTACTTTTATTTTTGTTCTTACTGTGTATTATCTTTGACAGTTTATTCAAAGGTTAAAAGTTAAGTGCTTTAATTTCTTGCACTTTGTTTCTTTGATAGAACATTTTACTTTAGGGATGAGTGGTAGTGCAGTAGTGGTGATAGTTTCAGTTAGGTCTTGGCAGTTTGTGGTAACAGAGGAAGATGGTGGCAGCAGTTGGAGGCTATTCTGGGTGGACTTGGATCTGGGTTGGTGGAGAGAGGGGTAGGATGGTTGCGTGAGAGGTGATGTGGGTAGAGATGGAGGGTAGTGGAAGCTACATGCGAATTGAAGGCTTGGTTTTTTAAAAAAATGAACAGCTGCAGGCGAGAGGCGAGGCGGAAGGAGGTGGCTGCCTGGGCGAGGTCTGGGTGGATGGAGGCGATGGCGATCGACGTAGATTGCTAGGCAGAGGTGGAGAAAACCAGAGCTCTGATACGGAGTGAAACATCCCGTATATTTGGACCATTTAAATTGACAATAATCCACACTTGTCAAATTAAATAATACAAAACACAGAACATTATGGGATTATAAGTACATAAATGTAAATGAGAATCAATACAACATCACAGACTCAGAACAGTCACAGAATAATGCAGCGGAAAATACATCGTCATAATAGTAGTTCATGAAGCTACTACAGAGAATACAACAATGTCTCAACATAAAGCGACTGAAAGAGATACAAGATGTCCAATACATAAGTACATCAAATACTGAAAATAAAATGGTATAGATAAAAGCTAAGCCTTCAGCATCTTCGACCAACCTTGACCAGCAACGGAATATCTTCAGACTGACCCGAGCATATGCAAAAGAAACACTCGAGTCAGGACTCAAAATCTTATACAGGATAATCAAATGCATATAATAAAGTCCATAACTCAAAGGTGAATATAAACATCATTAAGGGATCGATAAACTACCTACAGAATATGCTAAATAGATAATGTCTAATCCATAAAGTAAGATATCAAAGTAGGGTTAAGCAGGGCCCATACACCTCTTAACCTGTTTATTCCCAAAAGCATATACAAGACCGTAGTTTCCCCAAAACCGGAAGTCACCAGAGGGCAATCCATATACTAAAGGTAAAAATCAAAATCGTAGTTGTCGCGATAGGATAATTAGTATGACAAGGTACATGAGGCGATACCAACTAGGATACTAGTAGTTGCCTGATCCGGACTGATGTTGGTCATAGCAGCTACCACCCCAACACCGCGAAACAACACTTCCAAATCAAGGGGTGCACCCAAATCGAATCACATAAGTAATAGATAAGGTATCGAAGAAGTGTGTCCGCTAGAGATGGCGATCCTCAATGGCCCGGCGCGGCTCCTGTTTTAGTCATGTCAGGGGTCATCCAAAATCGTTCTCTTTCTTCAGTCAACGCGTCCATCAAACCATCCACTTCATTCTGGATCAACACTTCGCGTATATTAGTTATTAAAGTGGTTTTCGGTATCGACAGAGAGTATGTCCATAATCCGATCCCGGTCTCTTTAATAACTACGTATTAATTACCCAACAGTCAACTTTTTATTAAAGTTAAAACAAATCAAATCCAAAGGTCAAGTTGCAAATTTGACTTCCAAATTTGATATTTCAAAATTCGATTCGTTTTAATTACAAAATCATATTCCGAAAAGAAATTCTAGTTCAAGCCCTTTAGTTATCAAAATTTAAGTATTCACGTTAAATCAACATTTCACTTATTAAATCAACTCAAATTTATGGATTACATGAAATAATCAATCTTAGTTCAACTAATTAAATCAAGTTTTATTCTTTAAATCCGTATTTACATTCCTAGGTTCATTACTATATCAATTTCATTTACTACATTCACTTTGTCAAAACTTCGTTTATTTATTTATCAAAACTCGAAATTAAATCACTTTATCTTCTAACCTATTTACTTCTTAAATCTCATTTCGATTAACTTTGTCAAACACTTTGTTTAAATAAATAAATTTACAAATCCGCTTCAATTCATTACATTAATTCGTTCTCATTTATTTCAATTCATTTCTTTATTCCAGCAAATCTAATTTATTTAATTCGAAAAATCCATTTTTATTTATTTCAAACAAGTTCATTTATTTCATTCAATAAAATCATTTTATTTACTTCCAACAAATTTATTCGATTCAATAAAATCAATTTATTTATATTTCAAAACAAATTTATTTATTCAACTCAACAAAATCATTTTATTTATATTTACGTTACCAAATTACAATACAGTTTTCTGAGTTCATTCCCTAATTCCAAATAAGACTCAATTTCAAAACGTTCTTTGTTGACCGTTCGGTTTCTTATTTTAATTATCTATCCTAGGCCAATTCATCCAATTGGGTATTTATCATTTCAACCCGAATCCATTTAAATTCAAAATCAAGACATACAAAGGAAACTTGCAGTGTGATAGCTGGGATGGTGTCAAAGTAAATAAACAAGCAATAGCATCCATTTGCAACAATTCAACAATTCAAATAATCCCGAAATAATCGTATTAATTCGCGTTGTTATTTACGCCAATTAATATGACTATTTCTAGAATCTACACTATCGTTTCATGTAGATTAAAGATTATAACATTTCGGTTTCACTTGTCGTTCAATTTTAATTACAATAGTTAATTCAATACGTTCCATAGTCTAAAGTGACATTTTATCAAATTCTACGTGTCAAACAATTTTAAAGGGTCAATTTAATAAATCAATGTTCATCATATAAAGGGGTCAAGTTCAACATATGTCATTTAGAATTTATTTTCTATTCTATATCAATTCAGTTTCAAATTTATTATCAATTACAATACAACACATTTAATATCACATAGCAATTTGGCGTCATAACTATTTAACATACTAACTTCAATTCAATTTTTAACATTCAATCCATTTAACATCCAAATCAACATTCATAACATCCAACACCTAATTATCATAGTATAATAGATATTTGAGTCGTGAATAGAAAATATTCACCTTGCGTGGTAAGAAGTTTGACGACGAAGCACGAAGACGATAGATAAGAGGCACGAACAAACACAACACTAACGAACAACAAACTACAAGCGAATAATAATTCAATTACAATTTGTTCAATACAAGATATATATATAGATTGTACATATATATTCATACCAATCAAAGAAGCAGGGTATGATGACAAAATAGACGAGGCCTAGGCTTGAGATTCCGGATCAGCAGTTGGAAATTCAAGACAACGCTGAATATTAATAACTAGACAAATATAGACAACGCTATACGCAATATATATCAGTAAACACTATCTCCGGACAAGGCGATGACCAACATTTGGTGAATCAACGCGTGTGGCCAGCTGGGTAGTGGGTTCGACAATGGGCTGTTGGTGGTGCGGAGATGTGATGGTCTGCGGGGTGTTGGCAGGGTTCGGAGGCAGTGGCAGGCGGTGGACCTGGTGTAGGCGTGGGAGGCAGTGGCTGCCGGAGTGGGTCAGGTTTGGTAGGGAGGCAGGCGGGGTCAGGCTGGTGGTGGCGAATGGTGGCAGGGCGGAGGCGTCTCGGTCGGAGGGGTCTGGGACGTGGCTGTGGCGGTCTGGGTGGCGGACTGGGTGGCATGGAGGGTCTTGGCTTGGAGGGTGGCGCGGAGGCTGGGTGGTGCGTCTGGGTGGTGCGGAGGGGAAGGTTGGCTGGTAGTGGGTCCGTGGAGGTCTGGAGGCATTGTGGGGTACGGAGGGCTGCAGGCGGAGGGGACGTGGCTGCTGGGGTTGTGGGGGTCTAGTGGCGGACGTGGGCAGCGTGGTGGCTCGGCTGGGTCAAGTGGCGGAAGCAGGGCTGGAGGTTCGGGTGGTGGCTGACGAGGCAGTGGCAGGGGATTGGTGGAGATGGTGGTTTCATGGGGAAGATGTTAATGGAATGGGAGTTTCATGCAAATGGAAAACAAAAGAAAATATAAAATACTTACCAGGAGAAGGAAAGAAGAACTGAGGGAGGAAGGGAAAGGAGCTAACGTAAAGAATGGTTTTGAATTAGGAATTGTAACCAGGTTTATGGGAAATAGTACAGAATTGATGACGGTTTTGGGACTCAAAAGGCTTTAATTAATTATCTCGGTAACCAAAAAGGCTTTTGGCTTTTCAAGAATGATTGCTGACTGGGCTGCTTCGATTCTCACACCAATTCAGCCCAATAGGAGCCGAATAACTGTTCGTAACGGACAGTTTATCAACCGATAAAATGTCAGTAACTTCTAATTCCGAACTCCGAATGACACAAACCAATATACCGTTTTGATCAGCGCGACGAGACGGATCCAACGATATGAAGATATAAGCGGAATAATTAGTTTTATAAAATCCGATTTTTCTTCACTACAGAAAATGCAATAAAAACGCCGAAGAATAAGATCGACGAAGCTTAAGGTGACCGAATTTTGAAAAACGAAAAATGACGACTTTGTCAGAAGATGGTTTAGAATTTTTCCATGTAAAATATTCAAGTTCGGAAGATAAAAATTTTCGCGTTTAAAATGAACTGATATGTAATTAAACGCGAACAAATCTTACTTCAGTATTTCTCAACGAAATTTGGCGTATGCCTATGTCTATCAAGACGTATTCCAAATGTGAAGTTTGGATAGCAACGGAAATTGTTTGTGAAAATTTGAATTATCACATCAAATAACGATTTTAAAATTTTTAACTGGGTCTGAATTTCAGGGTCGTTACATTCTCCCCCACTCAAAACTTTTCGTCCTCGAAAAGGAACGAGACGAGTGAAGTAGAAATGAAATAAGTAGAAAATTCAAAGTAGATTTCGAGAATTTCGAATAATACCTGAAATTAATAGTTCGAGGTTTGAATCCCGAATGCTATCCTCAGTTTCCCACGTGCAATCTCGCTCATCCGCACTCCACTGTACTTTGACGAGATTCACCGACTTCCTTCTGAGTTGCTTTGTCTCACGATCAACTATCCGAAGTGGCTTTCGCTCAATAGTCAAGTCAGGCTCAATAACTATTTCATCCAACTGAGCAGTAGGGATGGTCATAGATGGATCATGTACAACCTTGCGAAGATGTGAGACGTGGAACACGTTGTGAACACCAGCGAACTTTTCTGGTAATGCAACTCTATATGCCAATGTTCCAACTCTTTCTGTAATCTCTAACGGACCAACGAATCTGGGAGCTAATTTCCCTTTCCTTCCAAATCGAACAATATTCCTCAAAGGCGACACCTTCAGAAATACTTTGTCTCCTACACCGAATTCGAGATCTCTTCTCCTTTTGTCGGCATAGCTTTTCTGTCTATCCTGTGTCGTCTTTATCTTCTCCCTGATTTCTTCGACTTTTTCAGAAGCTTCCATAATCATTTCTGGTCCGAGCACTAATCGATCTCCCGACTCAATCCAACAAGCTGGCGATTTGCACGGCCGTCCATATAAGGCTTCGAACGGTGCCATACCAATGCTTGCCTGGTTTATAAAGGATAATTAATTCAAATTCAAATATACTTATTCAAATTTGAAATTCAAATTTCTTACCTGGTAACTATTATTATAAGTGAATTCTACCAAGTGAAGATGGTCTTCCCAAGATCCACCAAAGTCAATAATACAAGCTCGGAGAAGATCTTCCAAAATCTGATTCACCCTCTCAGTTTGGCCATCTGTCTGAGGATGATATGCTGTGCTCAGATTCAGTTTGGTGCCCAAAGTATCCTGAAATGCCTTCCAGAATTTACTGGTGAAAATAGGATCTCGATCGCATACAATACTAGATGGTACACCATGAAGTTTAACAACTTCCCTCATGTATATCTTGGCCAAACTCGAAGCTGTACGAGTGGTCTTGACTGGAATAAAGTGAGCGGACTTCGTCAGTCTATCGACAATCACCCATATGCTTTCGTTACCCCTTCTAGTCCTTGGTAGCCCATCAATAAAGTCCATAGAAATCTGCTCCCATTTCCAACCTGGAATCTCTAGCGGTTGGAGCAATCCTGTTGTCTTTCTGTGATCAGCTTTAACTTGTTGGCAAGTAGTACACCTGCTAACATAGGTAGAAATATCGCGCTTCATCCCACTCCACCAATATAACTTCTTCATATTCTGGTACATTTTAGTGACACCGGGATGAAATGAAAGCGAAGACTTATGATTTTCTCTCAGCACTTCCTGTCTAAGACCATCGACATTAGGAACACAAATACGATTGTCGATCCTCAAGACTCCATCACTATCAACTTGTGCACCCACTTTATTGTCGGCATTACTTACTCTACCCATAACTAATTCCTTCATACGATAGAGCAAAGTGTCTTCATATTGCTTAGCTTTGATGCGATCCATAAGAGATGGAGAGATACTAAGCTGGAATAACATGCCTTCGATAAGATTGCAACAAGACAATGCTTTGCTGCGGCTCAAAGCATCCGCTACAACATTTGCTTTCCCCGGTGTATAAGTGATGTCGAGGTCGTATGCAGCTAAGAATTCAAGCCATCGGACTTGCCTCTGGTTCAAATCCTTCTAAGAAAAGATATACCTCAAAGACTTATGATCAGTGAATAGTTCAAACTTTGTTCCCAAAAGATGATGCCTCCAAAGTTTCAAAGCAAATACAACAGCAAGAAGCTCAAGATCATGAGTGGCATAGTTCAATTCATGGGTCTTCAACTGACGACCAGCATAAGCAATAACCTTCCCATTTTGCATAAGAACGGCGCCCAAACCTTCTCGGCAAGCATCTGTATAAATAGTCAATCCTTCACTTCCATCGATGACTGCAAGAACTGGGGCTGAAGTTAACCTGTGCTTCAACTCATTAAAAGCTGATTCACACTTCTCACTCCGAATGAACTTAACGTCCTTCCGAGTCAAAGCAGTAAGAGGAGCAGAAATCCGGGCAAAGTGCTCAATAAATCTGCGATAATATCCAGCTAGGCCCAAGAAACTACCGATATCTGTAGGAGTTTTGGGGGTCTCCCAATCCTGTAGATTAATTGATATGAATTAGCGAGAGATAAGATTGTTTGAATAGAATTTCGAATATGATAAAACTTACATTGATTATGGCAATCTTAGCTGGATCGACTGAAATGCCATTTTCAGAAACAATATGGCCAAGGAATCTCACTTCGTCTCGCCAGAAATGGCATTTAGAAAACTTGGCTTTTAGCTGGTGGTTTCTGAGAGTTTCAAGAACATAACGAAGATGTGCCTTATGCTCTTCCTTGTCCTTAGAGAAGACAAGAATATCATCAATGAATACAAGAACGAACTTGTTAAGAACATCACGGAAGACTTGATTCATCAAGTCGACGAAGTAAGCAGGTGCGTTGGTCAAACTGAATGGCATAACCAACCATTCATAGAATCCATTCTCGGTCCGGAAAGCTGTCTTATGGATACTATCTTCCGCTATTCTGAGTTGGTGGAACCCAGTGGCTAGATAAAGTTGTGAGAAAACTTTAGCACCATGAAGCTGGTCGAATAAATCATTGATGCGAGGCATCGGATAACGATTCTTGAGAGTGCGCTTGTTGAGCTCTCTATAATCAACACACATGCGAAGGGATCCATCTGATTTGGTGACAAATACAACTGCAGCGCCCCATTCGGAACAACTTCTTCTAATCAAGCCCTTAGCAAATAGATCCTCAATTTGAGTTTTTAGTTCGGCCTTTTCTTTAGGAGCCATCCTTCGGTGTGGGAGAACTACGGGCGTAGCTCCAGGAATTAGATCAATACGGAAATCTATTTCCCGTTTAGGCGGGAGGGAGCTGACTTCGCCAAATACATCGGGAAATGACTGAACTATAGGTGTGGTGTCAAGATCATCGGGAGGAGCATCAAGAGAGAATATGAAGCTTCCGGCATATTTCTGAGGTGATTTGCATTTAATGACGAGTGGTAAGCCTTGGTCGCTTACTAAAGAAACTGATCGGGATTTGGAAGAGATGACAGCATCGAATTTGCTTAACCAATCAGCTCCAAGAAGAAGGTCGAATGCTTGAAATCCAAGCACATAGAAATCCCAAGTAAATCGAGAAAAATCATACATCAATGTAACATCTTTGCAAATACTTCGGAGGTTAGTAGGTCCTCCGATGGGATTTGAGACACATAAAGAAGTAGTGGCGAGAGTGGACTCTATCTTGAGCTTATTACTAATGTCAACAGATATAAAGCTATGAGAAGCACCGGTATCGAATAATACTCTAACAGGTGTAGCATGTAAATGAAATATACTACGCAAAGTACCTTGGTCATCCTGAGCGGGTGGTGCAGATGGTGCAGGTGTGGTGACAGCAAATACTCCAGAGGGTGTACCACGCTTGTATAGTGGGCAGTCTTTCTTGAAATGACCTGGCTGTAGGCATACATGGCATAAGTCTTTCCTAGTCGTAGAAGGTGGTGGAATAGCAGCTCCGGTAGATGGACAGCTATTAGCATAATGGCCCTTTTTATCGCACTTGAAGCATGTGATATTAGCAAGATCGATAGGGCTTTTCTGAGCATATCCCAATCCTGTAGTCTTATGCCAAGCTTTCTTTTGTTGATCAAAGTTCATCTTCCTCTTCCCGGGCTGGCTAGAAGAGGGCTGAGTAGGAGCAGCCTTGGCAGTGGATCCCTTAGGCTTTGCCTCATATCTAAGGGCATAGTCAACAAGCTCTGTGAAGGTACAATGGATGTGGCCGGTAAGCAAGTCATAATACTCTGCTCTAGCTCCCATAATGAACTTCTCGTTCTTCAGAAGTGGTGTATCGATCAAGCCGAGTCCGAACTTGGAGAGTTCGTTGAACTTTCTCTCATACTCAGAAAAAGTCATATTGCCCTGTTTAAGATCCATGAAAGCTCTATAAAGTTGGGCCTTCCCAGCAGCTGGCATCCATTGTGCCGAGAAAGTATCCCTAATCCAAAAGATAGACTAGATGAACAGTCGTTTCAAAGATAGAAGGAAGAATTTAAACCACTAGAATCCAAACCATTCATACCTAAACTGGGCCCAAGTGATGGTGTCCTCCTCGATACGAGAAGTAACGGATTCCCACCAATCTTGTGCGGCATCTTGGAGTTGCCAAGCAGCAAGCTGACGCTTCTGGGCATCAGTAATCTCCAATCCAGAAAAAATCTTCTCCAAACCCTTAAGCCATTGCTGAGCCTCTATGATGTTCTCGGATCCAGAAAACTTAGTACCTCCCAGTTGCGAATACTCCTTGCTAAGAGTAGTGAATTTGACAGGAGCTGGAGCGGCAGGTGCAGCCTGGGCAGGACCATTGCCTCTTCCACCTCTAACATTTCTTCTGGTACTCATCCTGAAATACCAAAAGAGATTTAGAACCAAAGATAAGATAATAGAATGCTAAGAAAACTAATCAACGAATCAAAGGAGCTTGATTTTTTTTTTTTAAAGGATTTGGATATTGAATCGATTCTCCTCATTCTAGAGTAATGCTACTCTATCTCTAATGAGTTTCTTTATAATCCCGAACTAAGGTTTTTGGGAAAACCAGAGCTCTGATACCAACTGAAACATCCCGTATATTTGGACCATTTAAATTGACAATAATCCACACTTGTCAAATTAAATAATACAAAACACAGAACATTATGGGATTATAAGTACATAAATGTAAATGAGAATCAATACAACATCACAGACTCAGAACAGTCACAGAATAATGCAGCGGAAAATACATCGTCATAATAGTAGTTCATGAAGCTACTACAGAGAATACAACAATGTCTCAACATAAAGCGACTGAAAGAGATACAAGATGTCCAATACATAAGTACATCAAATACTGAAAATAAAATGGTATAGATAAAAGCTAAGCCTTCAGCATCTTCGACCAACCTTGACCAGCAACGGAATATCTTCAGACTGACCCGAGCATATGCAAAAGAAACACTCGAGTCAGGACTCAAAATCTTATACAGGATAATCAAATGCATATAATAAAGTCCATAACTTAAAGGTGAATATAAACATCATTAAGGGATCGATAAACTACCTACAGAATACGCTAAATAGATAATGTCTAATCCATAAAGTAAGATATCAAAGTAGGGTTAAGCAGGGCCCATACACCTCTTAACCTGTTTATTCCCAAAAGCATATACAAGACCGTAGTTTCCCCAAAACCGGAAGTCACCAGAGGGCAATCCATATACTAAAGGTACAAATCAAAATCGTAGTTGTCGCGATAGGATAATTAGTATGACAAGGTACATGAGGCGATACCAACTAGGATACTAGTAGTTGCCTGATCCGGACTGATGTTGGGCATAGCAGCTACCACCCCAACACCGCGAAACAACACTTCCAAATCAAGGGATGCACCCAAATCGAATCACATAAGTAATAGATAAGGTATCGAAGAAGTGTGTCCGCTAGAGATGGCGATCCTCAATGGCCCGGCGCGGCTCCTGTTTTAGTCATGTCAGGGGTCATCCAAAATCGTTCTCTTTCTTCAGTCAACGCGTCCATCAAACCATCCACTTCATTCTGGATCAACACTTCGCGTATATTAGTTATTAAAGTGGTTTTCGGTATCGACAGAGAGTATGTCCATAATCCGATCCCGGTCTCTTTAATAACTACGTATTAATTACCCAACAGTCAACTTTTTATTAAAGTTAAAACAAATCAAATCCAAAGGTCAAGTTGCAAATTTGACTTCCAAATTTGATATTTCAAAATTCGATTCGTTTTAATTACAAAATCATATTCCGAAAAGAAATTCTAGTTCAAGCCCTTTAGTTATCAAAATTTAAGTATTCACGTTAAATCAACATTTCACTTATTAAATCAACTCAAATTTATGGATTACATGAAATAGTCAATCTTAGTTCAACTAATTAAATCAAGTTTTATTCTTTAAATCCGTATTTACATTCCTAGGTTCATTACTATATCAATTTCATTTACTACATTCACTTTGTCAAAACTTCGTTTATTTATTTATCAAAACTCGAAATTAAATCACTTTATCTTCTAACCTATTTACTTCTTAAATCTCATTTCGATTAACTTTGTCAAACACTTTGTTTAAATAAATAAATTTACAAATCCGCTTCAATTCATTACATTAATTCGTTCTCATTTATTTCAATTCATTTCTTTATTCCAGCAAATCTAATTTATTTAATTCGAAAAATCCATTTTTATTTATTTCAAACAAGTTCATTTATTTCATTCAATAAAATCATTTTATTTACTTCCAACAAATTTATTCGATTCAATAAAATCAATTTATTTATATTTCAAAACAAATTTATTTATTCAACTCAACAAAATCATTTTATTTATATTTACGTTACCAAATTACAATACAGTTTTCTGAGTTCATTCCCTAATTCCAAATAAGACTCAATTTCAAAACGTTCTTTGTTAACCGTTCGGTTTCTTATTTTAATTATCTATCCTAGGCCAATTCATCCAATTGGGTATTTATCATTTCAACCCGAATCCATTTAAATTCAAAATCAAGACATACAAAGGGAACTTGCAGTGTGATAGCTGGGATGGTGTCAAAGTAAATAAACAAGCAATAGCATCCATTTGCAACAATTCAACAATTCAAATAATCCCGAAATAATCGTATTAATTCGCGTTGTTATTTACGCCAATTAATATGACTATTTCTAGAATCTACACTATCGTTTCATGTAGATTAAAGATTATAACATTTCGGTTTCGCTTGTCGTTCAATTTTAATTACAATAGTTAATTCAATACGTTCCATAGTCTAAAGTGACATTTTATCAAATTCTACGTGTCAAACAATTTTAAAGGGTCAATTTAATAAATCAATGTTCATCATATAAAGGGGTCAAGTTCAACATATGTCATTTAGAATTTATTTTCTATTCTATATCAATTCAGTTTCAAATTTATTATCAATTACAATACAACACATTTAATATCACATAGCAATTTGGCGTCATAACTATTTAACATACTAACTTCAATTCAATTTTTAACATTCAATCCATTTAACATCCAAATCAACATTCATAACATCCAACACCTAATTATCATAGTATAATAGATATTTGAGTCGTGAATAGAAAATATTCACCTTGCGTGGTAAGAAGTTTGACGATGAAGCACGAAGACGATAGATAAGAGGCACGAACAAACACAACACTAACGAACAACAAACTGCAAGCGAATAATAATTCAATTACAATTTGTTCAATACAAGATATATATATAGATTGTACATATATATTCATACCAATCAAAGAAGCAGGGTATGATGACAAAATAGACGAGGCCTAGGCTTGAGATTCCGAATCAGCAGCTGGAAATTCAAGACAACGCTGAATATTAATAACTAGACAAATATAAACAACGCTATACGCAATATATATCAGTAAACACTATCTCCGGACAAGGCGATGACCAACATTTGGTGAATCAACGCGTGTGGCCAGCTGGGTAGTGGGTTCGGCAGTGGGCTGTTGGTGGTGCGGAGATGTGATGGTCTGCGGGGTGTTGGCAGGGTTCGGAGGCAGTGGCAGGCGGTGGACCTGGTGTAGGCGTAGGAGGCAGTGGCTGCCGGAGTGGGTCAGGTTTGGTAGGGAGGCAGGCGGGGTCAGGCTGGTGGTGGCGAATGGTGGCAGGGCGGAGGCGTCTCGGTCGGAGGGGTCTGGGACGTGGCTGTGGCGGTCTGGGTGGCGGACTGGGTGGCACGGAGGGTCTTGGCTTGGAGGGTGGCGCGGAGGCTGGGTGGTGCGTCTGGGTGGTGCGGAGGGGAAGGTTGGCTGGTAGTGGGTCCGTGGAGGTCTGGAGGCGTTGTGGGGTACGGAGGGCTGCAGGCGGAGGGGACGTGGCTGCTGGGGTTGTGGGGGTCTAGTGGCGGACGTGGGCAGCGTGGTGGCTTGGCTGGGTCAAGTGGCGGAAGCAGGGCTGGAGGTTCGGGTGGTGGCTGACGAGGCAGTGGTAGGGGATTGGTGGAGATGGTGGTTTCATGGGGAAGATGTTAATGGAATGGGAGTTTCATGCAAATGGAAAACAAAAGAAAATATAAAATACTTACCAGGAGAAGGAAAGAAGAACTGAGGGAGGAAGGGAAAGGAGCTAACGTAAAGAATGGTTTTGAATTAGGAATTGTAACCAGGTTTATGGGAAATAGTACAGAATTGATGACGGTTTTGGGACTCAAAAGGCTTTAATTAATTATCTCAGTAACCAAAAAGGCTTTTGGCTTTTCAAGAATGATTGCTGACTGGGCTGCTTCGATTCTCACACCAATTCAGCCCAATAGGAGCCGAATAACTGTTCGTAACGGACAGTTTATCAACCGATAAAATGTCAGTAACTTCTAATTCCGAACTCCGAATGACACAAACCAATATACCGTTTTGATCAGCGCGACGAGACGGATCCAACGATATGAAGATATAAGCGGAATAATTAGTTTTATAAAATCCGATTTTTCTTCACTACAGAAAATGCAATAAAAACGCCGAAGAATAAGATCGACGAAGCTTAAGGTGACCGAATTTTGAAAAACGAAAAATGACGACTTTGTCAGAAGATGGTTTAGAATTTTTCCATGTAAAATATTCAAGTTCGGAAGATAAAAATTTTCGCGTTTAAAATGAACTGATATGTAATTAAACGCGAACAAATCTTACTTCAGTATTTCTCAACGAAATTTGGCGTACGCCTATGTCTATCAAGACGTATTCCAAATGTGAAGTTTGGATAGCAACGGAAATTGTTTGTGAAAATTTGAATTATCACATCAAATAACGATTTTAAAATTTTTAACTGGGTCTGAATTTCAGGGTCGTTACAAGGAGAATCACTCAAGAATTTCTTAACCAGGTTAAATGCGGCAGTTGTTTCAGCGGATGGACCAGATCCATCGATAGTTTTAATGGCGGCAATGTAAGGAATTGCAAGTAATTCTGATTTTAAGATATCGCTGATACGGGATCCTCCGATGAATCTATGAGAATTCTACCATGAAGCAAAAAGGTTTCTATGACAAGAAGATGCGAAAGTTGATAAACAAGCAACGGAAGTTAATATGGTACGGGGTGGAGAACCGCCCGGTGAAAGCTCAGGAAAGGAAAAGGGTAAATGGAACATGGATAATAGCTTCGATGGATCGAAGTGATAGAGGGGGAACCCAAATTCTCTTCTTACTTGGAATTGAACGAAACCCTAGAATGGATATATCCGGATACTCGAGGACGTCTTCCGTATCGAAGGCCAGCAAGGAGGGAATCCACCGAACGCGAACGGACATCGGGAAAGCACTACCTATTCCATGAGCTGGATCGGCACAATACAAATGGCTACAGGCATTTGAAGGATGTCATTGAGGAACACGTGAGGAATGGTCAGTCAGAACAATATGTAAGGACTCGGGCTGCGGTGGTGGAACAGGAGCAGCCACCGTCCACCTCGAATGAAAATGGCACTGGATCAAGGTATCATCATCAACTTGTCATCAATTGATCGGGATGGCATGGTATAAGTAAGAAACTCCGCAGTAGGACGGCTAGGTCACTTACACATGTTCGGGATCAAGGAAGGTCCCTAGGCACGCTCTGAGATGATGATAAACCGTTATGCTCAGGTTTGTGAAATTTGTTTTTTCCTTCTTGTTTGCTTCGAACTGTTTTTCTAGTTTTTATTAAAACTCTGGTTTATTGGTTGTACAGACTCTTATTTTATATTTTGGCAAATGGACTTAGGAATGCTTAAATTTGGATCAATTTAATATAACATAGGCCGCGATTGTGGTCCTGTCCAAAGAGACGGGATAACAATCGTAAGGAACGGGTTTTTTCATTGCGCGAACACGATGAAATGAACTCGTGCATCATGGATTAAGTCCTCAACTGGGTGTCAAGACCAAAGAATAAAACCCAACAAGGTTGTCAGTTATGGACTATGCCTAGCAAGGGGTAGGTCGCTTCGCTCGAATGCGATGGATCAACCTACTCAGGTCGTCGAGTATGGATTGTGCTCGACAAGGATTCAGGGAGATCAAGGTCTTCAGGTATGGACTATGCCTGACAAGAGGTAGGTCGCTTCGCTAGAATGCGATGGATCGACCTACTCAGATCATCGAGTACGAATTATGCTCGGCATGGATCCGGTGAGATCAAGGATTTGGATTAGGATAACAACCCGAAGAGGTCATGGATTTGGATATCAGTTTTGAACAATAATGGATTTAGCTTTGGATGGATGCGAATTCGGATAAAATGATCCGGAGAGTTCGTGGATTTGGGTTAGATTCTGGATTGGAAAATATGGCTATCAATGGGTTATGGATTTCAGATTTTGTATTTTTGGCAATTCAAAGCAAACCTTCCTATTGCAAGACATGTTTTGGGGGGCAAAGTGTTAACCCACCTTTTACCGAGGTAGTAGACATGCAGATTTAACCCAACAGACTTCCCGATTGTCAAGGCCTTAGTCAAGAGTGATGATCGTGAGGTCCAAAAATCAAGTGCTGGCAATGAGATGAAGTGACGATCAACCGATACCAAAAATAGGGTCTCCAGAATATTCTAAGTACGGATTAGTGCCTCGTCCAGACAGAGGATCGATGCATATCCCTTCCCCTACGGGATCGGTACATGTCCTAAATTTTTTTCCCAAACTAGGTGAGACTGGTATAAAGTAACAGGGAAGGCCCTATGAGGCTACATTTCAAATCTCAAGTGGTTTGGAGTTTGTATGCGCAAGTTATGGGTAAATTACTTCACCTAAAAAGGGATCGTATAAAAACGGATCGATATAAAAGGGATTGGCATATTTCAGCCAAGCAAGTACAACTCAATGGACAATAATCAATACCTTAAAATCCATAAGTCCAATGCATATGAAATTTTGTGAGAAAGATGTGAGGACCCTAGGGAGCCTACATTAGGGATCGCACATCAATAGGATAAAGAAAGAAGCATCGACTCTCTTCTCTCTTAGGGATCGGCTAAACCTAACTTTATAGCAAAGATCAATCAATATCTCAACATCTACATATCCAATTGACATGTAACTTGGAGGACAAGATAATTACAACATGTGAAACACCCCATAGGGATCGCATATTATTTGGAGCAAGTTGGAGGGATTGGTACCTATCCCTCCATAGGGATCAGCTATAATTAGCCTTCACAACATATTGCAACAAAGACTGATCAAAAACTCGAGTTCTACTAATCCAATTGGCGTGAAACTTGGAGGCTAAACATAATACAACATGGAGAAGCTCCTCTAGGGATCACATGGCATTTGGAAGAGACTGAAGGGATCAGTACCTATCCCTCTAGAGGGATCAGCAAAAATCAGAATCCAAGCAAGACTACTTCATGGAAAATGCGATATCTCACAAACCCTACGTTAGAATTGCATGAAATTTGGGGAGCGGGTAGCTAACATCATAGGGCATCCCTTATAGGGATCGTAGACCATTTGGACATGCTAATAGCGATCGATATCGATCCCTATTGTGGGCCCCAATGGGCCTAGAAATTTTTGGGTGGCCTCCTCTTAGTTTTCCAAACCTTCTATCAAAATTTCAGCCTGATCCGTGTGCATCTTCCCTTATAAATACAGTAGGGATGGCATCAGAAAAAGGCTCTTCTTTCTGCTTCTCTTTATCTTCAAACTAGGCTACACTCTACCAATTTTATTCTTGGATTTTGGATTGTAACTGTAAACAAACTTCAGTATAATAAAAAGGATTATTTGGGAGTGGACTTAGGCCAGAGTTAGAGGAACCACTATAAAGCTTGTCTCTTTTTACTTGCTTTCTGATTGCTATAATTTTGTTCTTTATTTATTTCCCTTCATATTTCTGTGGTTGAATTGGATATTAGTACTTTTACATAATTGGGTATTGTTGGCCAATTTTGACGCCAACAACGTTCATATATAGATGAAGATCTCCAGCTCTCCTCTGGAAACTCCAAGCGTCTTTAACTAAATCTGAAACTACTCGGATCTGACCCGAGTATTAAAAATACCCAGATCAAGCTTGATAAACCAACGTGAGATACTCGATTTATAAATTGATGCCAATTTCAAACCTTTGAAAAGAAGGGTATCTCATAAGACCGCACCCACACTTAAATACAGATGGGTTTTACCTTATGATAACCAAATCACTTTTATACCAAAATTATTTGATACTATCTTTAATGACATTCCTTTGAATACACTTTTCATATATCTTAAAAAATAGCCAAACTTGTTACCCATAATTAAATTTTACATCATACTAGGTTCTACAAACAAAACTGTAGAGGTTCGTATTGAAATTGGATTGGCAACATGATAGGGAACTAGTGGTCTTCCCTTAATGGAACAATAACAGTATCCAACAGCCACTCATCCAAGGACTCGGATGCCGCTATAAAATTTCCACTCCGATGGGACAGAATACTCAACGCTACTCATCCAAGGCCTCAGACGTCACTATATCTGCCCACAAGGCTAAGGATCCAAAATCCACTGGTCTTCCCCATACTAGCCTAAAATATATGCAACTGACCCCATAGTATCCCATGTCATTTCTGAGATGTAAGGCCCCTGAGGCTATGCTCTATAAAGTCACTCTTTGCTTTTCTCAAAGCCACGCTTTGATCATCATAGGTTCCACTTTGAATGCCACATGGCCATTCCTTCTATCACTATTGAATTTCATGAACATACAACCTCTGAGCTCGTACGTCTCAGAGAAGGGTGTGAAGCTAAGAGAAGTTGCTTTCTCCAACACCAAATAGATGTACGTTTGTAAAAGTCAACGTTGTGATTTCAAAAATGCAATGTCAGACATTCGTCCATAAAAGTTCGCTCCAACCGAAGGTACTCCTCCTACTACATCCTGTCTGGATTTATCCCTAGGATTAGTAGCGATTAGTCCTTGTAATCAAAGATTTTCATAATAGAGCACTTTTGCCACCATAAATATACGCTGTGGTAAATTTCATCCCGAGGGACTAGTGGCAAGCGGACCTTCATCATGAAGATCCCCGTCTTCAAAAATCATCTTCATCAGGTCTTCACTTCTGAACGTATACATTGGTTCGAAGTGGTTTTCCGATAGGAGTTACCAAAATCTAACCTCGGTTCCTCCAAACCAATTGTCGATTAAAAAGATGTTAAGTTCATATGTGATTATCAATCATCATTCAATTTAATTCATTTTTTATTAATTCATAAAAATCTCAGAGGGACATATTATTTTAAATTATTCCATTTGTCTTCTTAACAGTATATGGAATCCTTAAGCCTCATTTATCAAATCATTTGGTTAATTAAACCTTTTTGAATCTTGTAATAATTCCAAATCATTTCACCTTTTATTTAGAAAAATATGTACAAATCATTTGTTTAAATCTCATAATGCAAAACATTATTGAGTAAAAAGGGTCATGGACATTATAATAATTCTACTCAATATCAATTTCTATATTCAACCTTTACTATCCGTCGAATAAGGGTGAAATCACATTTTAAATTCACACGGATAGTACAGATTCCCTCCTCGGAATTTAATACCAAGTACAAGAAGATCATTTCTATGTAATCTAAGTTGTTTAAATTTGAAAAATTATATCTTTCATACTTTGGAAAATTTTGATTCGAGAAAATCAAATTTACTATCCCCTCCGTCGAGCCAGTCCAGGTAACTAGGGTGGGCAGGCAACTGGTTTCCCAAACCCAAGCCTAGAGACTACCTCTCTGTCACGCATAGGGTGGTCAAGTTATTTGAACGACTCTAAATCTTTTAACATACCTAATTAACTTTTAATTAGTTTAGAGCATCCGAGCTTTCCCTTCGATCTATTTCTTTCCTCGGTCGGATTTTCTATTACACTCACAAATGGAACAAATGTACTAGTCATTTCCACACACTCATTTTTAAACCTCGTCATCATCTTTAAATTACTTAATTATTTATTTGAAAATGTTCACAAAAGTTTTGGGAAAGAAAAATTAAGTTAAAACCATTGTTTGCAAAAGTTATTAAAAAGTGCTGTGTAAAAGTGCTACAAATAGTGTTTTAAAAGCTATACTGATCAAAATGACTTTTCTATCTTTTGAAAATTCATTATATAACTCAAATCTCTTTTAAAGCATTTTAAAATATTTATAGAATTTATTCCATATTTTTAAAAAATTTCAAAAATCATTTTAAAAGAATTCCCTTTATGGATTCCGGACTACAAAACCATGATTATTTTGAAAACTTGTTTAGATATTATTTAAAGATATACAAGATGAAATCTTGATTTTCATTTTTCATTTAAAATATGTGGATAAATAGTTCGGAAAATTCTTTGAAGAATTTCAAGCTATATTCCATTCTATATACTTGTGAACTACCATTACGCGAAGCGCCTAGTTTTGACTTGTTTTTCAATTTCTTTTCAAACTTCGTAGAAACACTCTTAAATGTTTATAAAATAATTCTAAATCATTTTAAACTCATTTAACAAGTGCTTTTCATATATCAAACTCATTTTTCATTTCGTTTCATATTATAATACTATTTTATTATAATATTCATTCCAACTCTTTTTAGATATTTAAAACCCTTAAGAGGCTAACAACTCCATACACATTATTTATGAATTAAATTTCCATTTAATTAGTTATAGTTAGTTACTAACCATTTCTTTTATCATTTAACAAACCAAGTTATCAACCATATCACAACCATATAACCAATCATAATATCAACCGAGTTACCATCTAATATCAAACCATATTCAACATATTAATCTTTAATTTAACATGTATATTATCACTTTAAATTTTGTTTAAATAAAACTAAGATTGAGTACTCAATTATGAAACCACCCCACCAATCTTTTTCGTAGACTTCTCCTTTGATTCTTGCAGCACTTTTTTCTCGTTTTCTTGCTTCGGTGCTTCTCGAACTCCTCCTCCTTCTTCTTATATGGCTCAGCCTAAGCTAGGGTAGGCACAACCATTCTTCTTTTGGGTGTGGAGCTCTCGACATTGATGGGGAATGGGGAGGCCATCAGCTATGGAGGTGGTAGGGTGTGGTTTGCACTAGTTTTGAAAGTGAATCGAGGTAAAGTGTGTATGTATATATTTTGCCAATATTTTGAGGTATTTTCTTTTCTACTTTGAGGAGGCCATTAGAGAGCATATGGAGAAGAAGAGGCTTAGGGATGTAAAGAATGGTGTGAGAATTATGAAGGATATGGCCTTGTATTTATAGGCTAAAGTGTTGTAAAAATATCTAAAACACCATCATTATCCATCACCATGTGTACCCATCCCCTCCTTTTCCATCATGTTCCATATGTTACTACCCCTCCTCCATGTTCCTCCATGTAATATCCCTTATCTAGAGACCCAAAACTAAGCTCTACAGATGCTGCAGTCATCTATAGTATTAGCTTCCGGCGACTAAATACGGCTATGTTAATGGTATCAATAATATCAGAAGCACTTAAATATGAAACAAAACGCAGATTTCCAAAATCACAGATTACTTCATTACATTTCCATATAAAATTGGTTCCACATTCATATCACATAACCCAAAACGTTTTCCCAGGCACAGATTAAATATAGTTATTACAAATTACGTCGAGAGCGGTATATGAAGATACCCCCCCTCGATTGATCAAAGTCAAATGGTCATATAAGACCTAATACATCATAACACAGCGGAAAATCATCTAAACATAAATAAAAGCATCAAATCCTAAATAGCTATCTGTTGCCTCCAGCATCCTCCGGTAGCTTATTCGTCAACTTTCTAAAAACCTGAAAAAATCCTTAACCTCTCAAACTACTTAAATTAATTTTGAGTACCCGAGAGTTTAAGGGGAAACATATACTTCGAGTTAGACATAAAGCCTGGTATGAATAATACTATACATCCCGATTTAATTATGTTAAGTGAGACCACACCCTTAGCGGAATGGGTTTCCTCTCACTAACATTCTTTTTAAAACATATCTTTTCAAATCCTTTCTTATAACCATACACTATGCACCTGCATCCATAATGGTTAAATTCTACAAAATAAACATTATGTAAACCAACATAAATATCAGGTAATAATGAACTACCCGTTCAACACAAATAACTTTTAACATTTGGCTGACTTGGGCCTACCAAGCAACATAATCAAATTTTACCTAACATCTGCTAGATATTCATATTTAGGATTATCTATCCTTGTCTATCCGTTTAACATTTCCCATCAGGATGGTCTATCCTAAACTATCTGTTAAATATCTCACTTCTGGACGGTCTGTCCCTAACTTAATCATCTCCCGGGTTCTCCCAAGCCTAATGGTTTTCCGGGCTTACCAATAACTTATCTGTATACAACATATATTCCTTTCGGTGTGTAATCATAATTTTAGTCTACCTGTGACCAAGCCCTACAAATTGGAATTTTGAACAACAATTAGCTGGGGCTACAAGCTAATGTATAGTGCACGACCCCATACTAGTCCCATCTGGTTTTCTAGTGTCTAAGCCATTTATACTTAAGGATCGCATCCAATAATTTTCCTTGAAAACAACTTCAAAATGGTTTAAACCTTTAAATCAAACCTCAAACAAGGAAAAGAACTAAGTCTTTATACTTTACTCAAATCATATTACCATGTTAGATATATATCCTTTTCTCACAACTTAGTTGATGAAAACACTTTACCATTTGAAAGAACCTCTTTCCATACTTTGAAACTACCTCCTTCAAAATCCAAGTTTAAACCTTTCGAAATCATCTCTAAAACCTTTCGAATTTATTCAAAGCAATCCATTCGAAAGTTATAAACCTTAGACATCCTTCTTTAAAATCACTTTAAGTCATTGCCTTAGAAAAACCTTTGGAAATCCTTCCTTCAGAAACCTTTCGAAAACTTATAATAAACCTTTCGAAACAGAATCCTTCGAATACATAAAACCTTTTAAAACAGAAACCCTTCGAAGGTATACTGGGTTCAACTTAAAATAATCTAGAAACCTTCTTTTAAAACCTTTTGTCTTTATATAAACAATCTTTCGAAAATATCTAAATAACCTTTCGAAAGCCTTCGGTTATATTTCACAAAACAATGGTAACCACCTAAGTCTAAAGCTTCCCTCCGAAAGCATTGGAGAAACGGCAAATTTTAAAAATAGGTAAACGTTTCGACTGGGTCGGAAGGTTCAGAACAAAAACCTTTATAAAAGCAGTGGAAACCCTTCAGCTATGCCGGAAGGTTTCAAAACAAAGTAATGGCGGTAGCAGCTACAACCTATCGACTACATCGGAAGGTTTTAAAGTCTTTTCTTTTAAATAACTTGACCTGGCCGGATGTAACCAAGTCGAAAGCTCAAATTCGAAAGCAAAGCAGGCAAAAGCTTTTCACTTATAAGACAATTATATTTCAACCATTTAGGCCATCAACCTTTCGGCTATATTCAATTTATTGCGTACCAATTACTTGATACCTTATGCATTGAACTTTGACCTTATCGAAAGCTAACCCTTTGACTGAGACGAAAGGTCTGGGGCAGAATGTATACTGCCGTATGGGCTAAAACATGGAAAAAGAGTGATTTTTGTTTTTAAACTTAAAAAGGAAACTTTTCAACTAACCTGCCTTTGTTTGTCAAATTTTCATTGGTCGATAAAATAATTTTTAGAATCTTGCTGCCGCAATTACCAGAATTTATAAATCATTTTATTTTGCAAAATGCCCCTTCTCCATTATAAATATATAAAACATTTAAGTCCCATACCTTAAATAATTTTGTATATCCCTCAAATGACTTAGGAAAATTCTGAAAAAATTCCAAAAAATATATTTTAATATATTGCCTAACATATTAAAATCTCAAACCCAAACAATTATTATTTCAGCGGAATTTAAAACCCAATAAACCATTTCCTTCATTCGAAAATTCATATAAAATCCATAATAAATCAGAAAATTATGAAAATCAAAACCTATCTCTAAAATATTATTCCAGACCTATATTTAAATTTCCAAGGTATTCAGATGTCATTAAATAGGCTTTTCATGTTAAACATTTATAATTTCATCAACAATAAACATATATATCTTAAAACATCAAACATGGCAATATTATAGGAAAAGCATTTTGGATCTGAACACAAAACCGAAAACTAAAAGTATTAGGAATGTAGTAATTATTCACCTTAGCTTTAGAGATTATAGATGAGATTTTGAGTGTTGATTTACTTGATTTCTTCTTTCATCTTGAATCTTAGCTTTACTTCTTCTCTTGAGATTGAAATTGGTGGCCGGCCTTAGAAATTTTTGTTTTTTTAATGAAATGAGAATAATGAGTTACCCATTTCCTAAGGGTTTAGGGTATAAGGTTTTTCTATTTCCCAATAAAACCTTCTCATTTCCTAACACATTACCTAGTGTTATGTTATTTTAGTTAACCCACTTAATCATGGCACGGCTATCTCTAACTAATCAAATCTCAACCTATTAAGCTTCACATTTTCTAATTTAATTTAACCAATTAAATATCTTAAATAAGGTTATAAAATATATGGGGTGTTACACTCCATCACTTTACTCTCTTCCAAGCCATCCATTCATGTCCTTATGCATGTGGGTTTGTCTTTAGTGTGCTTAATGGTGAAGTCTTTAGAAAATAGATTTTCCCAAATGTGTGTGTGTGTATATTTGTATATGTGAGTATGTGATATGTATAGATGCATATAAATATGTGTTACTGTTTGACGGCTAATTTCCTATCAGATTAGAAAATAGCCGATCAAATTTAAATTAAAAATTAACCGCAAGCGTACGGTGTACAATTCTAGTACGTGGCGAGTACGGGTTGGTCCGTAGGTAATTGTTTAGATTTTAAAATTATATTCAATCAAATTAACCAAGAGTTTGAAATTGTTTTAAGCTAAAAACGCAGAAAACTAACAAAGAAAGTGGATAAAAATATGAGAGTGGAAGGCAACTTAGAGGCAATGTCCTTCTCAAGATCACATAAATCAACATATATGAAAATGATCTCTCTTTTGGTCATTAGTGAATTTAGTTGATATGTTTATCATAAGTATGGAATATTTATGCTATTAATTAGCCCAATATAAACCATCAAACTTTAACATTCCCACTAAACCACTTTTTAGCTCTCATGAAAATGACAATGAACTTGAAAATAAAATCTATTCTAAGCATGATCTATTAACTATTGATTAGAAATATAAACCATCAAATTTTGATTTTAATATTCACTTCATTACCATAATTATATGTAGATGAAGAGGTAATTTGTGTTTGTGTTTGTTTAAGCATATCCTATTTGGTGTCAACAACATAGGCTATCAAATTCAAAGCCAAAACAACAAAGTTTAACCCATTCAAACATTTCCATTAAGCATAAAAAGAGATAAAAAATTATCAAAATGTTGAATCAACATGATTAAGAGAGCTTCATTACCCCTATATTGAAGGGGTTTATCCTCTCATATTTGTTACCAATTCAACAAATGTAGAGTTCAACATGAAACAAAAACAAGAGGAATAATGCAAGCTAATTAAAAAGAGAGCTAATTAAAATAAAATAAAAGCTAATCTACTTGCATAAATAAATCTAAACTACTAGCGTGGATGGAAAGAAAGC
This sequence comes from Allium fistulosum, assembly GCA_030737815.1. Lineage (NCBI taxonomy): Eukaryota > Viridiplantae > Streptophyta > Magnoliopsida > Asparagales > Amaryllidaceae > Allium > Allium fistulosum. The sequence continues at coordinate 174,468,200 of CM060907.1, forward strand.
ATGTAAATAGAAAAGAGAATGAATTAAAATTGCATAAAAAAGAAAATTACATGAAAGAAGAAAATGGCTAAGTAGCCATGAAAAAGAAATGAGAGTTTTTGTTTATTTTTTAGCCTAAAACTAAACTAACTAAAGAGGAGGCTCAAAGGAGGCTAATAGCTTAATTACATGAACATATGAGGTATTTATACAAGCTTTGAAACCATAATTCTATTTTTGGGAACTACCCAAAGTACCCTTGAGGAAGTGTGGCCACCAAGTTATCATTAGCATGTGTTAACCCTCCACTTAAATATGCATGTAACTTTAATCTTCATTAGCATGTACATTAGCTCCTAAGTATACATCATGGTAAGTGGGTAGATGGGGTCCTCCATGTTGTATGAAATGAATTATTTCCAACTTCATTTGCTTGTACTCTTGTGCATGCATATTTTCCATGAGGCCTCTTGTAATTTCTATTCAATTTTCCTACAAATAAAAATAAAACATGGAAATAAATATTCTCAAATTAATATATGCACAAAAATGACCATTTTGCCCCTATATGAAGATGAATAAATGATGATTTGAAAATAATTTGAATTTTGGTTTAAACATGTTAAAACACCCTATATGCTCATTTATTTAATTAAATTCGATTAAATATGGAAGTAAAAATATGCACATTTATGTGCACATCAAATACCCCCACACTTATCTTTTTATTCGTCCTTGAATAAACTAAAAACTAAGATAAATCCGTTTTCGTAGGAAGCACGATTGCATTGAGCGTATGAAACAAGTCGTTAAACCTCTAGGTGTCCCTAGTAGGACAAGTGTTGTCTCGTGAGGGTTTTCAGTGGATACTACCCACAAAATCCAAATGCAACATGAAAATATTTACAAAATGAAAGATTTATTTACAAAGAGATGAATGCAAGTTTTTGAAAATATTTACAGATGAATAATTTACTTTTGAATTAACAAGAATAAGTTAAATATATGTTTGTTCATCATCATGAAATTTAAGTCCTCTTACTTGTCAAAATTTCCAATAAAAATTAAGTTATCATAACAAATAGACATACTAGGAAAAATCCTTCACCTTTGATTCCTCCATTACCTCTTAAATGAATAATATTGCTTTTTGGAATATAAGAGGGGCTAATTTATCATCTAAGCAAGTTGAGATCAAAAATCTTATTCAGGATAAGAATATTCATTTAATGTGTGTATCTGAAACCAAACTTGATAAACATTCTACCATCAATGCTATGCGGTTGATTGCCCCATCCTGGCTTTATGATCACAATTTTCTTGAAGCTAATTATGGCAGATTGCTCACTTTATGGAATCCAAAATTTTTTAGACTTTCCAGGATAAATGCTTCCGATCAATATATTCATTATCTTTGTATGCATTTGCCATCCAATGTTTCTTTTCATCTTACCTCTGTTTATGCTCATAACTCTGTATCTTTGAGACAGATATTTCTGGATTTTCTTCCATCTTTAAATTCAGTTTCCACTCCTTGGCTAATTGGAGGTGATTTCAATTGTATGTTTGCTAGTAATCAGAAATGTGGTGGCTGTCCACTATCTCTTAAGGATATCTCTTTATTAAACAGTGCCCTAATTCATTCAAATCTTATCCCTGCTAAATATATTGGTTCTGACTTTACTTGGTCTAACAGTAATAGGAGTGGAAATTCTATGTTATGTAAGCTTGATCATATTTTCTTAAACATTCCTTTTCTTCATCTTTGGCCAAAATCTTTTTATCATATCTTACAACCTTCTTTATCTGATCATTGCCCATTATTATTTCATTGTGGGGAAGACAATCATCGTGGTGGGAGGAATTCTTTTAAATTTTTTAATTTTTGGACTAAACATTTTGATTATCATGTTATTTTAAAGCAGGTGTGGAATATGCAATATGGCAAGGATCCTCTTACAAATATCATCCTCAAAATGAAGGCTCTAAAATTTCATCTTAAGAAGTGGTCTGCTTTTAACTTTGGTAAGGATTCTAAACAATCTACGCAGATTAGAAATGACCTCTATAAAATCCAAGTTTTGCTGAGTAATAGACCTTTTGATGCTTCCTTACTTCATATTGAACTGCAATTAAAGAATGCTCTGGATCATGTTATACAAAGATAAGTTTCTTCAATCAGACAGAAAATACATTTGAGAATGGAAAGAGAGGCTGATAGGAACACAAAGTACTATCATAATTTTCTAAAAGTTAAAGGAAATAATGAATGCATTTTTCAGATTAAGGATATGTTTGGAAACATGGTGAATACTTTTGATGGAATTAATGAGGCTTTTGTTCAGTATTTTAAATCTATTTTAGCTCCATCCAATTTATTCATTCCTCATATTAATGCTCTTAATCACATTAGCTTTCCTACCATATCTGCCTCTCAGTCTAATACTCTCATAAGTGAAATATCTGGGAATGAAATTGAATCTGCTGTTTTTAGTTTAGATGGTGATAGTTGTGGTGGACCAGATGGGTTTAATGCTTATTTTATTCAGCAGAGTTGGAAGATAATTGGATCAGATATTGTTAAGGCCATTCAGTATTTTTTTCTTCATAATAAACTCCCTGTTGGTCTTGCTGCTACTGCTATTACATTAATCCCCAAAATAAGTAATCCATCTTCAGTTGCTGATTTTAGGCCTATTTCTTGTTGTAATATCATTTACAAAATTATTTCAAAGGTTGTGGCTAATAGATTACAAACAGTCTTACCATATATCATCACAAATAATCAAGCTGCATATATTTCTGGAAGATCAATAAGTGATAATATCCTCTTAACTCAAGAACTATTGTATGGATATGAGAGGGCAAATATTTCTCCAAGGTGCATGCTTAAGCTAGACATTAAAAAAGCATTTGATTCCATTGCTTGGCCATCTATTATAGCTATAATGTCGAGAATGAACTTCCCTAAACCTTTTTTAGCTTGGATCTTCACATGTATATCTTCACCTATGTTTTCTATATCGAGAGAGGGTGGATTGCATGGTTATTTTAGGGGTAATCAAGGTGTTAGACAAGGTGATCCAATCTCAGCTTATTTGTTCATAATAGTCATGGAGCTTCTGAATTCTATCATGAATGATCTTGTAGTCAAAAATAATTTTCAGCTTCATCCCAAATGCAGAAATCCAATTATCACACATCTTCTTTTTGCAGATGATCTTATAATCTTTACAAAGCCCACTCATCATAATATTCAATGTGTTACTTCTTCTCTTAATTTTTTTCACTCTATCACTGGCTTACAAATAAATCTCCATAAATCGAATATCAAGGTTGCTAGGTTAAATTCTTTGCAAAAGAATGATATCATAAACTTTTCAGGTCTCCAAGAATTACCTAAGAACTCTTACTATTTGGGTTTACCTATCTTAAGTTCCAGAATTACTAAGCAGAACTGCTTGCCTCTTTTTGAGAAGATTATTGAACGTCTTAGAGTTTGGCCTATTGATAAGCTATCACAAGCTGGTAGGCTTACCATCATCCAATCCATTGCTGTGGCCATAACCAATTATTGGACTAGACATTACATTCTGCCTGTGAAGTTGATAAACATGATTTCTAGTGCTCTTAATAAATTTCTCTGGCATGGTGATCCTTTTTCTAGAAAACTCATTCCAATTTCTTATTATAAGCTGTTTGATTCTAAGAAGAATGGTGGTCTAGGTATAACTAATATTTTTCTCTGGAACAAGGCTGCCATGTCTGTTTACTTCAACAAGATATTTGAGTCTGATAGAAATTTATGGTCACAATGGGTTAATAAAAATTTGATTGGGAAGAAGAATTTTTGGACTATGCAAATCCCTCAGAACTGCAGTTGGAGCTGGAGAAGTATCCTTAAACTTAGGGAATTTTTTATCCCTCTCATACAATGCAACTATGCCTTAACTAAGGGTTTATCTTTCTGGCATTCTCCATGGGCAAGACAGGGTTAGATTTTAAGCTCTGTTGTTGATTATAATCTAAGAAGGAATTCTGGAATTTCAGATTTGGCAATTGTGGATGACTTTTTACAGGGAGATAGTATTGTCTTACCTTATTCCAGTTCCACTCAGCTCAGAAATTTATGGAATATTATTAGTTGTAATCCTATAAAGAATAATGGAAATGTTTTGATTTGGTCAGATAAGGGTAAGCTTCATTCTATTAAGCATGTATATAAATCTCTTTGCGGAACTGGTTCATATTTCCCATGGCATTCTAGAATTTGGAATATAGGTGGAAGTGCTAAGGAAAATTTAATGTTGTGGAAAGTGATGGCTAATGCTTTAAATACTAAGGATAAGCTTTGTAGAATGGGAATTATTTCAGAGGATATTTGTGTTTTCTGCAGGTCAGAATCAGAAACAAATACACATTTGTTTTTTGAATGTACTTTTGTGTATCAGATTTGGTATAGGCTTTTGTCAAATGGTGGTTTTTATAAGCCTTCAACAATTAGTGCTATTGAGTGGTTTAATGTGTTTAAAGCAACAAGATGGAAAACCAGAATGACTAAACTGCTTCTTAAGATATTGAAGAAGTTGATATATGCAGTTTGGACAGAAAGGAATAATAGAGTGTTTGGTATTGCAAGTAAAAATTCTTCGCAACTCTATAATCTTATCCATGGTAGTATTCTTAGAGATTTGAAGGCAGACTGTAGCTGAAGCTTGATCATAAGTCTTGGAAGGGTTAATATCATGAGCTTGGATACCCAGTTTTTCTGATATACTGTCATTACTTGATGTAAAGCTGCTTTCAATGCTGGCTTGAGAGCAACTGGTTAGCATGTTCGAGACATGATGCTGAATTAAAGATTGATGTATAATTTGTATGTTTCAGTTCATTTTGGGCTAGCTGTCTTTTAGTAATTTTTTGTTCTGTATTATTGGTTTTGACTATTGTCAAGTGAGGATTGTAACTGAATTGGTGATTTGTGGTGTTGTAATTCTTTGATGTAATACTAATTAAGTCAATAAAATGAGCTTAAAGCTCTTTGCTCTTCAAAAAAAACAAATAGGCTCTAGTTTGGCTAGTTGTTTTGGTTGATTAACATAGTGTAACTATGAAATGGATCCTTAGTTGATTATCAAAGTTTTTCAAAGTGGTATTTTCATTTCTTTTGACTAACAAGTCAAATCAAATAAGTAAAAATAGTGCTTAGATTTCAATTGCTTACTCTATCTTATTTGGAAATTTTTACTAATATTAGCAATATTTACATATGCCTAACTCAGAAAACTAAGGCCAGATATACCACTCATGCACTGCCTTGCGAGCTTCCGTGAGGGGAATACAGAGCGTGGCGAGTGAACACACAAGTGTGTACACCTATCGATTGCAGGCGTTATTAATAAAAGAATTTTTATATACATACACCTAATTCAGATAAACTTAGACCAGATATACCGATCGTGCACTGCCTTTCGGGCTTACATGAGAAGGGTACAGAGCATGTCGAGTGGACACACTTGCGTGTGAACACATGACTCTAGGTGTTTATAAAATATATACATATATACAAACATTATTATTATTATTATTATTATTATTATTATTATTATTTTAATAGAGAGTTTTGCAAAATCATCTTAGCACCATTTAACTTAGAAGATCAAAAATGTTATATCCTTTACATTAAATCCTCCACTTTTAAAAACAAAGATATTCAATTAGGATATACTTCATAATTATCACCCATGAACCTTCCTATATACTACCATCGTTACTTGTAATCAACTTGATTTTTATTTTTGTTGGGATAAATAAATTTTCAAACTTTACAATTAAATAACCAAAACCATATATTTATCCTATAGTGTTTCTTCAAAAGTAACTAAAAAGAAAATTTGTTTTTTTTGAGTTTTGGAAAGAAAATGCAAAAAATAAACCATGAAAAATCAAAAAGAAGATGAGGCTCCCCCCACACTTGATTTTGATTGTGTCCGCACAGTCAACCCAAGTGAAAGGAGAAAAATAAAAAAATAAAATAAAAATATGGCCTATATTTACATGAAAATGAAAAGATTATTATTTACACGACATCAGAAAGTATATCATCAAAGAGTAAATGAAACGGTCTTCCAAAGATCAATTCATTTGTCTCATCAAGTATGAGAGACATGGCTCAACGCAGAAAACCAAACCATAAAGGATTTCAAAATTGAATGTTGATTTGGAAAAATGAATGTCGTTTTATTAAAAATTGCATGAGTTGTTTTATTTTCAATGATTTTTTGGGTTGATAAAACAATTGATTGAAGTTCCAGTTTATTCTCACCAATTTGAAATTTAAAATTATCATTTAAAACTTCTTCAGAATTATTGATTTCAAAATCAAAATGGTGATTTAAGTCTGTTCCTTCAGAATTCAACAATTCATCTTCGAAAAGAATTCATGTTCATTAGATTCATCTTCCTTTGTTGGATTATCAACAACTTCATTGCATATATTACTTTCAAAATCCAAAGTTGTTGTATTCAAATTTTCAAAATCGGGAAAAGGAAGATCGAATTTTAAATTTGGTCCCACACTCTCAAAAGAACTGAAATACAACTCAATTACCGTATTTTCAACAACTTCATTAAGATTGCCATTTTCAATTTCAAAAATTGTTATTTGAAAATCATCAATTTTGATAAAAGATGGATTATTATTTGACTCGTCAAAAGTTGGGATTTGATTTTGTTTCTCACATTGTTTCATATATGTTTCAAGTAACAAACCAGAGTGATCATTGTAAATTTCATCCATTTGCTCAACAAAATCCAATTTATAATTATTAACTTGAGGATTTTCAATTTGAAATTATTGAGAACAAAAATTTCCACGATCATTGAAACAACTCCCATTGCCAAAATCATTTAAATAGTTGTTTCCATTTTCATTTTGATTTTGAAATTCATTTCGGTGTTCGAAATTGAATTGTCATGGGTTATACTCGAAATCATTTGAATTTTTCAAATTTTGATTATTCTGAAATCCTTGAATTGAGTTATTGCACAAAAATGAATTACACAAATTATTTATCATTTGATCATTTTGTGTAGAGAGTTCAAGTAAAGATGAAATCGTTTCCATATTTTTTTTCAAGAGTTAAGGGTTGGTCCTCATTTTGAAAAAAAATTCTACGAAATCCAAATTGTTTAAACAATAGTTATCATTAAAATAGCCTTAAGGATTTGGTGTGAAATTATATGATTATATCGATTTTCACAACTATTGTAAAATTCTTGCGAGTAGAGAAACTTAGGCATTTTAAAGAATGTTTTTTTTTATTTTGGATTTTTTTTGTTTTATGGGAAAACTATTTAACAAAAGGAATTTATTTTTCTAAAGGGGAATTTGATTTTTTTTTCAAAATTTTTTTTTCTTTTTTTTTGTTTTTGAAAAGGTTTTATATTTTTTTGGATTATTGGTTTTCTAAAAAAAACTAACTCAAATTTTTTTTGGGTTTTTTATTTTGATTGAAAAATTTCAAAAGAAATGATTTAAAAACTAAGCTAAGGAATATTTACAATTTCTTTTTTAGTTTTGGCTTTTAAATTTTTTTGTTAATATGCATGAACTAATGCAACTAAATGAATGCAAGGGCTTAATTACAATTTTCTATCCTAAGTAGCTCTTAACCCAAAATTGTATAATCACACTTTGTTTTAATCCAACAAGATAGCTCTCAGCCAGGTAACGGACATGATTTATCGGTGCACCACGAATCACCGTAGCCGTGTGGTCGAAGGTTTAAGTACCTTCAGAGAAACAACCACTATAATATTTACGAATCACCGTAATATTTATAAACGGTTATTTCTTTGGCATAGCGTAGACACCAAGAAATTAAATTGTCGAAAGAGGACAACTTGTCAATATACAATTAAGCCCTAGGTGAGCTCGTGACACCCATAAGATGTCTAACCGTTATTATTAACAATTCTAAGATGAAATGCAATACTGAAATTAAACGTGTATTAATAATGCAACTAAGAATGAAATTTGCTTTTGTTTTTGTTTTTGAATTTTTTTAAAATGCAAGCAACCAATAATGCAAGGTAAATAAAAACAAGAGATAAGAGCACAATACCAAAGCGTGCAAAATTATTAGCAATTTATTTTAAAAGCAGCAAATTTTTTTTAAGCAAGCAAAGCAACGCGGTTTTTAGCAAGCAATTCTTTTCCAACGATTTTCTGCTCTGGCAACCTGATATTAAAAATAATATATATACAATTATATATATGTGAAGGAAGAAACTAAACGGATGAAAACAAGTCAAATTTTTTTTTAACAAGAGAAACTAAGAAAATTTTGAAAATAAAACAATTTGTTTTTAAGGTAAGTGTTGTGTGCATTTCTGGACCAGATGAAGGAAAACCACTACCGAACCATCCTTTTCTCGTGCCTGCCGAGCCAAGTTCCAGCCTCTACCACTGGACCATTCCCCCGCCGAATCAAAGTCTCTCCACACCGAACGAGCCAGAACCACTCCAAGCTCATACCAAACTACCTCCTCTCCAACGGCTACCGGTCCAGATCAGGGCCGGACCAACCTACCACATCTCACCACCGAACTAACATTCTCCTTCTCGACCGGACCAAACAACAGCCGGACCAAGTCGTCTCCATGCTGAACCAACTCCCCACCGGCCCAAACTCTCCACTGAATGAAGCAACGCCGAATCATCGCACTCCTGCCATCGAACCAAGGGATGCCGAACCAAGATGAGCCAGGCCAGATTGCCTCAGCCCAGGCCCGCCAGCAGCCATATACATCCAAGACCCCTACCCCCAGCCTCACTCTATAAATAGAGGGGCATGGGCACAACAATGGGGGACAAGTTTGAGAGCTCAAGCACGGAAAGAACTTTCAAACAACTTTCTTTTACTTGTATCAAAGCTTTGTACTTGTAATCTAAACAAAAGAAGAGAAATAACATATAAAGTGGACGTAGGCACAATCTGGCTGAACCACTATAAATCTGCGTGTCTTTTTACAGTTTAGCCCATGCTTTTCATATATTTGCATAAATCACCCAAATCACTAAGAACAACATAAGATCTACTAAATCATACGACTTTGAGGTGTTTGTCCATTTTTTGTGCAAACATTGTTGGTGCTTTCATTGGGAGCTAGAAGCTCGAAGCTTCAGCTTCATCTACTTAACATTTTTCCTAACAGCATCGTTCGCCACTTGGAAAACATGCCTCCCAAACCGAGAAAAGATGTTAACAAAGGAAAAAACATCGCATCCAGCAGTCTTCCAGATCCAGCTGTCACGAATCAAGTAAATCGTCCTCCTCTAGCAGTAGTACCAAATGAAGGACAGGCTAATCCGACCACTCCTGCCACAGAACAGCCCGCAGCAATTACTAGGGCAGATTTAGACAAGGTTGTGGTTGAAGTAACTAACCGCTTCACGTCCCAGCAGGAAGCCTTGGTGGACCATCTCATGTCACGCTTAAGGGATGCTGAAGAGTCCAAGCACAACACTGAATCATGGGGCGAGTCCCAGTCTGGAGGATCTCAGAGACAACAAAGGTCTTCCTTCTTCGAACGAGCTAACGGCAGAAGTAGCCATGGTAGGAGCCGAGATCGAGCACAGCCCGAAGTTAGGCCTGAGGAAACATTTGGTGCCGAACCCAACGGGGGAGGTACCGGACGAAGGTCAACTGTAGCTGAGCCTATCATACTGCCTAACCACAGAAACACCAGTGAACGGGGCCGAGCTAGAGTCCAGCCCGAAGTTGGACCCGAGGAAGTGCTTAGATCAGAACCCAGCAGGGGAAGATCAAGGCAAGGGCCAACTGTAGCTGACCCTAGCATGCTCCCAGAAGATCAAAGGCAGCCACTGGAAAATATGAGGAATGATAGACGATACCATCCCTACAGGTCATCTGGACGGAATCAATCCCACAGAACGGAACCAAACTCATTTCTATCTGCTCCAAATTCTGATGAAAGGATGGCACGCTTATTCAGAGAGTGCGTCCAACGGGAGCAAAGAGATCGAGGGATAGGCGCTAGGGTAACCAGCCCTTTCGCTCGCAATATCGAAATTGCTATCACCCCCCGAGAATGGAAGATGCCAACAATGGAACCTTACAAAGGAACCTCCGACCTCGTTGTACACTTACAGAGGTACACACAACATATGCTCATGAGTGGAGCGACCGAGGGAGTACTGTGCAAATGCTTTCCGCTCTTCTTAGCAGATCGCGCTACCTCCTGGTTCTGTCATCTACCCCAGGGATCCATCAGCTCGTGGGAAATGTTGAAAGAAAAGTTTATCAGTCAGCTCCGCATTCATGTGGAACAACCTAAGGACGCTTATTCCTTATCCAGCGTCAAACAGAAACCTGGAGAGAAACTGCAGCAATACCTAACCCGATTCAATGCCGCAGCAGCCGCAGTCCAAGATGCCGATGAGAAGCTTATCCTAATGGCCCTCTGTAGTGGTGTGCATCCGGACACTAAATTTGCTAGAAGGTTGACAAAAGAAAAACCAGCTACTTTACCCGATTTCTTCCATAAAGCCGGGAAATATATGAGGCTTGAGGATGCTGCCGTTGAGGGGCAGTCAAGACAGCAAAATAAGGCAACTCACAGCAACGCCCCTGCTGTGGCAAGGGACGTTCGAAGAAATGATTCCAGAGACAATGCTGGGGACAAGAAGGGAGAAAAGCGCCTATATCGGCCAGGACCGAGATTCGACACTTACGCTCCTTTGAACGAGACCGTCGAAAATATCTTCCTTGCCACCCAAGGCGAAGTTAGATACAAACGCCCACCATACAAGAAGGAATCAAATAATGCGCAGAAGTCTGGAAAGTTCTGCCGCTTCCACGAATCTCATGGGCATGATACCAATGAATGCCATCACCTCCGAGACTTGATTGAGGAACACATCAGAAGGAAGAAACTGGAACGCTATGTAAAAGGTCAGGACAGGACTCCAGCTCCTGCCAATGAGAGCCCAAGGTTACCCTCACCGGAGATCGGTAGAGGAAACCGCAACACTAGCGGCTCTAGTCAAGAGAAGATAGTGGTCCATACCATCTCGGGAGGACCGCACATCGCAGACAGAAGCTGGAAAGAGATGGAACGATATGGAAAGTCGCTTAGAGACAATAAAGACTGTGTCAATTCGGTTATAGAAGAGCGCCACCCAAAACGAAAAGAAAGTGATGACATCACATTCGGTAAGCGTGACCTAGAAGGAAGGCAATACCCTCACATGGATCCCATGGTTATCTCTGCCCGACTCGGTCCCACCGAAGTTTACCGAATCCTAGTAGACACTGGAAGCTCAGTAAATATCCTGTTCAAACACGCATTCGACAAAATGAAACTATCAATGAAGGATGTATCCCCCTACGATAAACCACTACACGGTTTCACTGGAGATGCGAAGATGCCCCTCGGGCAACTGGACCTCTTTGTTGAGATTAGAAGCCATCCCCGCTCCGTTGTACGGAAACAGACGTTTGTGCTAATAGAAAACCATTCGGCCTACAATGCCTTCTTAGGAAGGCCAGCCTTGTCTGACTTCCAAATTGTCCTAGCCCCATGGTGCCTAAAGATGAAATTTCCAACGGACAATGGAGTAGGGGAAGTAGAAGGAGACCAGGACGTTGCTCGAGACTGCTATGTGATTGAACTTCGCAACAACCACAGGAAGGATAAAGGAAAGTGTGTAGAGGTTGCCCTCTGCACGAAAAATCTAGAAGCATAGCAACTAAAGAAAGCCCCTCCTCTTCGATATACCAGCGACCCTTTCAATGAATTAGACCCTAGGGACAAGGAGGACGAGGCCACCGCCGAGCCTGCAGAGGCTATGGAGTTTGTATCTGTAGACAAGCACGACTCGAGTAGGCTATTGAAAATTGGGTCTCAACAAAAAGTAGAGTGGAAGGAGCAACTCATCGACTTTCTCCGCCACAACTTGGATGTATTCGCATGGTCACACGCTGACATGACCGGAATCTCCCCTGACATAGCATGCCACGTACTAAACATTGATCCTACCAAGGCGCCCGTAAAACAAAGAAAGAGAAGTATAGGGGCAGAGCGATCAGCAGCCCTCGATGAAGAAGTAAAGAATCTGCTCGCCAATGACTTCATACGAGAAGCCATCTACCCAGAATGGATCGCTAACCCGTTGCTGGTAAAGAAGGCTAATGGGAAGTGGCGAACATTAATTGACTTTTCCAACCTAAACGACACCTGCCCAAAGGATTGCTTCCCACTTCCCCGAATCGACCAACTTATAGACAGCACAGCCGGGCACGAGCTCTTATCTTTTATGGACGCATACTCAGGATATAACCAAATTCCTATGCATGCTCCCGACCAAGACCACACTAGTTTAATCACCGACCAGGGTTTATACTGCTATAAGGTAATGCCTTTCGGACTTAAAAATGCAGGAGCCACCTACCAGCGCCTCGTCAACAAGATGTTTGCAGGGCTAATAGGACAAACTATGGAAGTATACGTGGATGACATGATCGTAAAGTCAAGGAAAGCCGACGATCACGTAAGCCACCTAGGCGAGATGTTTCAAGTACTTCGCCAGTATGGAATGAAGTTGAATCCTCTAAAATGCTCCTTCGGAGTATCATCAGGAAAGTTCTTAGGATTCATCGTCCATGCCAGAGGGATTGAAGCAAACCCTGATCAAGTCCGAGCGCTAAGGGATATCAAGATACCTTCCACTCGAAAGGAAATGCAAAGCCTGAATGGAAAAGTGGCCGCCCTAAGCCGATTCATCTCCAAAGCAACGGACAAGTGCGTCCCCTTTTTCGAAGCTCTAATGAAAGACAAAGGAAAGTTCGAATGGACTGACAAATGCTTAACCGCTTTCCTTAACTTAATCAAACACCTCCAGAAATCACCGGTACTCTCGACTCCAAGCGAAGGCGAAGAATTATACCTATACCTTGCTGTGTCATCTCACGCCCTGAGCGCTGCCTTGGTAAGGGAAGACAACCGCACGCAGCGGCCAGTTTACTTCGTCAGTAAGAGGTTTAGGGGGGCAGAAGTCAGATATCCTAAACTTGAGAAGCTAGCATATTGTTTACTAATCGCATCACGGAAACTGCGTCACTACTTCCAGTCCCATTCCACCAAAGTTCTGACCGATCAGCCACTGAGGCAGGTACTCCATCGTCCCGACACTTCTGGGCGACTACTTAAATGGTGCATTGAACTAAGTCAGTATGATATCACCTATCACCCTCGCACTGCCATCAAGGGACAAGCCATGGCTGATTTTATTGCAGAATTCACTACCAACAAAGATAAGGAGCAATTGGAAATAGCAGAAGACATCAAGTGGAATCTCTTTTTGGATGGTGCATCAAACGAACAAGGCTCGGGGGCAGGTGTGGTAATAATCACTCCCAGGGGAAATAAGCTGCACTATGCTATAAGGTTGGAGTTCGCTGCCACCAACAACGATGCAGAATATGAAGCAGTGATAGCTGGATTAGAACTTGCCATAGAAATCGGAGCCAATTCTTTGTGTCTTCAAAGCGATTCTCAACTTATTGTTAATCAAATACTAGGAGAATTCCAAGCTCGAGAAGAACGACTCATAACATATTTAAAGAAGACCAAGTTACTTCTCAGCCGATTGGACCACTACTTAGTCAAACACATCCCTCGGGAAGAGAACCAAGAGGCCGACGAATTGGCAAAGCAAGCAAGTATGAGAGACATCGCCAGCTTCGGAGCAGTGACCATCTCAAAGCAACTGACCCCAAGTTTTGAGCAAGTGAATTTGATAGCTGCGACCGAAGAAGCAACTTGGATGACTCCCATCCGAGACTACCTACAAAGCGGCACACTACCCAACGGGCGTAACGAAGTCAAGAAAATCTTAAGGAAAGCTTCCCGCTACACAATTCAAGAAGACATCCTCTATCGGCGTGGATTCTCTAACCCGTTATTAAGGTGTGTCGCTGGGAGGGAAGCCAAGGAAATCTTATCCAACATTCATCAGGGAAGCTACGGAGATCACACCAGAGGGCAAACATTAGCAAAAAAGATACTCCGGTATGGATATTTCTGGCCCACCTTAAGCAAGGACGCCTTGGATTTCGTCAAAAAGTGTGACAGATGCCAGAAGTTTGCTAAGATTCCGCGGCTGCCAACAACTAAGATTACTCAAATGACCAGCCCTTGGCCCTTTGCAGTATGGGGAATTGACTTAATCGGCGAACTGCCAATGGGCCGAGGCGGGGCCAAATATGCTATAGTGGCAGTCGACTATTTCACCAAATGGGTGGAAGCAGAACCTCTGAATAAAGTATCTTCAGCAAAAGTTATTAACTTCTTGATCAAAAATGTTCTGTGCAGGTACGGAGTCCCACTCAAAATCATATCGGACAATGGACTTCAGTTTGACAGCGAGGAATTCGCCAACTTGTGCCAAGAGCATGGAATTCACAAAAGCTTCTCATCCGTAGCGTATCCCCAGGCAAACGAACAAGTCGAAGCCGTTAACAAAATTCTGAAAACTCTAATCAAAAAGAAACTCGAAAAATCAAAGGGCGCTTGGGTGGATGAACTCCCTACGGCATTGTGGGCCTATCGTACATCTTTCAGAACATCAACAGGGCATACTCCTTTCTCTTTGGCATACGGATCGGAGGCTATGCTCCCAGTTGAAACCATCGTGCCTTCCCACCGTAGGATCCACTATAACCCAGAAGAGAACGAAGAACTCCTTCACATGTCTTTAGATCTAGTTGAGGAGAGAAGAAATGATGCAATCCTTAAAGCAGCAGCCCACAAGCAAAAAGTGGCAGCACAATACAACTCCAAAGTCAAGCATCGTACCTTATAAGAAGGGGATCTTGTCCTCAAGCGAATCTTCCCTCGCCCCGGAGCACTAGACCCAATCTGGGATGGACCATATGTAATTCATAAAGATCTCCACAATGGAGCTTATATTTTGTCAACAGTGGACGGAGAGGTGTTCCAGAGGGCATGGAACATCCAACACCTTCGTCGATACTTTTCTTAACTTGTACTGCCCATATGAAGTGAATTAACAAAGAGAATCAGTGGACGTAGGCCTTTTCGTGCCAAACCACTTTAAAAAACCTTGTCTCTTTTTTAACTTGTTCCTTTATATCTTGGCTGCTTGTTAACTTTATCCTTTTCTGTTGAACAAAATCCTATGCGTATAGCATTTCCACTCAATGCACTCCACAGCGCAACTTCACCTGGACAAGACCTAACAGGTACTATGCGAATCTATGCCCTCGCCAATGAGACACTTTTGCTCCGGCATCCCTCTACTACGGGTTAACTCATTGCTCGCGACGGCCCTTAAAGCCAACTGTAATGAGCCGATTATAAGCCACCGAGAAGGCCGATTATAGCCGAGGCAGCTCATTACGGCGTTCGGCTCGCCGGCAACTGTGAACCGACTATAAGCCCCAACATAAGGTGTGGCCAGCTAGGGGCAGTTCACGGTTGACGATCGGCACCCACGCTAGTCGACCACAGTAAATCGAATAATACCCACGATTATGGGCCATAATGGTCCGGGTAGTTACTATGCGCGATCTCGGCTCCGATGTGTCTTAAGTGCGGTTGTGGTAAAAAAGAATTAACTCCCCGCGGAGGCGTAAGATGGGTGACAAATGTCTCCAAGACCCACAGCTAGGGAAAGTGACTACAAAGCCCGTTTTCCACGAACTTAAGCACATCGACGGCCTTCCGTGATTGGAAGTTTTACTTTTTCACATATTTCAATTTTACTTAAGAAACTTTTCTCCTATCCTCTGTAACAATCCCTGAAGTACAGGACACAGAACAGGAGACACTCACTAATAGAAGCGGATACTCACAGCAAGATACTGGACCACATCCCTTACTCGGTCACACAGGATATTCAAAGCTGCCATCTACAAGCAAAATATAAAGGGCGGTATTTCCTTCTTTCATATGTAAACACGTGACTATAATTTATTCACACCTCACGCTAACATTGCAAGTCATGAAATTATGTTTTAAACAAGAACCTGACATCAAACACAATTTGATTACAAGAATATGCATAGCTATATTTCTTATACAACATGTCAAAATAGCAAAAAACATTCAAAAGACGACAAAATCAGCTTAAGTTAAAGAATTACACATCAAGAATAGAGCGATTTATTACAAGTAGCAAAAATTACAACCTAAGAGTTACTTTACTGTTTTAAGACTAACATATACAACCATGTCAAGTCCACAAAAAGAATTTTCCAGGTCTAATCAAGGAGCCGGCTGCGTCGGAGTCTTATCCTTGTCTGTTGCCCACCTGTCCGGTCAGAAAAAGAATTCGTTAGTGATAAGCAACCAAGTTAACGGAAATACTAGAAAGGAAGACTTACCAGCATTTGCTTCTTGATCAACTTGATCATCATCCTTCGCTTGCACACCTGTCTCCTCAGCTGCAAGCAACCGCATGCCCTCCTTCACCGCCACCTTCTCCTCCTTGGTAAACTGGGCGGTAACAGCATCCATCCTAAAGGCCACGCCACCCTCCTTATCTACCTCAGCCTGGGCCTCCTCTAGAGCCCTGAGATAGATCCTATCCATAACCCGAGGGTAATCATCCATCCAGGACAAGTTACCCTGCCTCCAAGTATGGAAGTACATATCCTGGAGCATCCCCTCCATCAGCCCCTCGTTCTCTTCAAACTCCCTCGCCCGGGCCTCGGAATCCGACAACCTTACGATGGCGGCATCTCTCTCCAATTGGTATCTTGAGCAGTCAGCTTGAAGGGATTTCCGCATCGCCTCCATCTCCTCCCTCAACTTGGCTTGAGCAAGCTCTGCAGCCTCAAGCTTCCCAGATAGCTCCTCTATCTGCTCAAAATCCGCTTTCCGAACCTCGTCCACCGTGGCAATGGCCATATCGATCCGTTCCTTGCAAGTAGCCTCCATTTTCCGCAGTTCGGCCCGGCTGGCCTCTTCCATAGTTTTCTCTAGACGTCCGGAGGCAGCCTCGTGCTGAGAGATCTGGATGGCCTGATCAGCGAGTTGCTTGGCCTGGTCAGAAACCACTAACCGCAGTCTTATGTTGGCACTCCCAATTTCCTCCCCGGCCTTGACCAATCAGGCATGATGCCCCATCAACTTCCTGGTCTCCTCAGCAACCCGGTCAATATTTGCTTTAGCTTCGTTCCCCAAAGCACAACCCGAGTAGTAAGCAAATCAAGGTCCAGGGATTTGGCCTCATCAAGCACCTTTACCATAGGGTTGCGAGGAAGAAGGTGCTCACCGGTAACCTCGTCGAAGGAAATATCATGAGAACTTGGATCCAGATCAGGATGACCCGCAAATGGTTTACGAGCCAAGCCAGGACGATCAATCTGAGTAACGGTAGGATTTTCGGACGGGTGCGAAGAGGGTGTGAACTCAGTGTCCTCCTCTGTGATATCATGAAGAGGCTGAATTGGGGGCTGAGGACCAAGTGAAGGTTCGGATAGGGAGCGACTCCTCTTTCTCTTTTGAATACCCTCTTCAATAACCCCGAGAAGGGGACGGTAGCCGACTACATCCCCGTAACGGTGGGCCGGAGGTTTCGGCTTGGCGGAAGCTCTGGAGAGCTTGTATTGTTCAAGCCTGTGCCGAAGATCTGAGGTCTTTGCCATTTTACCTGCTCCTGATATGAAAACCAAGTGTTACCAACATGTATTGGGCCATCACTCAAGAATTACATGAGTAAAGTGAAATTCACCTTGAACCGCCGAAGTTGTTTCAGTAGAGGCGCTCCCGGAAGATAGATCGACGCCGGTCCCAACGTTATCGGCTTTCTTGGACTTCTCCGTCCCCTCCAAACCTTCGAAAGCTTGGCGAAAAGCGTCATCCATCCACTCCTGCATCTCGCCTACTTGCCCAGAAGATAAAGCCCCGACACCATCGCCACCTCCAGCGCCTTCTCCTCCATCTTCGCCTTGCTCCTCCTCAACGTCTCCCTCCTCCGGGATATCTGGACATGAGCTGGGAGAGGGACCGTCAGACTTTTTGAGCTTCTTCCCCCCGGCAACCGGGTGTTTCGGAAAGGGCCTCCTTTTACTGCTCTTTAACTCGACCCCTTCTTTAGCTTGGGAAGCCTTCTCTTCAGCCGTGTCCCTCTGCTTGACCACGGATTGCTGTGGAAGGATCAAGTTGTACTCCAAGAGTGTAGCGTTCCTGATCAGGTAGGCAGCCGACCTATCTCTCCCAGTAATAGCTTCTATTTCTGCTGCCGTCTGAACCAGGCGGTCATTCTCCACGACCGCAAAACCACCTGTCGCTAGCAAAAAATAAAAACACATAAGAAAGAGTATTGCAACCAGAACGGGATTTAAAAATAGAGCTTTGACTTACACCCGGAGGTGAAACGCCGAATGGAAACGGAATCATCCCTGACGAAGAACCATTCCTTCTTGAACATACTATACTTGGAGTATAAATCCAGGACCGGCTTAAAGGTTACGGCCGATTCCAAGCTGATATAGAGAGACCCCTTCTTGTAGCCTCTCAAGTTATACAGATACCGGATCTCCCGGTTGGAAGGAGGACGCCCATATCTCCTCTGGAAGATGACGAAGAGACTCATCAGAATGGCATAAGAGTTAGGCTGAAGCTGGAATGGAGCTACCTTTAGATATGTGAGAAAGCTGACTACCCAGGCGTTGAGAGGCGGGATGGCACCATACATGCAATGGTATCGGCTGTATGCAAAATATCCTTCGGGAGGATCATACGGCATCACTCCCGCATTCGGCAATAATATGTGTGCTCGGTCGATCCCAAAAGAGCGAGATATAACATCGAGTTGCTCGCCCTTGAGTAAGCTAGGGAAGCAATCAGGAGGCAAGTTAAGAAGTTCCTTAGGACCGTATCCATCCACCAATGATCTCGGGGCAGGCCCGTGGCGGGCAGGTCCTGGTTGAGCCGGGGGCACTGAGGAAGGCTCTTCTCTGCCATGAGATCTCTTTTTCTCTGATCGGGTTTCCACTTTGTGAGACATTACCTGCGAACACAGGAAAAGTATATTGTTAAAACATACAAATAACGTAATCTGGAATTCCACTTGTAATTCGAAACGTGAAAAAATTCAAGGTTTGAGTATCATTCGGTAACCCAAGATGAAGTTAAGTTCATTCAAAACTAATACAGTTTAGCCGCATTCGGTGGTCCGAGCACACATTTCAATTCGGCAATTTGAGTATAAAAGTGCCATTCGGTGCATGAAACACGCGAGGTTCGTCCGGTGAACCATGACCACGAGTCCATTCGGTAGTACAAAACAAAGGCATATTCGGCAGAAAAGGATCTCACCTGGTTCGGCAAGGATAAGATTCTGGTTCGGCTAACACGATGAGAATTTGATTTAGCAAAGACAGAGGTGCGGATCGGCTGATATGGAGAAACGAAAGCGTTAGGCCCTTATTTATAGACAAACATAAATGACCGAACCCATTGGCTCGGCATTGTAGACTGGATGGAAACACCCAAGCTCAAAGCAAAGCACGCCATGTGCATGCACATGCCCTACTTTGGGGGGCAAGTGTTGTGTGCATTTCCGGACCAGATGAAGGAAAACCACTACTGAACCATCCTTTTCTCGTGCCTGCCGAGCCAAGTTCCAGCCTCTACCACCGGACCATTCCCCCGCCGAATCAAAGTCTCTCCACACCGAACGAGCCAGAACCACTCCAAGCTCATACCGAACCACCTCCTCTCCAACGGCTACCGGTCCAGATCAGGGCCGGACCAACCTAACACATCTCACCACCGAACTAACATTCTCCTTCTCAACCAGACCAAACAACAGCCGGACAAAGTCGTCTCCATGCTGAACCAACTCCCCACCGGCCCAAACTCTCCACCGAATGAAGCAACGCCGAATCATCGCACTCCTGCCACCGAACCAAGGGATGCCGAACCAAGATGAGCCAGGCCAGATTGCCTTAGCCCAGGCCCGCCAGCAGCCATATACATCCAAGACCCCTGCCCCAGCCTCACTCTATAAATAGAGGGGCATGGGCACAACAATGGGGGACAAGTTTGAGAGCTCAAGCACGGAAAGAACTTTCAAACAACTTTCTTTTACTTGTATTAAAGCTTTGTACTTGTAATCTAAACAAAAGAAGAGAAATAACATATAAAGTGGACGTAGGCACATTCTGGCTGAACCACTATAAATCTGCGTGTCTTTTTACAGTTTAGCCCCTGCTTTTCATATATTTGCCTAAATCACCCAAATCACTAAGAACAACATAAGATCTACTAAATCATACGACTTTGAGGTGTTTGTCCATTTTTGTGCAAACAGTAAGAAACTAAAATCAAGTAAATCTAAAACCAATTCACAAAGTCATCATAAACTAAAGCAAATATTTTTGTTTTTTTTGGAATTTTTTTATAAAGTTTTGGCAAGAAAACAACACAAAGCAAACTTGTTCTCTTTTTTTCTTTTTTTATAAAAGAAGAAGAAACACTTAATCTAAGAAAATTTAAAAAAAATTCAATTACCACAAACACTATTCATTTACCTCTAAATCACTCAGCCCACAACCCAATTAGCACAAATAGGATTCAATACAAATAACCTATAGTACTCATTTATCCTCAATCTAAATTCACAAATTATCCAGAAATCCAAACAACCCGCAAATCAAAATAAAATCGAAGTTGAATTCAAAATCAAATCGGATTTCATTTGATTGTTAAATTGCTTGTTGGTGATTAGTTTGTGGGTTCGATTGTGGTTGGTGAGGTCGAAGTGGCAATGTTTGAGTCACGAGTGGTGAGGGTCTACAGAAGTAATTTAGGGTGCGGCGATTTCAATGGGGAGTTTGAAAAGTTTGGGTGAGGTATGGGGTTGAGTGGTGGGTTATGATGTGATGTAGATATTGTAGTTGATGAAGTATGGGTTTGATATGGTGAATGTTAGTGCAGTGGTATGGTGGAGTTGTAGATGTTGTGCAATTGCTAGGTGATGGGTTGCAAGAGGGAGCAGTGGTGGTTCAGGAAAGTGGAAGTTGGATGGAGTGTATGCACAGTTGTGTAACAGTTATATGAATGGTGAGTTGTGTAACACAGTGGACAATAGGAGATGAGATGTAGTTGAATGGTGTAGGGGATGTTTTGATGGCACGGAAGGATATTCAGTGTTGTTGGTGAGGAGGGCAGTAGCAGATGTTGGTGGTTGTGAGTTGGTAGTGAGCAATATGAGTATGCAGTTGAAGTTGTTGTTTATAGAGATGGGAGGCACGGAGGTTAAATGGTTGTTGTAGTATGGTCTTTAAAGTAAAGTGTGTATATGGAGTGGTATTGGAAGGTTGCAGTGTCTGTGGATGTATTGGCAGAGGTTGGATGAGAAGGCTTGATAGTTGGCAGTGTTGTTTTGTTGAAGATGTGAAGTGTAATGCAGGGATGAAGTTGTAAGTTGATTGTTGTCAGTTATGGAGGTGGGATGGAATATGCAGTGGGCAGGTTGTGTAAATGAAGGTGATTTGATGATGTGATGTTGTTGGTAGTTGTAGGAATGGTGGTCAGTGGTATGCTATAGGGTGATGATTGGCAGGTGTTGGGCCGGTTTTCTGGCAAACAAAAGAAGAAGAAGCCCATGGTAAGAAAATGGAGCGAGAGCCAGAGCTATCCAGACCAAGCATTTGGCTCGGCAAAAAATGCCAAACAAATCATTTGGATCGGCATGCCGGACCAGATATTGGTCCGGTACCCTATAGTATACCGGACCAAGTATTTGGACCGACATCCTCCGAAGTACCAGACCAAATGTTTGGTCCAACATTCTCTGGTATGCCAGACTAAATATTTGGTCCGGCACGACCCACCATTTTATCGAACCAAATGTTTGGTTCGGTGCGGTAAGCACACCGAACTAGATGTTTGGACCGGTAAAAAAGGACCCTCCGAAGATGAAGGTCACCGAACCAAATGTTTGGACCGACAAAGAGGATCCTCCGAAGATGAAGATTGCCGAACCAAAGGAAGATGAAGATTGCCGAACCAAAGGAAGATGGAGATTGTCGAACCAAAGGAAGATGAATATTACGGAACCAAAGGAAAATGGATATTTCTGATCCAAGCTTACCAAGCCACCAGTCCCAGACACAAATACCGAACCAGACCCAGGCAGCTATAACCTCTTCTCCACACCTCACAATCTCACTCTATAAATACCGGAGCTCCTCAACAACAATGTGGACGGACATTCGGAGAAAAAGGGAGAAACTCTACTGAGATCTATCACCCTAGTTATTCTAATTTTTCTAATCATTCCAAGCAACCTTTTACTTGTAACCAAATCTAAGAAGGGATAATAAGATGGAAAGTGGATGTAAGCACATTCTGGTTGAACCACTATAAAAACCCTGTGTCACTTGTTCTTTCCTTATCTACTTTTCTAAATCTCAAATTTGCTAATTACGCCAATATTCGCTAAGGAACATTTCATTATAAATTGAAACGTCTAAAGAGTCGCAAGATAAACATAATCCAACAAGGCTAAATTGAAAATCAGATTAACAAGTATTTGCCCAATTTTCGAGAAAACATTTTTGGTGCTTTCATTGAGAGCGGGACGGGCATAGAAAGCCAAACTCTTCTTTCTATTATTCTTCCAACCTTAGCGCATCATTAGAACATGTCTCCCTCTAAGCAAAATGCTGACAAGGGTATGAATGCAGCTACTGCGAATACAATTAACCCCATCCAAGAAGATCAAGAAAACCCAACCACTTGCTCCCTACCTCCAGGCTCAGTAGTCACCTAAGAAGACTTAGAAAGGGTTGTGAATGAAATGAATGACCGCTTTGCTTCCCAACAAGAAGCTTTGGTGGACCAACTCATGACATGCTTACGGGGCACCGAGGAATCCACTCACAATACCGCATCCTAGGGTGAATCCCAGTCTAGAGGGTCACGTAGAAGGGACATATCTCCCACCAATGATGAGTTCAATCAGGAAGATCCAGGGGCTCGATGCCGAGCCAGAACACAACCCGAAGCCGGTCCAGAGAGGTCGATAAGGGCCGGGCCCAGTCAAGGGGGCCCTAGACATGGACCATCTATGGTTGATCCTGTCACGCTTCGAACCAATCATCGCCAGTCTTGCCTCAATCAAGGCACCAGACGCCATCACTATCAAAGAGAGGGCCCCGCTTCTCCCAGGGCTGCTCCCAAGTCTGAAGAAAGAATGATGCGTCTCTTCAGGGAGTACCTCAGGTGTGAACAACTCGAAAGGGGGATAGGTGCCAGAGTATCCATCCCTTTCACTAGGGACATAGAGGCAACAGTCACGCCTCGAGAATGGAAGATTCCCACCATGGATCCATATAAGGGCACCTCTAACCCAATCGTCCACCTACAACGATACTCTCAGCACATTCTCATGAATGGAGCCACTGAAGGAGTACTATGTAAATGTTTTCCGCTATTCCTGTTAGATTTAGCAACCACATGATTCTGTCACCTACCTCATGGATCCATCAGTTCTTGGGAAATATTGAAGGAAAAGTTCATAAGCCTGTTCCAAATTCATGTGGAATGACCTAGAGACGCTTATTCCTTGTCCGACGTAAAATAGAAATTGGGGAACCTCTACAGCAATACCTTACTCATTTCAACGCAGCTGCAGCAATGGTGCAAAACGCGGATGAAATACTCACATTGATGGCACTATGCGGAGGCATCCACCCGGACTCGAAACTTGCAAGAAGACTGACAAAGGAGAAGCCTTTAACTCTTCAGGAATTCTACCATGAAGCAGGAAAATATATGAGATTGGAAGATGCAGCGGCTCCCACGGAAACACGAGAGTCCCATCTCGAGGAGAAGGGAGTAAGCCAAAGAATGACAACAAAAGTAACCGTCAGGGCAACCCCAGAACTAAGAAAAGCAATAAACGATGATACAGAATGGGACTGAGATTCGATTCCTACAATCCTCTGAATGACATTGTGGAAAACATTTACTTGGCCACTCAACACAAATTGAAGTACAAACGCCCTCCATACAAGAAGGAATCGGAAGCTGCGGTCAGGACGGGAAAGTACTATCACTTCCATGAGTCTCACAGACATAACACAGAAGAATTTCAGCATTTGCGGGACCTTATTGAAGAATACATCCGAAAAAAGAAGCTAGAACGATACGTGGAGCAAAAACGTAACTCCCCGGCTCCGACCCATGAAGGGCCAGGGCCGCTCCAACATGAAAATAACAAAGAAGAAGCAAGTGCGAGCCGCTCCAATCAGGAAAAAATAATTGTCCATACTATATCAGGGGGCCCGCATTCAGCCGGTGGAAGTTTGGCCGAAATGAAGAGGTACGGAAAATCTTTAAAGGATGGAGAAGGATATGTTCATTCCATTACAGAAGGGTGCCTCGCCAGTCGAAGAGAAAGGACCAATATAACCTTCAACGATGAGGATTTGGTTGGAAAGCAGTACCCACATACTGATCCCATGGTCATTTCCGCCTTGGTCGGTCCAGTAGAGGTGTTCCGCATTTTTGTCGATACAGGAAGCTCGGTGAATATGTTGTTCAAACATGCCTTCAATAAAATGAAGTTATCAATGAAAGATGTATTGCCATGCAATAAGCCCCTACATGGATTCACTGGAGAAGCCACAATTCCGCTTGGGCAGTTGGACTTGTTTGTTGAACTAGGAAGTCACCCTCGATCCGTTATCCGAAAGCAAATGTTTGTGCTCGTAGACGGACATTCTGCTTATAACGCATTTCTGGGTAGACCTGCATTATCAGATTTCTAGATAGTCTTAGCCCCTTGGTGCTTGAAAATGAAGTTCCCTACCGATGGGGGAGTAGGAGAAGTAGAAGGAGACCAAGACGCAGCCCGCGATTGTTATGTGACAAAACTCCACCAGAGCAAGAGAAAGGAAAAGGGTAAAAACGTAGACTTCGCCCTTTGCACCAAAACTGTGGAAGCATAGCAATCAAAGAAGGCCCCTCCTCTCGAGTACACCAGCGACCCGTTTAATGAATTAGATCTAAGAGATAAAGAGGAGGAGGCCGACACCGAGCCCATGGAGGCTATGGAACATTTTGCAGCAGATGATCGCGATGGCACAAGGCTTTTCAAGATAGGGTCGCAGCTAGACAAAAATATGAAAATCCAATTGATAGGGTTCTTACGAAAATATTTGGATGTGTTCGCATGGACCCACGAAGACATGGTGGGAATATCCCCTGAAATAGCTTGTCACTACCTGAACATAGACCCAACCAAAATCCCGGTCAAGCAAAAGAAAAGGAGCATGGGGATGGAACGCTTAATTTCCCTCAACGAGGAAGTAAAAAGTCTACTCGCCAATGGTTTTATTCGCGAGGCTATCTACCCCAAATAGATCTCCAACCCGGTTCTAGTGAAAAAATGCAATGGGAAATGGCGAACCTGCATCGAATTCTCCAATCTCAATGACGCTTGCCCCAAGGACTGTTTTCCCCTGCCTCGAATCGACCTACTGGTAGACGGAACATCAGGGTATGAATTGTTATCATTTATGGACGCCTATTCGGTGTTCAACCAAATTCCCATGCATATACCAGACTAAGAACATACTAGTTTTATCATAGATGTGGGCCTATATTGCTACAAGGTCATGCCCTTCGGGCTTAAGAATGCTGGTGCAACCTATCAACGCTTGGTTAATAAGATGTTTGAGCAGTAGATTGGTCATTCCATGGAAGTGTATGTCAACGACATGCTTGTCAAATCAAAAAAAGAAACAGATCATTTACACCACCTGAATGAAATGTTTCAGATATTGTGCAAATACCAAATGAAGCCGAATCATTGAAATTCTCCTTTGGAGTATCCTTGGGAAAATTCTTTGGTTTCATTGTGCACGCCAGAGGAATTGAAGCGAGTCCCAAAAAAGTCCAAGCCTTGAAGGACATCAAAATACCAGCCACACAAAGGGAAATGCAGAGTCTAAACGGGAAGGTAGCCGCTCTAAGAAGATTTATATCCAAGGCCACAAACAAGTGCTTTCCATTTTTCGAAGTTCTAAAATAGGACAGGGGAAAGTTTGAATGGACTGGCGAATGCCACTCGGCTTTCCTAAGTCTGCTGGAACACATGCAGAAACCACCGGTGCTCTCCACTCCGGTAGATGGAGAAAGCCTCTACTTGTACTTAGTTGTGTCCCTCCACGCATTGAGCGCTGCCTTGGCATGAGAAGACGACCATATCCAAAAACCAGTATATTTTATCCGTAAGACGTTTACAAAGCAGAGGCTATAGATATCCGAAGATTGAAAAATTGGCCTACTGTTTGCTCATAACATCCAGGAAATTGTGGCATTACTTCCAATCTCACTCCATAAGGGTCCTAACAAATCAACCACTGCGTCAGGTCCTACATAAATTGGATACATCAGGACACCTGCTAAAATGGTGCATCGAGCTAAGCCAGTATGATGTCACCTACCATCTCCGCACCGCAATCAAAGGGAAGCCCTAGCTGATTTCATAGCTGAATTCACCATTCAGGACAAGGATATGACCATCAGAATAGAGGAAACAATCGAGTGGAATATGTTTGTGGATGGAGCATCCAACGAGCTCGGCTTGGGGGCAGGAATAGTAATCGTCACGCCTCGAGGAAGAAAGTTAAGTTACGCGCTGAGGCTAGAATTCACCGCAACCAATAACGGCGCTGAATACGAGGCAGTAATAGCTGGCTTGGAAATCACTAGGGAAATAAGGATCAATTCGATATGCATCTACAGTGACTCATAGCTAATCGTAAACCTAATCCTTAGGGAATTCTGGACTCACGGGCAAATACTTGCCTATTACCTCAACAGGACTAAAAACCTCCTGAACGAGCTAGACTACTATGTAATCAAACATATCCCACGGGAGGAGAATCGAGAAGCGGAAGCCCTCGCCAAGGAAGCTAGCAGGAGAAACAAGCCGATGCTGGGGGCAACCCCCGTCATGATGCAAGCCACACCAAGCTTCGAGTGTCTTCAGATCACGCCCATCAACAGTAGCGAAGAGACATGAATGACCCCCATCATCAAATACTTACAAGAAGGCATCTTACCAGCAAATTGCAATGAGATTAGAAAAATCCTAAGGAAGGCATCCTGCAACACCATCTAGGAGGGCGTTTTGTGCCGTCGTGGGTTTTCCAATCCTTTACTGAGGTGTGTCGTAGGAAACGAAGCAAAAGATATTCTCAACAACATACACCAAGGAAGTTGCGGCGACTACACCGGCGGCCAGACTCTAGCCAGAAAGATCATGCGCTATGGGTACTTTTGGCCCACACTAAATAAAGATGCAACCTAGTTTGCAAGAAAATACGAAAAGTGCTAGAGATTTGCCAAAATCCCAAAACTGCCACCTACTGGTCTAACCCAGATGGTTAGTCCTTGGCCCTTCGCCATCTGGGGGATTGACCTAATCGCGGAACTTCCCAAGGGACAAGGAGGAGCAAAATACACCATAGTGGCAGTGGATTACTTCACTAAATGGGTGGAAGCGAAGCCTTTAAACAAGATTTCATCTACCAAAGTGATAAATTTTCTAATTCGTAACATCCTGTGTAGGTATGGGGTGCCATAGAAAATCATGTCGGACAACAGACTCCAATTTGACAGCGAGGAACTTGCCAATTGGTACTGCGAACATAGAATTGCCCAAAGCTTTTCAGCTGTGGCATATCCATAGGTAAACGGACAAGTCAAGGCAGTAAACAAGGTGTTGAAAACACTGATCAAGAAGAAACTAGAAAAATCCAAGGGGGGCATGGGTCGACGAATTGCTTACGACTTTGTGGGCCTATCGAACTTCTTATAAAACCACGACAGGAAACACTCCATTCGCACTGGCATACGGAACTGAAGCCATGCTCCCTGTCGAAACAATCGTCCCCTCGCACCGAAGAATACACTATAATCCGGAAGAAAACGAGGAGTTACTAAACATATCACCCGACCTGATCGAGGAGAAGAGAAATGACGCCACCTTCAAAGCAGCCGCTCATAGCAGAAGGTGGCAAGGTAATACAATTCCAAGGTGAAGCCTCGAACACTGCAAGAAGGAGACTTGGTTCTCAAGCGAGTCTTCCCATGACCTGGGGCATTAGATCAAATCTGGGAAGGACCGTTTGTGGTTCATAAAAATCTTCAAAATGGAGCTTACATTCTGTCAACGCTAGATGGAGAGGTGTTCGAAAAGACGTGGAATCTCCAACACCTCCGTCGATATTTCTCTTGAGCTGTAAAGAAATATGTATTGAATAAAGTAATGAAAAGAAAGACAGTGGACGTAGGCATATTTTGGCCGAACCACTATAAAAATCTTGATGTCTTGAGTTAATTATATTAATTACGTACTTTTCATTCAATGACAATCCCTACTGCAAGCGATCGCAGACACTTGCCGGCAGCAACGAAAGTGAGATAGGCATGATCAAGGGCACGCATTAAGCCCAGGCAATTCATTGCTAACGATCGGCAACCGTAGGCCGTTAATGACGAACCGATTATAAGCCACGGATCATGAACGATTCATAGCTTGGGCAGTTCATCAGCATTCGGCTCGCCGACAAGTGCGAACCGATTATAAACCCCTCTATTAAGACTTGGCTGCAGATAGGGGTTGTTCGCACTTGACGATTGGCATTACGCCGGCAACGACAAATCGAATAATACTCACGATACGAGCAATAGCCCGAGTGGTTGTCGTTAGCGATCAGCCCTGAAGAAAAGCACACGATTACGATTTTCAACAAGATAATGAATAAACAAGTCATAAACGGTTCATACAAAATCTATAAAAGTCATGCATCATAAAAACAATTGCAAGCGTGTGAAAAGCATAAATTGAAACATTAAACATTAGAAAACCTTTTTACATACACAAGTTTTTATCCGTATTTACAGGTACAAAACAACCATATATTTCTCACAGACCAAAAACAAAAAAAGGGGAGAACAAAGTCTCTTCAAGACAAGGGGATATCCTTGCCACTTGGCCGACTTCCTACGACAGTCTTCGCCGAAGGCTTGACTCATCCCAAGGATGTCCCTGCACAATACGAATAATAAAGATCACGGACTTCTCAATGCCGAATAAGTAAAGACAAAATAGGAGATTGTGATACCTATGGTAGCATGAGGCGGATCACCAAGCCCCTCGAGATCAAAACCGTCATCATCACCTTCCTCCTCCTCCAATAACTCGTACCCTCTTACTATGGCTTGGGTTTTCTCCAAGGAAAATTGGTTATTCACTGTCATAACATCATAAGCGATCCCTCCCTCTTGCGCAGCTATGGCCTTGGCCTCCTTAATAAGACGAGCATGAATTCCAGCCATCACTAAGGGTAGTCATCCATCCACTGAAGGTTCTTTTGCTTCCAGAACATGTAATACGTATCCTTCAGCATCTGGTTAACAGTGTCGCAAAATTCACTAGCCCTGTCGGCTTCAGCCTGGAGGGATACCACCTTTTTCATATATAGCTCCTTATCTTTCTTCGAGTGTACCAGCTCTATCCTCAGCCTATCAATTTCAGCCCGGTAGGAGTCTTTCTCCTTTAGCTATACACCCCTGGACTCTTTCAACTCAGCCAGGGCTGTTTCCGACTTCTTTACTCTACCTTTAAGGGAGCGAAGTCGTTCCATATTTTTTCCCGGGCCTCATCCACGGAGCTGATGGCCAAAACAATCTGGGCTTGACATATAGCGGTAGCCTCCTTTATTGCTTCATCCTTGGCCTCTTTTATGGCTTCTTCCTTGGCCTTCCTCATTTCAGACTCGTAAGATGCTTCAACCATTGCCAATTCAGCCTCTTTTCCCCTGAGCGCCTTGCAGAGATCCTCTATCTCTAAATGTAACCGCACGTTGGCACTCCCAACCTCTTCACTAGCTCTGGCCAAGCGAGTATGATAGTCAATAATATTGCGAGTCTCATCAGTAATTTGAACCATCCTAGTTGTCAAATTAGCAAAATCCAAATATTTAGCCTCATCCAATATCCGGACCAAAGGGTTGCGAGAAAGAAGAAACTCAGTGTCGAGATCCACGGTACGACGACCCGCATAATCAGGGTTGATATCAGGATGACTTCCGAAAGGATTCCACATGCGCTGCTGATGAGCTAAAGAAGCAGGGCCTAAAATACCTTCTCCCAACTCATCTGACGCTTCATGCACTTCCGTACCCACGGGGAAATGACGTCGACGACCTGAGGAGGTTTGAGAGCCTGGGGAGGTGGCCTCCTTCTCTGGGGACCTTACGTGTTTCTGGGAAGATCCATGGCTCTCTCCCTTGTCCAAACCCAATGAGGCCTTACTGACTTCCTTTACCATGGTTCCTTCCTCTTGAGATGCCACCGGGGGAGGAACATGAGCCGTCTTCATCCGTTTAAATTGCTCTAGACGCCTAGACACTTCGTTCCTCCTTGGATTCCTCCTTTTCCCTGAAATATACTTAGTCGCATTAGAACTGAGAAGCAGAAAGAATTCAAGAAACAAAAACACTTAAGACACTAGGGACACTACACTACAAGCTGCTATAAACCCTTAGAATAAGGTGGATTGTGTGGCCGAAGCGGGATCTCACTCAAGTGGGAAATACTCTGAAACGGAACACCGCTCGACGGAGGGAGAACTCTCGGCAACAGGACACCATTAGATTGAGAATCAGGTGGGGGCTGAGACTCATCAAAAATTAAAAAGTTCTCAAGGATAATCTCAAAATCCGTACAGTAATTGAAAGTACCTGGGGAAAGCCCGAATTCCTCACCAATGCTTGCTTTACCAGATACCGGAGGGGGCGGCACTTCACTCGAGTCACTCGGAGCCACTTTTATCGAGGGAGGTCTGTAATAGGAAGCGGTCCGGGGACTGAGTTAGGATGTTCCAACTATTCGGACCACTCCCGCACAGCCTCAACATCCTTTAAAGGATCCACGCTGGGGCCTTCACTATCCATTATATCCACATCTAGAGATGCACGAGCTTCCCCTATCGTCGCCTCGGAATCACTCTTTGACCCTTTCTCCTCTTCACTCTCCTTCTCCGAATGTAAGCCTTCTTTATCACCAGGAGAGGATACGTCTCGAATACGCAAGGATTTCCCAGAGCTGGGAGGGCGAACCACACCCTTCTTATGTCTCAGCTTTTTCGGGGCTTTAGTTGCATCAACCTCCTCATTCGGACCTTTGCCCTCATCCCCTTTGTCTCCTTCGGCCCTCTTCTCTCTCTCAATCGAACTCGACCTAATCTTGTACACAGACTGCCTAGGCCCAATCAAATTGTAAAACCGAAGGGCTGCATGACGAAGTAGGAATGAGGCCTCTCACTCGGCCTCACGAATAGCTAATATCTCCTTGGCCATCTTCCTTAAACCATCGTCCTCCCCCGCTTTCACGCAACCTAGGAGTTATGAAGGGGCAAGTACCCAAGGCGAAAGAAAAATAAGAAAGGAAAGAGTAGCTACTTACATCTAGAGGTGAAATGTTGAGCCACAATGTCATTACGAACAAAGAAATACTCCTTCTTGAACATGCTAAATTTGGAACACAAATCCAGGACGGGTTTGAAATTGTGTGCAGACTCCAAGCTGATAAAAGGGCTACCCTTCCTATAGCTCCTCACGTTGTACAAATACATAATCTCCCTATGAGTTGGAGGCCTCTGATACCATTTCATGAATATTAGATATAGAGACATCAAGATAGCATAAGAATTTGGCTGGACTGCATTGGAGCGACCTTCAAATAAATGACAAAGCCTGCAATCCAAGCATTAAGTGGTGGGATCGCTTTGCACTTGCAATGATATTTGCTGAAAGCCATGTACCCGCCTGGAGGGAAGGCAGCTTTGTCATCCGGGCCAAGCAATAGCATATCTCTACGATTTATCCCGAACTATGGAGTTTAACTTCTCAGTCGTAAGTACACTGGGATAGCATTCAGAAGGCCTAGCCAACATCTGGTTAGGAGCATAACCTTCCACTATTGAGTAAGCAGAGCTGGGTTGTTTAGGGAGGTTAGCTGGAACATCTGCAGAAGAAGAACCCGCTCCCGCTGGCTGTGAAGCTGCAAACTTAGAACGAGTTTCACGACTAGAAGACATGCTCCTATAAAAAAAGGAGGGGGAGACGAACATCAGTAAAAAGGTCCAAAATATGAATATGGGTTAAAAACATGCTTGGAATCTCCTATCATCAAACCTAACTAGAATTCCACATCCCCAGCCTCACCAAAGTCCGCTCGGCAAACCATCGGACAAAACGCTCGGCGAACTTGGTCCGGCATTGTCAAGAGCCAATGCCAAACTAGATGGGGCCACTCACCGATTGTCAGTCCAAGGTAAACCTTAGTTTCCACCTAAAACAAATGTGCTACCCCTATGACCCATGCCGATGACCAACCGTTCAGACAATGGATTGAATGCTTGGTGAGCGAATAATTACATGCGCTCACATAACCAATGCAAATCTCCCAATACCTCGAACACCCTTAGGAGAACGAGGACCTCACTACTCCGGCCTCTCAACGATTTAAATCGAGTCGCCCAACATCAAAGCCCTAGAATTTCAAAACACAGTACCGAATAGAGAAGACACTTACCTCAGATTTGCAAAAAGCACGTAAACACTGAAGGTCGGCGGTAATGAAAGGACCTAGAAGCGGTTTACAATTGAACGAGAATAGTTAGGAAATTTCAATCGAGAAAGTATGAAGAAGAATGAAGAAGGAAGGCGGTATTTAAGGAAAAAGATGGGAAGGTGAATGGTCATAGGGTGTGGCAATCGGTGATAAGAGCTACTAACCGGACTAGAACAAAGCATGCCAAGAAATTGCCCAACATGCTTTGGGGGGAAAGTGTTGGGCCATTTTTCTTGCATACAAAAGAAGAATAAGCCCAGGGCAAGTAAATGGAGCGAGAGCAAAAGCTACCTAGACCAAGCGTTTGGCTCGGCAAAAAATGCCAAACTAATCATTTGGACCGGCATACCGAACTAGATATTTGGTCCGGTACCCTATAGTATATCGGACCAAATATTTGGACCGGCATCCTCAGAAGTACCGGACCAAATGTTTGGTTCGGCATTCTCTGGTATGCCAGACCGAATATTTGGTCCGGCACGACCCACCATTTTACCGAACAAAATGTTTGGTTCGGTGCAGCAAGCACGCCGAACCAAATGTTTGGACAGGCAAAAAAGGATCCTCCGAAGATGAAGGTCACCGAACCAGATGTTTGGACTGGCAAAGAGGATCCTCCGAAGATGAAGATTGCCGAACCAAAGGAAGATGAAACCAAAGGAAGATGGAGATTGCTGAGCCAATGGAAGATAGAGATTGCCGAACCAAAGGAAGATGGAGATTGCCGAACCAAAGGAAGATGGAGATTGCCGATCCAAGCTTACCGAGGCACCAATCCCAGACACAAATACCGAACCAGACCCAGGCTGCTATAACCTCTTCTCCACACCTTACAGTCTCACTCTATAAATACCGGAGCTCCTCAACAACAATGGGGACAAACATTCGAAGAAAAAGGGAGAAACTCTGCTAAGATCTATCACCCTAGTTATTCTAATTTCTCTAATCATTCCAAACAACCTTGTACTTGTAACACAATCTAAGAAGGGATAATAAGATGGAATGTGAATGTAGACACATTCTGGCTGAACCACTATAAAAACCCTGTGTCACTTGTTCTTTCCTTATCTACTTTTGTAAATCTCAAATTTGATAATAACGCCAATATTCGTTAAGGAACATTTCATTATAAATTGAAACGTCTAAAGAGTCGCAAGATAAACACAATCCAACAAGGCTAAATTGAAAATCAGATTAACAAGTGTTTGCCCAATTTTCAAGCAAACAGCAGGGGCAGATTGAGTGTGACAGTGAATGATATGCAGGCTAATGGTTTGGATGTGGTGCTATGTAGCAGCAGCAAGAGGTCAACTGATGCATTGGTATGGTTGTGGTGTAAGGGATGGCAGAGGAATAGTAGGATGGTTGTAGTGTATATATAAAGAGTTGTATGTATGTGTGCACTGTTTTGTATGTCCGAGAAGTTTATGTATGTTGGGATGAGTTTGTGATATGAGTTGGTATGTGGGCAGATAGGGTATGTGCAGTAGGCAATGTTGTAGCAGGTTATGTAGATCAGTGTGGTTTGGAAGTGGGATGTGAGTGGACTGTTTGGAGGCAGTATGTGCAATAATGTAAGCAGTCAGTATGTTTGTTTTTTGGTTAGCAAGTGTTGTTGGTGGCAGGACTATTGAATGAACTGATAGGGGTTTGGAGTGGTTTAATGCTGTGAATGTTAGTGAATGATTGTGGAATGGCAACAGGGTGATGTGGTTTGATGGTTGTTTGACAGTTTTAGGTGGGTATTGAAATAAGGTGGAGTGACAGTGTGAAGGGAAAGATGTTATGGTGAGATGACCGAAGAAGACTGGTTTGTATGGCCGAGAACTATAGGATGGATTGTAATGTGTAATGTAGTGTTGTGGCGGTGGAGTGTGTTTGCAGAATTATGTATTTTCTGAAGTAGTTAATGGTGGATGAAGGGGGATTTCTGGCGAAGTTGTGGCAAGCAGTGGAGCTGCTGTGATGAAGTCAAAGGAGTGCTTGAATGTTGTAGTAGTGTGAAGTTAGTAGAATCTCTGTAAAAATGAAGTACCTAAAAAATGTATAAACAACAACAAATCAATGTAGTTGCTGGGTCTATGCACAGATATGTGCACACTTGCAGAATGTAATGTTTTTTTTATAGAAATTGAGAATATCCAGATATGCAAATGTAAGTGAAAGTGTATATGAAATAAAAAATATTTTCTTTTTCAAATGAAATTGTGTATATTTTTTTTAAATATGCAAATGCAATACAAATAGAAAACAACAAGCACCAAATCAAATGAAAACAAAAATCACACAAACACACAACAAGAATTAATTTTTTATATGCAAATTAACACGCAAAACAAACGCACAATAAAATCAAATAACAAATAATTCGAAGAAAGAAATTAAAATCAACACTATTCCCCAGCAACGGCATCAAAAACTTGTTTGACGGCTAATTTCCTATCGGATTAGAAAATAGCCGATCAAATTTAAAATAAAAATTAACTGCAAGCGCCCGATGTACAATTCTAGTACATGGCGAGTACGGGTCGACCCGTAGGGAATTTTTTAGATTTAAAATTCTATTCAATTAAATTAACCAAGAGTTTGAAATTGTTTTAAGCTAAAAATGTAGAAAACTAACAAAAGAAAGTGGATAAAAATACGAGAGTGTAAGGCAATTTAGAGGCAATGTCCTTCTCAAGATCAAGTAAATCAACATATATGAAATTATGATCTCTCTTTTGGTCATTAGTGAATTTAGTTGATATGTTTATCATAAGTATGGAATATTTATGCTATTAATTAGCCCAATATAAACCATCAAACTTTAGCATACCCACTAAACCATTTTTTAACTCTCATGAAAATGACAATGAACTAGAAACTAAAATTTATTCTAAGCATGATCTATTAACTATTGATTAGAAATATAGACCATCAAACTTTGATTTTAATATTCACTTCATTACCATAATCATATGTAGATCAAGAGGTAATTTGTGTTTGTGTTTGTGTTTGTTTAAGCATAGCCTATTTGGTGTCAACAACATAAGCTATCAAATTCAAAGCTAAAACAACAAAGTTTAACCCATTCAAACATTTCCATTAAGCACAAAAAGAGATAAAAAATTATCAAAATGTTGAATCTACATGATTAAGAGAGCTTCATTACCCCTAATTGAAGGGTTTTAGCCTCTCGTATTTGTTATCAATTCAACAAATGTAGAGTTCAACATGAAACAAAAAAAAGGAAAATGCAAGCTAATTAAAAGGAGAGCTAATTAAAATAAAATAAAAACTAATCTACTTGCATAAATAAATCTAAACTACTGTAAATAGAAAAGAGAATGAATTAAAATTGCATAAAAAAGAAAATTACATGAAAGACGAAAATGGCTAAGTAGCCATGAAAAAAAGAGAGTTTTTGTTTATTTTTGAGCCTAAAACTAAACTAACTGAAGATGAGGCTCAAAGGAGGCTAAGAGCTTAATTAAATGAACGTATGGGGTATTTATACAAGTTTTGAAACCTTAATCCTATTTTTGGGAACTACCCAAAGTACCCTTGAGGAAGTGTGGCCAACAAGTTATCATTAGCATGTGTTAATCCTCCACTTAAATGTGCATGTAACTTTTGTCTTCATTAGCATGTGCACTAGCTCCTAAGTGTACATCATGGTAAGTGGGTAGATGGGGTCCTCCATGTTGTATGAAATGAATTATTTCCATCTTCATTTGCTTGTACTCTTGTGCATGCATATTTTCCATTAGGCCTCTTGTAATTTTCATTCAATTTTCCTACAAATAAAAATAAAATGTGGAAATAAATATTCTTAAATTAATATATGCACAAAAATGACCATTTTGCCCCTATATGAAGATGAATAAATGATGATTTGAAAATAATTTGAATTTTGGTTTAAACATGTTAAAACACCCTATATGCTCATTTATTTAATTAAACTTCATTTTAATATGGAAGTGAAAATATGCACATTTACGTGCACATCAGTTAGTGTCATTTACAATATTGCAACGACTTTCGTTTGTTAAATCATTGAAAATCGGGAAGCCGATTCCCAGTCGCATTTTCACTTATTAACTAAATTACATATAAATGTAAAAAAATTCAAAAAATCATTTCTTATCATTATTAATTAAAATGATCTCATTTGAATTATAAAAACATATAAATCAATGTTAAACAATTATCTACAAAAAGTGTTATTAAATCGATAACCTGATACGAATTTTCTTATATTTTCAAATCAAGTATATATCTTTATAAAACTATTATAATGATTTATTATCACTTTATAACTATTTAAAATGAATTGTTATCATTTAAAAACAATTATTTGAACAATTATAGTAATTAGTAAATCATTAAATCTTAATTTAAATTCATAAACCAATAGTTAAATATAAGGGCACCACTGATGATGTCATAAATACCTTTATTTTTCCCAAAAATAAATAAATAATTTTATTTCATATTCTTGTTCAATTATAAAAATAAGTATATGTATCCAGCTCTGTGCACGACGTTTGACGACTATAGAGCTGATTATCGATAAAAAGGTTTTAACCCAATGGATTTAACTCCTAAGGGGAGTGTTAACCCGCCTTTTGGCAAGGCTGGATTTAACCCAATGGATTTTGTAATCATCAAGAAAGAATGCCCGAAGAGATGATTATTCGGATTGAAGGTCGATTATATTTAAAGCTATGCACGATAGAGGGATGGATTCAGATGGATGGCACTCAAAAAATGGCTAAGTATGGAACTAACACTCCCGTAGGGGATCGGTATCTATCCCTGGTTTTTGTCAACGAAATGGTTGAGATCTATATGGAATGACAATGAAGGCCCCATGAGGCTACATTTCAAATTTTAAGTCATTTGAAGTCCGTATGCTCAAGTTATTGGCAAACTAGTTCACTTATAAAAAAAGGATTGGTATAGGAGGGATCGATAAAGGCGGGATCGGTATAGGAGGGATCAGCTAAATCAGTTTTGTACTGATGATCGTTCAATGACTCAAAATCTACACATGCTATCAACATGAAACTTGGAGTACAAGCTTTCTACAACATATGGAACACCCCCTAGAGATCTCATTCCAATTAGAGGAAGATAGAGGGACTGACCTAACTTCCTTTGGAGGGATCGGCAGAAATCAGAATTCAAGAAACACTTTTTCACAGAAAATGCAATATCTCACAACCCATATGTCGAAATTGTACGAAATTTGGGGGGCAGGTAGCTAACATCATGGGGGCACCCCACATAGAGATTGTATCCCATTTTAACACTCTAATAGGGATCGGTACTGATCCCTATTGTGGGCCCCGATGGGCTTGAAAATTTTGCGTGGTCTCATCTTGGTCTCCCGAACCTTCTGCCAAAATTTCAGCCCGATCCATGCACATCTTTCCTTATAAATATGGAGGCATGGCGTTTGAAAAAGTATCTTCTTTATGTGCTTCTTATCTTCAACCTAGGCTACACTCTACCAATTTTATTCTTGAATTTCGAATTATAACTGTAAAAAAACTACAGTATAATAAAAAGAATTATTCTGGATTGGACTTAGGCCAATTTTAATTTGTTTGTTCTACATATTATATTCTCTACGTTAGATACTATCTGAGATCTGTGACTGGATATTGGTGCATTCACGCAACTGGGTGTTAGTGGCCAATTTTGACACCAACATTTTGGTACCTTCACTGAGAAAGCAAGCACCTGTGGATTTGGAATTCGGATTCAGAGTTTAGAAAAGATCTAGAGGTTGGATTTAAAGTAATGGTGAAGCAATCTGCAGGAAGACATGTAGTGGATAGGAGCCATTGTGAAGGGAGTCAGGAGGTTTCCTCAGGAGCTGGAGCTAATCAAACTCCCGCCTACATCACTAGGGAGGAGATGGAAACAAATGTGAACGCTATGCAGGAGCGGATGCTGAAAACATAGGAGGAGATGAAGCAGAATTTACGAATTTACTCTGACAGATTGGACAAGCTGGAGCATAAAATCAAGGGAATAGAGAAACGTGAGCTAATGACAACTTAGATCAAGGAGTTGAAGCGGTAGGAATCGTTGGAAATCAAAATCAAGAACATGGAAATGGAGCCAATGGACAAAGGAATGGAACAGAGCAGCCGGGGGCAGTCTTCGGCCAAATTAGAGGGATTGGCATTGATCCCTCTAGAGGGATCGACACTAATTCCCAAAGGCTTGGGTCATGCCCTTGGGTCTGGTTGATCGCGATGCTGGAGGACCTGCGATCAATTGCATGGAGCTTTGTGCGAAGCAGAATTTGGATGCTCGTCCGGAGGAATACGTTCTAGAATTCCCTCATAGACTCGAGGGGCATCTTGGACATGATGATAGGAGACTAACACTGGAAGACAATGATAGGTTTGCGGAGATGATCAAGCAAGCTATGCGTGGAGGATTGGTGAACAGGGATCTGGAGGATGTAAATAGAAGTCCATTCACTCCTAATATCAGGAATGCTAGGAATCCACCAAAGTTCAAACTACCAACACTAGAAGTTTATGATGGAAAGTTGGATTTGAATATGCATATGATGAGGTATATACGGCATATTGAAGTACTGGGGGCATCGGGAGAAGTCTTGGCATGATGCTTCCCCCTGTACTTAACGAATGTAGTTGCGCTATGGTTCAGACAATTGGAAAGCGGTTTTATTAGAACATAGACAGAACTGGTCGAAAGATTTAGGGAGCAATTTCAAGTTCACATTACGAGACCCAAGAATGTGATGACATTGACATTAGTAAAGCAATGGGCAGGAGAATCACTCAAGAATTTGTTAACTAGGTTCATTGCGGTAGTTGTTTCGTTGGATCGACCAGATCCATCGATGGTTTTGATGACGGTAGTCTCAAGAGTTGCAGATAATTCAGATTTTAAGATATCACTAATACGGGGTCCACCGATGGATCTCGAGGAATTCTACCATGAAGCAGAATGGTTTCTGTGACAAGAAGATGTGAAAGCTGGTAGAGAGGCAACATAAGTTAATACGATATAGGGTGGAGAACTACTCGATGAGAGCTCAAGAAAGGACAAGGATAAACAAAACATGGACAATAGCTTCGATGGATCGAAGCGGTAGAGGGGAGAACCCAAATTCTCTACTTACTCGGAATTCAATGAAAACCTAGAAGGGATATATCCGGATACTCAAGGATGCCTTATATATCGAAGGCCGGCAAGGAGGGAACCCTCCGAATGCAAATGGATGTCAGGAAAGCGCTGTCTATTCCATGAGCTGGATTAGCACAATACAAATGACTGCAGGCATTTGAAGGATATCATTGAGGAACACGTTAGGAATGACCAGTTACAGCAATATGTAAGGACTCGGGCTACGGTGGTGGAATAGGAGCAGCCACCGTCCACCTAGAATGAAAAAGGCACTGGATCAAGGCATCATCATTAACTTGTCATCAATTGATCGGGATGGCATGGAATAAGTAACAAACTCCATAGTAGGACGGCTACGTCACATACAAATGTACGAGATTGAGGGCGGTCCCTAGGCATGCTCTAAAATTGATGGTAAACCGTTATGCTCAGGTTTGTGAAATTTGTTTTTTTCTTCTTGTTTGCTTCGAACTCTTATTTTTCTAGTTTTTATTTGAGCTCTAGTTTTTTGGTTGTACGGGCTCTTATTTTATATTTTGGCAAATAGACTTAGGAATGCTTAAATTTGGATTAATGTAATAGATAACATAGGTTGTGGTTGTAGTCCTGTCCCGAGAGATGGGATAACAATCGCAAGGTACGGGTCCAGCGAACATGACGAAACGGACTCGTGCATTATTGATTAAGTCCTTAAATGGGTATCGAGGCCAGAAAATAAAACCCAACAGTCGTCGGTATGGATTATGCCTGGCAAGGGGTATGTCGTTTCGCCTAAACACGATGGATCGACTTACTTAGTTCATCGAGTATAGATTATGCTCAACAAGGATTTTGAAAGATTAAGGTCTTCAGGTATGGACTATGCCCGCCAAGGAGTAGGCCGCTTCGCCCAAGCGCGATGGATCGAACTATTCAGGTCGTTAGGTATGGACTATGCCTGGCAAGGAGTAGGTCGCTTCGCCCGAACATGATGGATCGACCTACTCAGGCCGTTGAGTATGGACTATGCTCGGCATGGACCCGGAGAAGTCACGGATTTCGATATGGATTTAGCTAGTGGATACAAATTCGTATGCAGACTCAATTATTGGATATGGATGGACATGGATTCGGCCTGGAAATGGATTGGATTTTGGATTTGGTATCGGTAGGTTATGGATTCTAGACTTTGGATTTTGGATTTACAATTATTTGAAACACATCTTCCTATCACAAGATATGTTTTGGGGGGCAATGTTTTGACCCGCCTTTTGGCAAGGTCGGATTTAACCTAATGGATTTTGTAATCATTAAGATAGGACGCCCGAAGAGGTGATTATTTGGATTAGAGGTCGGTTCTATTTAAAGCTATGCATGATAGTTGGATGGATTCGGATGGATGGCACTCAAAAAATGGCTAAGTACGGAACTAACACTCCCCTGGGGGAACGGTACATATCCCTGGTTTTTGTCTCGAACTGGTTGAGATCGATATGGAACGACAAGGAAGGCCCCATGAGGCTACATTTCAAATTTCAAGTCATTTGGAGTCCGTATACTTAAGTTATTGGAAAATTACTTCACCTACAAAAGGGATCGGTATAAAGAGGGATCAGTATATGAGGGATCGGTATAAAAGGGATAAGCTAAACTCAAATTTGCAGCGATGATCGGTCGATAACTCAAAATCTACACATGCTATCAACATGAAACTTGTAGTACAAGCTTACTACAACATGTGGAACACCCCCTAGGGATCCCATTCCAATCGAAGGAAGTTGGAGGGATCGGCATAACTCCCTTTGGAGGGAGCGACAGAAATCAGAATTCAAAAAACAATACTTCATGTAAAATTTGATATCTCATAGACCATTTGTCGGAATTGCACGAAATTTAGGAAGTACGTAGCTAACATCATCGGTCACCCCTCGTAAGGATTGCAGCCCATTTGGACACACTAATATGGATCGGAACCGATCCCTATTGTGGGCCCCGATGGGTTTGGAAATTTTAGGGTGACCTCCTCTTGGTCTCCCGAACCTTCTGCTGAAATTTCAGCCCGATCGGTGCATGTCTTCCCTTATAAATAAGGCAGACATGGTGTAAGAAAAAGGATCTTTTTTCTACTTCTCTTTGTTTTCAATCTAGGATAAACTCTATCAATTTTATTCTTGAATTTCATATTGTAACTATAAACAAACTATAGTATAATAAAAATGATTATTCTGGAGTGGACGTAAGCCGGAGTTAGCCGAACCACTATAAATCTTGTCTCTTTTTACTTGCTTTCAATTTTAATTTATTTGTTCTTCATATTATATTCTCCATATTAGATACTATCTGAGATCTGTACTCGATATTAGTGCATTCATACAACTGGGTGTTGGTGGCCAATTTTGATGCCAACAATAGAGCTGTTTATCGATAAAATGGTTTTTAGTCATTTTACCGCTATTTTTCCAAAATAAGTTCATTATTATTATTCATTACTTAAAACTTGATTATTTGTTGAAAAATAATTTATATTTGGATATTTAAAATAATTTAAATATCTTTAATTAAAGTGATCAAATTACGGGTTGTTACATACTTCCCCCTTAAAGAATTTCATCCTCGAAATTACAACGAAAAACTCAAAGGTACTTGCCCGAAATATTTTTTTAAACTTACATCTTTGCGATGTATATAGATCATCCGTACATAATATCTGTGTAACACCCCATATTTTTGATGACATTATTAGGATATTTAATTAGTTAAATAAAATAAAATAATGTGTTGATTAGGAGATTAAGATTTGATTTAATTAAGGGGTAGCCGTGCCATTTAACTAATGAATTAAAATAAGAGTTAAAATGAAATAGAGGAGAGGTAAAATAGGAATGAGGCCATTCTTATACCCTAAGCCCTTGGTCGTGTATCTCCATGCACGTTCATTTTTCATTTATCAAAATTTTTAAAACTTAAGGTCAGCCACCATTAACAAGAGAAAGAGGAAGAAGATAAAGTAAAGCTAAGGAAGAAGCTAAATCAAACCAAATCCATTCAAATCTCAAGCTCCTTAATCTCTAAAGCTAAAGTGAATAGTGATTACATCTCTATTTCTTTGTTTTCGGTCTTAAGTTGAATCTGAACTTACGTGCAATGATTTGCCATGTTTTTGAATGATGGAATGATTATATATACTTGTTGATGATTTATGGTTATTCATACAAATTTTATGACATGTTTTGATATGAAAACCCTATCAAATGACATCTAAATGCCTTACGAATTTTTATATAGACCAGAAATGATATTCAGATATGGGTTTTAATTTTCAGAATTTTCTAAATTTATGTGGATTTTATATCAATTTTCTAGTGAAAAAAATGTTACTTTGGATTAAAAATTATTTACGGTTGAATAATTAATGGTCTGGGTATGAAAATAATATATGTTAGAAAACATATTAAAAGAGATTTTGTGGAAATTTACTAAGTGTTTTAATGGGTATATAAAATTATTTAAGGTATGGGACTTTAGTGTTTTATATATTTATGAAAGGAGAAGGGTATTTTTGTAAATAAATTCAAATTATTAATTATGGAAAGTCGGCAGTACTTTTAGAAAAGAGAAACTTGTAACCAATCACATTTGACAAACAAGGCAGGTTAGATACAAAGAAATAGTTTAAAAAGGATAATCTACATGGCTTTTACCGTTTCGGTGCTTTCGGCACCAGGATTTCGCCTCCTTACCTTTGCCTCCTACTCTATCAAAACCAATGCACGTGGTATAAGTTAACCGGTTCGTAGTGAATTGGATATAGGAGGAAGGTATAGGGTTGAAACCAGGGGTTCCGAAGGGGTTTCAAATATACTACTAGGTAGAATAGCCGAAGTGTTTTTAAGTTAAAAAGGGTTTTAACTTATTTTGAGGTTAGGTAATCCTCATTA
The DNA here is from genome assembly GCA_030737815.1 of Allium fistulosum. Lineage (NCBI taxonomy): Eukaryota > Viridiplantae > Streptophyta > Magnoliopsida > Asparagales > Amaryllidaceae > Allium > Allium fistulosum. Next base: position 174,511,975 of record CM060907.1, read on the forward strand.
AAATTCATCCACGTTATTTTAAGTAAAGTATATATAACATGGGAAAATAGCTTAGAATAAAGCTAAGAATATATTTTCCTTGTATAAGTATGATTTAAAAGGTTAAATCATTTTGAAAGGTTTTCAAGGAAAAAGATGAAGAGTAGTTAACCCTAAGAAAATGATTCGAAAAGTTAGTCCAGCTTGCGGACAGTTAGTCCAGTTTACGGGAAATCGGCCCAGTTTTCGAGTAGATATAGTTCATTTATTACTTATGAACAGATAGTAAATTAGTTACTTGATTATAGATTAACGGACATTACTATTATTATTATTATTATCAGTTTGATTAACTAGTTTGGTTGTAGGAAAAGATTTGGAAAATATATGTTTTAAAGAGGATATTAGTGAGGGGAAACCCATTCCGCTATGCGGCGTGGTCTCACTTATTACCAGTAAACCGAGATGTAACAGTATTATTCACACCAGGTTTTATGTCCGACTTGAAGTTTTTGTTTCCCATTAAACTCCCGGGTGCTCAAAATTGATTTTAGTAGGCTGAGGGTTGAGGTTTTTAGGTTTTTGTAAGTTTGGCGAATAAAGCTTCCAGAGACGAGCAGGTGGCTGTCAGATAGCTAATTAGGAGTTGTAGTTTATTTTATTTATTTCCACTGTGTGTATTAAGTCAGATATGACTATATTGCTTTGATCAACTAAAGGGGCATCGTCATATGTCTCTCTTGGCGTATTGTTGTAAATTATTTTTGATTAAAAGCCTGGGAAACGTTATGGGATTATGTAAATTGGATATGAATTTTTTTTGAAAGGTAATCAGAAAAATGTTGTTTTTTGAAATCTGTGATTTTTTTTGTATTCAAGTGCTTCTAATATTATGTTACCATTAACATTACCATATTTTGTCACCAAAATTTAATACTATTGATGACTGCAGCATCTGTAGCGCTTAGCTTTTGGCCTCCAGATACATGATGTTACAACTTGGTATCAAAGCATATGTTTATGGAAGACTTTAATTAAAGTTGATTGTCGAAAACATGATCTTAAGGAATTAGAGTAAGATTGGGGTATGGGATAACGCTATAGTAACGTACTTATATTTTCTATACATAAGTATACGCTTTATCTCTAGTCTCCTATCTTCGTTAGGTTATTTTTCTACATCTCATGAGGTTTGAATACAGATATGGATGGTAGAAGAGGAAGAGTTAACCCAGAAGGGGAGGGCACCGTTGGGAATACTAGACCTAATGCGAGGAGGACCCAAGGTCAGGCATAAGTAGATAATGTCGGTGCTAAAGTCCCGCAAGTGGACATGGGAGCTATGTATTAGTTTTTGTGAATATGATGCAAGATGGAATTACAGTTGGAGTGGTAAGAGGAGATGTTGCAGGAGCTGGAGTTCTGAAATTTCCGGTAGTTAACCATTATGCTAAGCTGAGCAGAGATTATGATAAGCTTGGAGGTAAGCCATTTCTAGAACAAAGGATGCTATAGAGGTGGAGAATTGGTTGCTGCACTGTAAAAGAATCTTTGCAGACTTGGGGTTCAATGATGAGCAGAAGAGGAGGCTAGCTTCGAGACAGCTTCAGGGATCAGCTTTGTTTTGGTGGAACAGTGTGACGGTTGGTGTGGACGACGAAACCTTGACATGGGCAGATTTCAAAGGGAGGTTCCAGGAGAGGTTCATGTCTGCAATGGCACAGCCAGCTCTAATCGGAAAGTTTGCTAAATTAGAGCAGGGAGAGATGTCTGTCCTGGAGTATGCTAGAAGGTTTGAGGAGTTGACCAGATATGGGTATGCTTCAGTGGACACGGTGATGAAGAGGAATGAGAAGTTTATCGGGAGGTTGAAGTCTGATTTAGTAAGGGCTACATTACCTCATATTAGAGATCCTTCTGATTTTGTATTGTAGATGGCCTTAAGGCATGGTGAGATACTTGATTCTCTAGAGAAGAGTAAGGCTAAGGAGGTCAGGGTTGGGCAGAGTCAAAAGAGGAAATTCTTTCCTAAGAAGGGTGCTCAGAAGGGTGGAGCAGCTAAGAAAGGGAGGTCTGAGGTTGTCTGTTTTAAGTGCGACAAGAAGGGGCATTTTGCTAATGAGTGTCATGTTGGAAAGAAAAGGAGGTGGCCGGGAAGAAGAATGTCAGGTGCTTCAACTTCGACCAAATTGGCCACTATAAGAATCAATGCAAGGAGCCCGCTAAGGATGGAAATGGCAAGGTGTATGCATTGGAGCTTGCTACTTCAAAGCCAACAGCTCAGGAGAAAGGAAAGACAGTTTTGGGAGGTACGCTTCAGATTCATGGTATGTCTTTTAGCGTTCTATTTGATACTAGTGCATCACATCCTTTTATATCTAGACGTTTGATAGATTAGCTTAACCTAGAACCTACATATTTAGTTACTTCCTTACGAGTTACGAATCCAATAGGAGGGTATGCAACTCTAGGATTAAGATATGACCAGTTAGAGTTTGACTTGTTAGGTCATACTTTTGTTTGCAGTTTGCATGTGTTTGATTTTGTGGGGTTCATAATTATTCTTGGTATGGATTGGTTAAGTGAGTACGATGCTAGGATATTTTGCCATGATAGGAAAATATTGCATAGGCACCCTGATTTTAGCAATAGCATTGTTTATGGCGTAGAAGGTTCTAGCGGTGAGGTGAATGCTTTGTTGGTTGTTATGGAGTTGAAAGGTGAGCTGAATCGAGTTTCCGTGGTTAGAGAATTCGCCGATGTTTTTGAGCCTGTAGTTAGATTGCCATAGAAACGAGCCATTGAGTTTCAGATAGATTTGGTTCCTGGAGCAGAACCAGTGAGTAGGCCGCCAAGCAGGATGTCCCCTACAGAGATGAGAAAGTTGAAGGTGCAGTTAGTGGATTTGGAAGGCAAGAGTTTTATCAGACCGAGCAGTTTACCTTGGGGATCAGCCGTAGTGTTTGCTAAGAAGCCGGATGGATCGTTAAGGCTATGTATCGATTATCGTAAGTTGAATGAGAAGACGATAAAGAATCGATATCCATTGTCGAGGATTGATGATTTGTGCGACCAGCTGAGTGGAGCCAAGGTATTTTCCCAGTTGGATTTGGCGACAGGCTTTCATCAGCTCAGAGTAGCAGAGGATAGTATACCTTTGATGGCGTTTTGGACTAGATATGGATCATATGAATGGTTAGTTATGTCGTTCGGACTGACTAATGTGCCAACATTCTTTGTGGATTTGATGAACCGAGTTTTTCAAGAGCACTTGGATAGGTTCGTATTGGTTTTCATTGATGATACCTTGATATACTCTAAGGATGAGAAGGAGCATGAAGTTCATCTTAGAGTAGTGCTTGAGACGCTGAGGCAACATCAGCTTAAGGAGAAGTTTTAGAAGTGTCATTTCTGGAAGAAGGAAGTGAAGTTTCTTGGTCATGTAGTCTCAGAAAAAGGGTTGTCAGTAGATCCGACTAAGATTGAAGCAATGAATAGTGTGAAAAGACCTAAGACAGTAACTGTGATAAAGAGTTTCCTTGGATTAGCTGGTTATAATTGGAGATTCATTAAGGATTTCTCATGGATAGCAGCATCGATGACCAAGCTAACGAGGAAAAATCTGAAGTTTGTGTGGACCGAAAAGTGTGGGAAAGCGTTCCATATTCGGACAGATAGTCCATTTATTACTTGTGGATAGACAGTCCATTAGTTACCTGATTATAGCTTAACGGACATTGCTATTATTATTATTATAATCAGTTTGATTAACCAGTTTGGTTGTGGGAAAACATTTGCAAAATATATGTTTTAAAGAGGATATTAGTAGGGGAAACCCGTTCCGCTAAGCAGCACGGTATCACTTAATACCAGTAAACCGAGATGTAACAGTATTATTCACACCAGGCTTTATGTCTGACTCAAAGTTTTTGTTTCCAATTAAACTCTCGGGTGCTCAAAATTGGTTTGAGTAGGTCGAGGGTTGAGTTTTTCAGGTTTTTGTAAGTTTGGCAAATAAAGCTTCCGAAGAGGAGCAGGTGGCTGTCAGATAGCTAATTAGGAGTTGCGGTTTATTTTGTTTATTTCCGCTGTGTGTATTAAGTCAGATATGACTTTATTGCTTTGATCAACTAAGGGGGAATCGTCATATGTCGCTCTTGGCATATTGTTGTAAATTATATTTGATCCAAAGCTTGGGAAATGTTATGGGATTATGTAACTTAAATATGAATTTGTTTTGAAATGTAATTAGAAAATTGTTGTTTTTTGAAGTCTGTGATTTTGTTCATATTCAAGTGCTTCTGATATTATGGATACCATTAGCATTACTGTATTTTGTCAGCAGATGTTAACACTATAGATGACTACAACATCTGTAGCACTTAGCTTTTGGCCTCCAGATACGAGATGTTACAATCTGATTCGATCTACTATTCGAATCCACAACTTTACTTCGGAACTAGTATTGATCCCTCGATCCTCTAGTGCGGACTCTGATCAGGCTTCTTGATAAGAAAACTTGGTTTCCCTTACATAGGCTTCAACTATGATAGAAAACTCAAGTACCTAGTCATAAACACTCATCAATGTTTGCCATCAAGAATCAAGTGGTAAATCCATATTCAGACCTTGTAAATACCTCAAAGTTCTGTACTCGAAAATCATGTGATGAAATGATCTACTTACAACTTATTTAACTTTTTCAAATCATTACGAAAACATCTCGTAAAACTTTTATTTTTCATTTAAATACCTTTATAAACCCTATTATTTATTCAAAATATTTATACATAAAATATTTCTATCTCTTTTCCAAAAGAACCATTTATCTTTTATTTGGAATATGTTATCCATAAAATATTCTCAGGAATAATAGTATGAAAGAAGGAATACAAGAGCATTGATAAAGGTCAAAAAGCACCAAGAGGGTCTGGTTAAACATTGCTTCCGACAAGGAGGTAATAGCGCCGACACCACCTTTCAAGTAGGTCAGAAAGGACATCTCGACTGTGTCAATAGGGAGCTTTCAACAAGGTCGGAGCTTTCAAAAAAGTCAGTGGCTACCATTCAAAGGCGATAGCAAACATGTTAGCAGCATCCAAAGTACTCAAAAAGACACCTATCAAAGGCAATGAATAGCAGACACTCTACTTTATGCTCCAAACCATTCAAAACGTCATGGTTTCGCCGTCATCACTTATGCTAGAAAAGTATTCCACCCTTTCGAAAGCATATAAAGCCTTTCGAAATGGATAAGACCACTCTCACCTATAAAAATGGAGCTATACGTTCATTACCTCAAAAGCATAAGGTTTCAAGTTAATCAGGGCTAGAGCTTTTGAAAGAGACCATCCACAATAAAACGTCAAGGTGTTTCGACTCACTCGCAACCAAAGTGAAGGCGCATTTCGATAACGTTGAAGGCTAGGACCCAGGATAACTTCATTAGTACATCAGCATTCAAGCCAAAAGATGCAACAATAGACCTTTCGACAAGGTCGAAAGGCTATCAAGCAACCACTTTCGACAAGGTCAAGAGGAAACAAAGCAAAAGAGAGAGGCCTAACCCCAAGCAACAATAGAAGGATGACTATAATCCTTTCGACTAGGTCGAAAGGTATGGCTCAGTGGACATTCACGAAAATAAAGGTGTTGACCTTTCAACCGTGTCAATAGCTTGTGGTCGAGAGGTCCAGACCCGCGCCTATAAATATGACCCCACGGGTCAGTTAGAGAGGATCTGATATGTTTAGTTCTTACTTGTATGTTTATCAAGCTAGTAAACCTTAATTCTTAATTCAGATTGGGATTTTGTCAATTTGTACAATCAAGTCCAATAAAAGAAGATTATTATAATCATGTTTACTTAGCAGCACAAATTTCATTATCTCTTATGGATATGTCAACTTATGGTTGACTTGATCGAAAGGAGCCCTTTCGACCAAGTCGAATCCCAACATTGTCTTAATTCCTAGAAGCCTTAGCTAGAACCTGCTAGATCGCAAGTGTTGACACTCTCAACTGTGTCGTAACCTTCTCAACTCCATTATTTCCAAAGATCCTTAGGATTTTACCCAAACTCTCTCGTCTGTGTCGAAAGGCTATTCTGACAGGGATCTCAACCAATCCATTCGAGAGGATTTTCCAAGACGAAAACTACCCTTTCGATTGTGTCGAAAGGGACCAAAAACAAGTTTTTGATCACTTTTGCCTATCTGAAAAGCTTAGCAATCCCCACTTATTCGAAAGGAGGTTTTGAAAGCATTATCCATATTCAAACTTGATAATTGAGGTGTTGACAAGTTTTCTTGTCAATATTTTGGTGCTAGAAGGAGGGCTCGAACCTCCGATCAGTAACAACTTTCATATCAAATTAATTGCATAAAGTCAGTCATTTGAAGGAAGAAAAATGGTAAGAGCAAGGAGTAATAATAGCAATCCAAGTGAAGAGGCTATTTCACAGTCAACTTTGAAAGTTCACATGGCCTGAAACTCTAACTTAGGAAATACAGGAGTTAGGCAACCTTCGACCCTAACAAAATTGGAAAGCAATGTGATCAAGGTTCAGAACAATGGCCACAAGTTGTGGCAATAAAAGAATATCCTAAAAGAGCTCCATCCTGGGAATCAATAAGAGTTATGGAAATAGAGGATGAAGCACGACTTCCAAATAAGGTAGAAGATCAAGAGTTAAATCTAGAAAGTCAAGTAAAAGGGTCCCTCGAGTGATCAAATAGACCAATCCAAGAAAACAGCATGAGTAGTCATTGAAATAAAATTGACCAATAAAACACCCAACACCTAATAATGATGAATACACTTAGGGAAAAGGAATTTTTTGATCTAGAAGAATATGTTATCCTGCAAAAGGCTCCTATTTTCAAAGAAATAATGGCAACAAATCTCCCCCCACACATCTAAATTCCTTCACTAAAGTATGATGGAACAACTGATCCAGTTGATCACCTTATCGTCTTTGAAAATTGGATGAACTTATATAATGCTCCAAAGGTGGTTTATTGTAAACTTTTTCCCATTACTTTTCAGGGAGAAACTATCAAATGGATAGGAGTTACCGAATGGAAACCATCTATTCTTGGGAACAATTTACTTGCGACTTTGTGGTCCAATTTTCTATATTCAGAGATACAACTATGGACTTTAGCCTGCTAGCCACCATCAGACAAAAACCAGGAGAACTACTTAGTGAATATTTGAATAGATTCAGCGTAGAAGCATTAAGGGCAGAAAGTACAACTGATAGAGAAAAACTTATGGCAATTTGATCAGGGCAAATTGAAAAAACTCCTTTCTGGAAAGACCTTTATATCAATGGACGCAAAGATCAACAATATTTCTTTCTCCGAGCTAAGAAGTTTATTGAATTAGACTAGATGCACCATGCTAAGAAAGAATCCCACTGTGAATCCAAAGAAGAGGCGTCTGATTTTAGGCGTCTTGACAAGAGATCAAGGGAAAGTGAAAACCCGAGGGGAAGTCGAAGAAAGATTTCCAAAACAAATTATGCAGTCTTAAACAAACCACTCTCTTACATATTCGCCAAGATGAAAGGAAATGAGAATTTTATTGCACCTCATAAGGTTTGGAGCACCCCAGAGCCAAATAAAGGAGGAAGTTACTGCGAGTACCATAAAGAAAATGGACATGAAACCGATGAATGCCGTGTCCTATCAGAGAAAATTCAAGGCATGATCAGGGCAGGGTTCTTGCAAGAGTTCATCAAAGAAACCTGAGGGACATCTTGATCAAGCTGAGAGGAAAGCGGCTCAGCAAATTCTAATGCATATCTCTATCAAGTCATGAGGACTTGTGGCATTAGCTCAACTATGAACTTTCTCTTTCTCTTTTCATATCTTTTTAACCCAATTTGTATTGTCATTTATACTTAGATTTGTGTAGTGTATTGACCATATACTGATTAAAAATTAAATGCTATCGCATGTAAAATAAAATCAGACCAAAGCATTCAACATACTCTTAAAGAACAACGCACTCATGGCTACTTGAAAAGGATAGCTCAGATGCCAGATACGAGGTAATTATCAATATTTCAGTCAACACAATACAAAGGCTACCCTCCAAGAAATAGTAGATCACCAACAAATCAACCATCAATTTAGGGGAAAGTCCATATATACTAACTCTATTTTAGCAAATAATTCCAAAAGAAATTTCTCAAACATATCTTCTTAAGAAAACTAGTTTCAATTACCCCACGGCCTAGGAGAAAAAAATACCTATTTGACCTAAAAGCTGGTTTATGCGACCTATTTGAGATATTATATAGCATTAGTGAATGCACACCAAAGACATAAAACTGATCAATTTCAATATTTCAAAGTTTTTAAAAAATATGGGCAGTGAAAAGCCTATTCATACTTTTTCAAGAAGGATTTAGCAATCGTCAAAAGTTTATTGAAACTCAGATTAGAAAATCCTATTCCCAACTAAAAGAGTATTGGTTCATGAATCATGACCTCATGGTCCCCTATTTGAGATCCGTGTCTCTATTATGAGAACAACAAGAAAGTTCTTGCAAAAAAACACATTAAGAAAAATTCTTTTATCAAAAGGATTCATGAGTCCAAACTATTTTTAGAAAGTTAACTCCTCAATATACTAAGAGGGGTTAATTATAAAATTCTTTCTCTCAAAGGAGACTACATTTCAATTGGCCAAAAAATATTTTTATATACAAATACTCAAGCCTACGATGCTATTCCGTAGCACCTCCTAGAGGGAGGGACATAAGCCCATGATGCTATACCGTGGCACCTTTTAGAGGAAAGGACATAAGCCTACGACGCTATTCCGTAGCATCTCCTCCAGGGAGAGATATAACCCTTAACATCAAAACCACCTCTTAGGGAATGAGTTAGGATAATACCCATTAGCAACCTTATGGAGGAAGGTCAGCTTAGCATTGACAATATCCCTTTGAGACAAGGGAAGCCTAAGAGGAGGCTCATTGAACAATGGACTAAGATGTCCAAGCCCAAGAGGAGGCTCATTGAACAATGGACTAAGATGTCCAAGCACAAGAGGAGGCTCATCAAACAGTGGACTAAGATGTCCAAGCCCAGAGAAGGCACCAAACAAAAGAAAAAAGTTAAAGATGTCTACAACTTAAAACAAAAAGTCAAAACCCAAAATAATAAAGGGTAAGGAAAGTAATCTATCCGTCATCTGAAGTAAAGATGAAACCCAAAAGAGGGAGATGAATAAAGGCAAAAAGGATAAAGGTATCCAACGCCCAAAACCTGGAATGGATAAAGAATCCAAAATCATATTCAGAGAGGACAAAATATGGAATAACAAATCTAAGAACATCCAATGTTTGAGAAGTAATTTCTACATCAAAGGACTAAGAAACATGTATCCTAAAAAGATGACACGAGATAAAAGGATGGGTAAAAGGGATCCATAACATGATGCTAAAGCAAGGATCTATACAAGATCTAAAGGAATGGAATAGATATCAAATTTTTCTACAAAGATAAAAGTGACCTCTTTTGAGGAATGGACTGAATACACCACTCTTGGATCCCCAGAAATAGGGAAATCCCATAGGATAAAAGAAACAATATATAAGATGTAGAACCACTATTCCAAATGGATATAAAGTTTTACGAATACAACCCAACTCCAATATAGCAAAAACTCTACTGACCCATAGACCTAGGAATTTGTTGTTTAGATTTACTGAATTTATTACGGCCAGGCAAATTTCTAATTTAGGTATTGGATGAATTTTTAATAATCTATTTGTTAGATGAAATCCTGACAAGATTTTGATTAAATTCCTGATTTAGTGAACCTTTAATTCCTTTTCTTGAAAATTCCATTTTTGATATAGTCAATCCTTAACTCCTATATTGACGTTATAATAATTTATTGATTTTGCCTTCCTAATTCCACTGCTAAATTTCCATAGTGAATTCTTACTAAATTATTGGTTTCATGAATTTTCAATTTCCTCATTGACCTATATGATGATTCATGAATTTTACATGTTGCAACACCCTATTGAATTTTCATGATGATTTCCTATTGATCACTTGTTTTATAGGTTCATGATTTCTTAGTTCCCATTTTGGGAGTTTGCATGACAATTTATTGATTTCAAATTGATTTTCTGATTTTTAGTTAAAATGGACAGATTTCTAATCACATTTTTGGATTCTTGGATTTTTGAGTCCCCTTTTATAACAATCTCCCAATTTAATGGAATTCAGGTTTCCTTGCCGATTCTTGCGGTGATTGATAAATTCCACATTTTTTATTTCCTTATTTGGATTTTTGATGACCTTTTATTGAGCTTTCGACTTGATGAATTCTGAAATTACGTGTTGATTTTCATGGCCGTTTACGAATTTCTGCTTTCTTTATTAGGTGTTTGATAATCCCTTATGAGGTTTTTGATCTAGTGAATTCCAAATTTCCTTTTGGAACATTATGATGATTCGTGAATTTTGTATGCTTACTTTCCTCAATAGACTTAAAATGATCTCATATTGGATTTCTGGTGTTTGCACAAAAAATGGACAAACACCTCAAAGTTGTATGATTTAATAGATCTTATGTTGTTCTTAGTGATTTGGGTGATTTATGCAAATATATGAAAAACAGGGGCTAAACTGTAAAAAAGACATGCAGATTTATAGTGGTTCAGCCAGCATGTGCCTACGTCCACTTTATATGTTATTTCTCTTCTCTTATTTTGATTACAAGTACAAAGCTTTGATACAAGTAAAAGAAAGTTGTTTGAAAGTTCTCTTCGTGCTTGAGCTCTCAAACTTGTCCCCCATTGTTGTACCCCTGCCCCTCTATTTATAGAGTGAGACTGGGGGTAGGGGTCATGGATGTATATAACAGCTGGTGGGCCTGGGCTGACGCGACCTGGCCTGGTATTGTTGGTCAGGAAGGAGCATGGTTCGGAACGTCTCGGTCCGGTGGCAACTGGTTCGGTAGGATGGAGTTGAAGTGAGTTGGTCCGGTATTGCTGTTGGTCCGGTAGGAGCATGGTCCGGTAGGAGCATGGTGGAAGTGAGTTGGTCCGGTATTGCTGTTGGTCCGGTAGGAGCATGGTGGAAGTGAGTTGGTCCGGTATTGCTGTTGGTCCGGTGACTCGGTGATAGGGGATGGTTCGGCAGTGGAGTTCTAGATGGTTCGGTTGGCCCCTGATCCGGTAGTGGCTCGGTGAAGTTTTTGGTTCGGCATCGCTCGGAGATGCGTTGATTCGGTTGTAGGATGGTTTGGCCAAAGATCACATAACACTTGCCCCCCAAAGTAGGGCGTGTGTATGCACAGGGCATGCTTTGTTTAAGCCTGGTCGTCCTTGTTCGGTCCTGCGTGCCGAATGGATTGGTTCGGTGGCCTCTCCTTTGCCTATAAATATGGGAGCTATGCCACCGTTGTTTCCTTACTGTCTGAGATAGCCGAACCGACTGATTGCCGAATCAAAATTCCTACCCTTTGCCGAATCAGTTGTGTTAGCCGAACCAGGTGTGACTTTTTTACTGCCGGATGAACTTTTATATTATAATACCGAATGAACCTTCGTACTGTACTACCGAATGGACTTCTATACTATAATACCGAATGAACTTCTATACTATAATACCGAATGAACTTTCATACTGCACTACCGAATGGACTTCTATACTATAATACCGAATGAACTCCTATACTATAATACCGAATGAACTTTTGCATTTACTTGTTTACATCCTTCGTTCTAACAGCACGCTTTTTATGTTGCAGATAAATGTCTCAAAAAGCAGAAACTCGCTCGGATAAAAAGAAGTCCCAGGGCGAAGGAGAATCTTCCGCAGTGCCCCCTGCTCAGCCAGGACCGGAACGTCACGGATCTACCCCGAGATCACTAGTGGACGGGTACGGCCCTCAGGAGCTTCTGAACTCCCCGCCCGATTGCTTTCCCAGCTCCCTTAAGGAAGAGCAGCTTGATGTCATCTCCCGTTCTTTTGGAATCGATAGAGCGCGCATGATGTTGCCAGGGAGAGAAGTTATGCCATATGACCCTCCCGAAGGGTACTTTGCCTACAGCAGATACCACTGCATGTGTGGTTCCATTCCGCCTCTTAATGCTTGGGTAGCCAACTTCCTTACATATCTAAAGGTGGCCCCATTCCAGCTTCAACCCAACTCCTATGCTATACTGGTGAGCCTCTTCGTCATCTTCCAAAGGAAGTATGGTCGTGCTCCTTCCAACCGGGAGATCCGGTACTTGTATAATCTGAGGGGCTATAAGAAGGGGTCCCCATACATCAGCTTGGAGTCAGCTGTGACCTTCAAGCCGGTCTTGGATCTGTATTCCAAATTCAGCATGTTCAAGAAGGAGTGGTTCTTCGTCAGGGACGACTCTGTTTCTATTCGGCGTTTTACTTCTGGATGTAAGTCGATGCTTTATTTATAATTTCCATTCTGGTTGCGATGCTTCTTCTCATACATTTTCATTTTTGCTAGCGACATGTGGCTTTGCAGTTGTGGAGACTGATCGCCTGGTTCAGACGGCGGCTGAGATAGAAGCTATCCCTGGGAGAGATAGATCAGCTGCCTACCTGATCAGAAACGCGACCCTTCTGGAGTGTAACTTGATCCTTCCATAGCAGTCAGTAGTAAAGCTGAGGGAAACGGCGGAGGAGAGGGCGGCTGCTCAGGCTAAAGGAGGTGTCACGATAGAGAGTGACAAGAGAAAACCTTTCACAAAACCTCCAGCCGTCGGAGGTAAGAAACTTAAGAAGTCGGACGGTCCTTCCCCCAGCAATTGTCCACTTACCCAGGGGGAGGAAGACGTAGAGGAGGAAAGAGGTGAGGGTGGAGATGGTCGGGAAGGTGATGATGGTGGCGATGGCATCGGGGCCTTGCTCCCTGGGCAGGCATGTGAGATTCAGGAGTGGACGGATGATGCATTCCGTCAGGCTTTTGAGGGGCTGGACGGAGCAACGGCTTTGGTAGAGAAATCCGGGAAAGTTGACAAGGTCGGGACCGGTGTAGGCGAATCTTCTCTGACTACTCCAGCCAAGGTGGCTCCGATGACTCAAGGTGAACTTTTGACTCCTGCAGGCTCCATTTATGATAGGGACTTAGGAATATTTTCTGATCCGCCCCCATCCTGGAATGAAATCCAGGACTCATTGTAGTATCCTACTCCTCCCCAGGGTTTGTATAACAGATGTGTTTCCTTTCTTCTTTTAACTTTTAATTTACCTCGTTTCTTGAATTATGGATCAATGTAGGCTGGTGACACTTGTTCTTTATATCAGGAGCAGGTAAAACGGCCAAGGCCTCAGACCTTCGGCACAGGCTTGAACAATACAAGCTCTCCAAAGCTTCCGCCAAGCCGAAGACTCCGACCCACCGTTCCGGGGATGTAGTCGACTACCGTCCTCTTCTCGGGGTTATTGAAGAGGGTATTCAGAAGAGAAAGAGGAGTCATCCCTTATCCGAACCTTCACTCGGTCCCCAGCCCCCAATTCAGCCCCTTCATGATATCACAGAGGAGGCTACTGAGTTCGCACTCTCTCCGCACCTGTCTGAAAATCCTGCCGTCACTCGGATTGATCGTCCTGACTTGGTTCGGAATCCATTTGCGGGTCATCCTGACCTGGATCCAAGTTCTCATGATATTACTTTTGACGAGGTTACCGGTGAGCACCTTCTTCCCCGCAATCCCATGGTACGGGTGCTTGACGAGGCTAAGTCCTTAGATCTCGATTTACTTACTACTCGGATAATTACCATGGGAGACGAGGCCAAGGCTAATTTTGATCGGGTGGCGAAGGAGACTAGGAAGCTGATGGGGCATCATGCCCGGCTGGTTAAGGCTGGAGAGGAGATTGGGAGTGCCAACATTCGACTACGATTGGTGGTTTCGGATCAGGCCAAACAGCTCGCTGATCAGGCCATTCAGATTTCTCAGCATGAGGCTGCTTCTGGACGACTAAAGAAAACCATGGAAGAAGCCAGCCGGGCCGAACTGCGGAAAATGGACGCTACTTGCAAAGAACGGATCGACACGGCTATTGCCACGGTGGACGAGGTTCGGAAAGCGGATCTTGAGCAGGTAGAGGAGTTGTCCGGGAAACTTGAGGCTGCAGAGCTTGCCCAAGCCAAGTTGAGGGAGGAGATGGAGGCAATGCGGGAATCCCTTCTGGTTGACTGCTCGAGATACCGATCGGAGAGAGATGCTGCCGTTGAAAGGTTGTCGGCTTCCGAGGCCCGGATGAGGGAGTTTGAGGAGAATGAGGGGATGATGGATGAAATGCTTCAGGACATGTACTTTCGAACCTGGAAGCAGGGCAACCTATCCTGGATGGATGATTATCCTAGGGTCATGGCTAAGGTTTATCTTCGGGCTCTGGAGGAGGCTAAAGCGGATGCGGACAAAGAGGGCGGCGTGGCCTTTAGCATGGATGTGGTCACTGCCCAGTTTACCAAGGAGGAGAAGGCGGCGGTGAAGGAGGGTATGCGGTTGCTTGCTGCTGAGGAGGCAGGTGTGCAAGTAGAGGATGACGACCAGGATGGCCAAGAAGCAGGTGCTGGTAAATCTTCCTTTTTTAGTTTCCCCATTAACTTGGTTGCTTCTCACTAATGAATCCTTTCTCTATCTGGACAGGTGGGCAACAGGACAAGGATAAAACTCCAATGCAGTCGGCCCCTTGATTATACCTGGAAAAACTCGCCTTCCATGTTCTAATTGTAGATTGCAGTCTGGAATATCTCGTATGATCGAGCAAGGAACGCAGTTAAATGCCCTGCCATCCAATTGTGAGTCCCTACATCCATTGGCGAGTATCTCCTACTCTGTATCTTGTACTTTAGGGATTGTTATAGAGGATAGGAGTGAAGTTTCTTAAGTAAAATTGAAATATGTGAAAAAGTAAAACTTCCAATCACGGAAGGCCTTCGATGTGCTTAAGTTCGTGGCAAACGGGTTTTGTAGTCACTTTCCCTAGCTGTGGGTCTTGGAGACATTTGTCACCCATCTTACGCCTCCGCGGGGAGTTAATTCTTTTTTACCACAGCCGCACTTAAGACACATCGGAGCCGAGATCGAGCACAGTAACTACCCGGGCCATTATGGCCTGCAATCGTGGGTATTATTCGATTTACTGTGGCCGGCTAGCGTGGGTGCCGATCGTCAACTGTGAACTGCCCCTGGCTGGCCACACCTTATGTTGGGGCTTATAGTCGGTTCACAGTCGCCGGCGAGCCTAACGCCGTAATGAGCTGCCTCGGCTATAGTCGGCCTTCTCGGTGGCTTATAATCGGCTCATTACAGTTGGCTTTGAGGGCCGTCGCAAGCAATGAGTTAACCCGCAGCAAAGGGATGCCGGAGCAAAAGTGTCTCATTGGCGAGGGCATAGATTCGCATAGTACCTGTTTAGGTCTTGTCCAGGTGAAGTTGCGTTGTGAAGTGCTTTGAATAGAAATGCTATATGCTCAGGATTTTGTTCAACAGAAAAGGATAAAGTTAACAAGCAGCCAAGATACAAAGGAACAAGCTAAAAAAGAGACAAGGTTTTTTAAAGTGGTTCGGCACGAAAATGCCTGCGTCCACTGATTCTCTTTGTTAATTCACTTCATACGGGCAATACAAGTTAAGAAAAGTATCGACGGAGGTGTTGGATGTTCCATGCCCTCTGGATCACCTCTCCGTCCACTGTTGACAAAATATAGGCTCCGTTTTGGAGATCATTATGAATTACATATGGTCCATCCCAGATTGGGTCTAGTGCTCCGGGACGAGGGAAGATTCACTTGAGGACAAGATCCCTTTCTTGCAAGGTACGATGCTTGACTTTGGAGTTGTATTGTGCTGCCACTTTTTGTTTGTGGGCTGCTGTTTTAAGGACTGCATCATTTCTTCTCTCCTCAAATAGATCCAAAGACATGTGGAGGAGTTCTTCATTCTCTTCTGGGTTATAGTGGATCCTACGGTGGGAAGGCACAATGGTTTCAACCGGGAGCATAGCCTCCGATCCGTATGCCTAAGAGAAAGGAGTGTGCCCCGTTGATGTTCTGAAAGATGTGCGATAGGCCCACAGTGCCGTAGGGAGTTCATCCACCCAAGCGCCCTTTGACTTTTCGAGCTTCTTTTTGATTAGAGTTTTCAGAATTTTGTTGACGGCTTCGACTTGTCCGTTGGCCTGGGGATACGCTACGGATGAGAAGCTTTTGTGAATTCCGTGCTCTTGGCACCAGTTGGCGAATTCCTCGCTGTCAAACTGAAGCCCATTGTCTGATATGATTTTGAGTGGGACTCCGTACCTGCACAGGACATTTTTGATCAAGAAGTTAATAACTTTTGCTGAAGATACTTTATTCAGGGGTTCCGCTTCCACCCATTTGGTGAAATAGTCGACTGCCACTATAGCATATTTGGCCCTGCCTCGGCCCATTGGTAGCTCGCCGATTAAGTCAATTCCCCATATTGCGAAGGGCCAAGGGCTGGTCATTTGAGTAATCTCAGTTGTTGGTAGCCGCGGAATCTTAGCAAACTTCTGGCATCTGTCACACTTTTTGATGAAATCTAGGGCGTCCTTGCTTAAGGTGGGCCAAAAATATCCATATCGGAGTATCTTTTTTGCTAATGTTTGCCCTCCGATGTGATCTCCGCAGCTCCCCTGATGGATGTTGGACAAGATTTCCTTGGCTTCCCTCCTGGCGACACACCTTAATAATGGGTTAGAGAATCCGCGCCGATAGAGGATGTCTTCTTGCATTATGTAGCGGGATGCTTTCCTCAAGATTTTCTTGGCTTCGTTACGCCCGTGGGGTAGTGTGGCACTTTGTAGGTAG
This sequence comes from Allium fistulosum, assembly GCA_030737815.1. Taxonomy (NCBI): domain Eukaryota; kingdom Viridiplantae; phylum Streptophyta; class Magnoliopsida; order Asparagales; family Amaryllidaceae; genus Allium; species Allium fistulosum. The sequence continues at coordinate 174,528,799 of CM060907.1, forward strand.
TCTCGGATGGGAGTCATCCAAGTTGCTTCTTCGGTTGCAGCTATCAGATTCACTTGCTCAAAACTTGGGGTCAGTTGCTTTGAGATGGTTACTGTCCCGAAGATGGCGACGTCTCTTTCACTTGCTCGCTTTGCCAATTCGCCGGCCTCTTGGTTCTCTTCCCGAGGGATGTGTTTGACTAAGTAGTGGTCCAATCGGCTGAGAAGTAACTTGGTCTTCTTTAAATATGCTATGAGTCGTTCTTCTCGAGCTTGGAATTCTCCTAGTATTTGATTAACAATAAGTTGAGAATCGCTGTGAAGACACAAAGAATTGGCTCCGCTTTCTATGGCATGTTCTAGTCCGGCTATTACTGCTTCATATTCTGCATCGTTGTTGGTGGCAGCGAACTCCAACCTTATAGCATAGTGCAGCTTGTTTCCCTTGGGAGTGATTATTACCACACCTGCCCCCGAGCCTTGTTCGTTCGATGCGCCGTCCACAAAGAGATTCCACTTGATGTCTTTTGCTATTTCCAATTGCTCCTTATCTTCGTTGGTAGTGAATTCTGCAATGAAGTCGGCCATAGCTTGTCCCTTGATGGCGGTGCGAGGGTGATAGGTGATATCATACTGACTTAGTTCAATGCACCATTTAAGTAGTCGCCCAGAAGTGTCGGGCCGATGGAGTACCTGCCTCAGTGGTTGATCGGTCAGAACTTTGATGGAATGGGACTGGAAGTAGTGACGCAGTTTCCGTGACGTGATTAGTAAACAGTATGCTAGCTTCTCAAGTTTAGGATATCTGACTTCTGCCCCCGTAAACCTTTTGCTGACGTAGTAAACTGGCCGCTGCGTGCGTTTGTCTTCCGTTACCAAGGCAGCGCTTAGGGCGTGAGATGACACAGCAAGGTATAGGTATAATTCTTCGCCTTCGCTTGGAGTCGAGAGTACCGGTGGTTTCTGGAGGTGTTCGATTAAGTTAAGGAAAGCGGTTAAGCATTCGTCAGTCCATTCGAACTTTCCTTTGTTTTTCTTTAGTGCTTCGAAGAAGGGAACGCATTTGTCCGTTGCCTTGGAGATGAATCGGCTTAGGGCAGCCACTTTTCCATTCAAACTTTGCATTTCCTTCCAAGTGGAAGGTATCTTGATATCCCTTAGCGCTCGGACTTGTTCAGGGTTTGCTTCAATCCCTCTGGCATGGACGATGAATCCTAAGAACTTCCCTGACGACACTCCGAAGGAGCACTTTAGTGGATTCAACTTCATTCCATACTGTCGAAGTACCTGGAACATCTCGCCTAGGTGGCTTACGTGATCTTTGGCTTTCCTTGACTTTACCAGCATGTCATCCACATATATTTCCATAGTTTGTCCTATTAGCCCTGCAAACATCTTGTTGACAAGGCGTTGGTAGGTGGCTCCTTCATTTTTAAGTCCGAAAGGCATTACCTTATAGCAGTATAAACCCCGGTCGGTGATGAAACTAGTGTGGTCTTGGTCGGGAGCATGCATAGGGATTTGGTTATATCCTGAGTATGCGTCCATAAAAGATAGGAGCTCGTGTCTGGCTGTGCTGTCTACAAGTTGATCGATTCGGGGAAGTGGGAAGCAATCCTTTGGGCAGGCGTCGTTTAGGTTGGAAAAGTCAATGCAGGTTCGCCACTTCCCATTAGCCTTCTTTACCAGTATCGGGTTGGCGATCCATTCCGGGTAAATAGCTTCTCGTATGAAGTCATTGGCGAGTAGATTCTTTACTTCTTCATCGAGGGCTGCTGATCGTTCTGCCCCCATACTTCTCTTTCTTTGTTTTACGGGCGCCTTGGTAGGATCAATGTTTAATATGTGGCATGCTATATCGGGGGAGATTCCGGTCATGTCAGCGTGTGACCACGCGAATACATCCAAGTTGTGGCGGAGAAAATCGATGAGTTGTTCCTTTAATTCGGCTTTTAGTCGGGACCCAATTTTCAATAGTCTACTTGAGTCATGCTTGTCTACAGATATAAACTCCATAGCCTCTGCAGGCTCGGCGGTGGCCTCCTCCTCTTTGTCCCTAGGGTCTAATTCGTTGAAAGGGTCGCTGGTATATCGAAGAGGAGGGGCTTTCTTTAGTTGCTATGCTTCTAGACTTTTCGTGCAGAGGGCAATCTCTATACCCTTCCCTTTATCCTTCCTGTGGTTGTTGCGAAGTTCAGTCACATAGCAGTCTCAAGCAACGTCCTGGTCTCCTTCTACTTCCCCTACTCCATTGTCCGTTGGAAATTTCATCTTCAAACACCATGGGGCTAGGACAATTTGGAAGTCAGACAAGGCTGGCCTTCCTAAGAAGGCGTTGTAGGCCGAATGGTTTTCTATTAGCACAAATGTCTGTTTCCGTACAACGGAGCGGGGATGGCTTCCAATCTCAACAAAGAGGTCCAGTTGCCCGAGAGGCATCTTCGCATCTCCAGTGAAACCGTGTAGTGGTTTATCGCAGGGAGATACATCCTTCATTGATAGCTTCATCTTGTCGAATGCGTGTTTGAACAGGATGTTTACTGAGCTTCCAGTGTCTACCAGGATTCGGTAAACTTCGGCGGGATCGAGTCGGGCAGAGATAACCATGGAATCCATGTGAGGGTACTGCCTTCCTTCTAGGTCATGCTTACCGAATGTGATGTCATCACTTTCTTTCCGCTTCGGGTGGCGCTCTTCTATAACCGAATTGACACAGTCTTTATTGTCTCTAAGCGACTTTCCATATCTCTCCATCTCTTTCCAGCTTCTGTATGCGATGTGCGGTCCTCCTGAGATGGTATGGACCACTATCTTTTCTTGGCTGGAGCTGCTAGCGTTGCGGTTTCCTCTGCCGGCGTCCGGTGAGGGTAGCCTTGGGTTTTCATTGGCAGGAGCCGGAGTCCTGTCCTGACTTTTTACATAACGTTCCAGTTTCTTCCTTCTGATGTGTTCCTCAATCAGATCTCGAAGATGATGGCATTCGTTGGTATCATGCCCGTGAGATTCATGGAAGCGGCAGAACTTTCCAGACTTCTGTGCGTTATCTGATTTCTTCTTGTATGGTGGGCGTTTGTATCTAACTTCACCTTGGGTGGCAAGGAAGATATTTTCGACGGTCTCGTTCAAAGGAGTGTAAGTGTCGAATCTCGGTCCTGGCCGATATAGGCGCTTTTCTCCCTTCTTGCCCCCAGCATTGTCTCTGGAATCATTTCTTCGAACGTCCCTTGCCACAGCAGGGGCGTTGCCATGGGTTGTCTTATTTTGCTGTCCTGTCTGCCCCTCAACGGCAGCATCCTCAAGCCTCATGTATTTCCCGGCTTCATGGAAGAAATCGGGTAAAGTAGCTGGTTTTTCTTTTGTCAACCTTCTAGCAAATTTAGTGTCCGGATGCACACCGCTACAGAGGGCCATTAGGATAAGCTTCTCATCGGCATCTTGGACTGCGGCTGCTGCGGCATTGAATCTGGTTAGGTATTGCTGCAGCTTCTCTCTAGGTTTCTATTTGACGCTGGATAAGGAATAAGCGTCCTTAGGTTGCTCCACATGAATGCGGAACTGACTGATAAATTTTTCTTTCAACATTTCCCACGAGCTGATGGATCGCTGGGGTAGATGACAGAACCAGGAGGTAGCAAGATCTGCTAAGAAGAGCGGAAAGCATTTGCACAATACTCCCTCTGTCGCCCCACTCATGAGCATATGCTGCGTGTACCTCTGTAAGTGTACAACGGGGTCGGAGGTTCCTTTGTAGGGTTCCATTGTTGGCATCTTCCATTCTCGGGGGGTGATAGCAATTTCGATATTGCGGGCGAAAGGGCTGGTTACCCTAGCGCCTATCCCTCGATCTCTTTGCTCCCGTTGGACACACTCTCTGAATAAGCGTGCCATCCTTTCATCAGAATTTGGAGCAGATAGAAATGAGTTTGGTTCTGTTCTGTGGGATTGATTCCGCCCAGATGACCTGTAGGGATGGTATCGTCTATCATTCCTCATATTTTCCAGTGGCTGCCTTTGATCTTCTGGGAGCATGCTAGGATCATCTACAGTTGGCCCTTGCCTTGATCTTCCCCTGTCGGGTTCTAATCTGAGCACTTCCTCGGGTCCAACTTCGGGCTGGACTCTAGCTCGGCCCCGTTCACTGGCGTTTCCGTGGTTAGGCAGTATGACAGGCTCAGCTACAGTTGACCTCCGTCTGGTACCTCCCCCGTTGGGTTCGGTACCAAACGTTTCCTCGGGCCTAACTTCGGGCTGTGCTCGGTCTCGGCTCCTACCATGGCTACTTCTGCCGTTAGCTCCTTCGAAGAAGGAAGATCTTTATTGTCTCTGAGATCCTCCAGACTGGGACTCGCCCCATGATTCAGTGTTGCGGTTGGATTCTTCAGCGTCCCTTAAGCGTGACATGAGATGGTCCACCAAGGCTTCCTGCTGGGATGTGAAGCGGTTAGTTACTTCAAACACAACTCTGTCCAAATCTGCCCTAGTAATGGCTGCAGGCTGTCTATGGCAGGAGTGGTTGGGTTAGCCTGTTCTTCATTTGTTACTGCTGCCGGAGGAGGACGATTTACTTGATTCGTGACAGCTGGATCTGGAAGACTGCTGGATGCGATGTTTTTTCCTTTGTTAACATCTTTTCTCTGTTTGGGAGGAATGTTTTCCAAGTAGCGAACGATGCTGTTAGGAAAACTGTTAAGCGGATGAAGCTGAAGCTTTGAGCTTCTAGCTCTCAATGAAAGCACCAAAAATGTTTGCACAAAAAATGGACAAACACCTCAAAGTTGTATGATTTAATAGATCTTATGTTGTTCTTAATGATTTGGGTGATTTATGCAAATATATGAAAAACAGGGGCTAAACTGTTAAAAAGACACGCAGATTTATAGTGGTTCAGCCAGAATGTGCCTACGTCCACTTTATATGTTATTTCTCTTCTCTTATTTTGATTACAAGTACAAAGCTTTGATACAAGTAAAAGAAAGTTGTTTGAAAGTTCTCTCCGTGCTTGAGCTCTCAAACTTGTCCCTCATTGTTGTACCCCTGCCCTTCTATTTATAGAGTGAGGCTGGGGGTAGGGGTCATGGATGTATATAACAGCTGGTGGGCCTGGGCTGACGCGACCTGGCCTGGTATTATTGGTCCGGAAGGAGCATGGTTTAGAACGTCTCGGTCCGGTGGCAGCTGGTTCGGTAGGATGGAGTTGAAGTGAGTTGGTCCGGTATTGCTGTTGGTCCGGTATTGCTGTTGGTCCGGTATTGTTGTTGGTCCGGTAGGAGCATGGTCCGGTAGGAGCATGGTGGAAGTGAGTTGGTCCGGTATTGCTGTTGGTCCGGTAGGAGCATGGTCCGGTAGGAGCATGGTCCGGTAGGAGCATGGTGGAAGTGAGTTGGTCCGGTATTGCTGTTGGTCCGGTGACTCGGTGATAGGGGATGGTTCAGCAGTGGAGTTCTAGATGGTTCGGTAGGCCCCTGATTCGGCAGTGGCTCAGTGAAGTTTTTGGTTCGGCATCGCTCGGAGATGCGTTGATTCGGTTGTAGGATGGTTTGGCCAAAGATCACATAACATCTGGTATAATGAACTTTAAATTATATTGTTGGCTTTTATAATTGTTGATGAACTTTATGTTCCTCATTTTCTTGTTTGAATTTTGGTGGTTAAATGCTCGTTTTCTGATTTGATGAACCTTTCACTTTCTTATGGATTTTAATGAAGTTTTATGGATTTCAAATTCCTGACTGCCTTATTTGATCTTTGGATCTTTGGTTTTATGAATCTTGAATTTCTTATTTCATTTTCATGACGATTCGTTAGTTTTATATTCCTGATTTCCAAATTGAATTTTTTTGATGAATACTTATTAGAATTTTGGTTTAGCGAATTTCAAAATTTCCTCATGAGTTTCAATGATGATTTATGGATTTCATGCGCATGATTTCCTTTTTGGATTTTGGATGGTCTCTTGTTAGTTTCCAAATTTTATGAATCATAAAATTCCTTGTGGATTTTGATAGTAATTTATAAATTTCCAATTTCTGATTTCTTATGGTATACTTATTAGACTCCTAGCTTTGAGAATCATGTATTCTACTATTGAATTTTATGATGATTTGTAAATTCTTCATCGAATTTAAAAGTTGGTTTCAATACAAGATATTTATATCGCCAAATGAATTTAATACTAAGTCACTTGCTACTTATCAGTGAATGAGAATTTCTAACCAATGGCATAAGGATGAAAGCAAGGTTAACTTAAGGGGATGAGTTAAGGTCACCAAAGGCTCATAATTGATATCTACGGGTTGAAGAAGATTTAACTCAAGGAAGGATTATCTAAATTTCATAGTAGACTTTCGCCTAAGGTTCATTTATTTGAGCCAATGTTTGCAAATCAGATGATATTATTCCATATTCTTAAGGAAGTTTAATTATGAACATTTCAGAGCATCTTATTTGAAAACATTACCAAATAGCATCTTGAACTTTGATTTCATAAGTTTAATATTACTCAATAAGGTCTCGTAACAAGGTCACAATCTTAATAAAGGTTATTATTTGTTTCGTAGGAAATAAAGAAAGAAAATCCTTGGAGTTTTTATCCAAAAGAACAAAAGCTTCTTTCATACAAGAGGGCCTAAATGTTATCCACAAAATATTCTCAGGAATAATAGTATGAAAGAAGGAACGCAAGAGAACTGATAAAGATCAAAAAGCACCAAGAGCGTCTGGTTAAATATTGCTTCCAATAAGGAGGTAATAACGCCGACAGCCCCTTTCGAGTTGGTTAGAAAGGACGTCTCGACTGTGTCAACAGGGAGATTTCGACAAAGTCAGTGGCTACAATTCAAAGGTGGTAACAAACATGTTAGCAGCATCCAAAGTACTCAAAAAGACACCTCTCGAAGGCAATGAATAGCAGGCACTCTACTTTATATGCCAAACCATTCGAAACGTCATTGTTTCGCCTTCATCACTTCTGCTAGAAAAGTATTCAACCCATTCAACCCTTTCGAAAGCATATAAAGCCTTTCAAAACGGATAAGGCCACTCTCACCTATAAAAATGGACCTATACGTTCATTACCTCAAAAGCATAAGGTATCAAGTTAATCAGGGCAAGAGCTTTTGGAAGAGACCATCCATAGTAAAACTTCAATGTAAGCGCAACAATAGACCTTTCGACAAGGTCAAAAGGCTATCAAGCAACCCCTTTCGACAAGGTCGAGAGGAAACAAAGCAAAAGAGAGAGGCCTAACCCCAAGCAGCAACAAAAGGATGACTAAAACCCTTTCAACTGGGACGAAAGGCATGGCTCAGTGGACATTCACAAAAGCAAAGGGGTTGACCTTTCGACCGTGTCAATAGCTTGGGGTCGAGAGGTCCAGACCCGCGCCTACAAAAATATGACCCCAGGGGTCAGTTAGAGGGGATCTGATATCTTTACTTCTCACTTGTATTTTTCTCAAGCTAGTAAACCTTAATTCTTAATTTAGATTGGGGATTTGGTCAATTGTACAATCAAGTCCAATAAAAAAAGATTATTATAATCATGTTTACTTAGCAGCACAAGTTTCATTATCTCTCATAGATATGTCAACTTACGGTTGACTTGATCAAAAGGAGCCCTTTTGACCAAGTCGAAACCCAATGTTTTCTTAATTCTTAGAAGCCTTAGCTAGAACCTGCTAGATCGCAGGTATTGACACTCTTGACAGAGTCGTAACCTTCTCAAATCCGTTATTTCCAAAGATCCTTAGGATTCTACCCAAACTCTCTCGTCTGTGTCGAAAGGCTGTTCCGACAGGGATCTCAACCAATCCATTCGAGAGGATTTTCCAAGACTATCCTTTCGACTATGTCGAAAGGGACCAAAAACAAGTTTTTGATCGCTTTTGCCTATTTGTAAAGCTTATCAATCCCCACTCATTCGAAAGGAAGTTCCGAAAGCATTATCCATATTCGAACTTGATAAGTGATGTGTTGACAAGTTTTCTTGTCAACAGAATATATTATTAAATTTTTTGTCTCAAACTTCATTTTAAATTTCTTCACTAATATGTCTCATTATGAATTTAATTCCAAACTTATTGTATATTACATAACTTTCCTTTTTATACTTTTTCAAAACATTAGGATTTAAATTCTCAAATCCATCTTTCTTAAACATCATTTTATTTTTGCTAATTTTATTTTATTTTATAAAATATACTTTTATAAAATATATTGTTAAATATTTTCTAAATTTAAACACTTCTTATAAACACACATCTTTATAATATATAATTTTTTATTTCAAAATATCTTATTAAATTTAATCGGATATAAAATAGAAGAAGTGCTCCGAGTGGATAATGCAAAGAGAAGTTTATTAATTTACATCATATTTATACATCCATTCCTAACCTGCATTACAAACTTTTAGAGATAACTCTCTAGGGAATACAACCTATCACACACCACCATCATATATAGATACTTGAATTGCTATACATACTATTCTTGGACTCCCTCTAAGGTAAACAATGCTTAACCTTTGGGGCTTAAGTCAACCAACATTTCATTTGGACAATCCCTATCCGAGTGCCCAAATTCATAACAATGTCTGCAAGCCCATGAAATTGTTGCTGTCTGAATGGCATGTACCTTAGTTGGCTTTTCACCTTTCTTTAAATGGCAATCTTTTGACTATATGTCCTAATTTCTTACAGTGATAACAACTCTTTTCTTTTCCTGTTAGGACATTGGGTTTCTTCTTTGTTCAAGGGAAATTATGTATAAAATGCCCTTTCCTTTTGCACTTGAAAAAAACTATATCATCACAAACGGGTTTCTCTTTCTTTCTTTTTATCATGTCCATACACAGGACTGCATAATGTCCTTCTTTTAGACATCTAAACTAGTAGATGCCAATAAACCATCCTAGTCTTGAATTTTCTTTTACTTCATTTTGTGCATTTATTCTACGTGCCTGCTTTGGAGTTAACCAAAACTCATTACCCGTCATATGAGAAGTCAACCTGCCCATAAGTGATATACCAAAACATCATCAGAAGTTTCATACCATTTTATTTCCTGACTTAAAATCCTTTTATCTGAATAACTTTAAGTTAACAAGAAAACTTGTCAACACCCCCAAAGTAGGATTAAAGATGAGAATAGCCTCTTCGAAACACCCTTTCGAACCAATCAAGGTAATCTAAAACTTCTTCGAAACCACCTTACGAAGTAATTAAGGCAATTAGAACTCATTCAAAACCTCATTCCGAATTAACTGAGACAACCTAAGACCCCTTCGAAACCCCTTTTCGAAGTGGTCGAGGTGACCTAAGGTTGGGTGCTAATGGATCTAAGGGTTTTAGTTGAATCTGAAAGTCTCTATTCCTTCAAAAGGTAACCTTTTGATAGATATTGATACATATAATCCATAAGCGGAACCTTATATATGTAGTAGATTAGAATCAATGTGTTCAGAAAAACCTTACACTTGCTTTATTAATAACTTTCATGAATACAAGATGCTTGAGTATTATAAGGAAGTGAAATTACCAATTTGATTTTAGAATTAGGGTTTATAAATTCAAGAAAGTACAAGAATAGAATGAATGGATTGGATCCTCAAAACAAGACCCCTAGGGTCTTATTTATAGGCACTGGTTGAGCCCTTTCGCATTAGTCCTTTCGACTTAGTCTAACGGGTGTCTTAAAGTCCTTTCGCCGCTGTTAAATTCATGGCTCCTTTCTAACTCCACTTTTGAATAGAACTTGGGTGCTTTCAACTCCATCGAAAGGTATAAAGCATCCTTCACCTTGTTGTTGATGTGCTATGTAAGTTAGAAAGGATGCTGGCATTCAATGATGTTGAAAGGTGTATTTTCAGGGCTTTGAATGAGTTGAAGCATAATAGAAGGCTTAGTTGCGGAAGGTAGCTTTCGTATGCATTCTTGTTGATTGATGCAGAACCTCTATCTTCTGGTGTTTGAGGAAGCCGTATTGAACTCATGTAAGCTTTCCTTTATAATTGTGGTTGATTTCAACCTATTCGAAAGGCTGATCTATGCTTTCGAAGGGTTAGTTTTGGCCAAACGTTCTTCTGTGAAAGGTAAATAATGGCGAAACCCACTATTTCAAAAGGTTTGGCGCATATACAGAAGCACGTTATCTAATACCTTCGAAAGGTGCTTTTCCTCATTCAAATCTCCATTATTCATGCGGAACCAACTATTTCGAAAGGATTTAACTAAAGCAGAAGGGTAGCCTTGTCCCCCTTTCGACCTTTTCGAAAGTCCACTGCTCATCCAACATTTTGCAGAAGCATCCCTTCGACTTTTTCGAAAGGTTTTGCTATCGCCATCGTTCCTCATGAATCCTTCTTCTATATTCATTAAGGTTTCGATCAATTTGGAGTGGTTTTTGATGATAACACTTATCCCCCCCCCCACTAGCGAAGGGATGCTCTTTGACTTTTCAAGTCAACTGTTTCGACGCCCATCTTTATTTTAGCATAAAAATTTCCCGCCTTTTGATATTCCCAAACGAATCTTGGTCGTTCATTTGAATTTAATCGAATGGTTTTCCTTGCGTTTGCTTCTCTTATAAATCATGCTTCCTTCTCTCCCCTTTTCATTTACCTGCGATTAAGTAACTCAAAGCAAGAATCAGAAATTACAATTTATTATTAAATTCCTAATTTCAGTAGACACGAGTTCAGATTTGAGGTATGCATCTATTTTTCACGTTTAGTTTCAATTTCAAATTCTTAGGTTACGAATTTGCTTTACTGTTTCAATTTTTGAGATTGAAGTGAGTTTATCATTCGTATAAAATGACCTTTAGATTCATATTTTTATGTCGATTTTGATTAATCTATTGTATTAATTTTGGGTTTGAACTTGAATTTGTTAAATTTAGGGTTTTGTTGTTGTTGGATGTAAATTCATACTCAAACCAATATAATTGTCAACATCTAGAAGCATGGGGTTGAAAGTGATTCAGGAAGATAATTCTTTTCTAGTGGCTTCGATGAGAAGGTTGAGTTGTGTAAATCAGAAACCCAATATTGCAGTTTAATTTTTCCAACCCTTTCGAAAGGGTTGATGCGGCTAACTCCGCTTTTTTTTAAAACCTCTTTCAAAGGGGTCGAAAGGAAGTCAAGTTTTCATTTTTAAATGGATCCTTTCTAAAGGGTTGATGTTGTTATCTAGAGATGGACTTCTTCGAAAGCAAAAGTATGTTTCAACATATTCGATCACCTTTCGAACAAGTCCTCTTAAAGGGTTCAATTTAATGACTACATGGTGTATCCCTTTGAAAGTCCAATTCTCTTCAAAAGGATTCATAACTCAACGCATATAAAAGGTGGATTTGATTCGCTATAGAACTTTATTTAGATAAATAATATCTGATTTTAGTTTATCTTAGAGGATACTTTAGATTAAGAATTAATGTCCCTCATTCTAAATTGAATTATAAATTTATTTTTTGTTATTGTTGAAACCCTTGACAAACCTTTCGTCTTAGTCGAAACCTCAAAGTCTAATTAACCATATTTGTTTCTATTGTCCAAATTTTGTGTTAATGCTTCTAAGGTTCTGCTATATCCTTTCGACTTATTTGAAACTCACAATAGTTAATTGGAGTGTAACTATCATCACTTCTTAACACAAACATTGTCGAGACATCTCAATGCCCTTTCGTTAGTGTCAATGCCTCTTTGTTTCAAATCCATCAAACCTAATTGAGATATGGTGTTTCGACAAAGTATATACCTAATTTGGTACTGTGTACATAATTCCACTTATTAATGATAAAAATCTTTTTTTGGCTTTCGACGTTGTCGAAGGGTGTGTTCAGGTGCCTGCATTCCATCCATCCTTTCGACACAGTCGAAAGCTCAATGAATTTCATAATTTTTGTTAACTTCAATCCCCTTTCGAAGGAATGAAACCAAATATTATGGAGGATATTTAAACCGTTGTGGTAGGCTTTTGACACCTTCGAAAGGCGTTTATAATGGAATGAATAATGAAATTATTTCACCTGGTAGGATCATGGGTTTGAAAAGGACTTCAAAAACCCTAAGAAGGATATAGCTTCATAATTAGAGCCTTCACCAAAGAAGGCTAAAGCAGTTTCAAGGCATTCCCTTATAGTCACTCAAGATGAAATTGATGCGATCCTTAACGACTTCGGAATTACATGAATTGAAGCTATTCCTCCTGGTGATAATGTACTATCCAGAGTTCTCCCGAAGGATATTTTGCTTACACTACCATCCACATCTGGCATGGCGGTTTTATTCCATTCCCTAATTTCTTATCAGGATTCTTGAGTCACCTTGGCATAGCTCCAATTCAATTATCACCAAATATATATACATATCTTGTCTCCATAGAGCTCATGGTCTTAGAGTCAGGCCTTCCTTTACTAAGTGCTGAAGTTCTCAATTATTTGGTGCATCTAGCTAAGCTCAGCAATTTAAATAGCCAGATTTTCTAGGCTAACTACCCCCCCCCCAAAGTCAATTTCAATGGGAGTAAATAAGTTCAAGGATTGGGAAAAGCAATTCTTTTATATCAAACGTTTTCCAAATATTAGTAGAGCTTTTTTTCTCCTCGTAAGTTTATAATTATCTTTATTTTCATTAAATTATTTTCTTTTATTGAATTACGTTTTCTTATTAGGCCCTGCTCGTAAAGATCTCAATGATGAAGGGAAGAGAATCGTGAAGTTGTTAACTTCTGCTTCAAATAACATTGGGAATAGGCTTACATTATTGACCCCTAGCAATCTTCAAAAACATTCTCTCCTTCCAGTAGGTCAGAGGGTTCTTAGACAACCCCCTCTTGTCTAACACATTTCTAAGAGAAAACACTTTTTATCCTTGGGTGACCCCAAAAAGTTTTCACCTTTGTCTCTGATTTGTCCAGACCAACCTAGTAAACTTAAATGTACCATTTATATCTTACCATTGTGTTACTCTTTAGATTGCTTTGCTTAATCTATGCTTTTTAATTCTAATAGTTGCTCCTTCGTCTGAACTATCTACAAGAGATCCACTTCCTTTACCTTCTGAATCTTGTGCTTTAGCTTTGACCCAGGCCATTGCTGGGTCGAGAATGCTCGTTGAAAGAAAATTGAGCGGAGTAACTGCAGCAGGTCCCTCTTCCAAGAAAACTAAAACTGTTGATGTCCGGTCTTCTCTTCCCTAAAAGAGGGCGAATCTGTTGATGTAGGCAAAGCTCTAGAGGGTCCTACTCTTGATGCTACTGCTGACCAACCCAGAATAATTCTTTCAAAGAACGACTTCATGTCTCGCATTGTTCCGTCTGATTCTCCCAGCATCATTTGAGCAAATGCAAAAGGGTTTAGACACTTTAACTCCCTCTCAGGAGTTGAACCCCTCTAGACCCCCATCATCGATTTCTTCGAACAACATTGAGAGGATTGTACAATCAATTATGAATTCTCCCTCATTCACCTTTATCCAACCACCTTCCTCTGTATCCGATACGACAAGTCATTGCCAATCCCTTATTGACTTCTGGTATGCTCCCTACTACTTGATTTTCTTATTACCATTTTACATTGAATCTCGACTTATGTTTTACTTTTATTTTTAGATCTCCAAATTTGGTACTCCCTCTAGGAAAATGCTTTAGAGTCTTCCGCTTAGACATCTAAGCTTAAAGAAGAAGTCTCAACTCTAAATAGTCAGATTACTTCCCTCGCCGCTGCTAAAGATAACGTTGTAAGGGAACAAGAAAGGTTGAGCGCTTCCCTTTCTCAAGCGGAATCCATAATTTCCATGGAGAGGAAGGCGAAATAAATGTTAGCCGATGAGATTTTGGCTTTGAAAATGACTTTGAAAGAAGCGGAGGATGAAGAGGCCCAGATGGGTGCTAAACATTTTTCTCTCAAGAAGAAATGTATGTCTTTCAAAAAGAAATTGGAGAAGAAAAAAAATTCCTTAGCCATGGCCATCAAGACTATTTCCGATGCTAAGCAGAAAGTGTCTCAGTTTCTGAACACTTCTCTAAATGATATCATTGTAAATTTTTGCGAGGATGCACTCATGCTGTCTTACTCTGATAATATTGAGAAATGCCCTGACTTAAGCTTTCCCTCAATCGATCCTGTATTGGTCAAAAGATTCATGGACAAAACTAAAGAAATAGAGCAAGGGATCGAGGTCCTTGAGAGAGAAGAAATTGATGCATGAAAGCTCCTATCATTCGAAGTCCCTCCTGCAGAAGGAGATTCTGATTCAAACAAAGAGGAGGAGGATGATGATGATGAAGCCGATTTTGAAGAAGGTGGCAATGACGATGACAATGACGACAGTAACTATGATAATGATGATAGAGGTCAGGGTTCTGCTGGTAATGGGGGTGATCATGATGGTTATCAAGAAGGAGGTGATGATGAAACTTCCAGGGCTTCAGAGGAAACCATCCCTGATCCAAATACCCGTGAAGCGAGCCAAACTGAACTTCCTAAACCCTCTGAACTCCATGTAAAAGACGTCAACATGGAGAACAAGAGGGGAAAAAGCACATCCAACAAACTTCAATCCCTGTTTCTCAGGTATGGGATTCTTTGTGTAAATGGCTTTCACTTCCAAGATAACAATAGCTGATACTTTCCCATTTTAGATAAAGAAGTAATCCATTCATCTTTATAAAACAAAAACCTTGAAAGAAAATAGGCAAAAATAAATAGCTTGTATAGAGAGTTAGATAAAAAAAGTAAAAGAACATAACGCACTCTCTAACAAGTATTATAAGCTTAATAAAAGCGATACAGTGTTAGCGTCTTTTAAAGATCAGGAAGCGGCTACTCGACTAAAAAGGTGCACCTTCTTTATGACAAGCTTCTAGAAGAAAATAGGGAATTGATAATACTTTTTTGGATGTTGATCGAGGACAGAGATATACTGGTAGGCTTCCTATATAAAGCTTATTGCAGATATGCAACTGTTGATTTTTCATACTTGGGTGATTTAAGTGGGGGTTTACTTAGATATCTACATAGGCAGTACTTAGATGAATTTGGATTTGGTCCTCACCCAGGGGCTTACTAGAATTTACAGCGAGTCAATTCAATCCCTCGTGAATTGCCTCTTGAAAAACTCAAATATTATAAGGATAAAATCATTTTTCAGTTATTTAAAAAATTAGTTTTGTACGGACCAGATGAAAATTTGTAATCATGTAATAATATTTCTGTATTAGTTTTCTTTTATACTTAGTCGTCTAATATTACGTTATTACAGAATAAATGTCTCTCAAGCAACTTTGTTTCTAGAGATTACTTAGGCAAATATGTCAAATTAAAAAGAGATTACTTAGAAAAGGCCTCGCTCTTGAAATCCTCAAGGTTGGCTAGATATTGCTTTCTTAGAGATCTTCAGAAGCTTTATATGCAACATCCCCACCTTCGCTTTGATTTTCTAGGTGAAGAAAAGGAGACGCACCTTAAGGAAATTCGTACATATCATACAAAATTAATTTGTGTTCATGATAGTCCTTTGGCCGGAGAATGGGGTTATAGTAAATGTCCCCCAATTATTAACCTAGAGGAATTTAATACCAGTTTTGACTTGACCATTGCCCTTTCGGCTAAATCTTTGAATAAAGTTAAAAAAGAAGTTTATAAACATTAAGTGTGATAGGGCAAAGCATGTATTTGATTATAACATCGATATTGTACCCTTTGTTTTATTTCTTTTTTGAGTTGGAACATTTACTGTTGTAAAAAAGAAATTTCTTCTCCAGGGATTAATTTGTTTTTTGTTTATTTGAATAGGAATTACAGTTAGCTATCACACCTCTCATACTAGATTCATTATCTTGTTTTACCAGTATTAGAGATAAGTTGGTGGAAGATCTTGAGAAGAGATGTCTATTTAAAAATCCTTTGTCCACCCGACTTCAAGGTAGTTCTGAGGCGTTGGAATGGCACAAGAAATTTTTACTTCAAAAACGACTATTAGGGACCTTAATGATCAAATTTCTAGTCTTGAAGCGGACATCGAGAACAAAGACGAAACAGTTTCCCAATTGAAACGCCAATTAAATCAAACCCATCAATCGACTTTGATCACAAGACGTCTAAGTTTTTCCAACAGGTAAGCAATTTGGAGATCAAGTTAAAAGATATTCAAGCCCAGTGAAAATCCCTGGAATTAATCATGGGGGTGACATTCCAAATATCAATTTATTAACTTCTTCAATCGCCTCGTCTGTTATGAAATTGACAAGGTCTTCATCTCTAGCTATTCAAAAATTTCCAACTACGACTAACCCTCTTCTAGGTTTAGACGAGAAGGTGGTAGGTGAATGGTGTAAGAACGTCAAATTTAAAATGATGAGACATTTTGATGACCAACAGAACATGAGATATTCACAACACATTAATGAGTATGCAGCTAGATTTTAAAAACTTGAACATGAAAAATATCTTCTCCAAAAGCACATCGTCGATTTAGAAAGGAAAAACAAGAACCTTAAAGGTGCCAACAAATCTTTCAACCATGCATTGAAGACCCGCATTGAGTCCATTGATGATGCCGACGAAATTAAGAAAAAGGAAAAGAAGCTTAAAGAAATTTTTTGCATAGCGATTCACCAAATTGTCGATCCTTTAATTACCGAGAATCTAGATAAGGTTGTCCAAGATCTATGAAACATACACTATGTACTTGTATATAATTTTATAAATTATGTAAATTATATAAAAATCACCTGGTTTATAGCCTTTGCTTGTACTTACAATGTTGTTTCTGAATTTGCTTCCCAATAATTTTGACTATGGTTTTTGTATTTGCCTACTCATTCAGTCTTCCTTATGGATCTTGTTTTCCTAAAAAAGTACAAAGTAGACAACATTTCTTATCATTAATTTGAAATTTATGCAAGAATATATTTGGTGGTTCTTTATATTATTGGCAATAGTATGAGGAATCTTGATAATAAAATTCCAAAAAATCTAAGTAATGGTAGTTAACGGATTATCATGTGAAAAAATAAGTGAAGAGAAATTCCACAGTTAGAAACAAATAGAAGTTATGGGATCCAACTTTGGTAATGATGAGAGAAGACCGGAAATCTAACTCTAGAAATCTAATTATGGAACTAATGGTAGAGGGCCAGAAATCCAAATCTGGCATTAATAGAAGTTAAGAAATCCTTTTCTGAAAATAACTAATAGAATAATCATTTAATAATAAAAGTCCGGAGATCATCATCATAGAAGACTAGAAATCTTCTTTTGGGAACAAATAATATGGGTCCAGAAAACTTTATCTGGAAATAATAGAAGATTCGAAACGCAAACTCGAGTGTTGATAAGAACCGTCCAAAAGTTAACAATAGAAGACCCGAGACCTCGATTCAAGTATTAATAAGATAAATCCAAAAATTAGTAGAAGACTAGAAATCCATAATATAGGTCTCAATAGTAGAGGTCCCAAAGCCCAGATTCAGGCATGAATAAGACTGAAGCCCAGATCCAGGCATTAATGAGTGAAGTCCATAAATCAATGGTAAGAGACTCGAAACCCAGATTCGGGTATAAGTGACGATCAGAAGTTAATAGTAAGAGACCCGAAACCCAGGTTTGGGTATTAATGAAGTCCAGAAATCCTCTTTTGGAAATCAGTCGAAGGCTATAGATTCTTATTTGAGCCTTTTGTTTTGCACCACTCTTTGGGTTTTGATTCTTTTGACATATACCATCTTTTAGGCTTCGTGTGTTGCTATTGTTTGGTGTGCCACTTCTAGGGTTTGGACGTCTTAGTCCATTGTTGTCTGGTTCACTTGGTTAGCCTATCCACAAGCAGGACCCAAGGACTTACCCAACCTCCCTTCAGGAAGCGCTCCAGTCAGGCCTTATAGGAGGGACTAAAGGCTTATTCTATGCCTTGGCCAAGCCATAATGTGGTGGGACCATGGGCTTACTCCATCCTCCCTCTAGGAGGTGCTCAAGATAGGCCTTATAGGCGGGACTGAAGGCAGGTCGGTGCCTTGGCCAGGCCATAGCATGATGGGACCATGGGCTTACTCTATCCCCCCTCCAAGTGGTGCCTTGATCTGGACATAGCGTGGTACGATCAAGGGCTTGTAGATACTTTAATGTAACGACCCAGAATTTTGGACCATTTGCATCCATTATAAGTGTATAGGTAGACACTCATGCCGGAGTTGAATTGCTCAAAATACCGCGTTGTTAATTTAAATTCGGCAAAACTGAACATATACAGTAAATAAATAATCACAGATCACAGACACAGAGTAATAAGTGCAGCGGAAATAAAAGAGATAGTAGTTCATGAAGCTACTATATGAATATATAAAATACATCAGAGTTTACAACAGAAGAGTAATATGATACATCAGAGTTAAATCAGAATACATCACTGGAATCATTGAATACTGGAAGCAGAATAGATGGCTGGATCTTCAAGCAAAGCTCCAACTCCAAAGGTGAGTCTCGAAAGTTGAACCACTCAGTCTGACCCGAACGTAAAGCAAAAACACAAGACACTCGAGTCAGGATTAACATTCTTATATTAATAAATCCAACTTAAGTGAAATAGCAATTGAAATACAAGTAACTCAAAGGATGTTGGAATAACCATCCTTTAAGGATCCGTTAAACTATCTACTATGTAGTAATGTACGATAAGTAGATAATGTCTATCAGTAATAATAAGATATCAAAATAGCGTTAAGTCATGGCCCATTCCACCCTTAACACATTTTTATTCCCAAAAGCATATACAAGACCGTAGTTTCCCCAAAACCGGAAGTCACCAGAGGGCAATCCATATACTCAAGGTACAAAACAAATTCGTAGTGGTCGCGCATAAATGGAATACAAGTATGACAAGGCACATGAGGCTATACCCAAGGTAGTGATACTACCGTTCGCCTGATCCGGACTGGTGAGAACGCAACGCCGCAGCGCCCGCAACACCGTGAAACAACACTCCCAAAATCAAGGGTGCACCAATCGACAACAAGTATAAGTAGTTCGAAGAAGTGTGTCCACTTGAGGTATCAATCCTCCATTGGCCCGGCACAACTCCTGTTTTAGTCATTTCCAATTTGACACAAGTGTCAAGGCTATCCATTATCGTTCTCTTTCTTCAATCAACACGTACATCATTCCAACCACTTCATTCTGGATCATCACTCCGCGTATAGTTATTAAAGTGGTTTTCGGTTTAGATAGAGAGTATATCCATAACCGAATTCCGGTCTCTTTAATAACCTTCGAAATTATTTCACCGATTGGTCGTTTATTTATTTCAAAACCAAATCAATTACAATTTCAATTAGAATTCGTAAATCAACATTTCATTTGTCTTTCAAAACCAATTTCCAATAATTTACGTTTCAAAACTTCCAAATTATCATTTCACCATCTTATAATTCAATTTTAATTTCTATTTAAAACAATCCAAATATTGATTCAAGTTCGAATACAAGTTTCATTTCGAAAACATTTAAATTAAATCTTATTTAACATTCAAATCAATTTAAACTCATTTATCGATTTCATTCAATATTCGTTAAGTTACTATGCTATTCAAAACAATTTCCATTAAATTTCCAATTCATTAAATCAATTCTTAAGTTCAACTTCATTAAATCAAAATTTACAATTTTGAATTAAACTAAATTCGTCAAATCAATTCTTTCAATTACAAGTCTTACATTAATTCCAAAATATCACATTTTCATTTCTGGTTAAAGAAATTCAATTTCACTTATTTAATTACTTAAATAATTTTCCAAAACTTTAATTAATAAAGAAACTAAATTTCAATTATTTACGAAGTAAAATTCACTTATTCAAAAGTTTAATTTTTCTTATTAAAGAATTCAATTCAATTTAATCATTAAATAATTCAATCTTATTTAATTATTAAATAATTCAAAACTTAATTATTAAATAATTTCAAAGTTTAATAATTTCAACTTAATTATAATTTCAAACTTAATTATTAAATCATTTCAAAGTTTAATAATTTCAAACTTAATTATAATTTCAAACTTAATTATTAAATCATTTCAAAGTTTAATAATTTAAACTTAATTATAATTTCAAACTTAATTCAATCATTTCTCAAATTAAACAACATTCTTACATCAATTACATTGTTAATATTTTATTTCATATTTACATATTAACATTTCCTTTCATTACATTCAAATTCCAACTTCATTTCAAAACCATATTATTTATTCAAATAAAATCTTCGTTTTATTTTTAAATCAAATTATTGACCAATCGGGTTTTATTTAATTTTCTTTCCTAGGTCAAAGTGCAATTTTGGGTATTTATCATTTCAACCCGATTCCAATTCAATTCCAAAATCAAAGTATAGTAAAGGGAACTTGCAGTGTGATAACAGGGATGGTGTCAAAGTAAATAAACAAGCAATAACAACAAACAATAACAATCCAATAATCAATTCAAATAATCCCGGAATAACCGTATTAATTCGCATTGTTATTTGTACGAATTAATATAATTATTTCTAGAATCTACACTATCATTTCGCGTAGATTAAAGATTTATTACAATACGGTTCTTCACTTGTCATCTATTTTCAATTTCATACATCATCAATTTAACAACATACATTTAAATGGTTCAAAGTGTAATTAACAAATCCTACGTGTCAATAAATTTAACAGTTAAATGGGTCATATTATACAAATGTCAGTTAATCAAATTTAACATTTAACTTTACTATATCAAGTTCAATTGCATACTATTTATCATTTTAACATTAACAATTTAACGTCCAATATAAACATCAACAATCAATCAAATTTCAGCCAAACTGTATTATCATCGCATAAATAATTAACAGATAATGGTGTCAGATGTCACAAGTGAACTGATACAGGCAATAGCATATATAACAGTGTAATTAACTAACAGCAGTATATTTCAATTGTCGTTTCAATTGAAATCAAATCTAATAAATAAAAGAACGTTAATCGTGAGTGAGTGCTCACCTTTCGAGGCTAGAGATGATCGGGAAGACGACACGGATACGCATACTGAAATTGAATTGCGAATCCAAGCAACGAATTTGAAAGCAAAGCAAGATTGGAACGAGTAAGATGGACAAAGCTGATAAATTGGGAAACAATAACCAAAATTAGTTTGATAAAATAGCAATTGTATATATTATTATTATTTCCATAAAATCAATATTTATAAAAAAACGTATATATATAAAATAAAATAAAATAATAAATAAAAAAATCATTGTTTTAATTAAGTACACGTATATATATAAATTTATATCTTAAATCAATACCCGAAATCAATATTTTAAACTTATAGAATAAACCCATATTTTAAAACCTATAACATGTACTATATTCGAAACAAAACAATATATACAAACAGATAACTATCATATAACTTGCACAGTATAAACAGTATACGTATAATAATCTTATATAAATAAATATAGCTTGTGTAGACCTATATTGTTATACTTACATAACTATCATAGTCTAAATCATCTAGACTGCCATATACGAATATTATATAATATATTAGAAATCAATATTTGTTGTCAAAACATTACAACTTTCTTTACTATAATAGGCATGTAGACTTATACAGCAGCTAACAACCTATACTAACTTTAGATGTTTAATATATACAACATAAACAGATCTTACCGTAAATATACATTTATATACATTACCATATTATTATTTTTCCCAAACCAACATTCAATAAAACACATGTTTAAAATCTATATAAATTCTCTTTTAAACAATACTTAAAAACCAATACTTTTTTTTTCTCATAAACAACAATTATGCACAGATTCCATTTTATATAAAATATATATAAGTCAGCCTTGCGTGCCAAAGTTTATGTATAAACATATAGCTTTAACTACTAAACTATCTATATTATATATAACTATACACCTAACATATTATATACAGTAAACATGCAAATGCTTAAATATAATGTATTACTGACACACAAATATAAGAGTAGATTCGACCAGCTTTTTCACAATTAAAACAAATATATATATTACCACTCATACACGCATACCTAACACAATTAAAATATAATACTTAAAACAATATATATTATATGATTTATATCTTCTATATATGTGCCAAACAACACACTCTGTACAATATATAAACTGATGCCAGATATAAATGTCAAAACACTAATTAAAATATTAACAAAATCTCATACCGTAACTTGAAAACTAACATATATTTTATATTACAGACAACAAATATACATATGCCTTATCACACAAAATATATATTCCTCACAGTACAAACAAAAGTTAACTAGTAAAACAAAGTTTGCAAAGTTATATATACTTGCTCTATTTATAAACAACAGATAGTTTAAATATGTATAAATTGATATATGATATAACTACATACCATATGGATCTGTGACCAGAGAGTATACACGAAGAAGTGGACGAGTAGATGATGTGTTGGTTCCAGCCTTGAGATCGTGGTGGAGATGCGGCGGAGGAAGAAGGGAGGATGGCGGATGTGATTATGGAAGGAAGGCCGAGTGGATGCTCGGGTTTGGTTGGAGCTCGGCCATTGTTTCGGCGGTGGAAAGGTGGGCTCACGGTTGCACATGTGGAGCTGCAGGTTGGAGGAAGGAAAGTGACTCGAGTTGGTTAGGCGTTGGTGGTGGATTGGGTTGGCTACACTGGGTGCTTAGAGATCTGGAGTGTGAGCAAGAAGGCAAATGAATGACAAGCTTCCAGTGCACAAGATTTCATAATATTTTCCTTCAGACCATAAAATGAATGATAGACCGAGGAAAAGAAGAAGAAGGAATGGGGAAGTAAGTCTAAAGAGAAGATGAAATGGTACCTGAAGCTATAGAGGAGTAGGCAGTGAATTGGCAACGTTTGGTGTGAAATATGAAACAGTTTGCATGTTTCCCAAATTTACGACTTCCCATGCTCAACTACCCAATTTAATTCACCAATCAGCTGTATAGTTTATTTGTTTGTTTTTTTTTTTGAATGGGTACGGACTGTGAATTTATTTAGGCCGAATATGATTTAACCGGTCCATCTGGAACGGTTAAATCTACGCGACTCTTTCAACGGACTCCGATTTGCACAAATGAATATACCATTTTGATCAGTGCGACGAGGCGCTTCCAACGGTACATAGATAATTGTGGTACGATTGAATTATAAGGATTCGAATTTTTTATCGGCGGAAAATGTAAGAAAAACACTGAAAAATAAGATCGTCGGAGTCAAAGATGTCCGAATTTGGAAAAACGACAAACTGACATCTTGCTCAGAAGATGGTTTAGAATTTTTCTATGTAAAAATATTTAGGTTTCGGAAACATTTTATTTTCATCGCTTTTTAACTGATTAAATTGAAGTGAATTTACGCGCGAAATAAACTTTCGTATTTTCGGACGGAAATTTACCAGTTGTTATGTTTAACTAGACGTATTCCAAATATTAAATTTTTATTTCAAAATTTTATCGTTTAAAATTTTACAAAATTTCAACTGATTACGTTATTAAAACAGTTGAAATTTACGGGTCGTTACACTCTCCCCCACTCAAAACTTTTCGTCCCCGAAAAGGAACGAGGTAGGAGAATAGAAACAACCAGAAAGAAAGAAAAACAGATTTGTAAAATAACAATCAATTTAAACCATATAAATTCAAATTAATTGATATTCAATAATTGATTTAATCCATTTGATTTCACTAAAATCAATCTCAACTATTTCTAATTTCATTATCTTATTATCCCATTTCTTAAATTTACAATTTCTAAAACCAAAAATTTGAATAGTCTTTTATTATAATCATATTTTCTTCAACAATTTTAAATTCTTCTTTATTCCAAATTACTGTTAAATTTATTCTTCTTAATATATTTACTCACCTATATTTAACCCATATAAATTAATTTAAAACATAAAAGTTTCAATTTAAATTAATTTACATCTATTAATTTCTTTTAAATTCAAGGTATTTTCATATGTTGATCAAATTTCAATTTATTAATTCCTCAAAACAAATTTATTAATTCTTTCAAAACAATTTAATTCATTATTAACTGAGTTTACTTATTATCCTATCTATCTCTATTAACATTTTTATAATCAAAATTCAGTGTATAACATTTATTATAAACACTCAATTTTATTTATAAATTCAATTTATCTTACATATTATCCAATTACATATTCAACTTCTGAATGATTTAGGTAAGTTGTATTTGAATGCAGTTGAACAATATACAAATAAAATTTTCCCAATTCAATTATTCAAGTTTAAATATTTATTCTAAATTTTGGTTTTATATATAATTAAAATCATCCTTTAATGAAATTTAAGAATTAGATTTCCGATTAACTTTAAACAATTTAGAGATATATATAATATATTTATATCAAATCAAATTAAATTTTAAAATAAAATACCCATATATATATATATAAATCAAATATACTGAAGAAATTCAAATCAAAATATTTTTCAAACAAAACCGTAGCAAGGCTACAGAATAGTATCTCCACTTCGAAACTCGAAAATGAATGTCGATGATGCGGCCGCCATCACCGAAATTATTTTCCAGCGACAAAGAGAAGAGTATTGATTTCAACATTTTTTTTTAAAAAAAATTCTTTGAAAATGATTTCTATTCGAAAATATTTAAATACTATACACTTTAAAACTTTTAAAAACCAAGGTTCGAAATCACCGGAAACTAATATTCTCAAATTTCTGAATTAAATTCATTTCAAATTCCAAATCAATTTTTAAACCGTATTTATAAATTTATTTCGAACAATAAATGATAATCAAATATTATCATTTCAAACAAACAATTTTATTAACCTATTAAATTCCATAAAATTTTCTTTACTTATATTTTCAAAATATAATCAAACAAATTTATTTCATTCTCCAAATTTGAAAATAATATATACTTTGTTGTTTTAGTTACAATATATATTAAAACATTTATATATTAGTTTACAAATACATTTCTTTGCTCGACGATACAGGAATGAATTTTCAAAATAAGGATAGGGATTCAAATTTGTTGACTCAAATCAAAGAGAATTTTTATTCGAAAATAAGTTTGAAACAGAAGATAAGATAATTCAATTATCAAAATCAGGAGATGGATGAGTTTATTTAATTCACGGGCAACCTTAACCGAGTCGTCCGTAACTTCAAGATTAAGATCGATGTTGAATTCCGAGGTAAATCGACATTCGATCTCAAGAAATAAAATTCAGGTATAGCAGGACATAGATTTCATCGTAAACCGAGGATATAGAAATCTTCGGTAAATCGATGCTATTGCGAAGGAGTTTTCACTCCTTTTACAAATAATTCAAAGATTGGCGAGACCGCCGACCTATTATAGATATCATTCAAAATGGAGTTATGAGGTGCTCCAGAATTGAAAGAAGGCGAATAGTGAGGGACACGAATGAATTTTCGGAACCGAGGGGAACGTTCCAAAATTTCAAAGGAATTGAGTCAAAGGAAGAGATTGAAACTCGAATGAGAGTGATTCTGTAAATACATTTACCCTATATGTTAAGTTTTGCCTAGAGCTACCAAAGCTCTGATACCAACTGTAACGACCCAGAATTTTGGACCATTCGCATCCATTATAAGTGTATAGGTAGACACTCATGCCGGAGTTGAATTGCTCAAAATACCGCGTTGTTAATTTAAATTCGGCAAAACTGAACATATACAGTAAATAAATAATCACAGATCACAGACACAGAGTAATAAGTGCAACGGAAATAAAAGAGATAGTAGTTCATGAAGCTACTATATGAATATATAAAATACATCAGAGTTTACAACAGAAGAGTAATATGATACATCAGAGTTAAATCAGAATACATCACGGGAATCATTGAATACTGGAAGCAGAATAGATGGCTGGATCTTCAAGCAAAGCTCCAACTCCAAAGGTGAGTCTCGAAAGTTGAACCACTCAGTCTGACCCGAACGTAAAGCAAAAACACAAGACACTCGAGTCAGGATTAACATTCTTATATTAATAAATCCAACTTAAGTGAAATAGCAATTGAAATACAAGTAACTCAAAGGATGTTGGAATAACCATCCTTTAAGGATCCGTTAAACTATCTACTATGTAGTAATGTACGATAAGTAGATAATGTCTATCAGTAATAATAAGATATCAAAATAGCGTTAAGTCATGGCCCATTCCACCCTTAACACATTTTTATTCCCAAAAGCATATACAAGACCGTAGTTTCCCCAAAACCGGAAGTCACCAGAGGGCAATCCATATACTCAAGGTACAAAACAAATTCGTAGTGGTCGCGCATAAATGGAATACAAGTATGACAAGGCACATGAGGCTATACCCAAGGTAGTGATACTACCGTTCGCCTGATCCGGACTGGTGAGAACGCAACGCCGCAGCGCCCGCAACACCGTGAAACAACACTCCCAAAATCAAGGGTGCACCAATCGACAACAAGTATAAGTAGTTCGAAGAAGTGTGTCCACTTGAGGTATCAATCCTCCATTGGCCCGGCACAACTCCTGTTTTAGTCATTTCCAATTTGACACAAGTGTCAAGGCTATCCATTATCGTTCTCTTTCTTCAATCAACACGTACATCATTCCAACCACTTCATTCTGGATCATCACTCCGCGTATAGTTATTAAAGTGGTTTTCGGTTTAGATAGAGAGTATATCCATAACCGAATTCCGGTCTCTTTAATAACCTTCGAAATTATTTCACCGATTGGTCGTTTATTTATTTCAAAACCAAATCAATTACAATTTCAATTAGAATTCGTAAATCAACATTTCATTTGTCTTTCAAAACCAATTTCCAATAATTTACGTTTCAAAACTTCCAAATTATCATTTCACCATCTTATAATTCAATTTTAATTTCTATTTAAAACAATCCAAATATTGATTCAAGTTCGAATACAAGTTTCATTTCGAAAACATTTAAATTAAATCTTATTTAACATTCAAATCAATTTAAACTCATTTATCGATTTCATTCAATATTCTTTAAGTTACTATGCTATTCAAAACAATTTCCATTAAATTTCCAATTCATTAAATCAATTCTTAAGTTCAACTTCATTAAATCAAAATTTACAATTTTGAATTAAACTAAATTCGTCAAATCAATTCTTTCAATTACAAGTCTTACATTAATTCCAAAATATCACATTTTCATTTCTGGTTAAAGAAATTCAATTTCACTTATTTAATTACTTAAATAATTTTCCAAAACTTTAATTAATAAAGAAACTAAATTTCAATTATTTACGAAGTAAAATTCACTTATTCAAAAGTTTAATTTTTCTTATTAAAGAATTCAATTCAATTTAATCATTAAATAATTCAATCTTATTTAATTATTAAATAATTCAAAACTTAATTATTAAATAATTTCAAAGTTTAATAATTTCAACTTAATTATAATTTCAAACTTAATTATTAAATCATTTCAAAGTTTAATAATTTCAAACTTAATTATAATTTCAAACTTAATTATTAAATCATTTCAAAGTTTAATAATTTAAACTTAATTATAATTTCAAACTTAATTCAATCATTTCTCAAATTAAACAACATTCTTACATCAATTACATTGTTAATATTTTATTTCATATTTACATATTAACATTTCCTTTCGTTACATTCAAATTCCAACTTCATTTCAAAACCATATTATTTATTCAAATAAAATCTTCGTTTTATTTTTAAATCAAATTATTGACCAATCGGGTTTTATTTAATTTTCTTTCCTAGGTCAAAGTGCAATTTTGGGTATTTATCATTTCAACCCGATTCCAATTCAATTCCAAAATCAAAGTATAGTAAAGGGAACTTGCAGTGTGATAACAGGGATGGTGTCAAAGTAAATAAACAAGCAATAACAACAAACAATAACAATCCAATAATCAATTCAAATAATCCCGGAATAACCGTATTAATTCGCATTGTTATTTGTACGAATTAATATAATTATTTCTAGAATCTACACTATCATTTCGCGTAGATTAAAGATTTATTACAATACGGTTCTTCACTTGTCATCTATTTTCAATTTCATACATCATCAATTTAACAACATACATTTAAATGGTTCAAAGTGTAATTAACAAATCCTACGTGTCAATAAATTTAACAGTTAAATGGGTCATATTATACAAATGTCAGTTAATCAAATTTAACATTTAACTTTACTATATCAAGTTCAATTGCATACTATTTATCATTTTAACATTAACAATTTAACGTCCAATATAAACATCAACAATCAATCAAATTTCAGCCAAACTGTATTATCATCGCATAAATAATTAACAGATAATGGTGTCAGATGTCACAAGTGAACTGATACAGGCAATAGCATATATAACAGTGTAATTAACTAACAGCAGTATATTTCAATTGTCGTTTCAATTGAAATCAAATCTAATAAATAAAAGAACGTTAATCGTGAGTGAGTGCTCACCTTTCGAGGCTAGAGATGATCGGGAAGACGACACGAATACGCATACTGAAATTGAATTGCGAATCCAAGCAACGAATTTGAAAGCAAAGCAAGATTGGAACGAGTAAGATGGACAAAGCTGATAAATTGGGAAACAATAACCAAAATTAGTTTGATAAAATAGCAATTGTATATATTATTATTATTTCCATAAAATCAATATTTATAAAAAAACGTATATATATAAAATAAAATAAAATAATAAATAAAAAAAATCATTGTTTTAATTAAGTACACGTATATATATAAATTTATATCTTAAATCAATACCCGAAATCAATATTTTAAACTTATAGAATAAACCCATATTTTAAAACCTATAACATGTACTATATTCGAAATAAAACAATATATACAAACAGATAACTATCATATAACTTGCACAGTATAAACAGTATACGTATAATAATCTTATATAAATAAATATAGCTTGTGTAGACCTATATTGTTATACTTACATAACTATCATAGTCTAAATCATCTAGACTGCCATATACGAATATTATATAATATATTAGAAATCAATATTTGTTGTCAAAACATTACAACTTTCTTTACTATAATAGGCGTGTAGACTTATACAGCAGCTAACAACCTATACTAACTTTAGATGTTTAATATATACAACATAAACAGATCTTACCGTAAATATACATTTATATACATTACCATATTATTATTTTTCCCAAACCAACATTCAATAAAACACATGTTTAAAATCTATATAAATTCTCTTTTAAACAATACTTAAAAACCAATACTTTTTTTTTCTCATAAACAACAATTATGCACAGATTCCATTTTATATAAAATATATATAAGTCAGCCTTGCGTGCCAAAGTTTATTTATAAACATATAGCTTTAACTACTAAACTATCTATATTATATATAACTATACACCTAACATATTATATACAGTAAACATGCAAATGCTTAAATATAATGTATTACTGACACACAAATATAAGAGTAGATTCGACCAGCTTTTTCACAATTAAAACAAATATATATATTACCACTCATACACGCATACCTAACACAATTAAAATATAATACTTAAAACAATATATATTATATGATTTATATCTTCTATATATGTGCCAAATAACACACTCTGTACAATATATAAACTGATGCCAGATATAAATGTCAAAACACTAATTAAAATATTAACAAAATCTCATACCGTAACTTGAAAACTAACATATATTTTATATTACAGACAACAAATATACATATGCCTTATCACACAAAATATATATTCCTCACAGTACAAACAAAAGTTAACTAGTAAAACAAAGTTTGCAAAGTTATATATATACTTGCTCTATTTATAAACAACAGATAGTTTAAATATGTATAAATTGATATATGATATAACTACATACCATATGGATCTGTGACCAGAGAGTATACACGAAGAAGTGGACGAGTAGATGATGTGTTGGTTCCGGCCTTGAGATCGTGGTGGAGATGCGGCGGAGGAAGAAGGGAGGATGGCGGATGTGATTATGGAAGGAAGGCCGAGTGGATGCTCGGGTTTGGTTGGAGCTCGGCCATTGTTTCGGCGGTGGAAAGGTGGGCTCACGGTTGCACATGTGGAGCTGCAGGTTGGAGGAAGGAAAGTGACTCGAGTTGGTTAGGCGTTGGTGGTGGATTGGGTTGGCTACACTGGGTGCTTAGAGATCTGGAGTGTGAGCAAGAAGGCAAATGAATGACAAGCTTCCAGTGCACAAGATTTCATAATATTTTCCTTCAGACCATAAAATGAATGATAGACCGAGGAAAAGAAGAAGATGGAATGGGGAAGTAAGTCTAAAGAGAAGATGAAATGGTACCTGAAGCTATAGAGGAGTAGGCAGTGAATTGGCAACGTTTGGTGTGAAATATGAAACAGTTTGCATGTTTCCCAAATTTACGACTTCCCATGCTCAACTACCCAATTTAATTCACCAATCAGCTGTATAGTTTATTTGTTTTTTTTTTTTTGAATGGGTACGGACTGTGAATTTATTTAGGCCGAATATGATTTAACCGGTCCATCTGGAACGGTTAAATCTACGCGACTCTTTCAACGGACTCCGATTTGCACAAATGAATATACCATTTTGATCAGTGCGACGAGGCGCTTCCAACGGTACACAGATAATTGTGGTACGATTGAATTATAAGGATTCGAATTTTTTATCGGCGGAAAATGTAAGAAAAACACTGAAAAATAAGATCGACGGAGTCAAAGATGTCCGAATTTGGAAAAACGACAAACTGACATCTTGCTCAGAAGATGGTTTAGAATTTTTCTATGTAAAAATATTTAGGTTTCGGAAACATTTTATTTTCATCGCTTTTTAACTGATTAAATTGAAGTGAATTTACGCGCGAAATAAACTTTCGTATTTTCGGACGGAAATTTACCAGTTGTTATGTTTAACTAGACGTATTCCAAATATTAAATTTTTATTTCAAAATTTTATCGTTTAAAATTTTACAAAATTTCAACTGATTACGTTATTAAAACAGTTGAAATTTACGGGTCGTTACATTTAACCTGGCCATAGCGTGGCGTGGATAAAGGTTTATTTTAACCTCCCTCCAGAAGGCGCTTTGACCTGGCCAACTCGGCGCGGACAAAGGCTTATAACCGTTTAAGGTGATTTTCAAGATTAAGGAGAATTTTACTCCCGACCATGTCAATTCTCATTAAAAAGGTTCTTTATTGAAATTATCTAGGGTTTCTTTACAAATCTGTGAATCCTCCCTTGTTTGAAAAAGTTGATAATCATTCCTTCAAGTGCTCTACATTGATTTGTTTCATGCCCATTCATCATGTGATAGTGGCAGTAGGATCCTCCCTGATTCCTTTCGTATTTGGGCTTTTTCTTTTTGGATGGCCAATAGTTAAGTTCTTCCCTTGTTAATATGTAGATGTTCTCGATTGACATAGTCAAGTTGCAATCCTTAGGGAGTCTCAATTTGAAGCTTGTCTTTTTAAGGATGATTTTTAGATTTTTTATTGCTTGATTCAGGAGCTTCACCCTCAATGACCAATTTACTTTTCAAAACCTTTTGAAGCTCTTACATAGGTAATGTTCCGCTTATTGCTTGATGCAATTTTTGTGCAAAGGTGTAGTAATCAGCCATCATCCATTCTTCAAAGATAGTGCCTTTGGTATTGAATCATTTCTCTTCTTCATTTGATCAAACAAGTTACCACTCTTATCTTTTATTCCGCCTAAAGCAAAGATGGGTGTAGGGCCAATGTGAAAGGGGTTTAAGCTCCACTTGTCTGGGTCATAAGATTCAGCTCTCTTTTTCTTTATCATCCTTAAAGCTTCCAATCTTAACAGTTGGTCTTCATATAGTTTAGAATCTTCAATAGTTCCATGGGAGAATCCAATTGAATATGGCTCTGAGGATCCTTGCTCGGACTTTCTAATTTTGCTAAGCGTGGTGTTGTAAAGTCTACGGTAGGTAAGCTTGGAATAGAATAGGGTTAGAGGAAAATAAAATTAGGAATTCAACAAAGGCAGAGGTTCGAGCCCTCCTTTTAGCGCCAAAAATATTAACAAGAAAACTTGTCAACCCCCCAAAGTAGGATTAAAGATGAGAATAGCCTCTTCGAAACCACCTTTTGAATCAATCAAGGTAATCTAAAAATCCTTCGAAACCAACTTTTGAACTGATTGAGGTAATTAGAACTCCTTCGAATCCTCCTTTCGAATCAGTTGAGAAAACCTTAGACCCCTTCAAAACCCCCTTTTGGAGTGGTCGAGGTGACCTAAGGTTAGGTCCTAATGGATCTAAGGGTTTTAATTGAATTTGAAATTCTCTATTCCTTCGAAAGGTAACCTTTCGATTGATATTGATACATATAATCCATAACTAGAACCATATATATGTAGCAGATTGGAATCAATGTATTCAGAAAAACCATGCACTTGCTTTTTTAATAACTTTTATGAATACAAGAGGCTTGAATATTACAAGGATGTGATTTCCCAATTTGATTTTGGAATTAAGGTTCATAAATTCAAGAAGAGTACAAGTATAGAATGAATGAATTAGGATCCTCAAAACAAGTACCCTAGGGTCTTATTTATAGGCGTTGGTTGAACCCCTTCACATTAGTCCTTTCGACCTAGTCGAAAAGGTGTCCTGAAGACCTTTCACCGCTGTTAAATTCAGGGCGCCTTTCTAACTCCGCTTTTGAATAGAACTTGGGTGCTTTCGACTTCATCGATAAGTATAAAGCGTTCTTCACCTTGTTATTAATGTGCTGTGTAAGTTAGAAAGGATGCTAGCTTTCGATAATGTCGAAAGGTGTATTTTCGGGGCTTTGAAAGAGTTGAAGCTTAGTAGAAAGCTTAGTTGCGGAAGGTAGCTTTCGAATGCATTCTTGTTGATTGATGCGAAACCTCTATCGTCTGGTGTTTGCGGAAGCCATATTGGACTCATGTAAGCTTTCCTTTAAAATTGTTGACGATTTTAAACAATTCGAAAGGTTGATCTATGCTTTAAAAGGGGTTGCTTTGGCCGAATGTTCTTCTGTGGAAGGTAAAAAATAGCGAAACCCACTGTTTTGAAAGGTGTAACATCCTCTATCTGGAGGCCCGAAGCTAAGCGCTATAGATGCTGCAGTCATCCATAGTATTAACTTCCGGTGACCAAATACAGTAATGTTAATGGTATCCATAATATTAGAAGCACATGAATATGAAACTAGATCACAGATTTCAAAAACAACATTTCTGATTACATTTCATAAAACATGTTTCATATCCAGATTACATAATCCCAACATTTCCCGGGTTCATATCAAATTTAATTATTACAAAATACACCAATAGCGAGATATGAAGATGCCCACTTGGACGACCTGAGTACTAAATAGCCATAACAGACTTAATACAATACAGTGGAAATAAAACAAAATAATTCCTAAATATAGCTAACTTCAGCCTCTTGCTCATCTTCGGAAGCTTTATTCGTCCACCTACTAAAACCTGTAAATCCTCAACCCTCAGCCTACTCAAATCAATTTTGAGCACCCGAGAGTTTAAGGAGAAAACATAAACTTCGAGTCAGACATAAAGCCTGGTGTGTATCATACTATACATCTTAGTTATTTGATATTAAGTGAGACCATGCTGCTTAGCGGAACGGGTTTCCCCTCACTAATGTCCATTTAAAACATATATTTTGCAAATCTTAATCATGCAACCAAAACTGGTTAAAACAATAAACAATATCATGTAAGCATATAAATCAGGTAACAAATGGACTGTCTGTCTGAACACTATAGTTTTGTTTGGCTAACTACTAACCATGATGAACTTTTCATTCCTATTAATCACAGTATCTATCGTAGCATAGCCATACCTTACTAACTCCTCAAACCTTGTAGCATACTCCAGCACAGTCATCTCCCCCTGCTCTAATTCAGCAAACTTTTTGAGTAGAGCAGACTTTGCAATCTCAGACATAAACCTCTCTCCAAACCTCCTCTTGAAATCAGCATATGTCATTGTCTCCACATTAACTCCAACTGTAACATTGTTCCACTAATATAGCGCTGCTCCTTGAAGCTGTCTAGAAGCAAGCCTTCTCTTCTGCTCATCATTGAGCCCTAGATCAGCGAAAATCCTCTCATAATGAAGTAACCAGTTCTCTACTTCGATGGCGTCCTTAGTACCAATGAACGGCTTTTTTCCCAACCGAGCATTATCTCTACTAAGAATAGCATAGTTGTTGACCACTGGAGCTTCTTAATTTCCTCCTCCAACTACTCCAGCAGGAGCACCTGCCTGCATCATGTTGACAAAGAACTGATACATTGCTCCCATGTAAACTTGCGGGACTCCAGCACCAACATTTCCAGCTTGTGCCTGACTTTATTTCCTTCTCATATTTGGTCTGGCATTTCCATTTGTAGTGGTGGTTCCCCTTTTAGGGTTAACTCTTCCACTCCTAGCATCCATATCTGTATTCAAGCCTCGTAAGATACAGAAAAATAGCCTAAGAGAGATAGGGAACTAGAGATGTAGCGTATACTTACATATAGCAAATACAAGTACGTTACTATAGTGTTATCCCATACCCCGATCTTATCTCTAATTCCTTAGGATTATGTTTTCAAAAATCATTTTAGTTTAAAGTTTTTCATAAACCTATGCTCTGATACTAAGTCGTAACATCCCCTAAGTGGAGGCCCAAAGCTAAGCACTACAGATGCTGTAGTCATCCATAGTATTAACTTTCGGTGACCAAATATAGTAATGTTAATGGTATCCATAATATCAGAAGCACATGGATCACGGATTTCAAAAACAACATTTCTAATTACAATTCATAAAAGATGTTTCATATCTAGATTACATAATCCCAACGTTTCCAAGGTCCAAATCAAATATAATTATTACAAAATACGCCAAGAGCGACATATGAAGATACCCCATTGGATGACCAAAGTACTAAATAGTCATAACAGACTTAATACAACACAGCGGAAATAAAACAAAACAACTCCTAAATATAGCTAACTTCAGCCTCTTGCTTGTCTTTGGAAGCTTTATTCGTCCACCCACTAAAACTTATAAATCCTCAACCCTCAGCCTACTCAAATCAATTTTGAGC
The DNA here is from genome assembly GCA_030737815.1 of Allium fistulosum. NCBI lineage: Eukaryota > Viridiplantae > Streptophyta > Magnoliopsida > Asparagales > Amaryllidaceae > Allium > Allium fistulosum. The sequence goes on from CM060907.1 coordinate 174,564,008, forward strand.
ATCCAAGAGTTTAACGCAAAAAACATAAACTTCGAGTCAGACATAAAGCCTGGTGTGAATAATACTATGCACCTTGACAATTTGATATTAAGTGAGACCACGCCGCTTAGCGCAACGGGTTTCCCCTCACTAATATCCTTTTAAAAAATATCTTTTGCAAATCTAAATCTTGCAAATATAAGCATATAAATCAGTTAACAAATGGACTATCTATCCGAACACTATAGTTTTGTTTGGCTAAATAATAACCTTTGGCTGGCTCGGGCCTACCAGAAAAAATAAACAAATAATCTAACTTCGGTTAGATACTCCTCTTCTGGACGGTCTGTCCCTAACTTAATTTTCCCAGGGTCAACTGATCCTAATGGTTTTGCGGGCTCACCAATAACCTATCTCTCCTCTATATATTTTTTATGTGTGTAACATCATTTTTGTCTTACCCGTGACAAAGCTTTACATACTGGAATTTTGGTATAATTAGCTAGGGGCTAATAGCTAATGAATAGGGGCGCAACCATATATCGGTCACATCTGGTATTCTAATATCTGAGCTATTTTACTTAAGGTCAACTACCCATAAAATTTCCTTCAAAACATTTTCTCTCAAATTGATTTAAGCCTTTAAATCATACTTTAAACAAGGAAAATATACTTCTATGCTTTACCCAAATCACCTTGCCATGGTGTATATACTTTACACAAAACTTTGTTGATGAAAACATTTAAACCTTTGAAAGTACCCCTTTCGAAAGCAGGTAACTACTTAGCTTTATAACCTTAGGCCGAAAGGCCAAAACATACCTTTCAAAACCATTCTTAACAAACCGTTTGAAAACATTGAAAAACCTTTCTTTCAAAAGCTTTAGAACCTTAGACATCATCTTATCAAAACACTATAAACATTGCCTTTTGAAAACATTGGAACCTTCCATTTAAAACCTTTCAAAACCATTGGGGAACCACCCCTTCTAAACCTTTAACTTAAACCTTTCGAAAGCGCTAAATCCTTTTCATAAAATCAAACCTTTCGAAAGCATTTGGGTTCAAGTAAAACATGTGGAATAACCTTTTGAAACCATTTAAAACCGTTTCTTTCGAAATCTTTGGGTTTAAATTTCAATAGAACAAAAGGGTCATAAAACAACTAAGTCGAAAGCACTCTTCCGAAAGCTATTTCCTAAGTAAAGAAGTGATGGTGTCGAAACCAACCCTTCAAAAGCATTGGAGAAGTGGCTAAGTTTTAAGAACAAAGTAATCCTTTCGAAAGCATTGCTTTGAAAGGTAAGATGCGGCAGCAAGGGGTTTCGACCCTGTCAAAAGCTTCTTTATAAAACAAAAGGTGCAACCTCTTTCGGAACCGTTCCTTAAAATTATTTAACCAAGTCGAAAGCTAACTAAGTCGAAAGCATTCCTTTCAAAAGCAAAGAAGCTGCATTTCTTTTAAAAGCAAAACAAGGCTTCGACCCCTTCGAAACCCCTTATTTTGACTTAGAACCTTTCGCCTCAGTCCAATTCGCTACCTACCAAGCCATTGATACCATGCGCATTGGTTTCGATGGTGATGGAAGCGGAAGTACTTAGTCGAAAGTTGGGTACCGAAAGTGGCGAAACATGTAAAAAGCATGTATAAACTGATTTTTAACTTTTTAAAGCAATTCTTTTCAATTAACCTGCCTTGTTTGTCAAAACATGATTGGTTGCTAATTTCTTTTCTAAAAGTACTGCCAAATTTCTAAAAATGAACAATTTAAATTATTTACAAATTGCCCCTTCTCCATTTATAAATATATAAAACATTTACGTCGCATACCTTAAATAATTTTATACACTTATTAAAACAATTAGGAAAAATCAATAAAATTCCTCAATAACCATTTTCTTTAAATATATTAGCCGTAATTAATTTTAAACCCAAATAACCATTTTCTTTACTAGAAAATTAATATTAAATCCACATTAATTCAGAAAATTATGAAAATTGAAACCCAACTCTAAAATATCATTTTTTACCTTATTCTAAATTCGCAAGGCATTTGGATGTCATTTAATAGGGTTTTCACATTAAAACGTATTATAAAATTTGTATGAATTAGCATAAATCATCAACAAGCATATATATCCAATTTAATAATAAAAAACATGGCAAAACCTTGCAAAATAGATCGGATTTAATCTAAAACTGGAAACAGTTAAAAACATGAGATGTAGTCATTATTCACCTTAGCTTTGTGATTAAGGAGTTGATATTTGATCTTTGATTAACTTGCTTAAGCTTTCCTCTTGAAATCTTGCTTGTCTTCTTCTTATTATCCCCTAATGGTGGCCAGCCTCTCTTTCTTATGTTCTAGTTTGTGAACTTGTAAAATGAACGTGAGAATGGTTATGGTTTAAGGTTTAGGGTAGAAGAATAATGCTTATTCCCATCTTACCCTTGTCTATTTGCCTAACTTATTTTATTTCTCTTCCCTTAGTTCATTTGTTTAATGGGCACGGCTACCCCTTATTTCCACAAACCTTAATCCCTTAATCATTTTACCTTACTTCATTTAATATTACTAATTAAATGTCCTAAATAATGTTACTAAAAATTAGAGGTGTTACAGACTCCCCTCCTTAAAGAATTTCATCATCAAAATTACGATAAGGTACTCAACACATCAATCAAAAAGGTAAAACATACCATCGAACAAATTAGGATAAGCGTCTCTAATCCTACTCTTAGTCTCCTAAGTACAGTCTCTCTCATCGTCGCTTCACTGGACTTTAACTAATCTGACTGTCTTGTTCCTTAGCCTCTTCTCATCTCTCGCAACTATATGAACTGGCTTTCTAACACTAGTCAAATTCGGCTCTACTACTAAGTCCTCTAACACAGTCGGTGCCATAGTAGTCTCCAGATCTCGAGTGCACTTTCTCAGATGAGAAATATGAAATACATCGTGGACTCCTACCAAACTATTTGGTAACTCTACTCTATATGTGAGTTTCCCAATCCTTTCGATAATAGGAAATGGTTTTACAAATCTCGGTGCCAATTTCCCTGATTTCCCGAATCGAAATACACCTTTCATCGGTGACACCTTAATGAAAACGTGATCTTCTACTGAGAACTCTAAGTCTTTCCGTCTCTTATCAGCATAACTCTTATGCCTAGACTGAGCTTCTTTCATTCTAGCTTGAATCAACTCAATCTTCACTTCAGCTTCTCTAACCAAATCCAGACCAAGAACCAACCTATCCCTGGTCTCTAACCAACAAACTGGAGATTTACATGGCCTTCCATACAAAAATTCAAATGGTGCCATCCCTATACTAGCTTGATAACTGTTGTTATATGAAAACTCGACTAAGTGTAGATGGTATTCCCATGATCCTCTAAAATCTAGCACATAAGCTCGCAACAAATATTCTAAGACTTTGTTAACTCTTTCCGTTTGCCCATCGGTCTGTGGATGGTAAGCGGTACTCATCTTGAGTTTGGTACCTAAGGTATCCTGTAGACTCTTCTAGAACTTGCTAGTGAATAAAAAATCTATCACTTACTATACTATTAGGAATCTCATGCAGTCTAACTACATTCTTCATGAATAACTTAGCCAAAACAGGTGCCGTCCTAGTTGACTTAACTGGAATGAAATGGGCACTCTTGGTTAACATATCCACTACGACCCATACACTTTCATTTCCTCTATTAAATCTTGGCAAACCGTCAATAAAATCCATAGAAATAGAATCCCACTTCCGTATTAGAATATCTTATTGCTGAAGTAACCCACTTGGCTTCTGATGTTCGGCATTTAGCTGTTGGCAGTTCAGACACCACTTTACCCATAAGCCTACATCCCTCTTCATTCCTTTCCAGAAGAAACTCCTCTTCATGTCCTGATACATCTTAGTTCCTCCCGAATAATAGTGAACTTCGAATGATGGCATTCCTCAAGAACTTCTTTCCTAATGACTCCTACATTCGGAACACATAATCTGCCTTTCTTCCTCAACCACCCATTCTGGTCAAGACTGAAATCCTTCAAATCACCGCTCTTTGTTCCATCCCTTAACTTCCTGATTCGCTCAGCTAATACAGGATCCTCTCCTTGCTTAGAAGAAATCCTTTCAATTATCACTGGTCGAACTTCTAAACATGACAACATAACAGTCTCCGTACTAAAACTACTCTTAGAACTCCGCTGTACTTTGCATGTAGTCAACCTTCTAAATCTTTCCACTCGGCTGTCATTGCCAACACTACATTCTGATGTTTTCTGCTAAGTGCATCTGCAACCTTGTTACCTTTTCCTAGTGTGTACTCAATTCCAAAGCCATAAGCAGCTATAAATTCTAACCATCTCTGCTGTCTCATATTTAGCTCCTTTTGAGAGAATAAATACTTCAATGACTTATGATATGTATATAACTCAACTCTTTCTCCCAAAAGGTAATGCCTCCACACCTTCAGCGCAAAAATCACCTCATCCAATTCCAAATAATGCATCGGGTATCTCACCTCATGCGGTCTAAGCTGTCGAGAAGCATGGGCAATCAATTTTCCTCTTTGCATTAACACAGCTCCTAACCCAGTTCCACAAGCATCTGTATATACTACTAAATCATGATTCCCCTATGGAACGACTAACATAGGTGCGTTTGTCAATAAGTGTTTCAAGCTCTGGAATGATTCCTCACACTTATCGGTCCACACAAACTTCACAGCGTTAGCTTGGTCATCGGTGCTGCTATTCACGAGAAATCCTTTATAAATCTCCGATAATACCCAACTAATCTAAGAAAACTCTTTATCTCAGTCATTGTTTTAGGTCTCTTCCAATTATTCACCACTTCAATCATAGTCGGATCTACAGACAACCCTTTCTCTGAGACTACATAACCAAGAAACTTCACTTCCTTTTTCCAGAAATGACACTTCGAAAACTTTGCATTTAGCTAATGTTGCCTCAACGTTTCCAACACCACTCTAAGATGAACTTCATGCTCCCTTTCATCCTTAGAGTATATCAAAATATCATTAATAAATACCAACACGAACCTATCCAAGTGTTCTCGGAAAACTCGGTTCATCAAATCCACAAAGAATGTTGGTGCATTAGTTAGTCCGAACGGCATAACTAACCATTCATATGATCTATATCTAGTTCAAAACACCGTTAAAGGAATATTATCCTCTGCTACTCTAAGAAGATGGAAACCCGTTGCTAAATCCAACTGAGAAAATACCTTTGCTTCACTGAATTGATCGAACAAATCGTCAATTTTAGGCAACGGATATCGATTCTTTATCGTCTTCTCATTCAACATACGATAATTGATACATAACCTTAACAATCCGTTCGGCTTCTTGGCAAACACTGCGGCTGCTCCCCAAGGCAAACTACTTGGTCTAATAAAATTCTTGCCTTCCAAATCCACCAACTGCACCTTCAACTCCCTCATCTCGGTAGGTGTCATCCTACTTGGCGGTCTACTCCCTGGTTCTGCTCCCAGCACCAAATCTATCCTAAACTCAATGGCTCATTTCGGTGGCAATCCTACTACGGATTCAAAAACATCCACGGATGCTCTAACCACGAAAACTCGATTCAACTCTTCATCTACCTCCATAACACCCAGCAAAGCATTCACCTCACAACTGGGGTTTTCTATTATATATACAATCCGACGGCTACAGTTAAGGTGTCTAAGCGATATTTTCCTATCATGGTAAAATATCCTAGCATTGTACTTACTTAACCAATCCATACCCGAAATAATTTTGAACCCTACAAAATCAAACACATGTAAACTGCAAACAAAGGTATGACCTAACAAATAAAACTCTAGGTGGTCACGCTTCATCTTAAGTGTCGCATAACCTCCTATCGAATTTGCAACCCTTAAGGAAGTAAAAAATATATGAGGGTTCTAGGTTAAGCTTATCTACCAAACAACGAGATACAAAAGAATGCGATGCTCCGGTATCAAATAAAATGCTAACTGACATACCATGAATCGAAAGCGTACCTCCCAACACAGCCTTTTCTTTTTCCTCTGTCGTTGGCCTCGAGGAAGCTGGCTCCAATGCATATACTTTGCCCTTCCCATCCTTGGAAGGCTCCTTGCATTGGTTCTTGTAATGCCCAATTTGATCGCAGTTGAAGCATCTAATGTTCTTCTTTCTGATCACCTTCTTTCCAACACCCAAGCGACATTCATTAGCAAAATGCCCTTTCTTATCACACTTAAAGCAGACAACCTCCGACTTCCCCTTCTTTGCAGCTCCACCCTTCTGCTCCTTTCTTATGGAAGAACTTTCTTTTCCGACTCTGCCCTAACTGGACTTCCTTTTCCATATTTCTCTTAAGAAAAGCAAGCATCTCTTCATTCCTCAAATCCATTTCCACTACAACATCACATTGATCCATGATATGCGGTAACATTGCCCTAGCAAGCTCAGCTTCAACCCCATAATGAACTTTTCATTCCTATTAATCATAGTATCTACCGTAGCATAGCCATACCTTGCTAACTCCTCAAACCTTGTAGCATACTCCAGCACAGTCATCTCCCCCTGCTCCAATTCAGCAAATTTTCTGAGCAGAGCAGACTTCGCAATCTCAAACATAAACCTCTCTCCAAACCTCCTCTTAAAACCAGCCTATGTCATTGTCTCCACATTAACTCCAACTGTAACGTTGTTCCACTAGTATAGCGCTGCTCCCTAAAGCTGTCTAGAAGCAAGCCTTCTCTTCTGCTCATCATTGAGCCCTAGATCAGCCAAAATCCTCTCATAATGAAGTAACCAGTTCTCTACTTCAATGGCGTCCTTAGTACCAATGAACGGCTTTGTTCCCAACCAAGCATTATCTCTACTAAGAATACCATAGTTGTTGACCACTGGAGCTTCTTAATTTCCTCCTCCAACTACTCCAGCAAGAGCACCCGCCTGCATCATGTTGACAAAGAATTGATACATTGCTCCCATGTCAACTTGCGGGACTCCAGCACCCACATTTCCAGCTTGTGCCTGACCTTAGTTCCTTCTCATATTTGGTCTGGCATTTCCATTAGTAGTGGTGCTTCCCCTTCTAGGGTTAACTCTTCCACTCCAAGCATCCATATCTGTATTCAAGCCTCATAAGATACAGAAGAATAGCCTAAGAGAGATAGGGAACTAGAGATGTAGCGTATACTTACATATAGCAAATACAAGTACGTTACTATAGTGTTATCCCATACCCCGATCTTATCTCTAATTCCTTAGGATTATGTTTTCAAAAATCATTTTAGTTTAAAGTTTTTCATAAACCTATGCTCTGATACTAAGTAGTAACATCCCTTAAGTGGAGGCCCAAAGATAAGCACTACAGATGCTGTAGTCATCCATAGTATTAACTTTCGGTGACCAAATACAGTAATGTTAATGGTATCCATAATATCAGAAGTACATGGATCACGGATTTCAAAAACAACATTTCTGATTACAATTCATAAAAGATGTTTCGTATCTAGATTACATAATCCCAATGTTTCCAAGGTCCAAATCAAATATAATTATTACAAAATACGCCAAGAGCGACATATGAAGATGCCCCCTTGGATGACCAGAGTACTAAATAGTCATAACAGACTTAATACAACACAGCGGAAATAAAACAAAACAACTCCTAAATATAGCTAACTTCAGCCTCTTGCTCGTCTTTGGAAGCTTTATTCGTCCACCCACTAAAACTTATAAATCCTCAACCCTTAGCCTACTCAAATCAATTTTGAGCATCCAAGAGTTTAACGCAAAAAAATAAACTTTGAGTCAGACATAAAGCCTGGTGTGAATAATACTATGCACCTCGATGATTTGATATTAAGTGAGACCACGCCGCTTAGCGCAACGGGTTTCCCCTCACTAATATCCTTTTAAAAAATATCTTTTGCAAATCTAAATCCTGAAAATGTAAGCCTATAAATCAGTTAACAATTGGACTATCTATCCAAACACTATAGTTTTGTTTGGCTAAATACTAACCTTTGGCTGGCTCGGGCCTACCAAAAAAAATAAACAAATAATCTAACTTCGGTTAGATACTCCTCTTCTGGACGGTCTGTCCCTGACTTAATTCTCCCAGGGTCAATTGATCCTAATGGTTTTGCGGGCTCACCAATAACCTATCTCTCCTCTATAGATTCCTTTCTGTGTGTAACATCATTTTTAGTCTTACCTGTGACAAAGCCCTACAAATTAGAATTTTGGACTAAATTAGCTAGGGGCTAATAGCTAATGTATAGGGCGCGACCATATACTAGTCTCATCTGGTATTCTAATATCCGAGTCATTTTACTTAGGGTCAACTACCCATAAATTTTCCTTGAAAATGTTTTCTCTCAAATTGATTTAAGCATTTAAATCATACTTTAAACAAGGAAATATACTTCTATGCTTACTCAAATCACCTAGCCATGTTATTACTTCACACAAAACATTGTTGATGAAAACATTTAAACCTTTGAATGTACCCCTTTAGAATCCATTGAAAGTACCCTTTTCAAACAAAGTAGGTACTTAGCTTTATAACCTTAGGCCGAAAGGCCAAAACATACCTTTCGAAACCATTCTTAATAAACCTTTTGAAAACATTGAAAAACCATTATTTTGAAAGCTTTAAAACCTTAGACATCCTCTTATCAAAACACTACAAACATTGTCTTTCGAAAACATTGGAACCTTCCATTTAAAAACTTTCAAAACCATTGGGGAACCACCCCTTCGAAACCTTTATCTTAAACCATTCGAAAGCAGTAAATCCTTTTCATAAAATCAAACATTTCGAAAGCATTTGGGTTTATGTAAAACATGTGGAATAACCTTTCGAAACCATTTAAAACTATTTCTTTCGAAACCTTTGGGTTTAACTCTAAATAGAACAAAAGGGTCATAAAACAACTAAGTCGAAAGCACTCTTCCAAAAGCTATTTCCTAAGTAGAGAAGTGATGGTGTCGAAACCAACCCTTTGAAAGCATTGGAGAAGTGGTTAAGTTTTAAAAATAAAGTAATCCTTTTGAAGGCATTGCTTCGAAAGATAAGATGCGGCAGCAATGGGTTTCGACCCTGTCAAAAGTTTCTTTATAAAACAAAAGGCACAACTTCTTTCGAACCATTCCTTAAAATCATTTAACTAAGTCGAAAGCTAACTAAGTCGAAAGCATTCCTTTCGAAAGAAAAGCAGACGCATTTTCTTAAACCCCTTGTTTTGGCTTCATACCTTTTCCCTTAGTCCAATTCGCTTCTTACCAAGCCTTTAATACCATGCTCATTAGTTTCGATGATGATGGAGGCGGAAGTACTTAGTCGAAAGATGGGTACCCGAAAGTGGCGAAACATGTAAAAAGCATGTATAAACTGATTTTTAACTTTTTAAAGCAATTCTTTTCAACTAACCTGTCTTGTTTGTAAAAAAATGATTGGTTTCTAATTTCTTTTCTAAAAGTACTGCCAAATTTCTAAAATGAACAATTTAAATTATTTACAATATGCCCCTTCTCCTTTTATAAATATATAAAAAAATTAAGTCGCATACCTTAAATAATTTTATATACTTACTAAAACACTTAGGAAAAATCTATAAAAATTCCCATAATTCATTTTAATTTAATATGTTTTCTAACATATATTAAATGCTGGCCCAAAACATATATATATATATTAGCCGTAATTAATTTTAAACCCAAATAACCATTTTCTTTACTAGAAAATTAATATTAAATCCACATTAATTCAGAAAATTATGAAAATTGAAACCCATCTCTAAAATATCTTATTCTAAAATCGCAAGGCATTTGGATGTCATTTAATAGGGTTTTCACATTAAAACATATCATAAAATTCATATGAACTAGCATAAATGATCAACAAGCATATATCTCCAATTTAACAATAAAAAACATGGCAAAACCTTGCAAAATAGATTGGATTTAATCTAAAACTGAAAACAATTAAAAACATGAGATGTAGTCATTATTCACCTTAGCTTTGTGATTAAGGAGTTGAGATTTGATATTTGATTTACTTGCTTAAGCTTTCCTCTTGAAATCTTGCTTATCATCTTCTTATTATTGCCTAATGGTGGCCGGCTGCTCTTTCTTATGTTCTAGTTTGTGAGCTTGTAAAATTAACATGAGAATGGTTATGGTTTAAGGGTTTAGTGTATAAGAATAATACTTATTCCAATATTACCCTTGTCTATTTGACTAACTTATTTTATTTCATCTTCACTTGGTTCATTTGTTTAATGGGCACAGCTACCACTTATTTACACAAACCTCAATCCCTTATTCATTTTACCTTATTTCATTTAATTTTACTAATTAAATGTTCTAATAATGTTACTAAAAAATAGGAGTGTTACAAAAGGTCTGGAGCATATATGGAAGCATTTTATCTAATACCTTCGAAAGGTGCCTTTTCCTTGTACAAATCTCCTTTATGCATGCGGAACCAACTGTTTCAAAAGGATTTAACTAAAGCAAAAGGGTAGCCTCATCCCCCTTTCAACCTCTTCAAAAGCCACTGCTCATCCAACATTTTGCAGAAGCATCGTTTCGACTCTTTTGAAAGGTTTTGCTATCGCCATCATTCCTTGTGAATCCTTCTTTTGTATTCTTTAAGATTTTGATCAAGTTGGAGTGGTTATTGATGTTAACACTTGATTTAACTTGTTTGGATTGAACTTGCCTTGATTGTACAATGATAAGAAGAATAATTTACCAAGTGTTTCATAACATTCGCCCAAGCCGACATATGATCCATACTTAGAAGATAATTCCCACCATCACCAAACAAATCAAGAACTTATTCTTGGAACTTTCCAAAGGTATAACATCTTATAAATTTTCCAAATCACACAAATACTTATACTTTTGTATATATAAAATATACTCCTTTTAAAGCGGTGTGTCGATTCGCATTGTTTAGGTATTTTGGAATCCCTACCGATTACATGGAGCCCTTCATGTACAAACCCGAATTCATAAAACACTCAATAGATTAACCAATATAAAACATTTTTATATCAAAAAACTAAAATGCACTCATATATATAATACTCTCAAACTCATTCTAGGGTATCACTAACCCTATCTCTAATGAGTCACTGGTATTACTAACCCTATCTATAATGAGTTTTACCCCACCAAAGCTTAGATGTCCACTCAGCCTAAGCTCTGATACCAAATGTAACGAACGAGATTTTTGACCCTCGAAAATCGACACTAATACATCCTTCATATTTACATGCCGCAAATCCAAGTGCCGAAAAAACTGATTATTAGGGGGGAAAGAATAAAGATAGAGCAAAATATCACACTTTTAATTTGGTATTCTTCAAGATCCCTGAATCTGATTTATATTTTTCTTTATTCAAGCCTTTGAACTAATCTATTATGTAAATATCTTCTGCAATTGCAAGCAATCTGAATGTCGCTCATACACCATCATCATTTATGTTCATTTATAATTCTGGAGTTTTTGAAGTTGGGATTATAAGGTTTCGAGATCCTACTGGTGGTTATGCTCGATTGAATATCGAAATAGGTACTTATTAGGTTTTGCTCTAAATTAGGTATTTTAGATAGTTGATTGCTTTGTTAATAAAACTGCAGTAAAAACAAAAAAAAGACTATAGATACTTGATTGCTTTATTAATAATGCTGCAGTTGTGAAATTCATAAATTGCTCTATTATATATTAACGACTAAGTGGTGTAGATTATTCCAGTTACATCTTCTACCACCAGTTGTCCACCCAAGCTCGAAGATTGTACATTTGTTACTATTTGGTTAAACTTACTTACACGTGAATAATTTCGTTAGTCATGTTTGAATTTTTTCATTGTTATTACAACATCAACTTGAATAATGTATATTTGTTTGCAAGTTACTTCAATGAAAGTCATAACAATTCATTTAAATTCCAGAGTTCTTTTTATGAAATTCAAATTACTTTTAAGGGTGCTTGTTTTATCTTGATGCCATTATAGAGTGTCTCACTACATTGGTTAGTATGTTTCTTATCTTTTGTTCTAAATATACATGTTTGCTATCACTTGAAAAAAAACATGCATTATTGTTCATTAAATTAAAGCTATTGAAGTAAGTATATGATATGAATTTAGCTTTAAGTTTGTACCAATGGAGTTTATTGTCTTATTTTAGCTTTCAAACATTTGATATTTTCTTCTTCTAAATTTCAAATCAGTTTATACGATGTGGATCTAGGTGTGTTTCAAGTTAGGTTTTGGATCTGTGTGTGTTGTATATTCGGTGAGGAGTAGAAGATCGTAGAGGCGGGTGGTCATGGGTTCTGGTGTTGGTGTTGCAATGTGGCAGGTGGGATGTGGGTGCGGTTTGAGTTTGGATTGGCTACGGATACTGGATTTTGGTACGCTAAAGGTTGTGATGTGGATTGTAGATTCAAGGTGGGTTGTGGTGGTGGCGACTGGTGTAGGACAAAGAGGTTATTGGTAATGGGGGTTTGATAAATGGCTTATGGTTATAGAGGAGGAGAAGTTGATGAATGGGTTGTGAAGCAATGGTGATGGTTATGGTGAATTGGGTGCAGGAGGTTGAGTGAGGACCCGGAGGTTGTGTTGTGTGGAATAGTAGGTGGTTGCGAATTGGTTCTAGTGGTCGTGGTTGTTGGATTTGTGTGATTGGTGAGGCTATTGGTCTGCCCATGGTCGATGAAGTGACATAGAAGGTGGAAAAGTTGAACAATGGTAGGATTGTTCAGGATTGGAGATGGTGAAATATACAGCAAATTAAGAAAATAGCAAGAGCAAAAGAAGAGGGGAGAAGAATATTGAAAAGAGAACATTGGGAAGAGAAGAATGTTGAAAAGAAGAGGCGGGTGGCTTTGATTTCTTTATTTTTTATTTTGGTATGTTTTACAATTTGAGATATGGTTATTCTTAAACATCACAATTGTTGAACTTGAGAAATTGAGTATGTTGCATGAATATTTGATTGGTGCAACTAATATATTGCTGGTCTACTTGTTTATTATGGTTATGGAAGCAAAGGGTTATTTGATCTATCTAATTGCTTTTGCATTATAACTTCAGTTACTGATTCCATTTGCAGTTGCAAAGTTTTACTTTTTATATTATATATTTGTAGCATGAAGTTAATTTGACAACCAAAATTTAACAAATTAGAGCCTCATGATTTTAATTTAATGATTTTGACAACCAAACTTGAACAGTACAAATAAATGAATGTATATGGGAACAAGAACAAATATGTACCCTATGTGTTAAAGACAATACAAGTTGGATTCTTGAGTTTATTTCTGAAATGATTATATTTGATAAAAGGAGGAAAAATACTTGATTGAATAATGATAATTCAGTTTACAATGTTTCTTTCGGCTTTATAATGTTAGCCTACTTGACCTAGTCATACAATACAGCTGTCACTTGTATAATTACAATTTTTACCCTTCACTTCTTATATTATTTTCTTTATACTGAAGGATTATTTCACCTAACTCTCCCCTTCGATTCGAGATAGGGTTTCCTCTTGACTCTAAAAATGGCTACTGCAAAATTTTCTTTTAGATTTGATTTTAATACGAAATGTCTTCTTGAAGTAGACTTTGTAGCGCTAAGATTCTCTCTTATTGTCGTCAGTTCGACTACTAAGACATTCTACTTTCAGATATATTCTTAATCGATAGAAAGTCATCGATGATAGTGGCTTTGTAAGTATGTCTGCTCTCTGGTAAAGGCAGGTACATGATTTGTACTTAGTCTTCCACTATTTACTTGCTCACGTACAAAATATAAGTCGAGTTCCATATGCTTTGTTCTTGAGTGTAAGATGGGATTTGCTGAAATTAATACTGCACTTAAGTTGTCACACCAAACCACTGAATTTCTAGTTGTACTGATTTTAAGTTCACTGAGTAGTGACTCTACCCACATTTTTTCCGATGTTGTGCTTGCTAGACTTCTATACTCTGATTATGTACTTGATCATGATATTGTTGGTTGCTTTTTTGAACACCATGATATTGGGTTTTCTCCTAAATAAATGCGGTACCCTGTAGTTTACTTTTGATCATCTGGGTCTGATGCCCAATCAGCATCAACAAATCCAGTAATATTGAGACTTTTGCTTGATTTTAATATTCGACTATGATTTAATGTACCATTCAGATACCTTAAAATTCGTTTTACTGCCTTCCAGTGATCATCTAATGGTCGATGCATGAACTGACACACCTTGTTTACACTATATGCTATTTATGGTCTAGTTATTGCAGCATACTACAATGGTCCAACTATACTTTTGTATTCCTTGTCATTTGTAATTGGTTCACCTTTGTGCCTTGATAAATGTAAATTGCTTGTCATGGGTGTTGACAGTGACTTTGCTTGATTCATCTTTGCTTTAATAAGTAGTTCTTTAATATATTTCCTCTGACTTAAATGTATTCCTGAATCTGACACCTAGTTGACTTCCATTCCCAGAAAGTAATTAAGTGTCCCCAAGCCTTTAATTGAAAGCTGCTTATCTAGAAGTTTAATAACATGACTTATTTCCTCGTCACTATCTCCAGTAACTATAAAATCATCCACATATACCATAATATATACGGATGTCTTATCTCTGAATTTGGTGAAAAGAGAATTTTCTGACTTTGATGTTTGATATCCTAGACTGATGAGTGTTGCCTTTAATTTATCAAATCATACTCTAGGGGATTGCTTTAGACCATAGATGGCTTTGTGTAGTTTGCATACCCACTCCTTTTTGTCTGATTGCCTAAATTCCTGAGGTTGTTCCATGTATATCTCTTCTTGTTGCTCACCATCTAAAAATGCATTATTTACTAGCTGCCTGATATTCCATCTCTTATGCAATGTTATAGTCGTTATTACTCATATTGTAGTTGGTTTAACTACTGGGGAGAAGGTTTCATTAAAATTAAAACCATGTTGTTGTGTGTAACCTTTTGCTACTAGTCTTGCCTTATATCTCTGAATAGTACCATTTGGGTTTTTCTTCAGTTTATATGTCCACTTATAGCATATTGTGTTTTTGTGTTTAGGTAATGGAACAATACTCCAGGTGTTATTTCTTACCAATGCATTATATTCTTGTTCAATTGCATCTTTCCACCTTTCATTGTCTGCAGTTTGTTCATATGTTTCTGGCTCTTCATTATTTGAGCATGTTGTGTACAGTTTTGGCTTGAATATTCCACTTTTTGATCTCGTTATCATATGATGTCCACTATTTGGTTGCTCTTGCTGTGTTGAATTTTGTTCAGTACTTTGTCGTAGTTGTATACTATCTTCTCTGTTGCCATAATAATCACTTATATTTGTTGGACTATGAGTGTGATTTAGTGGTGATTCGGGGAAGTCCTGACCTGGTTGATTGTATGACACTGTGTCTTGGGCCTCTGAGTCACTATTGCTTTCTTCCACATTCTTCTGACTTTCAATGTTGACATACAATGGGATAGATGGAATTGATGCAACTGGATTGTATACCTTATGTGTAGCCTTTATAATTGATGTAATAAAAGGAAATACACATTCATTGAATACAACATGCCTTGATATAAATATCCTTCCATTACTATCAAGACATTTGTATCCCTTCTGATTCACACCATAGCCTAAAAATGTGCACGGTGTGGACCTGAAGTTCAGCTTATAAGAATTATATGGTCTTAGATGGGGAAAACATAGACATCCAAAGTTCTTAAACTTTTATAATCTCGTTTCTTATTAAGTAACACTTCCACTGGACTTTTTCTTGCAACACTTTAGTTGGTAATCTATTAATCAAGTATACTATTGTTGCAAATGCATCTGGCCAAAATTTCAATGGAAGTGATGCTTGAGCTAAAAATGTTAAACCAGTTTCTACTATGTGTTTATGTTTCCTTTCTACTAATCCATTTTGTTCTGATGTATAGGGACAAGTTACTCTATAAATGATTCCTTTTTCTTGTAGGAATCCTTTGAGTGACTTGTACTCTATTCCATCATCTGTTTGAATTGTTTTTACCTGCTGTCCAGTTTGGTTTTCCATTTGTTTAATAAAGTGAATTACCACATTATGTGCTTTAGACTTTGTTTTCAAGAAGTATATCCAAGTGTACCTGGAATAAGCATCTACAAAGGAGATATAATAATTGAATCCATAATCTACATTAATTGATGCAGGCCCCCAAAAGTCAGTTGCAATTAGTTGCAAGGGCTTATTACTATCCCGCCCTTCGGTAAAGCTATGATACCATCGATTTGGCAAGGAACGGATGGTCAACAACCTTAGGAACCAATCACGTACAGTACTACAGACGATGGTCGAGCAGATTTTAACCAGGACCTAATCAAATTGTAGTTAGAATGAAGTAACTAGCATGGCCCCGTGAAGTTATATTTCAAATTTGGAGTTGATTGGATTTCATACGCTCAAATTACGGATGAAGCAAGGATTTGTATGGATCAACCAAGAACGATCCATGGAACAGTTCCAGTCATCGGAGAATGTTCAATATCTCGAATCCATGAAGCCAATTCATGCAAAACTTTTAGAATATCAATAAAATGAAAGAGGGGAGCATACAAAAAAATTGTGTATCTCAAAGTGAAGGATGGAGGATAGTCGATCGTTATTGACCGATCATTTTGGACGATCCATCAATGTGCATTCCAACTTCAATCAAGATCGACCCATATCTCACAATCAACAACTCATAATGATCCTATATTTTAGGAGCAATGCCTAGACTCAGCCATTTTTATTCTTCACTTTTGTACTAATGGATCCCAGCTGATCCACAGATTCTTGTAATCATAATCAAATAGAAGATCAATAAAAATATGAAGTGGATGTAAGCCAAGATTGCCGAACCACTATAAAAATCTATGTGTTCATTTACTATTTCTGCTTTGTTTTTAATTTCATTCATTGTTTAATCTCTACGAGATTCTATCGAGTGTTGAAGCCAATTTTTGGCATCAATATTTTGGTGCTTTCATTGAGAGATGAATTCTCAGTTTGATTGGATCTCATCATTTACTTTTGGATTTCCATGTTCACGAGATAGATAGAGCTTTTGACCGATAAGTTTCCTAATCTACTCAGATTTGAAAGAGATCTACGAGGAAACTACTAACCATGGCTAGAGAAGCCAAGTCTACTTTCCCCTGTAGAAGAAGGAAATCATGATATCAGTGACCAATTAGTCATATGTTTGATGAAAGTGCATACATTATCAAGTGTTGAAGCATATGTGAATGATCGCCCATCGACCATGCCCTATACATACTCAATGAACGATCGTTCCCTACAAATCTATATGCTACATCGTCATATACGGTCGTTCCGTATGACGGTTCCCACTGGTCGTTCCACCAACGTGAGTTTGGCTGGTCATTTTTTCTGTACAATCGTTGCCCATACCGATCGTTTTTTACGATCGTTCTTTGTATGATCGTTCCAATTAGCCCCTTTACCAATCTATATGCCTTCTTAACCGATCGTTCCAGCTAGCTTCTTAACCGGTCGTTCCAGTTACCATATTCACCGATCGTTCCAAGATTGCTAACACCGATAGTTTTTCTATTAACATATCTACCTACAAATTTTTAGCTATTTTCTTCTTCCTATCTCCAGAATCTAGCGATAATTAATATTTTCTTCATTTGCTCAAACTGACAATTGTAACAGCTTATGAGATAAAATATTTTTAGTTTTTGGAGCTAGTATCATATGTTTTGACTATGTTCTTATTATGGAGAAGTATGGATAAATGACATACAATATTCATTGAAGCTTCGTGTTGGTATAATGTTTGGTGTCCTTTTGAACTTGATAGGTTATATATCCATTTATCATTTGGCCTAACTTTGCATGCGAGTTTTGACAAGTACAAAAGCAAGCAAGATTTTAGAACCCAAGAAACTCTGGCCCAGAGCCAAACTCAGGTAGGATCAGTATTTTCCCAAGCAAATTCCAAGATGACTCCAAGCATCGTTCATCATTGACCTTCGAATTCAGTGACTCCAAGCAAACCGATTGTTGACTACAACCAACTAGCAGATTTTCTAGGGACTGAATCCAGGTAACTTACTACCAGTCCGTCAATACCAGACCATCTTGCTTTGCTAATATCTCGGGCATGCATACATCATTCACAAGCATAACAAGTAGCTGTAACTTAAAAATGAACCGAATTAACGATGACAGAAACATCCGACTCCTATCAATAAAGAATTCTGACTAACAATCGGACCACCCGTGATAGACTCCCATTTGAGAAGGGCTTGGACAAAGTGGAATAACGAGAATACGACATTTCTTCACTTATTAATGAGATTTATTCCGATCTTCTTTGAATTATTTCTATTTCAACTTCAATTGTGTTGTGAACTATGACCGACTTGAACCAAACTATTTCCAAACAATGTAGGCAACCAAGTACTTAGAATTGAGTAGCGACCAACCTCCATGGACCATGATCGGACCTTTGGAGTTTCATAAAGATAAGTGTAATTCAACCGCTCATCAGCTACCATATGTCCTTGACTTAGGGCCAGGGACTTGAAATGGAAAAGCCCGACAAGGTCATAATCCAAAACAAAGTGGAAACAACTGACCGTCCACTCATCAACCTCTATACTTGACTTAGAGACCAAAGGAAGACTTGGAGTGGATGTGACTTGATCATCTACTCCTCGGATCTTACTTTAAGTTCGCAAAAATACATATGCCACGCTCGAAGCTCTACGATGCCAGAATCAAACTAAAGTGGATGCGATTTGTTCGTCTACACATCGACTACTACCTTAGACACAGAGGGCAGTTTGGAAGCTTAACTTACAGTAGGCGTGGCTGATTGCCTGCTCATCAACCATTTGTCAAGTTTTGTCCTTGATGTTGGGGGCAGAATTCCATTCCATGGATGAACGTGGTTCAACCGTTCATTCGACAACTCTTACCTCGTCTTGACAAATAGAGTATAAATCAAAAATGGGTGTGACTGACCACCCATTAACTAACTCTGGTCCCTAGAGTGTGGACTAGCGTATAAAAACTAAAAAGATGGGTGTGACATGACCGTCCATCGACAAACTCTGCTCCCTAGATCGTGGACTGGAGTATAAACACTAAACGGGTGTAACTAACCACCCATCAACAAACTCTACTTCCCAAAGCGCTAACTAGAGTATAAACATTAAACGGGTATAACTGACCACCCATCGACAAACTTTGGTTCCTAGAGCGCGGACTGGAGTACAAAAATAAATCGGGTGTGAACTGACCGCCCGCGAGATAACTCTAAGTCCCCAGAGTGCGGACCGGAGTATAAACATGATTCGGGCACGAATCGACCGCCCACGAGATAACTCTAAGTCAATAGAGTGCGAATCGGAGTATAAACATGATTTAGGCGTGAACCGACTACCCACGAGATAACTCTAAGTCCCCAAAGTGCGAACTGGAGTATAAACATAATTCGGGTGTGAACCAACCGCCCACAGATAACTCTAAGTCCCCAGAGCGTGCACGAGTATAAACACTAAAAAGATGGGTGTGACATGATCGTCCATCGACAAACTCTACTCCCTAGAGCGTGGACTGGAGTATAAACATTAAACGGGTGTAACTAGCCACCCATCGACAAACTCTAGTTCCCAAAGCGCGAACTGGAGTATAAACATTAAACGGGTATAACTGACCACCCATCGACAAACTTTGGTTCCCAGAGCGTGGACTGGAGTACAAACATAAATCGGGTGTGAACTGGCCACTCACAAAATAATTCTTAAGTCCCTAGATTGTAGACTGGACATGAACATAAATCGAGCGTGAACCGACCGCTCGCAAAATAACTCTAAGTCCTAATAGTGCGGACATGAATACAAACTACTAAAAGCTGAATACGACAACTCACTATAGTTCCAGCTAGGTGTTCCTTGTGACTTAAGACAATGACCACAAGGAGGCCTCAATACAAAACTAATCAGAAAGATGTCCAAAGTTACGGGCGACTGAAAATATCAAGCCGCTAGGTCGACGGTCAATATCGATCCACACCAAACCCAAACGGATGTGACCTGGACATCCTTCGAAAAACTTCGATCATCGGAGTGCGGATAGGAGAATATATCACAGATGAGTGTGACCTGACCAGTCATTCTCCAACAACCTCCTTTGATCCATCAGAAGAAGTAGATAACTTGATGAGCATGACCCGACTATACTTGAGCTAACTCTGTCCCCAGATATGATGGGAGAATATGAATCAAAACAGATGCGACTGATTGTCCAGCTCCAAATGAATGCGACGAGACCATTCATTCGTTGACTCTTGCCATGATCTGACTAGAAGAGTGATACGAAATGGACGTGACTCGACCATCTGCACACTGATCCTTACCCTTGGTCTTATAGGGAGAGCATCAACCAGTGATCGAATGTGACTTGACTATCTATTCTTTAGGTCCTCGAGCAGAGTATTGCAACAATTGCGATAAAAGAGAACGTTATTGACCGTCCAGTACCCAACTCATGCTCCAAATCTGACGGAGCATCGAAGTATTCCCCTTGGAAGCAAAAACCGGAATACAATCCAGGATAGGCGAGACTCAGCCTTCCATCAACTAACCCGATCTCGCGATTCAATAAGAAAAGGTATAAAGCTGAAGTTGACATGGCTTTCCTTTCTACTTATCAACGTATGCCCCAAACTTGGGGGCACAAGAGAGAAACAAGATGAATGTGAACTGGCCATTCATTGATCAATTTTAAGTCTTTGGAGCTTAAGTGGAAGTATAAACACGACTGGGACGAGACTCGACCATCCATGTAGTACATTTATCAACCCGAGACTGGGGGAGAAGTGTGATCGTCTAAGGAATGACTGTGATATCTCGACACTGCGACTCATATCCAGTGTTTACAATGGCTCGAGGCCATAACCTTAGGGAGGCCTTGAGATGGATTAATCAGATCAGCGTTTAATTCAATGAGCAACAAGTTACAAGCGCACAAAATGAAAAATGTTATAGTTTGGACATTTGAACAAGTAAATGCAGAATCATACGTAAGAAACAAAGAATTCTTATTCACATGAAACTGGTAGTACACCACACAAGTCTACTCAAAATGCAAGACAAAAGCGGAGGACCACTCCCAAACAAATACAGCCAACAAAAAAGAGAAATGATCATCTGAACTATTTACATGTCCGAAGATTACTTCTTGGATTTTCTATCCTTCTTTCGTTTCTTCGGAGTGGCTCCTTCTGAACTACAGCTCGACCCCCTCTTTGACCTATTGTCGCCTCGACTTTTCTTCGAAGGATTCTCCTCGGTTATATGAATTGGGGCAGAATCATCTTTGGAAGTTGGAGGGATGGAGGCATCCTCAACACTAGAAGCATGGGAAATGTCATCCGGAGGAATCGTCCACCAGGAGGGATCGTCTGAAGCGGGGAAGGAATCGGTTCATCTAAGACCGAATCAACAGGCTCACCCTTTATCTTCCTTTTTGATAGCTCCTCTCGCTCAATCCGCTCTTTCATACGGAGCTCATCAGTGGAATCGGATGAACCTATGATCATGACTTCCTCGTCGAAAGGGATTTCATGGTGCTGGTTGCTTCCCTCCTTGAATAATGCCTCCATGAACTGGTCGTCAATAACAAAGGTATCTGCTTGAGCGCTTTTAGTGGCGGCCGAAGTCGTAACATTAATAGATTCTGTTGCGGCCATTTGCAACTCCAACTGAGGCTCTTGTGAAGCGAGAGGAGCAATCCCTGACAGATCCGAAGCAAAGAAAAAATAGGTGAAAAGATTAGAAATATCAATTGATAACCCCCCCCAACCGTGTGAAAGACGAGGAAAGTCGACGGAATACCTTCTTCGGTATGAATTCAAGCTTGAACCAGAGCATCTTCGGAACTGCGCTCGAGAATTAAAGATAGACGTGGCTTGTTCGGTTCATACCCGGGAATAGTTGAGGAGCTTGCTGCAGAGCTAGACATGACTAGGGACACCAGGGGCAATTCAGCTGTGATGTCAGGGTGCGCCGACCCAAATCCTAAACCCACTTCGTGTGAAGGAGCAACCACAGACTCTTTCTGGAGTGAAATTTGAATGTCGTGCAATATTTTGTGTTCGTCACCCAATAACACTTCGCTTGCCATCCTCCGAGTCATTATGTTTTTTCTCTTCCACAACAAGAAATTCCGAAGCACGATGGAGCTGGTAGGGATAGTCTTCGCCGAGCCACGAAAAATTCTTATGCTTGAGAACATTGGCGTTGTAAAGAATGAGAAGCTGGTCAAGCTCATTCATTATCTCTTCTCTGACCTTGTCTTTGGTAGCTTCCATTTCACGTCGAATGAGCACGTAGATATTTTTGGCATTTTCAATAGCCGTGTCTCTCTCAAGCCTGGCACGCGTCAACTCTTCACAAGAATCTTGAGCGATTTTTTGGGCATCATCTTTTTCTTTATTTGCATACTCAAGCTTGGCCTTGAGATTGGCTATTTCCTTCAAGGCCATGGACTCATTATTCCGAGCCGCATCTCGCTCAAGCGCATCTCTTGGTTTCGATGATGCAATACATGGACCCCATCGAGATGGATGGATTTCATCTCTTCCATTGATTTCATAGTAGCGTTAGCTTTTCCTTTCGCTTCTGATAAGGCAGTTCTAGAGGCTTCGAGCTCATTATTCAAAGTGTCGATAATTCTTTTGTCCTGAGCCTCTTGGAGTTTTAGCTTTTCGATCTCTACCATGTGCTCGATGGAAACTTTTAACATTTTTTCCGTTGCCTTCATCCATTCCCGATACTGCATATGAATGTTAGTGACGCAATCGATGGTCCTCTTCTGAACATGATCCGGAACCCTCTTCAAGTTAGGAGGAAAATAGAATCCTTTAAAGCATAAATTCAGAAATTCTTTACGAAGTTGTGCATACGAGCAGTTGGATCAATTGTAGGATCTCCAGTAGCAGCTTCGACTGTGGTACTTTCTTTGCCGGGCTTGTGGGCAGCAGTGTATTCACCATGGCGGCGGGGATCACTCGGCCATTGAGAATGAGATGGAACCAAGGGTTGAGAAGGCATTGGAATGGTAGAAGGACCACAGGGGGGATCGATGGGCATGTCCCTATGGTCAGCTGGTCTTTTAGGAGCTTTTGGAAGAGGAGATCTCGATCTTGATCTTTGTTTATCTTGAGCTGGCATGTCCCTGTCGTCTTTCACTTGATAACCCCGATCGCGGCTGGGATGATAGCTAGAATCATAGTAATCTCGACTACCGTGATAGGAGCTGAAACACGAACCTGATGACTGATGATGTATGTCCCGGAGAGAATCGAACATGTTCCTCCTCCTCACTATCGTTTCTGCAAAGAAAAATGGATACTGGGTAACTTTGAGCATTAGAAAGTACAAGTCTAGTATAGTGCAGTGTTGAACAGTGCAAGTGTGTGAGTATCCTAGTGTAACCCCTCGACAGACCAGGTGCAGGAGCTTTGCTCATTAGTGTAACCTTCCCTCTAGAAGTAGGGATCTCCGAGCCAATTCTAATGGGGGACCCTGACCTTCCAATGCTCACATCAGTAAAATGGAAGGCATCGAGATAAGGTGGAATTGGTAGATCAGACAAGGGGACTAGTGGTAAACTTAAACGCTCTGATGGTTGGGAGGAAGATTCATCTTGAACAGTCTTATGGGCCATCGACGACTTGGATTGATTAGAGATGCGACTTATTGGAAGCTTATGTATCAATGGTTTTTTTCTTCTTATCCACAACCGGAGGTTGTGAGACTTGCGAGGATCCGACATCGACCCTAGGATCAGATTTATCGCCATTATGACCAAGTACATGTCACCATGTCCTTCGGCATTAATATCAGCAAACTCTTGGGTACTCATGATTAGGGGCACCATGGGGTCAGATTGATTATCTTTTTGACCGATTGCAGCCCATGATCTTATCCCTACCGTCTGGGTAGTTTTAGTTAGCCCTACGCTAAGGCCTTCCTCTATCAAACAAAAAGTGATGAGACATTCGTCCTTGAACAAATATTCAATATTCCTATCCTTAGGTGAAGCATGCTTCAGAATTGAGACTGCCTCTTTATAAATATCACCGCTAGGCTGGCTAACGACACCTGTAATTGAGTAACATCGTCAGGAAGGCAGCTTGGATATTATTTTCCTATGTTATCACGAAACCGGTGGGAAACACTTATGCCTTTCTAGCCATTGTTGAGCGAAGCCATGCGGGCAGTGAACAAAGAACCATTCACTCTTGAAGGCACTTAGTTTGTTCCACATGCCGGTCAAAATTTGGCATCTCTTTGTCGACTCAAGAAATGTGAACGAGAGATTCCTTGTCTGCCATTTAAAATTAAAAATAAATCGGATATCTTAGATGGTGGAAGGACGGTGCAGAAACTCCATAAATACCATATAAGTACAATTAAGGAGCGCGCAACCATTCAGATGGAGTTATGTTGGAGCTATCCTTAGATAATGTAGGATCTCCCAAATATATGAGTTGAAAGGTGGGATGCATCCCGCCCAACACATAAACTTGTTGCATGTTGTGTACCCTTCAAGAGGTCTGTGAGCCTTATCATTTCGCGACAGAACCAACACGTCGTCGAATAGAATTCCGTGCCTTATACAAATTCTTTGGAGAGCATATTCTTTAATTTTTGAAGCCACCGAATCAAGAGGATTTTCGAGGATGACTGCGTCCTCTAAGGTATCAGGCGCAGGATCGATAACCCCCAGCGGAAAGACAGGGACGATTTCAGAAAGATCAAGTTGAGGGCCCAGCCATCCGGCTATTTTGAATAATGACTAAACGGCAGACTATCGAACTCTGTTGCCGAGCTAGACTCTATTTCAGAATTATTCCTTTGGGAAGATGATCCAGCTGGCATAGTCGCAGAGAACTCGAAACGTCTAGATCCTATTACTATTAAACTTAGTAAAAATCATAATTAGATAAAGTAACCTGTACCCCCCAGTGTATAGTGAGTGCTAGTGTAGTGCGATAAAGTGTTGTTTAGTATAGTAATAAGTTGTGCAAAACTAAAGACATCAAGACATAGAAATTTGGCTAGAGAGACCGTCATTTCTGACCGTCTCAACTATCTTTGCGTGTTTTTGGGAAACGATGCAACTTGAGTTTCACAAATGATCGTTAGCCAGTAAAAGTTTGGTTGTTGTCTAACTTACTGATAAGTTTTAACATGATAGTTAAAGGCATTAGTTTGTGTCATTTGTTCTAAGGCAATTTGCTACCAATCATGAAGTTCATATCATATGCAAGTCGTACACAAGTCTTAATGTTAGTCCAAGTATGAAAGACTGAAGCTCATGGCTTATTTCAAATTTCCATATTTTTGTTCTATTGAATAAAAAAGAGGAGGAGTAGTTCACGTGTGGTTTAGACTAATCGTTCAGGTCTAATTATATAGGTCGATCGTTCTAGTATTATGGCATAACCAATCATTTCCCCAAGACAACATTGGACGATCATCCACCATCAATCTTTCCCATCGATCATGAGGCCATAACTTCAAGCTATAGTCGATCGCTTGTACACAATTGTCGAGCTTCAACGTCCCAGAATTACACCGATCATCCAAGAGAGGCCATGGACGATCGATCATACAACATCTTCATAATCCAAAGCGCCATACCTAACAACGAACGATCGGCTAAAGGCGTGACTAACTAATCCCTAACCACTCAATCTCCATTACACATGATCATAAGGAGAGAGAAAGGAAGGAAGCGATCCCTTAAATGAATCGAATCGCCACGGTTTCAAAGTTTTGATCTTAAAAATATGAAGCGAGTGTGGAATTCGTGCTACCTAAATTTGAATTCGAGAAAGGAGAATGTGAAATCGATTAGGGGAGCGGCGACTTGGCTGTAATTGATGAAAGGATCGGTAGGAAGGAGCGGAAGAACTTGCTTATTTTTTGCTTCGGAAGGGAGGGATGGAGTAGAATGAAGGAGAACGGCTAAGTATAGGAGCTTATATAGGAGAGAGATATAGCCATTCGCTTTCAGTCCAAACTCAATGCCGATCGTTTTCGGTCCAAACTCTATGCCGATCGTTTTCGGTCTAAAGGACTTAGCTGATGGTCCCACGCCCACAGATTATGTCGATCCATCTCCAAGCTTTATGACGGCCGATCCATCTCTAAGCTTTATGCCGACCGATCCATCTCCAAGCATTATGCCGACCGATCCATTTCCAAGCCATATGTCGATCGATTCCATGATCGCGTGAGGTTTGAAATTTGTTTTTTGAACAAAGAAAAGATATATATATATATAAATAATGAAATGACCGGATGAAACTGTTTATAGAAAGTTGTCGTCGTTAACTTGACAACGACTCGTGAACATGTAATCGTAATCAGGAGTCAGGTGCATACACGTATACATACGAGTATAAGTTTCGAAATTTAATTCTCTGAAATCAATAAACAAAACGGACTGAGAAATCACCCGGAGCGGACCAGAGAAAAACAAGAGCTAAGTTGCTAAAGCTAAGAAATCGCTTGGATAAAAACAATACGATAGTTAACAAGTAGTGATCCCATGTTTATACTATTGGAAATCGAGCAATCATCATGACGAATAAGGAAAATACGACCTTTGACAAGGAAACAAGCCGATGGAAGGATAGCGACTATTTGATGAATCAAATGGTTCTCTTCAAGGCAGTTCGAGCTTGCGACATTTCAAAGCACATCATGTATGATACAAGACGTACTTTAGGGGGCAAATGTTATCCCGACTTTCGGTAAAGCCGTGATAACATTGATTTGGCTAGGAACAGATGGTCAATAGCCTTAGGAACCAATCATGTACAGTACTACAGACGATGGTCGGGCAGATTTGAACCAGGACCCAATCGAAGTGTAGTTAGAATGGAGTAACTAGCATGGCCCCATGAAGTTATATTTCAAATTTGGAGTTGATTGGAGTTCATATGCTCAAATTACGGATAAAGTAAGGATTTGTATGGATCGACCAAAGACGATCAATGGAACAGTTCAAGTCATCGGAGAACGTTTGGTATCTCGAAATCCACAAAGCCAATTCATGCGAAACTTTTAGAACATCAATAAAATGAAGAGGGGAGCATAAAAAAACGATCGCGTATCTTAAAGTGAAGGATGGAGGATAGCAGATCGTTATTGACCGATCGTTTTGGACGATCCATCAAAATGGTCGGTATAATTCAATGTGCATTCCAAATTCAACCAAGATCGACCCATATCTCACATCTACAACTCATAATGATCTTATATTTTAAGAGCAATGCAAGAGGCATGTGGGACCCCCTAAGAACGGTCACACCATGATTGAAGCCAAGAAAAAGGATCGGCTAACATTAGGCGGATTGATCCCAATCTTCGAGTTATCATTGCCGATCGATATGATGGGTCCCCCATGACTTAGAGAGCCTTCTTGCAAAGTTTTAGCCCAATCCATGCACGTCTTCTCCTATAAATATAGCGGCCATCTTCCAGAAAGAGGGGCCTTCTTTCGGCTGCCTAGGCTCTGCCGTTTTTATTCTTCACTGTTGTACAAATGGATCCCAACTGATCCAAATATTCCTGTAATCATTATCAAATGGAAGATCAATAAAAATATGAAGTGGATGTAGGCCAAGATTGCCGAACCACTATAAAAATCTACGTGTTTATTTACCTTTTCTGCTATGTTTTTAATTTCATTCATTGTTCAATCTCTACGAGATTCTATTGGGCGTTCACTACAACAGAACAGGCTTTTTACAACGGGCAATGCCCGTTGTAATATGTGTTCCACAACGGGCAGCAGACCATTGTAATAGGCGATGTTGTAATAGGTCACCCATATTTTTACAACGGGCAGTTAATGTTGTAAAGACCGTTGTAGTAAACTTTTTTACAACGGTCGCCGACCGTTGTAATAGACTGTAATACAAGCTTCTTTGCCCGTTGCAAAATACTATCATACAAGATGGATAGCATGTTTTACAACATTCCCTGACCGTTGTAAAAACATTTTGACAACGGTTTTCGACCATTGTTATAGACTTCAATACAAGGCGCAAATGACCATTGTGAAAATGATTTTTACAACGGTTATTGACCGTTGTAATAAAGTATAATACAATGCGCTTTGACCATTGCAGAAAAAATGCAAATTAAAAAAATTACAACAACGTATAGGTAGCACATCCATACAAATAATGAATAATTTAACAGTAATAAATATTACGCACAAACAACCAAAATCACATGCGAAAAGACTAAAAGATAGTCATAAAATTCCAACACTCCAAAAAGTCAGATAAGTTTACCTCCCAAATTCATAAAGCATTAATACATAACAGTCGGCTATAAATATCAAGTTCTAAGTACAATCATACTAAACTAAGGATATAAAGTCTTTGTGCCACGCGACGGTTGATCCAACGGCCTCTTTAATAGTGGACATCTCTGAATTTGGCCTAAATAAAAAAGCTTCTGGTTCCACCGCTACATCCACTCATACTTTCCAAGCTTCTGCTCCAAGCTTTACAAAATGTACCGATGCATCAGGATCAGTGCTTGCTATTGTCCCCTCTGCAACTTCATTCTTCTCCCAACTCAATAGCCTGCACTTTTTTTTCATCAAACCATCCACAATAACTCGTTCTTTCTGATCTTGAACCTGCTGCGTATTGTTGCTATCGCGGTGTGACTGCAAGAAAAAAAATTGACTTTAGTGAATATGATAATCATGATCAGGTGAAGTTACCATTAAAAAATCACTGGCAAAGTTACCATCTCGGAAGTCAACACCTACCAGTAAACCTAAAGCAAAGCCCAAAATCGTTTCAAGCCATGAATAAAAGACGGATAAATCAAAAGAAGAAAACAGTAAACTTAAAAGAGTTCCGAACAATGTACCCAAGCTGAACAGTGCACCCTAGCTGATTGCAATTTTGACAGGATCAAGAGAATCCAAATCCAATTGTCCATGTGTATTTTTCTATCATTTAAAATGTATATTTAAAAGTAAACTTGGCAACTGTTCTATAGTTATTTAAGTGTTGATTTATCATATTAAAAATACAATTCCATATTCATGTTGTACGGTTTGCATACATTATTACAGTTAAGTGCCTAAAGTAAACATAACAAATATAAAACTTAACCAACATTGCATCGATATAAAATGACCAAATTCACCCACAATCCATCACAAAAAAATACAAACCACAAAATGACCCAGTTCCCGGATAGTTCATAAACCACAATTGGTACTGATAAGATTAGAGTTAACCATAAAATGATCAAATTCTTTGTTGTAGAAATGAGAACTACTATAGAATAAAATGTAGCAGATGCTTGTAAACAAGTTCAACTATTCGCTGAAAAAGCTTAATTATCTGTAATCAAGTCCAACAATTAACAATGAGAACTGATGTAGAAATGAGAAATTTGTGCACAAATGATAACTAATGCATAAACGATCGCTAACTTCACTATGTACAGAAAAAATTGAAACAAAACCATGTCGAAAAATGATCACTAACTTTACTTCCTTGCAATAACACCTATACTGATAACACTTAACAACTTATTACATTCGAATTTGAAAAATAGGATTTGGAATCTTTTATGTTTAATGGAAACCTCCTTGCAATAACACCGTGACTGTTTAGTCAGATTTGAAAATTGAGATTTAGAAACATTTCCAGGGCTAATAACACACAAACAATCAGAGCAAATAGCACACACGCAGCATGAAAAATCGATACTTACTAGAACTCGATTCCCTCAACGACATTTACAGCCGGCCAGGCTGCAAATCAGTGATTGATATTTGCACTTTATATCATATTAAGTATTGAGCATTGAGATTGCAGATCTAGTGAAGCAGTTTTCAAACAAGCATATATGAATGAAAGTCAAATGTGAAGGGATTGGTTATTGGCAATTTAGTTGAAGAATCCAAGGTTTAAAATTTCGTTTCCCGTTTCCGTTTCGAACATCGAGAAATTTTGAAATTTCGGTTCTGTTTCGGAAATTTTGCAAATTCCGTTAAGTGAATTCCAGTATTTTGAAATTTTGAGAAAACGTCTTTAACCAACCTAATACAACGAATAACAACCTTCATAAATATAACGTCTACCTGGTGAAGTAGAAGCCAATCAATATTAGAACTTGATAAACCAGAATCATCATGCGAGGCTTGAATAGTGTGTGGTACACAATGGCAAGCAAAACAAAATACTATATACAAGAGTATGTTGACCTTTTAGAGGGAATATAAGCGCACCATTTGTATTTGAGATAGCTTCATGCACTACATCTGATAAGAAAGCATTCAAACACCTGCAATCATGGGAACAAGATGATAGATACACATAACTGTTTTCCCATGTTTCTAAGTATAAGTTTGCAGCTTAGAAATAGTTACATAATAATAAGATGGTAACACTAGAGTTTGCTTTATTAGCTTTCTTTTTTAGACTAACTAAAGCATACCTTTGACCAGAACCATCACTATGCCAACCAAGTCATCTTCATCTTCACTACATGCCTGAAAATTCAGAATATAAAGATATACCACTATGAAATGTCACAATGGATGCAAGGTTTTTCAATAGTTTTGCCAGGAAAAAATTAACGACAAAGTTCCATACAAGGTCTTCAGGGTTTTATTTGTTAAACTTATCAATTTTTGCAAAAAAAGAAAAGAAAAAAAAAAGTAAAAATAAAACATTGCTCTGGAACCAATACAAACTTGGTTTATTAACAGGGGTGAAAACAAGATTACTGACCACCTGTCTTAATTCTCAAATTGTTATGTTTAATAGAACTGAATTAAACCGTAATATGTTAGTACCTAGGTGACACTACGGTTTTTAACAAGCATGATGTATCATCTTTATGAATAGTTTTACTGACTTGGATACTAGAATTTTTCATGACCATAAATCTGTAGTCAAGAGATTAAAATATTATTCATATACAATCATCATAAATACTAGACAGTATAAAAAATTTGTAATGAAAAATATAAGAAAATAACACAAGAAAATTGGAAGATGAAAGCATGCACCTGAACTAAGACTGCTCCAGCAGCATCACCAAATAGAATGCATGTTCCTTTACCAGACCAATTAACAAAGCAGGATAAAGCATCTGATCCAAACACTAAATGTTCTTGTACCACCACCTATAAGACTAAGCATACTCATTAGCAAGCCATGAATAAATCCATTATCTATATGGGTAAAAATACATCTTTTTTATATACCCTTTATAAGGCGAGTGGCAGTTATTAGTCCAACAACAAACCCGCTGCATGTAGCTGTGATGTCAAAGGCCAAGGCACATTTGCAGCCTAGATTGTCTGGTATCTGAAACAAAAATAAAATAGTAAATAAAGACGGCGATATAAAATTTTAGTTATGAAGCACATAAACTGAAAAGACACTTAACTAATAAAAGATTATCGTTATCATTATTTTGTTTGAATCATTATTTTGTTTGAATCACGGAAAAAGGAAATATTTTAATTGATAGCTAACCAAACTAATTTCAAACATATATATAGGCATAATATTTCTTTGTAAAATCAAATTTCACAAAGACATGCTATGCTGTATAGCCTAAAGCATTACAAATGTAGCAAAACTACTATCAAAGAATACACATATTATTCCCATTATTTAATCAGACTTCACAATCAACAAGAAACTTTCTATGGACTATTTAAACATATTACCTTGTAAGCAAAAGGCATGTATAAAAAACTTTCCATGTTCACTACTTGATATTCCAAGGACAAGAAATAGATATGTAAGAAACAGATCAGCTATCATCATTATATGCAAGCAAACCACATTAGAAAAACAATAATATCTCTCATCAGCACAAACAACATTGGAGATTAAAAGTCATCATTAATACACATTGCACCAAATTTTAGTTTATCCTAAATGAAAAACTAGAGATAGCTGCTATGACGTAAAACTTGAATAGAAACATTATGATCTTTCAGCACTACATTGAGTGTAGAAATTAGCAGATTCCACAAAACATTTCTCAATGAACATTTCAGAAAGTGATCATAGAAGCGTTTAGTAAATTTGTTTATATATAGTTTAATACACTATACATTTTTTCAATACACATGTGCATTGATTGAAGTATATATTATTCATTAATACACATTGTACCTATAATAAGCCCTTCTGAGAGTATTATTCATTTATACTGAACTACCCATAATAGTAAAACTTCTGATGATAACAACAGATGATAAATAGAAGCAAAGTGAGCTGCAAGCAATACTATGTGGCATTGTTTAAGTGTCAATGATTAAGTAGTTGAAAAATAAGGGCAATTATGAAAGGAAAAAATTTCTGTTTGCAGTCTGCAGTTTACAAACTCAAATTTTTTTAGTCTGCCCTCTAGCAAAAGGAAAAAAATTTGAAATTTAAAATCTCCATTTGAAAAATAGAACGTGCTTTTTTTTAGTAGAGACGATAAACTTTACTGATGTCACGAGAATATATTACAAACATTATATACTACAGACTGAAAACTAAGAATAATACACACACACAAACAAACAAAAAAAACAAGAAGAAGAAGAAGAAAAGAAGAAAGGATCAGCTGCTTCGATTCCATAGAAGAATCAAGTTTTAAAGTAGAAGTTTCATACATAAATCACAACCCTTGCTAACTACTAGACTTACATGTGCATGGGCATACTCAAGTAAAAGACGATATATTCTATAAAAAGATATACCAAACTTTCTCTAGGTAAATTTATTGTGGTCTTGCTTTTTCCTTGGAAAAAGGTTATAGTTGCGTTATAAGCAAAAAGAAAAGGGACTTCAGTTTATGGTTGTCTATAAGTTTGCATATTCATACAAAGATCAACAAACACAGATACTAAAAACATGTGTACTAACACAAGCACGTTCATGCATTAGTATTGAAGGGAACTACATCAAAATTCTCTAAACAAAGTTGTATACACAGTTTCACTGCTTAACTGAGAACTTCTGTTTGAATAGACATCCTAGCTTCATATGTGCATCATCAGTCATTTGAATCTTATAGGTATCTCATAACTTCCAGTTCATTACTAAAAATTTTAGGCTACTGCAGCAGCCTCCATTTTGATGTATACTAGTTATTTTTTGGTTTATATTATTGGTATGTGAACTGAATTAGCATCAAAAAATTAAAGCACTCATGAGCCGACACCGATTAAATAAACGTTTAGGCTGCCCACTTTTGGTAGATGCAGTGTAGATTGTAAGGGAGCCTAGTAATTGTTAAACAGGTGCGAAGGTGCCTGCTTGGGAACTTTGCCAGTTACGAGTTGTAATATTACAACTTGTAATTTTTTGCACTCCCTACCCGTTTGGAGGTGCTCTTATTGATATGTTTGATAACCAATAAAAGCTTTAAATTGCGCAAGTTAATTTTCAGTAACAACGATTATCTGTTTAGTTT
Source organism: Allium fistulosum (assembly GCA_030737815.1). Classification (NCBI taxonomy): domain Eukaryota; kingdom Viridiplantae; phylum Streptophyta; class Magnoliopsida; order Asparagales; family Amaryllidaceae; genus Allium; species Allium fistulosum. The sequence goes on from CM060907.1 coordinate 174,597,587, forward strand.
GGATGTGGTATCTCCTATTATTGAAGCTCGATGAGGAATCAAAACAGGTCGTATATTATTGTTACTTACTTCGTAATTGAGAAAATAATTAATCATTGACCATTACTGAACAATTATGCGGCTGGGCAAAAGATTTTATTTTAATGGAAAAACTGAAAGGGGAAAAAACGAAAGATGAAGAGAAATGCATTGCGTACTAAATTGTTGCGGATCTTTGGTTGAAGAAGTATCGCCGTTTGATTCAATGGCTTCTCTTGCTATCGTCTTCCCCTCCACCCGATTAAGGCCTTCTAGTTCTAGCTTTATTGGTGTGCCACTTGAGGTTTCAGGCGGTAAATCTTAGCTCGGCTTAGTTCATTCATCACGCGAGCAAATCTTGAGCACGTTCATCACGCGAGAAAATGTTAGCTCGGCTTGAGGTTTCAGGCGGCGGGAGCTTCCAGTTCATGATGATAGCACAAACTCTTCGGTAGCGCAAGTAGTAGGTGAAAGGATTTATTTTTGGAGGAAAGGTAGCAGAGGAGGAAGGGTTAAGGAGGACTAATGGTTTACAGATTTAGGAATTTGAGATTTTGGTACTGAAATGGTGTTGTGAAGCGGGAGGATAAAAATGAAAGCGGGAAGTGTAATTTGTTGACCGCTTAATTACAACGGGCAGAAGTTAGACCGTTGTAATATCTCTCTATTACAACGGACAAATAATACAAATTGTAAGAAGGGCGTTGGACAGAGCATCTATTACAACGGTCCTAAAATGACCGTTGTAACAGCCGTCTATTACAACGGGCAGAATATGCCCGTTGTAAAAAGGACGTTGTAATAGGCTATTTTTGTTGTAGTGGTTGATGCCCATTTTTGACGTCAACATTTATCAAATTCAAATTTTGATTCTGAAAAAGTCAATTTGTGACTTTTTCCTATTTGGCAGTAAGCACATATATAAGAAATAGGTATATCATTAACTTTAGTTTTATTATCATCTAATATTTTTTGTACAATTTTTACACTAGAGTGACCTACCTTGCTATGCCAAATATCAAAAATACTTTTAGTGATTTCTAATAACACTAATTCTGTTAAGTTGCACCATTTCCTTGAACAACTTGTAGGACTAACTTTTGATAGATTGAATCTGTATAGACCCTTGTGTGTCACCTTACAGTAAAATTTGTTTGGTCTGAATATCTTTAACTAGTCTGTATTTTGGGTAAAACTAAAAAAATACATTATTATATTGTGCAAATTATGACACACTAATAAGATTCTTTCTTATTTTTAGAACTCTTAATAGATTGTTCAAGTTCAAAATTCTCTAACATGTAATTGTTGCAGTTCCAGTGTGTGTAATATTGATACTAGTGTCATTACCCATACAAATAGATTGATTACCTTTGTACTCCTTGTTGCCAATGTTTAGATTTTGCAGATTGTTGGTTACATGATGAGTTGCATCTGAATATGGATACCAGCATTCATTTTGGATGTCTTTTGATTTGGCTGCTTCACACATGTTCAGGTTATATTCTTTGCTCCTCTGGTACACTTCTTGCTTCTTGATGTATGCTTGCCATAGTAGATAATTGTTTCCATCAAAATGTACAGTAATTAATTGACTTTGTGGGCTTATAACAGTTTAAAGCATCTATATATGACTGCTGCTGCCTTGGTCTTTGACGTGGTGAAGTGGTTGCCGAATCATTACCTGAATTGTCTACTCCAGCCACTGATGATGATTTCTTATTCTTGATATCAAGAATCCAAATCTGTAATGCTCTAAAATATAGCAGCCAAGATTCTGATGATCTATTGGATTTAATGGTGAGGCTATTTTTATGGTGATGGAGAGAAAATTGACGTGATACGAACAGAAACTAGTGAACTAATATGCACAGATACTCTTGATCTATGGCTTCTCAAGTGATGATGCTATGATGATATCTTCTCTGATGACAATGTTAGTGAAGTATTACGCCATGAGGCTTGTTGGCTCCGATATACCAAGTTGGATTCTTGAGTTTATTTCTGAAATGGTTATATTTGATAAAAGAAGGAAGATAAAAACTGGATTGAATAATCATAATTCGGTTTACAATGTTTCTTTCGGCTTTATAATGTTAGCCTACTTGACTTGGTCATACAATACAGCTGTCACATGTATAGTTACAATTTTTACCCTTCACTTCATATATTATTTTCTTTACAATGCGAGATTGTTTCACTTAACTATATGCCATAAAAATAACCTCACAATTTAGTAGCTTTGATATTTGTAGGTAGTAGTAACATCCAGATATGCAGTTCAAGTTCACAAATTTCTAAGAAAAACATAGTTATATATTCATGCGTAAAGAAAAAGAACAAGGATATAATTTTGTGGCGCCTAGTTATAATTACTTTATTCATGTCTTTGTATAAGTGCATATAAAACAGCCCTTTTTCTAAATTTGCTGAATATATAAATAGCTATTACATTTTTCCCACTTCAATACAAATTTGTCTGCTTATATAAAGGAAGGCAGTACATATTGGCTCATAGATTGTCACATGGCATAACATATTAGGCTATAATAAATTTATAACCAATTCCTGTTTTATTTGAATAAATTAAAGATGATCATAAAAGCTTCTAATTTATGCCTACTTGCTTTGCATGAAAATTGAAAGATTCTTTGTACTATGTTGCTTTACTGTCTAAATCTTCCAGTCAAAATAATATCACATTTAGGCCTACGCTTCATGAGGCTAACAATTTTATTTAGGAAATGTTGGGGTGTTCAGTTTGCTTTATATGAGTCATACAATGCTGAGAGATATATATGAATATGATTACATTTGCACCTAATACTACACTGACAAAGTTTGAAAATATGAAGTCCGCAAGGAAGCTGGAAGGTTCTACATAGGTATGCGCATGATGTTTAGAATGGGCGTGAAGGGAAAGTATGAAATTAACTTGTACAAATGTTTTGGTAGTTAATCTACCATGGATTAACTTACTTAAAAGTCTATGGATTAACTCAGCAAAGTCAGATTGTGGATTAACAGATAGAGTTTGTGGATATAAATAAAAGTTGCCTTTTCCATTACTTTAGTTGACTGAGTTGCTTTGAATTCAATGGTGTATTTTCATTTTTATTTCTTTTGGATTTTCCATGTCTGGGCATGTGTTCTTTGATGTTTCCAATTTTAGCACCAATATACAAAGTCTACAAAATATATATTCTTGAATTTCCTTTACATGTTTGTAGCAAATTTTAACATTTATTTTACTGATGGACGATAGAGTGAGACATTTGATGAATTAATTTGGATTTAGAAATCAAGCACTAAGGCATAAAAACTTAGGGCCCGTTTAGTTTATTTTGTATTTTGGGTTTTGATTTTTCAATCTTTATTACAAAATATAAAAAGGGTGAAGGGACAACGAAGAGCGTGGAAGGAAGATGACGAATACGATGGAATGGATGGAAGGATGACGGAAAAATAAATTGTTTATCGTGTTTCCGTTATTTTCCAAAACATGTAAATAAAAAAATTGTTTTTTATTTTCTATGTTAATTTCGTTTTCTAAATTGATTGTTTTCCACAATTTACATGCATCGCATTCGTTTTTGTATGGACAAAAACTCAATACTAAAAATGGTAAACCAACCCAGCCTTATTGTCAGGATGTTTTTTTGAAAAAGATAGCAGATTAGATGATTGATTTTTGACATAGAATCAGAGATGCCAGACTAATATATACAGAGCCTATAGTTGCTACACGAACTTTGTCATTCAAAATAATACATTAATATGCTATTCTCAAGACACATCACATCCGAAGGGCGTGTTAAATGCGGCAAATAATCGTCTAGGCCTATTTTCTATAGTTCTCATGGACTCTTGAAATCCACCCGTTCATTCTTTACATTTCCACTTTTTTATAAATGAAAAAGGAAAAATGAGGGATGGAGATTTGTGTGGTCCATGGGGACCATACAAAATAAAACCAAGGAATTTGTTCTCGTTAAATGTAGGTCATGATGGGAGATTGTCGGAACTTGTCTGTAGATATTAAATATATCATTTCACTTGCTATCAATTTGAACATATTGGTTCTAGGCAGAAGTTGGGATGTCACGTGAGCTGGTATGTTAATTTTGACGTCATCGTCCTATTCTCTTTGCAGTCAAGAACTTGTTAATTTATTGTATTTTTCTTCATCATGATGTATCTAGTACCCGATCCGGTAGCAAGTTACAAATATTAAACAACATTTGATGTTTTTTATTTTTACTTTCTTTATCAGGGTTCCAAATTCTCGAAATTTTCCATACTGAATTTGTTGAAGATTTGTATTTGAATATTTTGAGAGCAAAGATAAGAGAATAGAATTTGTTTTTATTGATATGGAAACGAACTGATTACAAAAGGATTCATTGTACACTACTATAATACTTGTACTTATAATATAATGTTGTTGGGCTTTTGAGCTTCAGTCTGTTCTTTGAAATACATTATACCCGAACTTGTACTTGAGATATATTGTCTCATTCCTATACGTTGCTACTACCACTTCAGTATTCTCAACTCCCCCCTTCGAACCCATCTAGGATTTGCGATTGTAGGGTTTTCAAATTTCCCTAATTTAACTTTGCCACATCTAAATCTCTTCATAATTTGATGAAGTTTAACTCAGGCTATCATCAATCTGCTCTTTCTTTAGGGTTTCAAAATTTCCAATTAGCTAAGTTTCGAGATTTCTGGGTTTCGACATTTCCAGTTAGCTTGCTGTTGCTTTCAAATTGCTTTATGAGTTGATGAGCTCTGGCTTCTATCCTTTTTTAAACCTCTGTCCCTTCCTTTAGTTTGATGGAATTTTTGGAAGAAAGAGAACGATGAGATCTAGCTTCTGTCTTCCTCTAATTTCAGTTCTTTTTTTAATCAAGATGAAGTTTGTGACCGAAAGCGGTCTGGTAAGTATGTCAGCCATTTGGTGAGTAGTAGATATGTTGTTAATTTGCAATTTTTCTTTCATAACTTGTTCACGAATAAAGCATAAACCAATCTCTATATGTTTTGTTCTCGAGTGTAGTATTGGATTTGCTGAAAAAGAACAACACATAAATTATTACACCAAATAGTTGATTTAATATTTATATACACTTTTAGTTCGTCTAGTAGATACTAAATTCATGTTACCTCTTTTGTAGCACATGGAATGCTTCTATACTCGGCCTTTGTGCTTGATCTAGATACAGTAGTTTGTTTCTCAGAGCACCATTAAACTTGATTGTCCCCAATACAGATACAATAGACCGTAGCATCTATCATCAAGATCTGTAGCCCAATCATCATCTGCATATCATGGTATATTAAGGTTTTTGCATGCCTTTAAGCTTAGTCCATGTCCTGCGGTTCCTTTCAAATATCTTAATATTATTTTTATTGCTTTCCAATGCTCATCTTTTGGATCCTGCATAAATTGACACGCTTTGTTAACACTAAAGGAAATTTCTGGCCTAGTTATGGTTACATATTGTAATGCACCGACAATACTTCTATATTGTTCATCACTAAGTATTGGCTCTCCTTTGTTTTTTGATAGATGCTGATTTGTGATCATGGGTGTAGGCAGAGAGTGAGCACCATCCATTTTTGCTTTGACTAAAATTTCATTAATGTATTTTTTCTAGCATAAAAATATTTCTCAATCTGACTTTCTTTTAACCTCTATACCCAAGACGTAATTCAATGCCCCAAGATCCTTGATGGAAAATTGTTTGTCTAGATAGTCAATAAGATTCCTAATGTTTGCATCATTGTTACTTGTAATAATTAAGTCATCAACATTTATTATAATGTATATTATTGAGACCATATTAGCTTTTACAAACAATGAGTTGTTTGATTTGGTGGATCGAAAACTCAAATTTATTAATGTTGTTTTCAGTTTGTCAAACCAAACCTTTGGAGCTAGTTTGAGTCCATAAATAGCTTTATTTAGACTGCACACATATTTCCTATCATGCTTGTAGCCTGGTGATTGCTCCACGTATACTTCTTCCTGCAAGTCAATATTTAAAAAAGCATTATTTACATCAAGCTGTTTAATACTCCATTTTTTATATAAGGCTATAGTAAGAATGATTCTGATTGTTGTTGGTTTTACAACTGTGGAAAGTTTCACTAAAATTGAAACCATATTGTTGTGTGTATCCTTTGGCTACTGATCTTGCTTTGTATCTTGCTACTGTCTCATCTGGATTTTTCTTTAATCTGTATGTCCACCTGCATCCTACAACATTTTTATTTTTAGGTGAATATACCAGATTCCATTTTTTATTCTTTATGAGTGCATGATACTCCTCATCCATTGCTTTCTTCCAGTTTTCATTTATAGCCTGATCAAAAGTTTGTGGTTCTTCTAAAGCAACAATTGTAGTATATAGTTTGGGTTTAAATACCCCACTCTTTGATCTAGTAGTCATGTTGTAACACCCCATAAAAAAATAAAGTAAATTAAATTAAACTAAATATGATAAGGGTTGGATATGGGAATTTTATAAAAGTTGGAATTTGACCACGAAAATTATTCTATTGCCTTCATGGCGAAATTCTGATCTGTTTCCATATACAATATGTTGAAAACAGAGCTCAAACAAAGAAGGTATGAGCATTTGAAGTTCTCAGATTTAAATTAATTTAGTTTGAATTCAAACTCAAATGAGAAATCAAATTTAGGATTTAAATTTAAAAAATTAGCTTGGGATCTAAGTAAACGATTAATTAAGGCTTAACGTTAAAAGTTTAATTAGAGAAGAAAATAATTCGGCTATGGAAACAAAAATAAATGCCCTTAAATAAAAGAGCGGTCGACTTGAATAGGTCAACCGGTCGACCGTAGTGGTCGACCGGTCACCTAAGGGTAGTTGACCGCTTGGCAACGATAGTAGCAGGTGGCAGCTAAGGTTTTTGTCATGTTCAATTCGGTTATGCGCTCCAGATTTATCTGTTTCATACCTACTTCCATCCTACGGTTCTGGTGTGTTTCAACTCTTATAAATAGGACCCTATCCTTTCCACTTTTATTCATATTATTTTGGGGAATATGACGAAACTCTGCCATTCATATCTCTATAATAAGATTCAAAAGCTCCGTAGAAAATTCAGGTAAGGATTCAACTTATTTTCTATTTGTTTCTTCTTTCTCCAATCTATTCTTATCATATACTTCTCCAATTATTCTAAATCTAATGAATAAATATACCTCTTCCATATTGTGTGTGTGTGTACATCAAAAGAGAGAGAGAGATCCTGGTAGAGATCAGAAGGCTGCAAATCCATTTGAGTAAAGCTAAGGCTAATCTGTGAGTGGAAACCTTAGTATTTCTTTTTAGCAATTGTTTAGTATATTTCTTTTGGATTAGAATATGCCTTAGAGAATTTTGGGATTTCAAAAATATGATAGATAAAATCCCTTTAAATTCCTTTTTTGTTTTGAAGTTTCAATTCTATGTTTAGATTCTCAATTATTTACATTAATTTGATGGAATTTGTTTCGTTTATGCAATTTTTGATAATTTCGTAGTCTATTCTACTTCTCATTCTTCTTTGGGTCAAATTATGATTCTTCAATAAAAAAAAGGGTTTAGATTATGGATTCTATTCGTAGTTTACACCACTTATTCTTATCTATTTCTTTGTAAAAGAGGAGTTGAATAGAATGTGGGGTTTAGATTGCAATGCTTACAATTTAAGATATTCCATTGAATTAGTGTAATAAATTGATTTTATATTTTATTTACAAGTCTATTATTGCAGTTTTGATTATGAATATTTGTTCCATTTTTTGGACATTAGAATTCCATGAAATCTTGGAAAATTGAAGAATAATGACTTGTAATAATAATTGTTTAGGGAATTGACATTTAACACTAGTTTAGGGCGTAAAACCCATGCGTTTAGAACTTATTAAGCGTGAATGTTTATTTATTTCTATTTATGTAATAAATGTATAACTATTGCGTATATATTGTAGTTCATTAGGCATTTATTACATTTATTTTCCCCCATTAGGAAGGTAATTGATTTTGAGATGAAAAAAAGTGGAAACTTTTTTGTAGCCTAATTATTATTTTAAGGCGTAATAAGGAAGATTCCTTATAAGGCCTTATTTAGGAAATAGTGAGATGAGTATACATATATGGAGAGTAATTAATTATGTCTAAGTGTAACGATCCGTATTTTTAACTGTTTTTAAATTATAGGATTTGATATAATTATTGGATAAAAATGGTTAGAAATAAAATTTAATAATTTGTTAATGTAGTTATTGGATATGAATTACTTGAATAAAATCTTGAAATAAACAATTTCGGAAATTTAGGAATTATTTATATTGAAATAAAATTACAATCAATAATTAGGATTGGATCATAAGTGTTGATTTATTTAGATGGAAATAATTATTGATAACTAAATTCATTTGGGAATTTATGATCATTAATAATTGTTGAATTATTTATTAATGTGGTGATTTAATAGATAATTAAATTGTTTGAATTTAAATGTTGGAAAATTTTCAAATAATTGAATCCTGTATTAAGTATGAATGAAAATTGTATCGAAAATTGTTTTAAATTTTATTTAAATATGAATGAAGATGGTTAACGTTTAAAATTGGATTTAAATGTGAATAATTAGAAATTGGAATTTTAATTTTGATTAACGAGTAAAAATAGCCATTTTGGCCACTGCCTTGGATTTCGACGAAACTAGTTTCATCGGATTCGTAATAATGAGTTATTGTAGGGTTTCAAGTTTCATAGCGATCCGACTTGCCATTTGGCCGTCTGAGCTTGAAACGCGTAGAAATCAATTTAATGAATTCAATAAAATAATTTGACTTTGAAAAGTTATCTTCCACATACGATCGAATTAGGCCTCGAAACATGTTCCATTGCGTTCGAAATGGGGGTAAAACATTATAAATGCCAGGCGGCACGCCTTGATTGGAGTTCGGACGATTTTGGACCTAACTATATAAATACGACACACTTATCGAGAAAATTATTATTTTAATTTTTCAAAACCCTAGCCGTCGGTTTCTTTTAATGGCCGAAAATTCACCATCTTCTCTCCTTGATATCTCTCAATCCATTCAACGAAATCAAAAACTTCCAAAAGCAAAGTTGTAGATCTCGGCGAACTCTTCAAATCCATATGGTTGATCTATGCTATTACCTCACGAAATCGCCAGGATATGAGATGGAAGCACACGTGTGTTTTGGGTTATATCTTGCTAACGATGGCGGCAGAGGCAACTGGGCTCCAGGTGGAGGTGGAGCAGGGAGAGGCGCATGTGATGATGCCCTCTGATCGATGTCCGGTTGTTCATGGTGTGCACGTGAATGACGATGGACGACGTGAAGATAGGTCTCGTTGCGTGTTGTACGTATATGGAAGAAAGGTTACGTGTTTATGTTTTTTTATTAATTATTTTATATATAAATTCAAATGTTCTAAATCGAATAACTTTTGCGTATGAGCTCGGATCGACACGCGGCTTTCTTCATTGCGATCGTATCGAAATTCCGGACAACATGGAACTTATTTGGTCGAGTTCTGAGACTGTTCAAATTTGGGCCTTTATTTGGATTTTAAATCGTCGGTAAATCAAAGGTGAGTGTTTAGGCGCTCACAATTATCTAAAATAAATTTTTATGTAGTTAAATTTATATCGTGAAGTGATTGAAATTTATTGATTGTTGTTTGATAAATTTAATTGACATTTAAACTGACATTTGAATTAATTGATAGAATTTGAATTGAAGGTTAAATTGAATTTGAATTAAATTGCCCGTAAAATACCCTATATTGATAATTATGAAATTGTTGTGAATTTTTTTGACTGTTTGGATTGTTGGTTGTGATGGATGCTATTGGTTGATATTTTGGATGTTTATTTATTTTGATATATCAGGTTATCATCCTGTATATTATTTATAGTATATAAAATTGTTAATTTAATTATTTCAAATAAATTAAGAAATATGTTGAAATGATATATACTAATGGAATTTATTTGGATTGAAATGATATATATCCATCCCTGGAATTAAATTGAAATAATTGATTCACTTGGCCATACGATAGAGAATTATATATGGACACCAGATTGGTTAAATTAAATGATTTTAAGATTTTGATTTTAAAATTATTTAAATTGATTTTGATTATTAAGAAATAAAAATCGAATTTATGGAAATCGAATTATTTTCGAATTGTTTAATTAATCATAGTTGAGATTTTAAGTTATAATCGGAATATGATGTGAATTTCAGAAATTGATTTGTTTTAAAGGATTGGACTTTTACTCGAATTTTGAATATTGCTAAGTAAAAGTGATATAATACGATATTTCGAAATTGAGCTCGGAATTTAATTATATTTGAAGATTTGGTTTTTTTAATTGGATATTGAAGGAAAATTTGATTTAAGTGTTTTGAATCGATATTTTGGAAATCGAACTCGGAATTGATATAAATCAAAATGGTTTAAATTTGGAATTGGAGTTGAAATTAATTTGAAATTGGAATTTAAATTAATTTGGAATTGGAATTGAAATTAATTTGGAATCGAAGTAAAATTCGACTTGAAATGGGAATTGGAACTGATTTGAACTGGAAATTTTGGAAAGTGAACTGGTTTGACTTTGAAACTATTTTTAAATGAATTATTTTAGTATAAATGTCTCAAAATCTATATTCTTTAAATATTAAAATTATTTTGATTTTGCAAACTATTTTACTATATAAACCATTTTTTATACTCAAACTATTTTCTATTTAACTATTTTAAAACTATTTAAACTATTTTCTAAAAATTCAAACTAGTCAAAGGGTGCGATATTTATATTTAAATCTTGGATTTAAATGCGAATGGGGTTAAAGTGAAGTTATAACCTAAATTTTAATTCGAAACCAATTTTGAAGTGAAATCGATATATCGAACTGAATTGACATTTTGAAGTAAAATATGATTTTGAAGCGAATATGATTTCGAAATGGATTTGATTTGAAGCGAATATGATGATTTCGAAATGGATTTGATTTTGAAGCGAATATGATGATTTCGATATGGATTAGAATTTGTAGCAAATATGATATTTTGATATCAAGTACGAACTGTTTTCGAAATGTAAAAGAACCAACCGGTGTGTAAAATGACATTTGGTTGTTAAAGAGACCGAGGCCTCTTATTAACATACTCTCTGTCAATATTGGAACCACTTTGACAACCGCATACGCAGTGGATGATATCCAAAATGTAGTGGTTGAATTGGCGAACGTTTACTGGAATGAAGTAAGAGAATGATGATGGATAGCCTTGACATTTGTTTCATAACTAAAATGAAGCCTATGTCTGGCTAATAAGGTTAGCTACCTCTAGCAGCATTGATCACTCGTATTACTATCGTGATTTTGTACTCGATGGGTGCACACTTTTTGTTCGGATTGATTGTCGCGGTCGGCCATGGATGGGTTACGACCAACCAGAAAGGGTAAACTGGTAGAATCCTACCTTGGGCATTGCCTTACGTGCCTCATCATATTTATCCTTATGCGAGCCCATTACGTTTTTGGTTTACCTATAAAAATGTGTTAAGGTGGATCAATGTAAAGCCTTATCGCTATTTTGATATTTATTTTCTTGATAGACACTACCTACTATAACGTATACTATTATATATAAATGGTTTAACGGATCCTTAGCAGATGGAAAATCCTGCAACATCTCATAAGTTATTGCACGCACGTTATACACTAGATAGGAGATGTAAATCCTGTAAACATCTTTGACGTTGTTACACGCATATTTATTGATTTTGATTTGATTGACATAAGAGTATTTTAGTCCTGACTCGAGTGTTTTGTCTTTTCATTATGCTCGGGTCAGTCCTGAGTTTTCAGCATATTGAAGATTATTCTCTGGAGGACGAAGATTTGGTATATTACTATTATTATTATCCCCTGCATCGTGCTATTTTGCTGTATTGATTATTTATCCCTGATGGATATATAACTCTGATAAATGTGTATATATTATAATTAAATGTATAGTAAACAGCTTCATAAACTGTTTATTTGATTATTATATTTTATCGTTCCGTTGTGAGATTCTATGTTTGTTTTCTTCTTCTTTTCTTATTTTTCTTAGTTAACCCCATTGATTATCTACATTCTGGATTATTTAAGTTTGACATGTGTGGATTATTGTCGATTTAAACCTTCCGTAATGTGGGTCATCACAGTTGGTATCAGAGCTTTGGTTTAGCGATAACCTTGGCTTTATGGGGTTTGACTCATTAGAGATAGGGTAGTAATACCCTAGAATGTGTCTGTTTGAGCGTATGTGTGTGTGTGTGTGTGTGTATATATATATATATATGAGAGCGTATTTGTTAATGTTATAATGTTTTATATTGTGTTTACTTATCCATTAAGTTGTTTATGAATTTTGGTCAGTGTGTAGGATGCCATGTTATCGATAGGGGTTTCTAAACACTTAAACGATGCAAGTCGTCATAATATTGTTTTAAAATCGGCTAAATAAAATAATTTTACCTAAATTATATTATATATATAATGTTAATTATTAATGAATGTTAGTTGTTAGGCGATGATAATATTTAATTATCATCGATTATTGGTTAAATTAAAATAAAACGAATACTTAATTAATTTTATTTTAAGAAGCATTTGATAATTGAATTGAATTGAAATCTAAAAAAAATGTTTGGAATAACAAAGATGTAAAGTAATGAAATATTTTCATAATAAGGCAATGAAATTATATATGTATATTTATAATGTAGCTTATAAATAGAAGGATTTAAAAATTGAGAATTTTAGAATTTGAATCCCGTTGTTTTCAAAATTGTTTTTAAAATTGTCTTTGAAGCCTGCAAAATTAATATTAATATTATTTGAAAGAGTTTTGACCAGAAAAATATTTTGAAAAGATTTTTTTGAAGAAAATAAAAGCATTAAACTCGCTTTGGTCGATGAGAAATAAATTTTGGGGATGACTGCAACATCGTCAGTATTCATTTTCGAGTTTCTGAGTGAGAATTGGTACCAAAAGAAATTTATTTTCGGTTAAAACAAGTTTTGATTGCAAAAAAATTTATTCTAAATATGATTTGATAAATATATGAAAATAGTTTTGAACTTATAATTGAAAATAGTATAGATTAAAATAAGTTTATAATTTATAAATTTGAACTAAAATCAAACTTTAAACTGTTGAATATTTTGGTTAAGCAAACAAAATAAAATTTTGAATTTTAGATACGAAATAAAATTGAGTTAGTGAAATGAAGTAAATAAAATATAGTTTAACTCATGAAAGCTTAAATCAAATATGAATGTAATTGAAATGAATTAGATAAAATAATAAAATGAAATTTTAAATGAATACATTGTATAATTTATAGATTTGATAAATATTAAGCTAAAGCAAATTTTAAATTGGTTGAATATGAATGATAACGAAAGAAAAAAAGAAGTTTAACTTAATATTTAATAAATTGAATTAGATTTGAATAAAACTAGGGGTATTAGTAAAGTGAATTATTTTCACTTGAGCTATAAAATGAATTAATAAATGAATACAACTTGAATTATAAAATGAAATGTAATTTAAGTTGTGAAAGAAATTGAATAAAAATTAATGGGTGTAAGAAAATTTATATGAGAAATTGAATTTGATTTAAATTGAATGAAATTTTTTTTAATGCAAATGGAATGAGTTTCAATAAAAATTGAATGTTAACTGGTATAATATGGAATAAGTTATTAGAATAATGTATAAATTAAAGTTAACATAAGACAAGTTGAATGAATTGATTGTGGAAAAAAAATTATTAACATGAATTGAGTTATAAAAAAAATTACTTTGGTAAATTAATAATATGAATTTGAATAAATGAAGTGAATCGATAAATTAATAATAACTCAAGATATGAAGTAATAATAATAAACGTAAGTGGTGTTGTATAAAATATTTATAAAAACTTAGATGATTTACGAATGACATTAGTAGTTATAAAAACGAATATACTAAGTGGAAATAAAACAAAATTTAACTTAAGCAAGATTAAGTGGAATAATTTTATAAATGATTCATAAATGAATTTATATGAAATAGGTTAAACAAAAAAGTGAAACAATTATATTTTCACGAATTGGATTGAATAAATTGAATATAATAAATTTGTAACGAATGTTAATAAATTGAAAGAAATAAATTGAATGTAATAACTTTAATCGTTGAAATATAAGAAAAATTGATTTCAATGAATGTAAATATGTGAATGTGAATGAATTTAAAATAAATGATAATCAATTGAAAATAAATCGATTGAATGTAAGTACATTAAATTGTAATCAATCAAATGTGAATGTAATGAATATTGGTTAATTTAATAAAAAAATGGATTGAAACCAAATTGATTGAATATAAAAATTAAAAACGAATGAATTGAATATAAATCCATTGAATGATTAAGGAAATGAACGTTAATCAATTGAACGTGAATAAATTTAAGGTGAACCAATTAAATTCGAAAGAAATCCATGTGAATAAATTGAAAGCAAACAAATTGTATATAGATGAAATAATCAATGAATAAAAAGTAAGTCAATTTAGTATTGATACGAAATGAAAGTATAATAAACTGAATATTGACATTTGGAAGTGTGAATTGGTATTGTTGTGAATAAGATTGGATGGATATTGTTTGTTGGATGTTTGTTTGTTGCATTTTCTATATTCGTTTATGGTTATTGCATAATCCATGTTATATATCGATTTTACACTTTATATATATGTTCTCATTTGGTTATTGAGTGTTTAGTAGGTATGGATGGCGTATGTTAGCTTTGGAGCGCGATTACGCATTATATTGCTTTTGCTTGCCTAATACGAGCAAACTCGCTCGTATTATTAATAAGAAGGTACGTATCTCAGATTACATACCCTGATTTTATTTTATTTTCCCTTCGGGATGCCTCATCATTGAGATGAGATGTATATTTGATATATATTGGGTATAATTGTGTTATATATTATATTGTAAAAAATTTCTGATCGATCCGCGCAAAGAAGACTGCCGAAATTTTTCGTAAATCTGGGAGTTAGAAAATTTTTGAAGTTTTAAAAATTTTATAGCTTGGTTTTATATATAAGTTATATTTTCCGTATAATCGATATCGGAGTGGCGTAGTAGAAGCGTAGTAATAGTTTTGCAAAGAAGATATTTATGTTTATAAGTTAATTATTTTGAGAAAATATATTATAGGTTAAATTCTTTACTTAACGTCTTTTCGAGAACGAAAAGTTTTGAGTGGGGGAGTATGTAACGACCCGTATTTTTAACTGTTTTAAATTATAGGATTTGATATAATTATTGGATAAAAATGGTTAGAAATAAAATTTAATAATTTGTTAATGTAGTTATTGGATATGAACTTGAATAAAATCTTAAAATAAACAATTTCGGAAATTTAGGAAATATTTACATTGAAACAAAATTACAATCAATAATTAGGATTGGATCATAAGTGTTGATTTATTTAGATGGAAATAATTATTGATAACAAAATTCATTTGGAAATTTATGATTGTTAATAATTTTTGAATTATTTATTAATATGGTGATTTAATAGATAATTAAATCGTTTGAATTTAAATATTGGAAATTATTCAAATAATTGAATCTTGTATTAAGTATGAATGAAAATGGTATCGGAAATTGATTTAAATTTTATTTAAATATGAATAAACATGGTTAGCATTTAAAATTGGATTCAAATGTGAATAATTAGAAATTGGAAATTTTATATTTTGATTAACGAGTAAAAATAGTCAATTTGGCCACTGTCTCGGATTTCGACGAAACTAGTTTCATCGGATCTGTAATTGTGAGTTATTATAGAATTTCAAGTTTCATAGCGATCGGACTTGTCGTTCGGCCATGCGAGCTTGAAACACGCAGAAATCAATTTAAGGAATTCAATAAAATAATTTGACTTTTAAAAACTATCTTCCACATACGATCGAATTAGGCCTCGAAACATGTTACATTGCGTTCGGAATGGGGGTAAAACATTATAAACGCTAGGCGGCACGCCTCAATTGGTGTTCAGACGATTTTGGACCTAACTATATAAATACGGCACGTTTATCGAGAAAATTATTATTTTAATTTTTTACAACCCTAGCCGTCAGTTTTTTTACAACCATCTTCTCTCCTCGATACCTCTCAATCCGTTCAACTAAATCGAAAACTTCCAAAAGCAAAGTTGTAGATCTCGGCGAGCTCTTCAAATCCATACAGTTGATCTATGCTATTACGTCACGAAATCGCCAGGATCTGAGGGGAAAGCACGCGCATGTTTTGGGTTATATCTTGCTAACGATGGTGACGGAGGCAGCTGGGCTCCAGGCGGAGGTGGAGCAGGGAGAGGCGCACGTGATGATGCCCTCTGATCGATGCCCGGTTGTTCATGGTGCGCGCGTGGATGAGGATGGACGGCGTGAAGATGGGTCTCGTTGCGTGCTGTATGTGTTTGGAAGAAAGGTTACGTGTTTATTTTTTTATTAATTATTTTATATATAAATTCAAATGTTCTAACTCGAATAACTTTTGCCTATGAGCTCGGATCGAAGCGCGGATTTCTCCGTTGCGATCGTATCGAAATTCCGGACAACATGGAACTAGTTTGGTCGAGTTCTAAGACTATTCAAATTTGGGCCTTTATTTGGATTTTAAATCGTCGATAAATCAAAGGTGAGTGTTTAGGCGTTCACAGTTGACTGAAATAAATTTTTATGTAGTTAAATTTATATCGTGAAGTGATTGAAATTTATTGATTGTTGTTTGATAAATTTAATTGACATTTAAACTAACATCTAAATTAATTGACAGAATTTGAATTGACAACTAAATTGAATTAGAATTTAATTGCCCATAAAATACCCGATATTGATAATTATGGAATTGTTGTGAATTTTTTTGACTGTTTGGATGATTGGTTGTGATGGATGCTATTGGTTGATATTTAAGATGTTTATTTATTTTGATATATCATGTTATCATCCTGTATATTATTTACAGTATATAAAAATGTTAATTTAATTATTTTGAATAAATTAAGAAATAGGTTGAAATGATATATATTTATGGCATTTATTTGGATTAAATTAATATATATCCAACCTTAGAATTAAATTGAAATAATTGATTCACTTGGCCATAGGATAGAGAATTATATACGGACACCGGATTGGTTAAATTAAATGATTTTAAGATTTTGATTTTAAAATTATTTAAATTTACTTTTATTTTTAAGAAATAAAAATTGAATTTATGGAAATCGAATTGGAACTCGGAATGTTGAAATTTAAATGTGAAACAGGAATTGTTTAATTATTCGAAGTTGAGATTTTAACTTATAATCGGAATATGATGTGAATTTCAGAAATTGATTTGTTTTAAAGGATTGGGCTTTTATTCGAAATTTGAATATTGCTAAGTAAAAGTGATATTTCGAAATTGAGCTTGGAATTTAATTATATTTGAAGATTTGTTTTTTTTTAAAATTGGATATTGAAGGAAAATTTGATTTAAGTGTTTTGAATCGATATTTTGGAAATCGAACTCGGAATTGATATAAATCGAAATGGTTTAAATTCGGAATTGGAGTTGAAATTAATTTAAAATTGGAATTTAAATTAATTTGGAATTGGAATTGAAATTAATTTGGAATCGAAGTAAAATTCGACTTGAAATCGGAATTGAATCGATTAAATCGAAATGGGAATTGGAACTGATTTGAATTGGAAAATTTGGAAAGTGAACCGGTTTGACTTTGAAACTATTTTTAAATGAGGTATTTTAGTATAAACGGTTTAAAATCTATATTCTTTAAATATTCAAATTATTTTGATTTTCCAAACTATTTTACTATATAAACCATTTTTTATACTCAAACTATTTTCTATTAAACTATTTTAACTATTTAACTATTTTAAAACTATTTAAACTATTTTCTAAAAATTCAAGCTGGTCAAAAGGTGGTATGTTTATATTTAAATCTTGGATTTAAATGCGAATGGGGTTAAAGTGAAGTTATAACCTAAATTTTAATTCGAAACAAATTTTGAAGTGAAATTGATATATCGAACTGAATTGACATTTTAAAGTAAAATATGATTTTTAAGTGAATATGATTTCGAAATGGATTTGATTTTGAAGCGAATATGATGATTTCGAAATGGATTTGATTTTGTAGCGAATATGATATTTTTATATCAAGTACGAACTATTTTCGAAATGTAAAAGAACCAACCGGTGTGTAAAATGACGTTTGGTTGTTAAAGAGATTGGGGTCTCTTATTGGCATACTCTCTGTTAATATTGGAACCACTTTGACAACCGTGTATGTGGTGGATGATATCCAGAATGTAGTGGTTGAATTGACGAACGTTTACGGGAATGAAGTAAGAGAACGATGATGGATAGCCATGACACTTGTGTCATAATTAAAATGACAAAAACATGAGCCTATGTCTGGCCAATGAGGTTAGCTACCTCTAGCGACGTTGATCACCGTATTACTATCGTGATTTTGTACTCGATGGGTGCACCCTTTTTGCTCGGATTGATTGTCGTGGTCAGCCATGGATGGGTTACGACCAGCCAGAAAGGGTAAACTGGTAGAATCCTACCTTGGGCATTGCCTCACATGCCTTGTCATATTTATCCTTATGCGAGCCCATTACGTTTTTGGTTTACTTATAAAAATGTGTTAAGGTGGATCAATGTAAAGCCTTATCACTATTTTGATATTTAGTTTACTGATAGACACTACCTACTATAACGTATACTATTTTATATAAATATTTTAACGGATCCTTAGGAGATGGAAAATCCCGCAACATCTCTTAAGTTATTGCACGCACGTTTTACACTAGATAGGAGATGTAAATCCTGTAAACATCTCTGACGCTGTTACACGCATATTTATTGATTTTGATTTGACTTACATAAGAGTATTTTAGTCCTGACTCGAGTGTTTTGTCTTTTCATTACGCTCGGGTCAGTCCTGAGTTTTTAGCATATTGAAGATTATTCTCTGGAGGACGCAGATGAAGATTTGGTATATTACTATTATTATTATCCCCTACATCATTCTATTTTGCTGTATTTATTATTTATCCCTGATGTATATATATAACTCTGATAAATGTGTATAGATTATAATTAAATGTTTAGTAAATAGTTTCATGAACTATTTATTTGATTATTATATTTTATTGTTCCGCTGTGAGATTCTGTGTTTGTTTTCTTCTTTTCTTATTTTTCTTAATTAACCCCATTGATTATCTACATTCTGGATTGTTTAAGTTTGACATGTGTGGATTATTGTTGATTTAAACCTTCCGAAATGTGGGTCGTCACACTAAGTCATAGGGATGCAAGGTCAATAGAGTTACATGACTGAAGTCTGCCCTTTACTTCGAGGCTACCAGCATTTGTGTACACTTTTATTAATGTGAGATATCCTTATGATAAATATTTGTAATGATGCGAGGTTAGTTCCAAATTCTATAGGGGAAATCTGCCCAGCTAATCTAGCTACCAGTTACTACGAACAGAGGAATAATGTGAGACGTCATTATGGGTATGGGTCATAAGACGAAGGGCTTGCATCGGGGTTTGAGGTATTAAGTGGTTGACCCGCCTTTTTCCCTAGATAAAGTATTGAATGGCCAAGGGCTTACGTTAGGTGGTTGGACCTACCTCCTTTTCCACTTGAATATGTCTATAAGGGTCCGCTTTGGGAATTAGACCTTAGATGATGAGTTCTCCCTATTTTCCACTTGAAAGTATTAAGTGGCCTATGAGATTCCATACGATGTCACCTAGATAGTACCATTGAGGAGCACACTTCTGGAATTAGGCCTTAAATGTCGGGGTCTTCCAATTCCACTAGGAAGTATTACGTGGCTTGGGTATCGCCTCTTACATTATTAGCTATTTATGAAGTATGATTGGGATATGACATTTACTTCTGGAATGGAAGGTATTAAGTGGTTGGACCCACTTCCTTTCCTTATAAAGAAGTATTAAATGATTTTAAAAAAATTATGTTCGTAGATATATCCTTATTTTGAAATATACTGCCCAAGTACTAAAAAGGTAAGACTCAAGGTTTTTATTCACCACACACTTGTTGTTCTGAGGCCCTCCTCATTACAACATAGGTTAAGGACGGAGTGATGGCGGTGACGATGCTTAAAGGTGAAGAAACTTGGCAAGTGACAATATTTATTATTATTTACTTTCATGTGTACCTATGAATTTAAAAAATAGTTGTAACAGATATTATATTACAGTTTTTATGGGATTTTGTGTTATGACATTTTTATGGTTTTGAAATAAATGGGTACACTTTACTATTATATTTTATTCCATCCGCTATGAGTTCTGAAATTTTAGTTATAGCTTTGCAATGTTATTTCTTTTTACCACCAACAGCTTGCCTTAGAATGGATCTATGTTTCGATGGGCCTTTTCTGGGTCAAATTTAGGCCTGTTGCGGGGTGGGTTGTTGCATTTGGTATCAGAGCTCTAGGTTACCCCATTAGGGAAAAACTATACATATGAGAGACGTATTTGTTATTTTCAAAAAGGTTTTTCAAAAAGAATTTTAAAAATAATTCTTACTACGAGTTATTGCGCGTGAATTTTTTTCCTTGTAAATTGTATATGTTTAAATCAGTCAAAAAAATGATTTTTTATTTTTAAGTGATATTAAGATTTGTATATTTGTAAAGGAGTATTTTGAATTTGTAAATAATGTATTTTAAATCTTATTTTTAGAAGCGTTTTGAATTTTTAAAGCATGTTTAATTGTTAGATCCTACTTTTAGTGGCGTTTGAATTTGTAAAATAAGTTTAATGTTAGATCTTATTTTTAAGTAATGAAATTTAATAATATATAGAGGGGCGTTTTTGGTAGTTCAAGTTGATACAAAAAAAGTGTGACGCCAAAGCTATTACAACTATTCTTAGAAGATAGATAGAAGTGTTACGACACGCGCTTCGCGCGTGAATTGTTTTCCTTATAAATTGTATTTGTTTAAATCAGTCAAAAAAGTGATTTTTTTTATTATTTTCGGTTGATATTAAGATTTGTATATTTTAGATCCTATTTTTAGAAGCGTTTTGAATTTGTAAAATATGTTTAATTGTTAGATCATACTTTTAGGGGCCTTTGAATCTATAAAAAAGTTTAATACTAAATCCTATTTTTAATTGATTAAAATATGGTAATATATAGAGGGGCGTTTTTGGTAGTTCACGTTGATACCAAAAAAGTGTGATACCAAAGCTATTACAACTATTATTATATATATATATATATATATATATATATATTGACATATACCTATACCCCCTCTTCTTGAACATACCCACATACACTATGCAAACTTTTCTTTTCTTTCAGCATGTAAATACTATCTTAGGAAATCGTGACAAAAGGTTTAACCAACAGATAGTTGATATGGTTGATAATCAATGTTCTTCCAAACAAGGAAACCCTACCCACGGAAGACCACTCATTCGTGGAATTCCCGAATGGTTTAAACAATACCTTAGGGCTGTTGGGCAGATTCATATTCCTCTAGCTGCACCAGTAGCACCCACTGGCCCGACCGCTAATGCAGCACCCCTCCCTACTGATTTTCCTAAGCTATGTAAGGACTTTCTTAATATGGGAGGGAAGACATACTCTGGAGCGGAAGGATATTCAAAAGCTAAAGCATGGATTGGTAACCATGAGAAGATATTTAGAGAGCTTGGTTGGGATAATCAGTTAAAAAGAAGAATGGCAGCTTGGCACCTCAAGGAAGAAGCTTTAAATTGGTGGAACTTTGTAACCGATGAGCACCCGGGCAGGATATTCTCTTGCGATGAATTCAAGGACCGATTCGAGATGAGATTCATGTCTAGAGTAGAGGTTAGCTTGCAATTGGAAAAGTTCATTCAGCTGAGACAAGAAGATTATACCCTTAAGGAGTACATAGCTAAGCTTACTGAATTGGATTAATTTGGGATGAACCTTATAGACACACCTATGAAAAAGGCTATGAAGTTCGTGAAGGGCTTAAATTCCCCATAAAGAGATATGTTGTTGACCCAAGTACCTATGGGGGCCACATATGAGATGCTGGTAGAAACAGCGATGCTACACGTGGCCAATGAGGAAGATAAGAGAGAAAGAGAAGTTTGCACAGACCTAAAAGCAAGGAGGGTAAAAGAAAGGGAGTTTTTGGGCCAACAAGAAATCGAAGGGGAAGTTTAAGAAGGAAGTAAAGGTGTGTAAGAGATGGCCAAGGAGGGATCAAGAAGCCAAAGATTGTAGGGTGAGTCTGATGAAAGAAGCATTTAAAGGAAAGTGCTTTAACTTCCATGAGGAAGGGCATCACAAGAATAAATTTCCCAAGATGGTTAAGGAAGGACCAAGCGGACATGCCTACGCTATCGAAGTTGTCCTATTGCTAGTAACCCATCAAGGGACCAAGGAAAAGCAGTGCTATAAGGTATAACTCTTAATTTTGGGGTTACTATTCGTACCTTATTTGATTCGAGGGCATCACATTGCTTTATATCTAGGGATGCAGTAAATTCCTTAAACCTTAAAACCTAGATGGTCAACAGCCCAATAGAGGTTTCCAATCTCATTGGGGGTTCGACCCATCTTCCTCTTATTTGCAAAGACCTAGTGTTAGACATATGTGACGTTGATTTCATATGTACTGCGTATATTCTAAATTTCGAAGGGTGTGGACTTATCTTGGTATGGATTGGTTGCCATATTATGGAGCAATTCTTGACTGTGATAAATGGGTAGTATAATTAAGGAGTCGTCAAGGTCGTGACCTAGAAGTTCTTTGTACACCCAAAACTTTAGTTGAGTTAAACCATTTATACTCACTAAATCTATCTATTGATCAAGAACCAATATTTGTACCTGTAGTTTGTGAATTTATTGATGCCTTCGAGGAGGTCTTGGGTTTCCCACCGTATAGGGAGATTGAGTTTCGAATCGATTTGGAGAAGGACATAAGATCCTTCGCTCTGCCCTTGAGACATATGGCCCCTAAAGAAAGAAGGGAATTGGATAAACAAATCTCAGAGCTATTGAAGAAAAGATTCATCCATAGGAATACTTCTAAGTGGGGAGCCCCTGTCATTTTGCTACTAAGACAGATGGTTCTTTAAGACTTTGCATCGATTATAGGGGGTTGAACAAGTTAACAAGGAAAAATAGGTACCCTCTACCTATAGTAGATGACTTGTTCGACCAATTGTAGGAGCTAAAGCCTTTTCCCAATTAGACTTAGCAACGGAATTCCATCAGTTAAGGATTTCAGAGGAAAGCAAGTCGAAGACCACTTTCCGTATGCCAGATGGACTCTATGAGTGGAAAGTAATGCCTTTTGGACTGACTAATTCCCCAGCATACTTCGTGGGTTTGATGTGGAAAATATTAGATGGTAACTTAATAAATTTGTCATGGTGTATGTTGACGACATCTTGGTTTTCTCCAAAGGCAAGAAGGAGCATGTGGACCTGCTTAGGGAGGTATTGGAGACCTTAAGAAGAAACCAACTCAAAGCCAAGTTTTCTAAATGCCACTTTTGGAAAAATGAAGTTAGGTTCCTTGGGCTTATTGTTTCGAAGAAAGGATTGGCGGTGGACCCTACTAAAGTGGAAGTTGTCCAAGGACGGAAGGTTCCTAGTAATGCATCGAAGGTTATAAGTTTTCTAGGGTTCGCAGGCTATTATAGGAAGTTCATCACGAGTTTGCACAAATAAAAGCCCATTTAACCCGATTGACTGAGAAGAATCTAGTCTTTGTTTGGGATGATAAGTGCACCAAGACATTCAAGAAGCTTAAGGGGTCATTGACTAGCGCACCTGTGCTAACTATTGCAGATGGAACCAAGCCGTTTACGGTTTTCACGGATGGATGTGACACAGGATTAGTAGCAGTTCTTATGCAAGAAGGTATGGTAGTTACCTATGTTAGTAGACAGCTAAAAGATCATGAAAAGAGGTATCTAGTGCATGATTTAGAATTGGCAACCATTGGTTTTTCCTTGAAGATGTGGAGGCATTATCTCTTACGGGAAAGGTTTGAGCTATTCACTGATCATAAATCACTAAAATACCTATTTTCCCAAAAATATTTGAATCTTAGGTAGTAGAGGTGGATGTAGTATATAGCATCCTTCGACTTCGGTATTCAATATACCCTAGAAAAGGGGACGTACTCGCCGATGCCCTTAGTAGGAGACACGCTATCCTAGGTGGTATATATAAATGGAGACGGTTGGAGTTTCTTTCGAATTTTAGCCTCCAACCGCCAATAGAACCCATCCAAGGTTTTCAATAAGTTATGGAGGTTAGACCAGCCTTGATGGACTGTATAGGGCACGAGCAAGTAAAAGACAAGGAGTTAGTAGAGATTTTGAAAAAATTAAGGAAATGAGAGCATTTTCCCTATGCTAGGAGATACTCAGTTGATGAGAAGGGATATCTGAGAAGATATGGACGCCTTTGCATCCCAATGATTGATGACTTGATGAGAGATGTGCTTATGGAGTGTCACCATTCAAGGATGACCATTCATCCTGGAGGAGATAAGATGTACGAGGACATGAAGTGAATTTTCTTTTGGAATGGAATAAAGAGGAGCATAACTGAGTTTGTTGCTAGGTGTTTGACATGTCAAAAGATAAGACCCGAGCAAGTGAAGCCTGGTGGATTATTATTACCTTTGGAAATTCCAACTTGAAAGTTGGAGAATATTTCAATGGATTTTGTGTAAGGATTGCCTAAAATTCAAAAGGGCAAGGAGGTTATTTGGGTTATTGTATATAGACTCACCAAAAGTGCTCACTTGTTCCGATTAGGAGAAATAAGAATAGCGCCTCTCTTGCCTAGATTTATATTAAAGAGGTAGTTCATCTACATGAAATTCCTACAAGCATAGTCAGTGATGGGGACCCTTTGTTCACTAGCGAGTTTTGGAGGAGCCTATAGAAAGCTTTGGGAACTTCTTTGAACCTTAGCATGGTGTATCACCCACAAACCGATGGACAAATAGAGTGGGTGAATAAAATCTTGGAAGACTTGTTGAGAGCTTATGTCTTGGATTTTGGAGGACATTGGGAGCAGCACCTACCTTTGGTTGAGTTCGTGTATGATAATCGTTATCAATCTACGATTGGTAAGGCCTCTTTTGAAGCAATTTATGGTCGGCCATACAAATCGCCTAGTTGTTGGTTGGAAACCACCAACAAAGCGTTGCTCAGACCCGATTTGATTGGTGATACAATGGAAAAATGTAGAGTTGATCAGGTAGAGGATGAACGTAGCGCAAGGCCGTCAGAAATCTTAAGTGAATAAACAAAGGAAAGAGCTTGAATTTGAGATTGGAGATAAGATATGTGTTAAAATCTCCCCTCTTAGGAAAACACTTAGATTTGGCAAGTCTGGAAAATTGACACCTAGATTTATTGGGCCAGTCAGAATTCTGGAAAGAATAGGAAAATTGGCATATCGTGTGGAGCTTCCTAACAAGTTGGCAGGAGCCCACAATGTTTTCCCCGTTTCTCATCTTAGGAAATACCTTCATGACACCGCTAGCAGAGTAGAGTCTGATCAGTTGGGGGATTTTGAGATGGAACCGATAGTGCCTTGTGCCACCCGCATGCATTGTGGAGCACGGTACTAGGAGACCCCGCAATAAAATAATTAAGTTGGTCTGAGTACAATGGGGGGACAATCAGGTGGAAAGCACATGGGAGACCGAGGAGAAGATGAAGAACACTCACCCAAAGATTTCGCTTATATTTTTTCTCTCCAAAATTAGGATTTTGGTTGGATCGCGGTTGCTGGATTGGATGGCAGGAGATGGTTGTTACTCTTTTTCACAATCGCTTTACACTCATATAGAAATTTTTATGCATGTTTAGGATATTTGCATGCATACTTACATGAAACAATAACAAACTCAAGCAAGGATTGAGCTCATTTTAGCATGTCTGCGGTACATAATCACATTGCACTAATGGTTGAGTAGATAGTTGTGCAGAGAACTTGGTTGTATAACATGGATGTATTGCGAGTTACGTTGTTCGTCCCTTGGAAGATTTCGGGACGAAATCATCTTTAAGGGAGGAGGAATGTAACACCTCGTAAATGAACCATAAATAAATAAAGTAAATTAAATTAAACATGATAAGGGTTGGATATGGGAATTTTATAAAAGTTGGAATTTAATCACAATAGTTATTTTGTTTCGTTCGTGACGAAATTCTGATCTGTTTTCATATGCTGAAAATGGGGTTCAAACAAAGAAGTTATGAGCATTTGAAGTTCTCATATTTAAATTAATTTAGTTTGAATTCAAATTCAAATGAGAAATCAAATTTAGAATTTAAATTTCAAAAAGTAGCATGGGAGCTAAGTGAATGGTTAATTAAGGCTTAACGTTAAAAAGTTAATTAGAGAATAAAATAATTCGACAAAGGAAACAAAAATAAACGCCCTAAATAAAAGAGCGGTTGACCTGAATAGGTCAACTGGTCGACCGTAGTGGTCGACCAGTCGCCTAAAGTCGGTCGATCGCTTGGCAACGATTGTTGCCAGTGGCGGCTAGGGTTTTATGTTATATTCTAGTCGGTTATGTGCTCTAGATTTACCCGTTTCCTACCTACTTCCATCCTACGGATCTAGTGCGTTTCAACTCTTATAAATAAGACCCTATCCTCTCCACTTTTATTCATATTATTTTGGGGAATATGACGAAACTCTGTCATTACTATCTCTCTAATAAGATTTAGAAATTCTATAGAAAATTCAGGTAAGGATTCAACTTATTTCCTATTTGTTTCTTCTTCCTCCAATCTATTCTTATCATATTCTTCTCCAATTATTCTGAATCTAATGAATATATATACATCTTCCCTATTGTGTGTGTGTACATATTAAAAGAGAGAGATTCTAGAAAAGATCGGAAGGCTGCAAATCCATTTGAGTAAAGATAAGGCTAATATGTGAGTGGAAATATTAGTATTTCTTTTCAGCAATTGTTTAATTTATTTCTTTTGGATTTGAATATGCCTTAGGGATTTTGGGATTTCGAAAACATGATAGATAAAATCCCCCCAAAATTCCTTTTTATTTCGATGTGTCAATTCTATGTTGAGATTCTCAATTATTTACATTAATTTGATGGAATTCATTTCGATTGTGTAATTTTTGATAATTTCAGAGTCTATTCTACTTCTCTTTCTTCTTTGGGTCAAATTGTGATCCTTCAATAAAATAAGGGGTTTAGATTATGAATTCTATTCGTAGTTTACACCACTTATTCTTATCTATTTCTTTGTAAAAGAGGAGCTGAATAGAATGTGGGGTTTAGATTGCAATTCTAATTTTTTAAGTTATTCCATTGAATTGGTGTAATAAATTGAGTTTCTATTTTATTTACAATTCTGTTATTGCAGTTTTGATTATGAATATTTATTCCCTGTTTTGGACATTAGAATTCCATAAATTATTGGAAAATTGAAGAAAATGGACTTGTAATAATAATTAGTTAGGGAATTGACATTTAACGTTAGCTTAGGGCATAAAATCCGTGCTTTTAGAACTTATTAAGCGCGAATATCGATTTTATTTATATTTACGTAATTAACGTATAACTATTGCGTATATGGCGTAGTTAAGTAGGCATTTATTTACATTTATTTTCCCCCATTAGGAAGGCAATTGACTTGAGGTGAAAATAATAAGAAACTCTTATATAGCCTAATTATTATTTTAAGACATAATAAGGAAGATTCTTATAAGGCCTTATTTATGAAACGGTGAGATGAGAGTGTGTGTGTGTGTAGAGTAATTAAGTTATAGCTAATTCGTAGGGATGCGAGGTCAATAAAGTTATATGATGGAAGTATGCCCTTCACTATAAGGCTACCAGCAGTTGTGTACACTTTTATGATGTGAGATACCCTCATGATAAATATTTTTAATGATGCGAGGTTAGTTCCAAATTCTGCAGGAGAAATCTGCTCAGCTAATCTGGCTACCAGTTTCTACGAACAGAGGACTATTATGAGACGTCATTATGAGTATGGGCCATAAGATGAAGGGCCTGCTACGGGGTTTGAGGTATTAAGAGGTTGGACCCGCCTTTTTCCCTAAATGAAGTATGAAATGGCCAAGGGGTTATGTTAGATGGTATCTCTATGGGGGTCTGCTTTTGGAATTAGGCATTAAATGACGGGGTCTGTCTATTTTCCACTTAGAAGTATTAAATGGCCTATGAGATTCCATATGATGTCAGCTAGATAGTACCATTGAGGAGCACGCTTATGGAATTAGGCCTTAAATGACGGGGTATGCCTATTTTCAACTGGGAAGTATTATGTGACTTGGGTACCATCTCTTAAATTATTAGCTATTTACAACGTATGATAGGGATATGGGATTTACTTCTAGAATGGAAGGTAATAAGTGGTTGGACCCGCCTCTTTTCCTTATAAAGAAGTGTTAAATGATTTTAATGATTTTATGTTCGTACATATATTCTTATTTTGAAATATGCTGCGCAAGTACTAAAAAGGTAAGACTCGAGGTTTTTATTCATCATACACTTGTTGTTCTGACTCCCTACTCATCACAACACATGTTAAGAACGGAGTGATGACGGTGACGATGCTTAAAGGTGAAGAAGCTTGGCAAGTGACAATATTTATTATTATTTGCTTTCATATGTACCCATGAATTCAAACAATTGTTGTAACGGATATTATATTACGGTTTTTATTAGATTTTGTGTTATGATATTTTTATAGTCTTGAAATAAATGGGTACACTTTACTATTATATTTTATTCCATCCGCTATGAGTTCTGAAAGTTTAATTATAGCTCTACAATGCTATTTCTTTTTACTACCAACAGCTTGCCTTAGAATGGATCTAAGTTTCGATAGGCCTTTTCTGGGTCGAAATTTAGGTATGTTACGGGGTAGGTTGTTACACATGTGATGACCAGTTTGAGCATGTTGCTTGTTGTGTGCTTGCGCGGTTATATTTTCCTGTTGTGCATTTGAATATTCTGGATTATTTCCATGACTACTACTTTGTGTTGGACATGTTGTACATGTAGGAGTGTGGTTAAGATGATCTGGTTGCTCTTCCTGTTCATGACCTGGTTCGCTGAGCACTGTGAGTTGTGGATCAGAGTAATCTGGACTCTTCTCAACCCATTCCTTGTTCCATTCAGTTGAATATAGATGTATATCTGGTATTGAAACCTTTGGATTATAAACTTTCTATGTTGTTTTCATACGTGCACTAGAGAAAGGAAATACACATTCATTAATTACCACATGTCTACTCACAAATATTTTTCCATTACTATCCAAACATTTATACCCTTTCTAATTTGTTGCATAACCTAAAAAGGTACATGGTGTTGACTTGAAATTTAATCTGTGGCTATTATAGGGTCTTAGATAAGGAAAACTCAAGCATCCAAATGTCCTTAAACTATTATAGTTAGGTTTTATATTAGATAACATTTCTATTGGACTTTTGTTTTTCAATACTTTAGTTGGAAGGCTATTAACCAAATAGACTGCTGTATTGAATGAGTCTGGCCAAAAATTTAAAGGCAGTGATGCTTGTGCAAATAGTGTAAGACCTGACTCTACGATATGCCTTGGTTTTCTCTCAACTAGCCCATTTCGGTCAGAAGTATATGGACATGTAATTCTATGAACTATTCCTTTCTTTCGAAAGAAATTGCTAAGTGACTTGAACTCGGCACTACCATCAGTTTGCAAAATTTTAACTTGATGATTTGTTTGATTTTCTACCTGAGTGATGAAGTGTATTACTGCCTTATATGTTTCTGATTTGTTCTAAGATAATATATCCAAGTATATTTAGTATATGCATCAACAAATGATATGTAATATTTAAAACCATAATCTGATCTGAACAACCATTGACTAATACCATTTTCCATGACGATCAATTACTGAACAATGGCAGTTCGAAGGTTGATGACCATGGAAAACGGTGTAGGTCGGCGGTTGTTTTCCGTGCAAAATGACTTTACCTTGTTTTTTGGTTACCATGTGAAATAACTTTGGTATTAAGAAGCGCACAAATTTTATTTTGTTTTCTTCTATGATATTAGAAAGAGAGAAACTGGATGCCCTTGACAACACACTAAATTAATAAGAAGAAATAACAATAAATGTTCGATAATTTGTTGTCTGAGGATGACGACTTAATATATTAAAAAAATAATTGAGCAATTATTTAAAGTTCATCCTCATCTTGCATCAAGTCAAAAGCTTGGACTCTAGTTTATTTATTTATATTTACGTTTTGTTTCATGTCCCAGATATACATTTATAATTCTATTAAATCCATATATCTCATTCAAGAGGGTCCACTTTGGGCTACTTTTAATTTGTCATTTGGGCTTCACTTTCTGTCTTCCCCGGCCCAATTTTCGTATAGATCACCGGCCTAGTTTTCGTATCGATCACCGGAGTTAGAACTTCGTATCGATCATGAGGGCTAAGTCTTCGTATCGATCGCCGCAGATCGATACGAATCTCGCCTTTTCATTCAGCACATCCAGGATCGATACGAACTCCTAGTGTTCCCAGATCGATGCGAATTACCTCCCAATGTTACAACACTCCTTCTCCTATCCATCAGTCGACCTTCTTCCCCAAGCTGTTTGAACGCCATTGCTCCTCCTTCAATCTCGCTCCGACCCAACGCCGGTAGCGACGTCGCCGGGATCGACCACGACCTTGAACGAATTGGCATAGAAACTCAAGTCTCATCGTTCTAGAATAGAATGGATGGATTAATTACCTAAGTGGAGCAATCGGTTCGAAGGAACAAAGTGTTAGACGATTTGGGACGAATACAGTTTTCGTTTCTCGAGTGCTTTATCGATACGAAGGCAGAAAGTAAAAGTTGAGCAAGTGAAATAATTCTAAGTACAAAAGGTATTTATATGGTCTCATATCTAAGGTAGAAAACGCTTCGTATCCCAGTAGCCAAAACTGCTTAAAACGGTCAGAGATTCTATTGATACGAAGAGACCCATTCGTATCCATCGACTCAGAGCGGGGCGGAAATTGGCATTCAGTATCCGTTAATGATAGGCCATCATCTTCGTATCCATCAATAAGAGTTCCATCGATACGAAGGATACAGTAGGATCACACTTAAGCCACTCAAATCCATCGATACGAAAAGACAATTTCGTATCCTCTATTCGAAGACCCTAAGATTTCGTATCCATCGATACGAACTACATTGAAATAACAACTAAATTCGTGTCGGTTGACATCAATATGAAGATTTTTTTTGACTTCTTACATCGATCCAGGAGAGGATCAATACGAATGAATATTCAAAAACGACCATCAAGTGTTTTTATAACTCAAATTTCATGTCGATTCAGGAGAGGATCAACACGAAACTCGATAAAAATAAAAAATAAAAACCGACGACGACTCGTGAACGTACGAACGTTAACGGGAGTCAGGCTAACCTACATTCATTTATAATGGACTAACATCCAATCAATAAAATACGCAGGAATTGAATATTCATACAACGCTCGATTACAACAGTACACAGTACAACAATTGGCAGTCTACAGTTAATGATTTTTGTTCCCAATGAATCAATCAAAGGTTACATCTTTCGACGAAAAGACAACTATCGGTCAACAAGTCAGATAAAACTGTTCAGAATAAAGATTGCAGCTTTTCAAAGCACGTCATGTTCTCACAAGTCATACTTTGGGAGGCAAATGTTATCCCGCCTTTTGGCAACGCCGTGATACCAAGAACTTGACTGAAAACCAAGGAAAGTCCATCTCGGAGATCGGTTATACGCAGGTTTGTTATGGATATCGATGAATTTTGTCGAAGTCCGGATCAGGCTACAATTGACAAAACATGACGAGCAAAGCTGTGAAAGCCAACGTTCCAAGTTTCAAGTCAATCGGAGTTTGTATGCATGAGATATGATCGATACGAGTTAAGAGAACACATTGTTCGCATCCATCAGAGCGCGTCATTTCGTATCCATCAGCTAAAGAGCCTTTTTCGAATCCATCAAACATTGGCAGTTCGTATCCACCATGTTACCATTGTTCGAATCGATCGGTTGTACCCTACTTCACATCCATCCACTACAACATAGAGGTATACTTCGTATCCACCCAAGGGCGGTTCTCTTCGTATCGAACCTATTCGTACCCATCAAATGATCACTACTTCGTATCCATAAAGTAACCGCTGTTCATATCCATCACGTCATCCTTTGTTCGTATCCATCAAGTTGGACCAACTTAGATAGATACGAACAAGACCATACAATCGATACGAACAGAGCCACAGTGCACGATACAAACTAAGTCAATTCCATCGATACGAACTAAGCCATATTCATCAATACGAACTAAACCACATCTATCAATACGAACAAGGCCATTTCCATTGATATGAACGAGGCGACTGCGATTGATACGAACACGGCCCAGTCAAATCGATACGAACGAGGAGCAAACATTGGGAAGACTCGATCGATTCGGCGTGGACTTCGGATCGATCCTGAAAGAAAGCGCCACGTCAACTAACATCACATGTTTGGTCGTCAATACGAAGGGATCAATTCGAACCAAACAGCCTACCGAAGACTCGAATTTGAATCGATCATAACTTGCAATCTACAAGTCCTAATGCTATGAAATTTTCACAGGAGCTTACGTACGACCTAAGGAATGTTCATGCCAAGTTTCGACTCGATTGGGTCAAATCTTAATCGATACAAAATTCGTTCGTATCGATCACGGATCGAGTCGAAACTTCATGGGATCGATAGCATGTGCCCACCCACGTGCCAGAAGAAGTCTCCCGAGATCTAAGCGTGATATTTGCATCCTACACCTATAAATAGCAACCCAGAGCTCACAGAAAAGGGATCTTTTGGCTTTCAGATGTCCAAACTCTGCCGAAAATATTTTTGCTCTACAAGGCTGCTGTTACTCGAATTTCATCACTGTAATTCACTGTAGTCCACTGTAATCAGTTGTAATCGTCGAGAAAACATCAATAAAATCATCAATTTCACGGTGGACATAGGCAATACGCCAAACCACTCTAAATTTCTATGTTTCTGCGTTCTTTTTTTTTGAAGTGTTTGTTAGATAATCCTCATTTTCCATTTAATTTCTTTATTTTTTATCTCTTCAAACCCTTCCGAAGAGTGTTGTGCCCAATTTTGGTACAAACACTTTGGTGCTTTCACTAAGAAAAAACCCAGTTTTCTCCTTGTGCTCGTTGGATCTACTACCGATATCGGATTGCAAACATCCAAGGAGAAGGTCCAGATCTCAATTTCAGAAGTTCTTCCATCATATTCAGATCTGCTACAAGTCTAGGAGAGAGCTTCATCATCTACCATGGTTAACACAAGGACTACTTCTATAGCTGCACATCCAAAAGGACGGGACAGACAAAATCCCGTGTAGCAGCTTCCAGCCGATCAGAATGCTACCGGACCATCAGATCTGCAAGGTCCTGTCACCAGAGAAGAATTTCAGATGTTGATGCAAGAATTGACTCAGAGCCGTCAGCAGCTCACTCATAAGCTCCGTG
This sequence comes from Allium fistulosum, assembly GCA_030737815.1. Lineage (NCBI taxonomy): Eukaryota > Viridiplantae > Streptophyta > Magnoliopsida > Asparagales > Amaryllidaceae > Allium > Allium fistulosum. The sequence continues at coordinate 174,631,433 of CM060907.1, forward strand.
CTAACGCGGAATTAACTAATCAACTGAACCGTCAGCGACGAAGGAGATCTAGGAGGGATCAAGCTTCCTATTCTTCCACCGAGAGTTCAGCTTTGTTATCCCACCTTTTGGCAAGGCCGTGACACCTAGAACTTAACTAGAAACCAATGACGGTTCGCCTTTACGGATGTTACAATTCGTTGTGTTGGACATAGACTCCCCTTATAATGCTTTCTTGGGCCGACCGGCCCTCGCTGAATTCAGGGCAGCCATTGCCCCGTGGTGTTTGACTTTAAAGTTTCCCACTAATCGTGGAGTGGGAATCATTCAAGGAGATCAGGTTGCTGCAAGAGCCTGTTATGTTGCTGAGCTGCGAGAGGCGCAACGAAAGGAGAAAGGAAAGGGCGTAGAGGAATCTCTCTGCGTCCGCTTTGCTGATAATTGACAATTAACGCTCGGGCCAAGGCCCATGCACCCCAGCCAATTCCAAAGGGATCTTGACCCAAGAGAAACTGAAGATGAAGGAGAATCTAAAGAAAGTCAAGCATCCCCGGCCGAACTGACGATTGATGTCCCAATCGACAATGATGATGATTCAAAGATGATAAAGATTGGCTCTCAACTAAGCCAGCAGACTCAAAAGGAATTGGTTGAATTTCTATGGGTGAATCTTGATGTATTTGCCTGGACGCATTCTGATATGTGTGGGATCTCGCTGGAAATCGCGAGCCACACTCTGAACATTGACCCGCGGCATATCCCGGTCAAACAGAAAAGGCGTGGTATGGATCCAGAGAGATCTGCCACCCTTAAAGAAGAAGTAGAAAAGCTTAAAGCAAACGGGTTCATTCGAGATGCGCTATATCCCGAATGGGTGTCGAATCCCGTGCTCGTCAGAAAGTCAAACGGAAAATGGAGAACGTGTGTCGATTACTCCGATCTGAAATAAAGCTTATCCTAAAGATAGTTTCTCGCTTCCCAGAATTGATCAGCTAGTAGATTCAACAGCTGGGAATGAGCTCTTATCCTTCATGGACGCGTATTCTAGCTACAATCAGATACCGATGCATTTACCCGATCAAGAACATACCAGCTTCGTAACCAATCTGGGACTTTATTGCTACAAAGTTATGTCATTCGGACTCAAGAATGCCGGGGCTACTTATCAACGATTGGTCAATCAGATGTTTGCCAATCAAATCGTGAAAACAATGGAAGTATATGTAAACGACATGCTTGTGAAGTCACGATTTTCCACCGACCATATTAAAGACCTGGAAACTATGTTCAACATACTTCGAGAATACAGAATGAAGCTTAACCCACCGAAATGTCACTTTGGAGTTGCATCCGGAAAATTCCTTGGGTTTGTCGTTAACGCTCGGGGAATCGAAGCTAATCCTGAAAAGATTTAGGCAATCTGAAATCTTGAAACTTCAAAAACAATAAAGCAAGTCCAGAGCCTCAATGGGAAAGTAGCAGCATTGAGCAGGTTCATTTCAAAGTCCACTGACAAATGCATTCCCTTCTTCGATCTGATCCGAAAAGGAAAACGAAACTTTGAATGGACCACGGAGTGTGAGGGCGATATCAGAAAATGCTATTAGCGCTGCTTTAATTCGAGAAGAAGACAGGATACAGAAGCCAGTATACTACGTCAGCAAATGATTGACTAGAGCTGAAAGAAATTATCCAAAGCTAGAAAAGTTGGCTTATTGCCTTGTAATTGCATCAAGAAAACTCCGACCATATTTCCAGGCACATCCTATTATTGTTTACACCGACCAGCCGTTACGAGAGGTCCTTACGCGGCCTGAGACGTCTGGTAGGTTACTCAAGTGGAACATCGAACTGAGCCAGTTTGATATTACTTACACTCCAAGATGAGCCATTCAAGGACAAGTCCTAGCCGATTTTATAGCTGAATTTACTGTTCCAGAGGACTTGCCCGAAACCAGTGCATCAAACGACCGGTGTTTGGGCGCTGGTGTTGTACTTGAAACTCCCGAAGGCCGATCTATATGTTATGCTTTGAAGTTCGATTTTCATGCAACCAATAATGAAGCTGAATATGAAGCCCTCTTAGCTGGACTAAAGCATGCCAGAGATTTGAGAATTATCGCTGTGGAAATTTACTGTCATTCACAGTTAGTTGTGTGTCAGGTATGGGGAGAGTATCAAGCGAGAGATCGAAGGCTGGCTGCTTACTTAACGCGAGTTCAAGAAGTGCTAAATCAGTTTGATTATTATGTCAATTATTGTATACCTCGAGAACGCAACCAAAAAGCCGATTCATTGGCGAAGTTAGCCAACACAGGTGAAGCTCAGCAAATGGGACTCGTTCCCGTAGAGACGTTATCTTCCCCAAGCATTGACCGGGAAGAAATAGATTGGGTATGCGAAACCGTCCCCGAGAAGGATTCATGGATGACTCCACTTAAAAATTACATTGAGCACGGAACCCTGCCAGAGCGTAGGAGTGAAAAGAGACAAGTCCTTCGGAAGGCCTCACGATTCACCATCCAGAATGGAATCATGTCCAGAAGAGGGTACTATGTTCCTCTACTATGGTGTATCGCTCACGATGAAATTAAACGAGTATTGCACGATGTACACGAGGGAGAATGTGGCGATCACACCGGGGGGAAAGAACTTGCCAAGAAAATACTTCGATATGGATATTACTGGCCTACTGTGAATCGCGATGCCTCGGATTATGCAAAGAAATGTGATAAATGTCGGAAGCACGCTCGAATTCCTAGAGCCCCTCCTACCGAGATAACGCAAATGGTCAGCCCATGGCCGTTTGCAATATGGGGCATCGACATCATTGGTACTCTACCTCTGGCAAAAGGTGGTGCGAAATATGTCATCGTCGCGGTTGATTACTTTACAAAGTGGGCAGAAGTTGAAGCTCTTGCTACCATAACGACGAAGAAAGTAATCGACTTTGTAGTCCGCAACATCATCTGTCGATTCGGTCTCCCACACACCATTATTACGGACAACGGAACCCAATTCGACAGTGCTGAATTTAAAGATTTATGCAAACGATTTCACATCCAAAAGAAATTCTCTGCAGTTGCACACCCTCAGGCGAACGGACAGGTCGAAGCGGTTAATAAAGTTATAAAGTCCATTCTGAAAGAACGACTGGAAAAGGTCGGGGGCAAGTGGGTCGATGAACTTCCTATGGCTTTATGGGCTTACCGAACAACCCATAAGTCCACGACCAGTCACACTCCATTCTCTCTCTCTTATGGTTCAGAAGCCGTTATTCCAGTTGAGCTAGAAGTACCTTCTCATCGTGTGACATACTATGATCCAAAGACAAATGCTATATTACTTGCTGAATCTCTCGATCTACTAGATGAGAAGCGTGAAGAGGTCGATTTGAGGGCAGCCGCGCATCGAAGTCGAGTCGCCCGATTGTACAACGCCAAGGTCCGCCCGCGAACCTTTGAACTAGGCGATCTCGTCTTGAAAGAATCTATCTGGTTCCTTCGCATATGAAGCCAACAAGGGAAGGACCGTATGTTATTGAACGAAGGCTCGAAGATGGCACATTCAAATTATCGACCGTTGACGGTCTTACTCTGCCAAGAGCCTGGAATAGCGAGAGTCTTCGTCGCTACTACACATGACAGGGTATTTTTATTCTTTTAGTTTATTTTCCATTTTGCAATTTTTTTTTGCATTTCGAAATTAGAATTTGTAATAAGGCAACTGACTTTGCCATATTTTCTTATTTCAGCAATAAAATGCAATCTCTTCGAGCCAGAGCTGTGATTTACTTGAAATGCTTCATATGATCATCACTATGCACGGAGAGCTAAGTTTCACCATACGGTGGAATTTATTCAAATAGGGAGTGACTGTGATGCAACCGGTCACTCGCTAAGTGAAACCCGAGCTCGGGGACAAGCCATCACATCAAAGTCAAAAACAGATTGATACACGACAATCCCTCAGTTAACTCCCGGTTCCCAGAGTGCGAACTGGAGTATTAAAATACGTCTACGAAGAGGGTGGATCCGTCCGCCTAACGACTTTGTTCGTATCTGAACCAAGTTTAAGGATGGTGGACCCGTCCATCTAACGACCTCACTTGTTAACTCAGGGTGGATGTGATCCGACCATCCATCATCCTGATACACCTTTCGTTCCCAAAGTGCGAGCGAAATCCAAAAACATACAGCAGATGTGACTGACCGTCTGCTTACCAACTCCGAACTCCCAGAGTGCGAGTCGGAGTATAAACAATAACTCCGAACTCCCAGAGTGCGAGTCGGAGTATAAACAATAACTCTGAACTCCCAGAGTTCGAGTCGGAGTATAAACAATAACTCCGAACTCCCAGAGTGTGAGTCGGAGTATAAACATCAACTTCGGATTCCCAGAGTGCGAGTCGGAGTATAAACATCAACTCCGGATTCCCAGAGTGCGAAACGGAGTATAAACATCTACTTCGGATTCCCAGAGTGCGAAACGGAGTATAAACATCAACTTCAAGTACCCAGAGTGTGAATTGAAGTATAAATATCAACTCCGAACTCCCAGAGTGCGAGTCGGAGTACAAATGTCGATTCTGAGTCCCCAGAGCGTGGACGTATGATTTAAACTTAAGCCGGCATGACCAACCACCAATAAAATCCCCGGAGTGCGGATATGATCGTCGACAACCGGACAAGCGTGAATAAATGCTCAATCTCCGCTTGTCTCGGACATTCATTCAGTGGCAGTAGACTCAACATGTTATAAGTGAGAAGCAATCGCTGACTGATGTTCTACAACTCATCCCCGAGACTAGGGGGCAGGACTTAAGCATCGACCATTGACTGAAGCGGTGCGACGTCAAAATTCAACTCGCTTCCCAGTCGCGAACCATGTCCGAAGTTTCCAGACTTGGTGCAAAAAGACAAACTTGACTCGGAAGCTAGAACTTTACAAGTGCATTTCAAACATTGAAACACTTAAGAAAATACACAAGAAGATAAAAAAGAAAATTTTCATTTCTACTATCTATGAAAGAAATTCATGTACAAGTTTGTTCCCAAAAAATTCCTACTAGCAAGGGCCGAACCCGCATCTATACACGGCCAGCAAAATGAAAATCAAAATAAACCGAAGAAGCGTGTCTAATCTTTCTTCTTTTCTCGGCTTCCTTTTCGGTGTAGACCCGCTAGAGCCACCACTACCCTTCCTCTTTGAGCCTTTGCTTTTCGATGGTCGGTCTCCAGGCGGGGGCATGATCTCAACATCCTCCTCCGAGCTCGTATGAATAGGAATGCTTCCTGGGGGCGGAGTCGGAGGAACAGGATCAAGTGCAGAAGGTGGAATGGGCACGCTGGTGATGAAAACTGTACCACCAGGAAATATCATTCTGAGAGGAGCTGGACCGGGCACCGCCATCCCACCTCCAAAACTGCCACCATGAGCCGCTGCTTCCATTTCAGCATCGATTTGGGCAAACATCTCCTCTTCAGTAACCGCTCGAGCCTCGCTGGGGGCATCAGTAGTTGGCATTAAAGAACTTGTAGCAGGAGCGCCTCCACCCATAACAAATGGCAAGCCGGCAAGAGGATCACCATGACGGCGAAAGAGTTCTTCCATCAGCTGCTCATCAAACACAAGCGTGCTTCCCTGCGTATCGTCAAGGGGGGCAGTTGTAGTTACAGTGATCGCTTCGGTAACAATAGCCTCCAGCGTCTGATATGATTCTTGAGTAACATGAGGCCCGACAGGTGCAGCATCGATCACTGGACAAAGAATAAGAGAACTGTCAGAATTTAATTCAAATAAAGATTTCGACTTTAGGCAGATGCGCGAAATGTTCAGAATACCTTCCTCAGTTTGACTTGTAGGCAGCAGATCGGCTTCAGTAACTTGCACTATAGCCGGAGACATCTGCGGCTGATCCGGATTGTAGGCAGGAACAGCTTGGGGATCGACCGCAGACGAGGATTCGGGCTGGGTTGACGTTGGAACTTCAAGACTCACCTCATGATGGTCAACCCCTGAACCCTCTCCTACTTCGAAGTGCTGGGCGCCGAGTCTTTCCTTTTCATGCAGAATCATTGACTCGTGAAGAATCTTCCTTTCATCTTCATTCAGAATGCGATTCTCGAGTTCAAACTCATCCACAGACTCACCCATATGCGCCTCCTTCTCTTCTTCAACTAATCGACCCCATGCATTGTATAGATGCGCCGGATAATCATCGATCCAGGCTAGACCCCTGTACCTCAGCACGTTAGCGTTGTAAACAACGAGAAGGTCTTCGATATCAGCCTCTAGCCTAGACTCGGCCGATTTCACTTTCTCCTCAACCTCAGTCTCCACCACGCGGACCTTAGCCACAGCCGTGTCCCTTTCACCTCGGAGCAAGACAGCCTGCTCGCACGCCTCCTGGGCCGCGTTGTTCGCATCATCCTTTTCCTTAGCCATTTCAGCGAATTTGGCCTTAAGCTCGTTGAGTTCCTTAACTGCCGCATCCCGTTCGGCGGTGACTGTGGTATTCCGATGGCCCATCTCCTCCACCTAGGCAGCATTTGTCTGCCTCAACCTCTCCATTGCCACATTCGCTTCATCAACTTTTTTGGTGGCCTCAGTTTCAGATTTCCGAGAAGACTCGGCCTCAGCAGTGAGCACCTGAATGATCCGGTCCCTTTGAGCGAGCTCGGATTCCATCTTCTCGATTGCTTTGGCTCGATCAAAAGCCACTTTGGAATCTTTCTCTACAGCCTTTACGCACTCTCTATACTGGGTGTAGACGTCATGAACGTAATCATGCACCGTGTTTTCCACCCCTGATGGAATTTTTTTAAAGTGTGGTGGGAAGACATAGCCATCGAAGCATATGTTCGGTAACTCCTTCCTCATCTGAGCCAATTTAATGGCCCCTTCTCCTATGGGCTCAGTTGGGACCTGCTCTGCAATTATAGAGGCCGTGGTTTCGACTCTTTGGAGATGAGTCTCGGATCTAGAAGTGTGAGAAGATGGCCTGTGATGTGGAGGCTCTGGTGGATGTGGAACAAGAACAGGAGGTGGAGATGGAAGTCTAAGAGGTGGAGAGCGAGACCTAGATCGATGTCTGTATTCTCTGTCCCTGTCCCGCTCGTACCTCTCTTGATTAGAGTACCCGCGATCGCGGTCTCTATCAGAGTCTCTCATGCGGGAATCATAATAGGTAGAAGACTTTCGGGCCGAGCGAAGATTCCCAAGCATTGATCCTCTTCCGGACATCGTACCTGAAAATTAGAGACGAATGAAAAGTTACTGATTTCTTAGGTAGGACGATTTACAGTTATGAATCATGTAGTGCAGTGAAGTGTATGCATGTGCAACCCCCCGACCAACCGGAAATGTCGGTCGCACTCATAGCAAGCGACCCGCTCAGTTCAAGAGCATTATCAAGCTCCTCATCCCGGTGTCGTGTTGAAACGACACATAATCCGGAATCGGAATATCAGCAAGCCCTTCAAAAGGATTCTCTACTTGCGGGGGAGGAGCCTCCGAAATTCTAATCCCCTGAATAGGCAAAGACATAACCACGGATTTCAATCTCATGGATTTAGAATGCTTGTGAGCAACTGCCTTGCCTTTTCTCCTTCCTCCTGAATCCTGAACATTGGAAGAAGGCCCAGTTTGGAGTTCATTATCAGTAGGCGTTCTCTCCGGATCAATTTCTTCAGCTATTATGACTGCGGGCGCCTTGCGTTTCACCCGCTTCTTCGAGACCGCTCTAAGTGTCCCTTCCAGCCTTATTCTTTGCCTCCGTTCAATCAGCCCGACAGTCGTCAAGTTTTTGTCGGTTAGAACCAAATCAATGTTCCTCTCTTCACCCAGAACTTCCTGGAGGATCCGGACTAACTCTCTGAAATACCCGCCGTTAGGTTGTGAAATTGCGGCTGTAAAAGAAGTGAAGTATGTCAGTTTTTAAAACGATTACTATTATCTCGATAATTCGTGAGAGAGACTACAACACTTACGTCTACCCAACCATCGCCTAGCGAAGCCAGGGGGCATTGAACATAGAACCATTCTGTTTTAAAATAACTTAGCCTTCCCCAAGATCCCGTCACAATTTGACAGTTCCTGACCGCTTCCAAGAATGTGAAAGAAGGGCTATCTCCGCGACTCTTAATGTTAAATAGATATCTAATCTCGATCGGCTTTGGTGGTCGAAAGAGAATTTCCTTAAACAGAATGAAGGTGCTATTCAACAAGGCGTACCTGTTGGGGTGTAGTTGGGACGGGGCGATTCCAAGGAATGACAGCATTTCCCTTATGTATTGATTAAATGGAGGAAGCGTTCCCGCTGTGCAAGCATGACGGTTGAAAGCAGTAAACCCCTCCGGGGGAGCATGTGGTCTATCATTTGGCCCTGGGAGTAATACGTCGTCAAGCGACAAGCCATGTCTTAAGCATATCCGTCCCATCATATCTTCAGAAATACCGGACGGCACGGAATCTTGAGGGTTCATAATGAACCGGGCGTTTGGAAACTCGTCCGGTGCTGGATCTATGACTTCGGCTTCAATGACTGGTATCTCGATGGTTGAAGGAATTGAACTCGGGAGTTCCTGCTGGTGTGAACTTGAGGGTTCCATGACTAACTAGCTTATGAAAAATCATTGTTAAACATACAATAACGCTCATGCATCCCCTAGTGTAAAGTGTGTGAGTGTGTTGTGCAGTGCAGTACTGTACATCACTTGAGAAGTTCTACAGAATTGGAGAAAGCATGTAAACGACGAGACTTCGAAATTCAGTCGGAATGACTGTCATCGCTGACCGTCACAACCGTGCCATCCAGATATTAGCAATCAATCCAAGTTAAAGTTTGTTAAAATTTTGTTAAAGTTGCAATTCCATCGATGAGCTTCGAAGGGAAATCAAATATGCTGTCCAACGGTGAAGTCCAATTATGCCAAAATGAAGCTCGTCGGAGTTAGATGTTCAAATGAACAAGAGTTTCGATATCATCGAAGTTAGGCTCATTGTCGATCATCAAAGTTCGAGTTCACATTGATCCGTGAAGTTGTTCGTATCCGTTAGGGATACAGGTTCAAATTCAAATCGATCTTTCAGGTTCAAGTTCATATCGATCATTCAGGTTCAAGTTCGTATCGATCGTTTAGAGACAATTTCGTATCGATCCCATGGCACGTAGTTCGTATCGATGGAAAAACATCGGCTTCGTATCGATCAATATCGTCTACTTCGTATCGATCAATATCGTTTCGAAACAACCGATGCTAAGTGACTGTTCCATGGTCGATATGAAGCCCAAAGCAAGACAACGATACGAGATTTCCCTTCGAGATCGATACGAGGCAAAACACCTTCTTCCCCAATCGATCGATACGAAATTCAGAACGACCATTTCCTTCGTGTCCCTATTTACTCCTTCTTCCCCAAGCAATTAACGTATCGTTACTCCTTCTCGATTCAACGTCGACCAAGTCCCGGCATCAACAGTGATGGAATCGGCGACGACATCGAACGAACTGGCACTAAGATTCGAGCCTCGTCATTGTCAGAATGGATTCGTTGTTTATTTACCTAAAGTCAGATGTTGTCGCGCTAGATTAAGGAATAAGTTGGATCGATTCAAAGGATCGATGGATTGTTTGGTTCGAAGGCAATGTTTCTTTCTCGAGTTCTTTACGATACGAAGACAAGGCAGAAGAGTAAAGAGTAAAAAGTGAAAAGTGGCTAAGTCCACAGTATTTATATGGACTCGAGCGTGAAGGCAGAAAACGATTCGCATCCCAGTAGATTCGACCGGTTGCAAAACATCACCACGGGATCGATTCGAACAAGCCATTCGAATCCATCAACACGAGCCTTTATCGAAGCGAAGTTGCCAACGAAGGCTTTTCTGAGTCACCCAAATCCATCGATACGAAACCACTGTTCGTATCGATCATCTTCGACTCCATCTCCAGTGCAGCAATATGAACTGTACAGTTAGAATCCATCGAATCGCAGCTCACAGAAGCCAATACCCATCGATACGAATTGTCTATTCGTATCCAATGACACCAGATCCATTGATTCGAAATGTTCATTACACATCCATCCATGCGATGCATATCGATGCAAAGATAACATTCCAACCTTTTACATCGATTCAGGAGAGGATCAATACGAAGGAACATTCAAAAACAACCATCGAGCATTGTTACAATTCGAATTTCACATCGGTTCAGGAGAGGAACGATACAGTATTTGATACGAGATAAACTGACAATGACTTGTGAATGTGCAAACGTCTACGAGAGTCAGATTAACATATATGTATATATGTCGGACTAATATTCAATTTTCAACATCCACAAGAATTGGATACTTATCTAATAACGATCACAACAACAAACAGCTAATCACTGGCACTCAGCAATCAGTTACAACAGTACAGGGTATAGTAGTTGATAATCAACAGTTCATGTTACAGAGAAAATCGTACAAGGATTACAACTTTCAGCGGAAAGACGGTAACTGTTCAGAATAAAGATTGCGGCTTTTCAAAGCGTATCATGTTTCCACAAGGCGTACTTGGGGGAAAATGTTATCCCGCCTTTTGGCAAGGCCATGACACCAAGAACTTGACTAGAAACCAATGAAGGTTCGTCTTAGAGATCGGTTATATGCGAACTCACCATGGATATCGACGAATTTTGTCCGAGTCCGAATAAAGCTACAATCGACAAGACACGGCGAGCGAAGCAATGAAAGTCAACGTTCCAAATTTCAAGTCAATCCGAGTTTGTATGCTCAAGTTACGATCGATGCAAAATGAAGGAAACAACTCAATTTTCGTATTCATAGCTAAGCCTCTATTCGAATCCATCGGCTTCGTATCGATCAGAAGGCCCGGTTCGTGTTGATGAACTTCACATCCATCGCCAAGTCACATTTCGTATCGATCAACTCTGCATCCATCAGGTTCCAGTTGTTCGAATCCGTCGAGTATGTTTCGTTTGTACCGACCAGCAACCCTCTGTTCGTACCCATCAGACGACTGCTATTTCGTATCGATCGTGGGACTTCTGTTCGTATCCATTGAGCATTGCGCTATTCGTATCCATCGAGCATTAGACTATTCGTATCCATCACAAAGTTGCTTGTTCGTATCCATCAAGTCGAAGTGACTATGATCGATACGAACAAGGGCTACCTTCATCGATACGAACAGAGTCACCATCATCGATATGAACAAACCACCTCCATTGATTCGAACAAGGCATGCTACAAATCGATATGAAGGAGACTGCTGTTGATCGATTCGAACTGGGCAATGGACTTCGATGCGAACAAGGCGAAGATCATGGATGACTCGGCCAACTCGGCGAAGAAAGTGGATCGATACAAGGAATTCTCGCCACATCACCACTTGATCATGCACGACCATCGATTCGAAGTGATCGAGTCGAAATGATCGAGTCGAACGAAATGAACTACCGAAAGTCTCCATTTCGTATCGATCATATCTCGAGATCAACAAGTCCACATGCAATGAAATTTTCACAAAAGCTTACGTGCATGCTAAAGAATGTCCACGCCAAATTTCGACTCCATCGGACACAATCTTGATCGATATGAAATCCGTTCGTATCGATCACGGATCGGGCCGAAACTTCACGGGCTTGGTCGCGTGGGCCTACTTACGTGCCAAAAGTAGTCTCCCAAGATATGAGCGAGATATCCGCCTCCTACACCTATAAATAGACCCCCAAAGCCAACGGAAAAGGGAGCTTCTTCTTCTTTGAATTCTCCAACGCCCAGACTCTGCCGGATCCAGTTCTAAGCTCCATTGCTGCTGCTACTAACAAATTTTACTGCTGCAAATCATTATTATCTGCTGTAACCCGCTAAAATCAATTGTAATCATCAAAGGAACATCAATAAAGCAATCAACTTCATAGTGGACGTAGGCAAAACGTCGAACCACTCTAAATTCTTGTGTTTATGTGCGTTCTTATTACTTTCATTATCTGTTTTTGGATTTTTGTTAGATAATCCTCGTTTTCCATTTAATTTCTTCATTTTATCTCTTCAAAGACTTCCGAAGAGTGTTTTGCCCAATTTTGGTACAAACAAGCTTCTTCTGACTATCATCATAGGTCAACATGCCCAAGGCTAGACGGAAGTTACACACAGGCCACTGGGCATCAACACACCCTGAATGTTGGGCAACTGAGAGTTGGCCCGACAACCAGCCGTCAAACTGGACCCTCCTCCCGAGGAGGTGCTACCCCACATCATGTCACAGATAACCATACCACAACCTATGATTTAGATGCCGAGATTCGAAATCGGACAGATCCGAACCATCACCAGCGTGAATACCACCCTGAACCTTACGTCCCCGAGGACATAGAGCCAAGGAGGCGAGACACGGACCGTCGATAGCGACTGACCCCTCCTCGCATTGTGGAACTCGACCACACCTTGGCCCAGCCTGCTCAAAATGACCAGATGCCCGATCTGCCTGCAATGATCCATCAAATGATCCGTGAAAGTCAAGGGCTTAGCAATGACGACTAGGGAATCTCCCGAAGTCATACTCCTTTTACCAATGAGATACTTTATGTTGAACCACCTCGAAGATTCAGGATGCCGACTTTACATGTTTATGAAGGGAACTCTGACCCTAATCAGCATATTTTGAAGCATGATTGGTTGATGAACGCTGCACGAGCTGACGATGCAGTCAAATACCGAAGCTTCCTGATTTCACTAGGGGGTATAGCGACTATGCGGTTTACCCGACTGCCACCTCGATCTATCTCATGCTTTGATCAGTTGGTGACAAAATTTATTGAGCAATTTCGTATGCATGTCACAAGACCGAAGGAAGTTAATACTTTATCTAGTGTCACTCAAGCTCCTGGGGAGACACTCAGGCGTTATTTAGAGAGATTTCATGCTACATGTGCTGAGATCAGCAACCCAAATGATAACTCTATTCTTATGGCACTGACTAAGGGGATTGAGCCCGATTCTGATTTCGGTAACTGGTTGGCCGGAAAACACCCCACATCGTTGGATATTTCTATTCCAAGGCAGCCCAATTCTTGAGAAGGGAGGATGCAAAACAGTCTAGGAAGAAGGACGATGCGGGGCCTAGTGTAGAAGGAGTTCAGAGTAACATTGCTGTTAAACAATCCGGGGAGAGTTCTGGAAAAGTGCAATTGAATATTCAAAATAAACAAGATCAACAAAAAGGCAGTGGTAACCAAAATAGAAAACGGGACCAGAACCGTGGTCCATGGCGTAGAGCTCCGATGTTTGATATTTATACTCCTCTAAATATGTCACTGGAGAACGTATATCTACAAACCTGCAATAATATTCAGTACAAGAAGCCTGCTCCGAAACAATCATCGGAGAAGCAAATTCAGACAGGAAAATTTTGTAGGTTCCACGAAAGCTACGGCCATAACACTAATGAATGCCGTCACTTGCAAGATCTCATCGAAAAGGTGATAAGAGTAAGGAAGTTAGATCAGTTTGTTTGGGCGCCGCAGTCTGGAGGTGCGGGCCCATCAAATCAAAATCATGCGCCGAATCCAGCTAGATAGGAGGACCCCGCTCGTACTGGCGGGAGATTGGTGATAAACACTGTTTGTGGTGGTCCTCATCGAGCAGACCGAAGCTGGAAGGAAATGGAGTCATATGCCAGCTCTATCAGGCATGCGGACTTTGAATGTTGTAGTAATTCTGAAGATGGGGCTCTGGCCAAACAACAAAGAATGATGGCAGATGACATCGTATTTTGAGGTCGGGATGCCGACAGGGTCGAAGCCCCCACTGTAGATCCGCTAGTCATATCAGCTCAAGTAGGTCCTGCTTGAATGAAGAGGATCTTGGTAGACAGCGGAAGCTCTATGAATATTGTGTTTAAACGAGCTTATGACCAGATGAGAATGGAGACTAAAGACTTGAAGCCATGCCAGTCTCGCATTTACGGTTTCAATTAGAGTGCAACTATACCCACTGGAGTGGTAGAATTGCCAGTGGAATTGTGGATTGGTGAGCGCCGAGAGTCCGGATACTACAGTTTGTTGTTTTGGATATAAACTCCCCATACAATGCTTTCTTGGGACGACCCACCCTAGCTGAAGTCAGGGCTTCCATCGCCCCATGGTGTCTGACTTTGAAATTCCCCACCGACAATGGTATCAGAGTTGTTCAAGGGTATCAGGCCACAAGGCGAGCCTATTATGTTACTGAGTTGCGCGAGGCGCAGCGGAAGGAAAAAAGGAAAGGGCATAGAGGAATCTCTCTGCGTTCGCTTTACGGATAATTGATAATTAGAGCCTGGGCCCGGGCCCGGGCACCCCAACCAATTCCAAAGAGATCTTGACCTGAGTGATACCGAAAGTGAAGATGAAAGTAAAGGCAGTCAAGCTTCTCCGGCCGAACTGACGATCGATGTTCCAATCGACAGTAATGATAACTCGAAGATGATAAAGATTGGATCTCAGCTAAGCCAACAAATGCAAGAGGAATTGGTTGAATTTCTCCGGGTAAACCTTGATGTGTTTGCCTGGACAAATTCTGACATGTGTGGGATCTCGCCGGACATCGCAAGCCACACGCCGAATATTGACCTGTGGTACGTCCCGGTCAAGCAAAAAAGGTGTGGTATGGATCCAGAGAGATCCGTCACCCTTAAAGAAGAGGTAGATAAGCTTAAGACGAATGGATTCATTCGAGATGCATTATATCCGGCTTATCCAAAAGCAAAATGGGAAATGGAGAACATGTGTTGACTACTCAGACTTAAATAAAGCTTGCCCCAAAGACAGTTTTCCACTTCCACGAATTGATCAACTTGTAGACTCAACAGCTGGACATGAACTTTTATCCTTCATGGATGCATACTCTGGCTATAATCAAATACCCATGCACTTGCCCGACCAGGAACATACCAACTTCGTAACCAATACGGGGCTTTATTGCTATAAAGTTATGCCTTTTGGACTCAAGAATGCTGGGGCAACTTTTCAACAGTTAGTTAATCGAATGTTCGTTGACCAGATCGGAAAGACCATGGAGGTATATGTCGACGACATGCTAGTCAAATCGCGATTTTCTACTTATCACATCAGAGACCTAGAGTCAATGTTTAACATCCTCCGAGAATACAGAATGAAACTCAACCCATTGAAATGTCACATTGGGGTAGCATTTGGAAAATTCCTCGGGTTTATCGTCAACACTCGAGGAATCGAAGCCAATCCCGAAAAGATCTGGGCGATCAGAAATCCTGAAACTCCAAAAACTATAAAGCAAGTCCAGAGTCTTAACGTGAAAGTAGCAGCACTGAGCAGATTCATTTCAAAGTCCACTGACAAATGCATTCCCTTCTTCGATCTGATCTGAAAAGTAAAACGAAACTTTGAATGGACTACGAAATGTGAGGGCGCATTCCGAGCGCTAATTCAACATCTGTCCACACCGCCAATTTTGTCAAAGCCTATCGATCATGAGAAACTGTACATTTACTTAGTGGTATCAGAAAATGCAATTAGTGCTACTCTAGTTCAGGAAGAGGAATGCATACAAAAGCCAGTCTACTACATAAGCAAGCAACTTACTAGAGCTGAGAGAAATTATTCGAAGCTAGAAAAATTGGTTTATTGTCTCGTTATTGCCTCGAGAAAGCTCCGTCCATACTTCCAGGCTCACCCAATCACCGTTTATACCGACCAGCCGTTACGACAGGTCCTTACGTGTCCTGAGACGTCTGGCAGGTTACTCAAATGGAATATCGAGCTAAGTCAGTTTGACCTTACTTACACTCCAAGGCGAGCCATTCAAGGACAAGTCCTAGCAGATTTTATTGCTGAATTTACCATCCCAGAGGACTTGCCCGAAACTAGTGAATCTCCCAAGTATATATGGAAGCTGCATACAGACGGTGCATCAAATGACCGTTGCTCAGGTGCCGGGGTTGTTCTTGAAACTCCTGAAGGTACATCCATATGTTACGCTCTAAAGTACAACTTCCGTGCGACTAATAACGAAGCTGAATATGAGGCCCTATTGGCTGGATTGAAACTTGCCAGAGACTTAAAAATCATTGCGGTGGAAATTTACTGTGATTCGCAATTGATCGTGTGTCAAGTTCGAGGGGAATACCAAGCCAGAGATCGAAGATTGGCTGCATACCTTGCTCGGGTTCAGGTGACATTGAATCAGTTCGACTATTATGCTATCTATTACATACCGTGAGAACACAACTAGAAAGCTGATTCGTTGGCAAAGTTAGCCAGTACAGGTGAAGCGCAGCAAATGGGACTTGTTCCCGTAGAGGTATTATCTTCGCCAAGCATTGATCAGATGGAAACCGATTGGGTATTTGATGTCATTTCCGAAAGGGAGTCATGGATGACTCTATTCAGAAATTATCTCGAACACGGAATCCTGCCAGAGCGTAGGTGTGAAAAGAGACAAATTCTTCGAAAAGCTTCTCGATTCACAATTCAAAACAGAGTTATGTATAGAAGAGGATACTCTGTTCCTTTACTCCGATGTATCGCCCACGATGAAATCAAATGAGTATTATGTGACATACACGAAGGGGAATGTGGCGATCACACCGCGGGGCAAGCACTCGCTAAAAAAGTACTCCGGTACGGATACTATTGGCCGACTGTAAACCGTGATGCAGCAGATTATGCCAAGAAGTGTGATAAATGTCAAAAACATGCTCGGATTCCTAGGGCCCCGCCTACTGAGATAACTCAAATGGTCAGCCCATGGTCGTTTGCAGTATGGGGAATTGATATTATTGGCTCTTTACCTCTATCCAAAGGTGGTGCGAAATACTCCATCGTAGTAGTTGATTACTTTACTAAGTAGGCAGAAGCTGAACCCCTTGCTACAATCACAACGAAGAAGGTAATAAACTTTTAGTGCACAACATCATCTGCCGATTTGGTCTTCTACGAACTATCATCACTGACAACGGGACCCAATTAGATAGTGCCAAATTTAAAGATTTCTGTCAACGATTCCACATTCAGAAGAAATTTGCTGCAGTCGCACACCCTCAAGCAAATGGACAGGTTGAAGCTGTTAATAAAGTTATAAAGTCCATTCTGAAGAAACGACTGGAAAAAGCCGGGGGCAAATGGGTCGATGAACTTCCTATGGCCTTATGGGCCTACCGTACAACCCACAAGTCTGCAACCGGCCATACTCCATTCTCTCTTAATTATGGTTCAGAAGCTGTTATTCCAGTCGAATTAGAAGTACCTTCTCATCGTGTGACATACTACAATCCAAAGACAAATGCTATATTACTTGTTGAATCTCTCGATTTATTGGATGAGAAGCATGAAGAGGCTAATTTGAGGGCAGCCGCATATCGGAGTCGAGTCGCCTGATTATACAATGCCAAGGTCCGACCCCGAACCTTTGAAATTGGTGATCTCGTACTCAAAAGAATTTATCCGATCCCTTCGCATATGAAGCCAACTTGGGAATGAACCATATGTTATTGAATGAAAGCTCGGAGATGGCACATTCAAATTATCGACCGTTGACGGTCTCACTCTTCCGAGAGCCTGGAACAGCGAGAGTCTTCGTCACTACTACACATAAAAGGCTCTGTTTATTCATTCAGTTTATTTTTCATTTGCAATTTGTTTCTGCATTTCGAGATTAGAATTTGTAATAAGGCAACTGACTTTGCCATATTTTCTTATTTCAACAATAAAATGCAATCTCTTCGAGCCAGAGCTGTGATTTACTTGAAATACTTCATATGATCATCACTATGCACGGAGAGCTAAGTTCCATCATACGGTGGAATTTATTCAAATAGGGAGTGACTATGATACGACCGGTCACTCGCTAAGTGAAACCCGAGCTTGGGGACATGCCATCACACCAAAGTCAAAAAAGGATTGATACATGACAATCCTTCACCTAACTCCAGATTCCCAGAGTGCGAACTGGAGTATAAACTTACAAATACATTTTCGAAGAGGGTGGATCCGTCTACCTAACGACTTCGCCCGTATCTGAACCAAGTTTGAGGAGGGTGGACCCGTCCATCTAACGACCTCACTTGTTAACTCAGGGTGGATGTGATCCGACCATCCACGATCCCGATACACCTTTTGTTCCCAGAGTGTGAGCGAAATCCAAAAACATGCAACAGATGTGACTGACCGTCTGTTTACCAACTCCGAATTCCCAGAATACGAGCCAGAGTATAAACATCAACTAACTCTAAGTTCCCAGAGTGCGAACTGGAGTACAAAACATCACCTAACTTTGGAGTCCCAAAGTGTGAACCGAAGTATAGACATCGAAACGATCCATATTCCCAGAGTGCGAACCGGAAGGTAAACGTCAACCGACTCCAAGTCCTCGGAGCGTGGACTGGAGTATAAAATACCAATTGACTCTAAGTCCCCAGAGTGCGGACGAAATGATAAGTGCCAAACAAACACGGCTGATCACCCGTGAAGATAACTTAAGTCCCCAAAGCGTGGATGCAATCATCAATAAAAGAGCGAGTGTGATTCGGCCACTAAAATCCTCCTTGTTTCAACATCAATTCAACAATGCTGAGCATGCTACATTGAAAGCGAAATACGATCACTATCCGATCTTTTCAGCTCATCCCTGAGACTGGGGGTAGAACTTAAGTGTCAATTGCTAACTAAAGCAGTGCAATATCAGAGTTCAACCTAATGTCCCGTCGTGACTTGTGGCCTTGATTGTAGGACTTGACGAATAAACTCAAATGAGGAAGTCAAATGCTGAAACACTTAAGCAAGTAAACACATATCTAGTTCAAAACAAGAATAAAGTTTCATATCAATTATCTATGAAAAGAAATTATGTACAAGTTGATTCCAAAATTCCTACTAGCGGGGGCCAAACCCGCATCTACACACGGCCTACGAAAGAAAAACGGAAGTAGATTCCTATCTATCTACCAAAAATAAACCGAAGAAGCACGTCTACTCTTTTTTCTTTTTCGGCTTCCTTTTCGGTGTTGATCCATTGGAGCTGCCACTTATCTTTATTTTTGAGCCTTTGCCCTTCAACGGCTGATCTCCAGGAGGGGGCATGATTTCAACTTCCTCATCCGAGCTCAAGTGCACGGGAATGTTCCCTGAGGGCGGAGTCGGAGGAACTGGATCGGCTATAGGAGGCGGGATAGGGGCGATGGTGTCAATAACTGTACCACCAGGTGATATCATCCTTAACGGAGCCGGACCAAGTGCAGCCATCCCACCTCCAAAACTACCGTCATGAGCCGCTGCCTCCATTTCGGCGTCAATCTCCGCCAATATTTCTTCTTCATGAATTGCTTGGGCCTCGTTGGGAGCATTGGCAGTTGGAATTGAAGAGCTGGTAGCGGGTACACTCCCACCCATAACAAATGGTAGGTCTGCAAAGGGATCGCTGTGTTGACCGAAAAGTTCTTCCATCATCTGTTCATCGAAGATAAGCGTGCTCCCCTGCGTTCCATCAATCGGCGCAGTTGTAGTTATGGTGGTCGCTTCAGTTATTATGGCTTCCTGCATATGATGTGATTCTTGAGTGGCAGGAGGCACGACCGGTGCAGTATCAATCACTGGACAAGAAACAAAAGAAGAACTGTTAGTATTTAATTCAGATGACTGTTCCGACTTCAGATAAGCATATAGAATGTTCAGAATACCTTCCTCAATTTGGCTTGTGGACGGCTGAACAGCCTCAAAAACTTGTTCTCTAGCCGTAGATAGCTGTGGTTGATCCGGATTATAGGCAGGAATGGGCTGAGGATCAACCACATGTGCGGATTCAGATTGGATTGGCGCAGGAACTTCAGCGCTCACTCCATGATGCTCAACACATGAACCTTCTCCAACCACCAAGTGTTTGGTGCCGAGCCTTATTTTTCATGCAGAATCATCGACTCATGGAGAATCTTTCTTTCATCCTCATTGAGCATGCGATTCTCAAGCTCAAACTCATCGATTGACTCACCCAGATGCACCGCCTTCTCCTACTCAACCAATCGGCCCCAAGTGTTATATAAATGAGTCGGGTAGTTGTCGAGCCAGGCTAGATCTCTATGCCTCAGAACATTGGCATTATAAACAATGAGGAGATCTTCAATATCAGCCTCTAGCCTAGACTCAGCCATTTGAACTTTCTCCTTGACCTCAGTCTCCACCACTTGGACCTTAGCCACGGCCTCATCCCGTTCACCCCAAAGCGCAACAGCCTGTTCACACGCTTCTTGGGCCGCTTTGTTTGCATCATCTTTTTCCTTGATGATCTCAGAAAATTTAGCTTTAAGTTCGGCAAGTTCTTTCAGAGCGGCATCCCTTTCAACTGTAACAGTGGTGTTGCAGTGACCCATCTGCTCCACCAAGACATAGTTTGTCTGCCTCATCTTCTCCATGGCCGAATTCACCTCATCAACCTTTTTGGTGGCCTCTATCTCTGATTTTCGAGAAGACTCGGATTCATCAGTGAGCACTTGGACGATGCGGTCCTTATGAGCGAGATCATATTCTAACTTTTCGATTATTTTAGCCCGCTCAAAGGCCACCTTCGATGCTTTCTCTACAGCCTTCGCCCACTCTTTGTACTGGGAGTAAATGCCATGGATGTAATCATGCATCGTGTTTTCCGCATCTGATGGAATTCTCTTTAAGTGATGGGGGAAAATATAGCCGTCAAAGCATATGTTTCGGAAATCTTTCTTTAGCCGAGCAATTTTTATAGCCCCTTCCCCAGTGGGCTCGGTGATAGCCTGCTCAATAACGACTGAAGGCTCAGCCTCAGTTTTATGGCGCTGTGAATCAGACCGAAAGGTGTGCGAGGATGATTTGTGATGAGGGGTATCTAGTGGCTGTCTCCCTTGATCCGGAGATTGTGTAGGGATTCTAAAAGGAGGAGAGCGGGATCGGGGTCGGTGTCTGTACTCCCTATCCCTATCTCTCTCTTGACGTTCCTGGTTAGAGTACCCGCGATCGCGGTCTCTATTTTCTTCCCTCCTACGTGACTCATAATATGAAGAAGATCGGCGAGCAAAGCGAAGACTTCCTAACATCGACCCTCGTCCGGACGTTGTACTTGTAAAAAGAAAAAGAAGCAGGCTTAGTGATTTCTTGAGTTGAACAACTTATGATTGGAAATCGTGTAGTGCCGTGAAGTGTGTATGTGCAACCCCCCGACCAATCGGAAATGTCGGCCACACTTATAGGAAGTGACCCGCTTAGGTCAAGAGCACTATCAAGCTCCTCCAACCCGGTGTCGTGTTGAAGTGACACGTAATACGGAATCGGAATATCGGCAAGCCCTTCAAAAGGACTCTCTGTTGGCAAGGAAGGAGCCTCTGAGATTCTAATGCCGTGAACCGGCAAGGAAACCACAATAGATTTCCACCTCAAAGACTTAGAACGTTTATAAGCAGCGGCGTTTCCTTTTCTTCTTCCTTCCTTCGCTTGGAATCCGGCCGAAGACCTGGCTACAAGTTCATCATTCGTGGGCGTTCTCTCTTCGTCAACTCCTTCCGTTATTACAACCCCGGGCGTTTTGTGTTTCAATCGCTTCTTCGAGACTGCCCTCGGTGTCCCTTCAAGCCTTATGCTTTGATTCAGCTCAATCAGTCCAACGATTCTCAAATTTCTGTCGGTTAGAACCAAATCAATGTCCCTTATTTCACTCGGAACTTCTTGAAGGACCCTTACTATCTCTTTGAAATACCCGCCTTCAGGTCGTGAAATTGCAGCTGTAAAGAAAAGGAGATATTAGTTTTACGTCAACTGCAATTATCTTGACAACTCCTGGAGAAGACCGTGACACTTACGTCTGACTAGCCATCAGCTGGCAAATCCTGGGGGCACCGGACGTAGAACCATTCTGTTTTAAAGTAACTCAGCCTTGTCCAAGATCCGGTTACTACTTGGCAATTCCTGTCCGCCTCCAGGAATGTAAAAGATGGACTATCTCCCCTACTCTTGAAGTTAAAAAGATATCTGATTTCTATTGGAGTCGGTGGCCGAAAGAGATACTCCATGAATACAATAAATAAGCTGTTCAACAGAGCATATCCATTGGGATGTAGTTGCGATGGAGCAATTCCAAGAAAAGACAATACTTCCCTAATATATTGGTTGAAAGGAGGAAGTGTTCCTGCTGCGCACGCATGGCGGTTGAAGGCAGTAAACCCCTCTGGGGGAGCGTGCGGTCTATCGTTTGGTCCCGGTAATAGTACATCGTCCAATGACAAACCATGCTATATGCATATTCGTCCTAACATGTCTTCAGAGACATTGGACGGTACAGAATCTTGGGGATTCCAGATGAACGTAGCATCAGGTAGTTCGTCTGGAGCTGGGTCTATAACTTCGGCTGCGATGGCCGGAATCTCTAGGACAAAAGGAGATGAACCCCGAAGCTCTTGCTGATGTGTACTGGTGGATTCCATAGCTAATCAACTTATTAGAAACCATCATTAGACAATAAAAACCCAAATGTTCCCCAGTGTGAAGTGCGTGAATGTGTTGTGTAGTGCAGTGCTGCATAATGCTTTAAATTTCTTTAAGTTCTAAAGATGTTGGAACGACGAGACTTCAAAATTCAACTGAAGCGACCGTCATCGCTGACCGTCACAACCATGCCATCCGGACTTTAGAGACCGATCCGAGTTAAAGTTTCTTAAAAATTTTGTCAAATTACAGTTCCATCGACGAGCTTCGAAGGGCAGTCAAATATGCAGTTTAATAGTTAAGTCCAGATATGCGAGGCTGAAGCTCGTCGGAGTCAGGTTCGAGTATGCACAAGATTTCATATTCATCAAGGTTTAAACCTAGATCGTTCAACAAAGGTTCAATTTCGAATCGGTCAGGTGAGACTAAGATTCGTATCGATCTGAAACCTTGGTCTCTGCATCGATCATCAATCTATATTTCGTATCGATCACTAGGGGTAGGACTTCGCATCGATCACCGACCCAGTTTTCGTATCGATCACCGGAGTTAGAACTTCGTATCGATCATGCAGGCTAAGTCTTCGTATCGATCGCCGCAGATCGATACGAATCTCGCCTTTTCATTCAGCACTTCCAGGATCGATACGAACTCCTAGCGTTCCAGATCGATGCGAATTACCTCCCAATGTTACAACACCCCTTCTCGTATCCATCAGTCGACCTTCTTCCCCAAGCTGTTTGAACGCCATTGCTCCTCCTTCAATCTTGCTCCAACCCAACGCCGGTAGTGACATCGCAGGGATCGACCACGACCTTGAACGAATTGGCATAGAAACTCAAGTCTCATCGTTCTAGAATTGAATGGATGGATTAATTACCTAAGTGGAGCAATCAGTTCGAAGGAACAAAGTGTTAGATGATTTGGGACGAATACAGTTTTCGTTTCTCGAGTGCTTTATCGATACGAAAGCAGAAAGTAAAAGTTGAGCAAGTGAAATAATTCTAAGTAAAAAAGGTATTTATATGGTCTCGTATCCAAGGGAGAAAACGCTTCGTATCCCAGTAGCCAAAACCGCTTAAAACGGTAAGAGGTTCTATCGATACAAAGAGACCCATTCGTATCCATCGACTCAGAGCGGTGAGGAAATTGGCATTCAGTATCCATTAATGATCAGCCATCATCTTCGTAGCCATCAGTAAGAGTTCCATCGATACGAAGGATACAACAAGATCACACTTAAGCCACTCAAATCCATCGATACGAAACGACAATTTTGTATTCCCTATTCGAAGACCCTAAGATTTCGTATCCATCGATACGAACTACATTGAAATAACAACTAAATTCGTGTTGGTTGACATCGATATGAAGATAATTTTTTCGACCTTTTACATCGATCCAGGAGAGGGTCGATACGAATGAATATTCAAAAACGACCATCAAGTGTTGTTATAACTCAAATTTCACGTCGACTCAGGAGAGGATCAACACGAAACTTGATAAAAATAAAAACTGACGACGACTCGTGAACGTACGAACGTTAACGGGAGTCGGGCTAACCTACATTCATTTATAATGGACTAACATCCAATCTTTTAAATTCGCAGGAATTGAATATTTATACAGCGCTCGATTACAACAGTACACAGTACAAAAATTGGCAGTCTACAGTTAATGATTTTTGTTTCCAACGAATCAATCAAATGTTACATCTTTCGACGAAAAGACAACTACCGGTCAACAATTCAGATAAAATTGTTCAGAATAAAGATTGCAGCTTTTCAAAGCATGTCATGTTCTCACAAGTCGTACTTTGGGGGGCAAATGTTATCCCTCCTTTTGGCAAGGCTGTGATACCAAGAACTTGACTGGAAACCAAGGAAAGTCCATCCCGGAGATCGGTTATACGCAGGTTTGTTATGGATATCAATGAATTTTGTCGGAGTCTGGATCAGGCTACAATTGACAAAACATGACGAGCAAAGCTGTGAAAGACAACGTTCCAAGTTTCAAGTCAATCGGAGTTTGTATGCACGAGATATGATCGATACGAGTTAAGAGAACACACTGTTCGCATCCATCAGAGCGCGTCATTTCGTATCCATCAGCTAAAGAGCCTTGTTCGAATCCATCAGGCATCGGCAGTTCGTATCCATCATGTTACCATTGTTCGTATCGATCGGCTATAGCCTACTTCGCATCCATCAACTACAACACAGAGGTATACTTCGTATCCACCCAAGGGCGGTTCTCTTCGTATCGAACCTATTAGTACCCATCAAATGATCACTACTTCGTATCCATCAAGTAACCGCTATTCGTATCCATCACGTCATCCTTTGTTCGTATCCACCAAGTTGGACCAACTTAGATCGATACGAACTAGACCACACAATCGATACGAACAGAGCCACAGTGCACGATATGAACTAAGTCAATTCCATCGATACAAACTGAGCCATATTCATCAATACGAACTAAACCACATCTATCAATACGAACAAGGCCATTTCCATTGATATGAACGAGGCGACTGCGATTGATACGAACACGGCCCAGTCAAATCGATACGAACGAGGAGCAAACATTAGGAAGACTCGATCGATTCGGCGTGGACTTCGGATCGATCCTGAAAGAAAGCGCCACGTCAACTAACATCACATGTTTGGTCATCGATATGAAGAGATCGATTCGAAATGCATCGATTCGAACCAAACAACCTACCGAAGACTCGAATTTGAATCGATCATAACTTGCAATCTACAAGTCCTAATGCTATGAAATTTTCACAGGAGCTTACGTACGACCTAAGGAATGTTCATGCCAAGTTTCGACTCGATTGGGTCAAATCTTGATCGATACGAAGTTCGTTCGTATCGATCACGGATCGAGTCGAAACTTCATGGGATCGATAGCGTGGGCCCATCCATGTGCCAGAAGAAGTCTCCTGAGATCTGAGCGAGATATTTGCATCCTACACCTATAAATAGCAACAGAGAGCTCACAGAAAAGGGATCTTTTGGCTTTCTGACGTTCAGACTCTGCCGAAAACATTTTTGCGCTACAAGGCTGCTGTTGTACTCGAATTTCATCACTGTAATTCGTTGTAGTCTGCTGTAATCAGTTGTAATCATCGAGAAAACATCAATAAAATCATCAATTTCACAGTGGACGTAGACAATACGCCGAACCACTCTAAATTTCTGTGTTTCTGCGTTCTTTCTTATTTGTTTTTGAAGTGTTTGTTAGATAATCCTCTTTTTTCCATTTAATTTCTTCATTTTTTATCTCTTCAAACCCTTCCGAAGAGTGTTGTGCCCAATTTTGATACAAACACAATCCTACGGCTTCCAACATTTCCAACTATGCTGTAGCTACAGCCATGGCTATGCTAACTTCTTAGAATCTTCATGCTTTTAGGAAGTGCTAATGAAACAAAGGAGGATTATATGAAGCAATGTATGTAAAGCACATCTAGAGTTCTAATCCTAGGTATGGATCATGTGACTTGGGTAAACTCTCTATAATTTTAAAACAGAAAAACTCATAATTTTTTTCAAAATTTTACATCATTGTTTGTAAATGTCTAATAATCCAGTGTTATATTCCTCCAGTCAGAGCTTAAGTTTGTTGTTTTATTTTTCATGTGAGTATTTTACAGAAAACAATTTACATGTATATATGAGCTTGCTATTGTACATAGTATTTTGTTTTGGTTATTTTTGAACATGGATAACGTCATGTATGGAAATAACAGAGCAAAAATTGATACATTATTGCTGTTAAGTGTTTATTTTAGGTCATATGCTTTTTTTTTATATATATATAGATGTATATATATATTAGTAATTATTCTTTTGGTCTGTAGAAGCTGGCAATTCAAAAAATAAAAACATCTACTTTTTAAAGCTAATTAGATTGAATGGATTGATCTCAATGGTACAACAAAGCATCTAAAGAAGAATAGCAAGCTGAAGTTTGAATAGGCTGGGATAGCCATCTAAATGGTTAATCTCATTTGGAGTGGCGTGCTTGAGCTTTTTTCCAAGGAGAAGAAGTTAGAAGCATTCATATGAAAATTTATATGTACAATTATGTTAAGAATACATTATTATTTTGTTGTTACCATTGATTCAAAAAACCTGCTGTAAAATTTCGTTAGATACAAGGCTTAATATAATGTTGGATTTATTTCATATTACATAAAATTTTGCTGTGAATTCTCTTGATTGTCATTAATAATCAAATGTTAATTGCTATAATTAAGCTATTACTTATGTATGTATGTATATATATATATATATATATATATATATATATATATACATATATATTTACATATATATACATATATATTCAAATACGTTTCTTTATATTTGGATAACTCAAATATTAATATGGAGTTGATATTATTTGAAACTAACTAAAGATTGTATTTCAATTTTAAACATTCAGTCATTAAAAACATTTAAAATTGATATTTTAGTCTTTAAAAACATTTAAAATTGATATTTCAGTCTTTAAATCTTAAGACTGACATTTCGGTCTCAAATAAGTAGAGATTCAAAGACTAGTATTTCGGTCTCAAATCGGTTTTTAATGTTTACTTATTGATTTAACTTATTAAATAAAGACTGAAATCATTTTGTCCGTAGATCAATAATTTTTTGGAGTGAATATGCTCAAAAATACAAATATCATTATAAACAATCCAGATCACAAGGTATAATTATCTGGATTATATATCATATAAAACCATTAATATACTTGATAAGTCTTCCACTATATACAAAACAGATAGACACGGTGAGGAAGTCAAATTGGAATAAGCTTTGAAGTTGCTATAATAAGACATAGTCAAAGTCATAGTTTTCATGACTGTGTCGTACCTCGAACCGTTATGACTAAAGGTTTAAGGTTTTGATGGTTCAACCGATCAAACCGTTGAAATCAAGATTTCTTTTTCCGAAAAATTTGCATATTTAACTACAAAATATATGCAAAAATATTGAAATAATAATGCTATGTACACAAACTGTAGATGATCTTCAAGGTCTGCAACCGAAGTTGTGTGTTGTTGCAGTGCACAGCTACAGCTGTGTATACAATAGAGTAGTGCACAACGTTAGAGTTTAATAATGACAAACTTATCAAATCTTGTAGTGGTATTAGGGGAGTTTGCAGCAGTGAAGAATGAAGTGGTGGAGTTTGTGGTTTACATTTTGGTACGATTATGATTTTTGGAATGTATATTTAATTGGTTTTTTCAAAACAATGCAAAATATGAAAGTGAGAGAGAATTACACGATGAGAAAGTAGGGAAAAACAAAAGAAGCATGTTTCAACCAGGTAAAATTAACGGTTGAACCGCTGGTTTGAAGATCCGACCAGAATTCATAGATGACTGAGGTCTGATTGAGTTCCAGACTGTGGTAATCCAATGTTCAGGCTTATTTGAGGTCGGACCGAGGCAAGGTATGTCATGAAACAGTGGTTAAAGGAATAGAAATCATACCTTCTAGCTTGTTTCCATATATAGCCTTTCCTATTTCAGATCCTTCATCCACTCGAGTCTTTCTTTATATATATCATATTTTTTTCTAGTGATACCAAGCAAACTAAACAATGGACTATCCTTGCATACGCAATCCAGTAGTTCTTCCAAAGCCAATTGAGTATCTAGCCCTTTTCATCTTGAAGGTAAGCTTCGTAATATCTTTATTCCTCTCTAATCTTGGCGTTTGTTCTCCTCCTGCAACACATCTCGATATTTTCCAAGAGCAAACGTTCAATGTTTCTTCTTCTGATGTTGCCATCGATCCTAAAAGTTATATTAAAAACAAGCTTTCAGTTGTGGAATTCATGAAGTTATATAATAAGGGACCAGGGGAGACGAGTTGTATAATATGCTTTAACTGGTTGGAAGCAAGAGATGAAGTAAGAGAGCTTGGGAACTACTGCCATGCATTTCAAAAGCATGCATGGATAAATGGATTGATAATGATCATGTTACGTGTCCTTTGTGCCGTTCTCAGTTGTTGCGCTCTGATAAAAGAAGAGGAACGTGGCTAATTTTCACAATTCTAAATGCACTTTGAATGTTCTGTTTAATGTACAACTTAGTGATACTCTACAGTCTGAACAAGTTCAAACTTCAATGTTCAAGCTGATGCTACAGTCTGAACACTGTAGCTTTTTGGTTAACAGCAGGGACGAAGATGCATCGAGTGCCATTTATACCATCATAATATGCGTAAAAACAACAAAAATGATTGTTCAATATTTAAAACATAAAAAATCTTGTTCCTGTATTGTTGATAGATGGCAAAAGAATTTAAAAAAAGAAAAGAAAAACCTCATCTTAGTGAACCCGATGACTTATGAGCATAGTTCAAAGTTCAAAATGTGAGTCCAACCTGATGAAATATTAAATGTTCTAATGGTTCCAGAGGCGTTGATCATTATTTTCTATTCTTTCGATTTAAATATAAAATTATTTGAATTGATATTAAAATCAACCGATTATAATTAATATATTATCCTTTAAAGCAATAGTTTTTGAACATTCAATAACAAATATCAATTAGAATAATTCTATAACAATTTTTTAGTGCAAAATTATAAAATTTCTTAATTTTTAAGATAAAGAATTTTAGTTCAACCATGATTCATAAAATGTTCTATAAGAATTAGAACCGTAAAACTCTAAGATCGAAAGTAACCGTGGTTGAATCGTGATAGGGTCGGGTGTTTAAAACACTTCTTATAGTGAAGAAAAGCTTATGTAATTATCAATAATAAATACTAACTCTGGCGAATTACATTTAGCAATGATGTACTAACTTTTTTTTTCTTCAAAAATAATTATTAAAAGTAGAACATCTATATAATAAATTTGCCTGAACTTGAAGGAATTGATAAGAATGATTTAGATTCAATATGGAGAAAGACATCCGAAGGCTGTTATTCATCCAGGTCCGTAAAAGATAACGTTGCTTACGTAGTTAGACCTGTCAAAATATGACCCAACCCATTTACCCTACTTTTAAATGGGTTGGGTCAACCCATTTATGAATTTTATTAAATGGGTTATGTGTTAGGTTGGTCCATTTTTAAAAGGGTTATAAGTTGGTAACCCATTTATTAAAAAATTAAATTTTAATATAAATTTGAAAAATAAAAATTTTGAACATACAATGTAGTTTTTCATGAAGACTGACAGTTGTACTTAGAAAATAACAGGCCACCGCATCCTCATATTTCAACTTCACCTAGTGCAGAACCCGCTATTTTTTTGTTGAGACTGCAATAACTTCTTCATACTAATTCGGAATCAGACGAGACTTCGATCGATTAACTGCCACCTAAATTATGGACAGTATGAAACACTTGGATACTTGATCTTATGAACGCATATTGTAGTTCTCAAAGAGGACTAACAGCTGTACTTAGAAAATAACAGGCTACTACATCCTCATATATGAACTCCGTCTAGGGCAGAAGCCGCTATTTTTTTTGTTCAGACTACAATAACTTCTTCATATTGATTCGGAATCAGGTGAGACTTCGACCGATTAACTCCCACCAAAATTACGGACAGTATGTAACACTCAGATACTTCATCGTGTGAACGCACACTTTAGTTCTCCAAGGGGACTAACGGTTGTACTTCGAAAATAACGGACTACTACGTCCTCATATATGAACTCCTGCTAATGCAGAAGCCGCTATTTTTTTTTGCTCAGACTGCAATAACTTCTTCATACACTACGCCATAAATGGCCTACTGCAACACAAAAAAAATGTTGGCTCAGGCCCGAAAAATGTTGCCATAAGTCTATGGCAACACTTTTAGGGTGATGCAATTTTTGCCGTTGCCTTAGACCTCAAAGGCAACATTTTGACTATCTAAGACAACATAAGTAATATTGTTGCAATAGAACCCTATTTGGGTCTATGGCAACACCCATAGGTGCCTGTAGCAACATTCAAAAATGTTGCTATAGATATTGATTTTCTGAATTTGTGGGGCCCACAATATAGAGCATATTTGATTTTTTAATAGAAATAAATATTTATTTAATAAAATGCTATTTGCATAGAATTTGATATTCAAACAGTAATTTATTTAAATAAATATTTTATTTCAACATTTGAAATAGTACAAATTCCTGACTCCACTATTTTACAATTCAATGATATATAACACTGATATTCACATATACAGATATTTCTCACTACATCACTCAGTTCACTCATTACATATACAGTTTCAATTTATACAGACACCGACACTAACAAATATATGACGAGCCGAAGGCGAGCCGAGTGCCGAGCCGAAGGCGAGCCGAGAAGCGGGTCCGGGCGCAGCGCCGGCGGGGGTCCGGGGCACCGATTTCGGAAGATCGAGCCTTCTTTGAAACGATGTAAAATGATGCACCACACATACTTCTAAACCACCAGCCTCCATCCTCTAATTGCCTCACCAACAAACTATTTCAGTTGCCAAATCGTCTAATCACCTAATCACAATCGCTGATTACCCATTCCGACAACCCAAACATCTTCAAACTTTCACACTGCAAATTCGCAACAAAACCAAGCACCACCCTTGGCTGATAGCAAACAACATTGCTTCTCACTGCAAGCTATATATCTACAGATTTAGACCATCAACTCTAAGCAGACTGCTTCGCCTTTCATCATATTGGGACCATCATTAGCCTACAAAAGAAAAACCAAACTCGTTTACTCAAGCATTACAATTCATATAAATTCAATTCAATTCAATTACAATTCATACCCATCATACAACGGTGATTTCAAGCTTCAGATCTACTTCATTCACCCAATGATAGCATCGACTCTGCATCATACCATTAACTGGAACAACCATAGCCCGCTACATCACTTCACCGATCGCATCCAGACACATCGCCACTGCCTATCTTCTCACCGCATCCAAATACCCTAACACAGCATAGACCCTATCCTCAAATGCTACAGACTTATTGTACGCAGGGCAAAACAGATCTGGACAAGTCCAGTTGCCATTTTTCGACTTCGCCACCTGCCCAAAAGTAGACGGCCGCAGGAAGTCCATGGTTCGCGACGGTCTCCCAGATGGGTTCGCCGAGCCATCCTTTGGGGTCGTGGTCGCTTTTGTCGAAGGTTTTGGACGTATCGGGATCAGTGAACTTATTGTTGATGATGCCGTGGTGAGGGGGGTAGAGGCCGGTGGCGATGTAATAGTGATTTGGGAAGGTGAGGGAAGGGAAGACGGGAATCAGGCCGGGAAAGGCTTCGGTGCCATTAGAGATTGAATATAAATGTAATGGAAAACGAAATTAGGGATTTGGAAATGGGGGGAGAACGAAAATGGTATGAAAAGTAAAGCGGGAAAACGAAAATTTGGGGCAAATTGTAGCGGTGATCCAGTTTAACAATCGGATTAAATGTAAACCGTTGGATCGTATTCACGCGGATTGCTAATTTTATTAATTTTTTAATCTGAATACATCTATAGCAACACTGTGTAAAAATGTTGCATCGTGTTACACTTTTTTAGCTAGAGCAACACATTTTTATGGCTAAGGTAACACCATAAATACAACGTTGCAGTAGGACCAAAATTTTATATCTATCGCAACATTTTAGCTGGCAACACCTTGCAAAAATGTTGCAGAAGGTCATTTATGGCGTAGTGATATTGACTCGGAATCGGGCGAGACTTCGACCGATTAACTCCCACCTAAATTACGGACAATATGTAACACTCGGATACTTCATCTTGTGAACGCACTCTGTAGTTCGCTAAGGGGACTGACAGTTGTACTTAGAAAATAATAGGCTACTACATCCCCATATATGAACTCCGCCTAGTGCAGAAGCCGCTATCTTTTTTGTTCAGACTGCAATAACTTCTTCATATAGACTCGGAATCAGGCGAGACTTCAACCTATTAACTTCCACCTAAATTACGGATAGTATGTAACACTCGGATACTTCATCGTGTGAACGCACACTGTAGTTCTCCACGGGGACTGACGGTTGTACTTCGAAACTAACAGGCTACTACATCATCATATATGAACTCCTCCTAGTGCAGAAGCCGCTATTTTTTTTTGCTCAGACTGCAATAACTTCTTCATATTGACTCGGAATCGGGCGAGACTTCGACTGATTAACTCCCACCTAAATTACGGACAGTATGTAACACTCGGATACTTCCTCATGTGAACGCACATTGTAGTTCTCCAAGGGGACTGACAGTTGTACTTAGAAAATAACAGGCTACTACATCCCCATATATGAACTCCTCCTAGTGCAAAAGTCGCTATTTTTTTTCTTCAGACTGCAATAACTTCTTCATATTGACTCAGAATCAGGCGAGACTTCAACATATTTACTTCCACCTAAATTACAGACCGTATGTAACACTCGGATACTTCATCGTGTGAACGCACACTGTAGTTCTCCTAGGGAACTGACAATTGTACTTGGAAAAAAATAGGCTACCACATCCCCATATTTGAACTGCCTAGTGTAGAAGCCGCTATTTTTTTATTCAGACTGCAATAACTTTTTCATACTGACTCGGAATCAGGCAAGACTTTGATCGATTAACTCCCACCTAAATTACGGACAGTATGTCACACTCGAATCTTCATCTTGTGATTGCGCACTATAGTTCTCCAAGGGGACTAACGGTTGTACTTGGAAAATAACAGGCTACCACATCCCCATATCTGAACTCCGCCTAGTGCAGAATCCACTATTTTTTTTTGTTCAGACTGCAATAACTTCTTCATACTGACTCAGAATCAGGCGAGACTTCGACCGATTAACTCCCACCTAAATTACGGATAGTATGTAACACTCGGATACTTCATCTTATGAACGCACACTGTAGTTCTCCAAGGGGACTGAGTTGTACTTAAAAATAACATGCTACCCTATCCATATATTTGAACTCCACCTAGTGCAGAAGCCACTATTTTTTTTGTTCAGACTGCAATAACTTCTTCATACTAACTCGGAATCAGGAGAGACTTCGACCGATGAACTCCCACCTAAATTACGAACAATATGTAACACTTGGATACTTAATCTTGTGAACGCACACTGTAGTTCTCCAAGAGGACTAAAAGTTGTACTTAGAAAATAACAGGCTACCACATCCTCATATTTGAATTTTGATAAAAATTAAAATTAAAATTTTAAATTTTTATCGGAATTCAAAACATAAAAATTAAAATTACAATTGTTTTATATTTATTTATTTTTTATTAGTCAAATCCAATTTAAATCTTTGAATGGGTTAAATGGTTAACCGCTTATTAAACGGGTTGAATCATAAATGAGTTGGGTCATAAGTGGGTAAAAAAGAATGGGTCATAAATGGGTTGGGTCAAACTCGACCCAACCCATTTTGACCCAACCCAACCCGTTTGACAGGCCTATACATAGTAATCTCATGACAGTACCGTGCTGCCTGCACTTCTCCTTTTATCCACAATCATTTGGAACTTCCTCTTTCTTTTTCCTTCATAAAATATCAATTCTATCTCGTTTTCTCATTTACTACCAATCCTCCACAAAAATTCTTCTCCTTCAACATTTGCTTTGTCACACTCTCTTTTCGACAACTGAATCTGCGCGAATAAAATTATAATAGAGAAGGAGGCTCCCATTTTTGTTCGTTTCTCCCCTTCGATTCTCCAACTTATTTCATTTACTCAAATTCATTTGTGAAAATTCGGTTGAATACATTCCTCCATTGAAACCCTTCCTCCAATTCTGATGTGTATTTTATTTTGCTCAAATCCTTTTTTTATTTCATTCAAAAGCTTTATATTATTGACTTCTTTGAATGTACGGTATAAAAATGTAACGTTGTATTTAGTACTGGATCCTAGGATCTTTGCTGTTGTTGGATGAACTGAGAGTGGAAAAACAAGTCATATTCTCAAGGTTTCCCTTCAAATGTTCATTATGAAAATAATCAAAATTAAATATTCATTGCTATTTCACCGTTTGTTCATAAATTACTACCATATTATATATTTGATCATTTGCTTTATTGTTTGGTTTTATTAATCTAATTTTCTTTTGAAATGTGTGAGTTAGTGAAACAAGTTTTTCTTCTATTTTTCTGCCCCGCTGAGGTCATGAGGAGGTTAATTGAGGATGCAAGAAGGCAACAATAATGGAGATTGTATATGTGCAACATTGAATGACTACTTTGGTGTCACTGTCCGCGAAGCTGGCTACCACTAATGCTGATAATAGACCTTTATTTGTCGCATTCAATGTTAGTTATTATTCATTTGATTTTATTTTCGTATCTCACACTCTAGTTTCATAATTTTCTTTGTTACTCATTCCACTACCATCCTTTATTTCATAACTAGTGGACTAATAATTTGTATACAGATGTTTTACGAACAGAAAGCAGAGGGAGTATTTTTCAGATTACATGTTGTTTAATAAACGTTTCAAAACTTTTGAACTTGAATAGTTTTAAAAAGATTGTTTTTCCGATGTTTATTTTTTTCATAGAATATAAGCTTTTATTACACATTTTATATTTCATAGTTCTTATCCATTTATTTAACTCTTTTAGCTGCTACGTATCATTATCAGATGGTATCTTATTTTGCAAAAATCTGGATGACGTTTAACCTATAAATAAGCTTCACATAAACAGTGATTTACATCAAAGTATATGGTGGTTATTTAGTCAGTAACTTGGATTTAGCATTAGGTTTTTTATGTAATATGTTTATTCCTTCCTACAGAGACTCTATAAAATTATGGCTTATTCTTTTCAATTGACTGCTACCTTACAAGTGTATCATGTCTATATGTAAAATATTAAGAGTTATCTTGCCATTTTAATTATAGTTTGCACAACATATTAGATCTAAAAAGACAACCGATGTATTTGGATGATGATTTGTGTTTGTACCAAAATTGGGCACAACACTCTTCGGAAGTCTTTGAAGAGATAAAGTGAAGAAATTAAATGGAAAAAGAGGAATTATCTAACAAAAACTCCAAATTTCAGAAATGAGAATAATTAAAATGCAGGGAGACACAAGAATTTAGAGTGGTTCGGCGTATTGCCTACATCCACTATAAAGTAGTTTGCTTTATTGATCTTTCTTTGATGTTTACAATTGATTTCAGCAAATTACAGCGAATAACAATGATTTGTAGCAATGAAATTCGTTGGTAGCAGCAGCAATGGAGTTCAGATCTGGATCTGGCGGAGTCTGGGCGTTGCAGATCTCAAAGAGGAAGAAGAACCCCTTTTCTGTTGGCTTTGGGTGTCTATTTATAGGTGCAGGAGGCTGATATTTCGCTCAGATCTCGGGAGACCCTCTCTAGCACGTGAACATGCCTGCGCCCCCAAGCCTGTGAAGTTTTGGTCTGATCCGTGATCGATACGAACAGATTTCGTATCGATCGAGATTTCATCCAATGGAGTCGATATTTGGCGTGGACATTCTTTAGCATGCACGTGGTCTTCTGTGAAAGTTTCATTGCATTTGGACTTGTAGATCAGGAGATATGATCGATACGAATTGGGATTCTCGGTAGGCTGTTTGGTTCGACTCGCTTTTGTTTCGACTCGCTTTTCATTCGACTCGGTTCTGTTTGACTCGGTGACGTGGCGCTAACTTGTATTGACTGCTATGCTTTGCTCCACATCGATGGACACGAAGTAGAAGTCTTCGGATGGATGCGAAGTCGACGAAGTGGAGCGAGTCGAAGTATGGCTTGTGGCGGAGCGAGTCGAAGTACGGCTCGAGGTGGAGCGAGTCGAAGCGTGCATTGATCGAGCGAGTCGAAGAAGGCATCTGATGGAGGCAAAGCGGAGCGAGTCGATGTAGTCACTTCTGAGTGTTGCGAAGCGAGTCGAAGTAATCACTATTGATGGTTGCGAAGCGAGTCGAAGTTGTCACTTCTAATGGTTGCGAAGCGAGTCGAAGTTATCACTTCTAATGGTTGCAAAGCGAGTCGAAGTTGTCACTTCTAATGGTTGCGAAGCGAGTCGAAGGGAGCGAGTCGACCGGTGATTGGTTTTCATCCAATTTTGTATCGTTCATAACTTGAGCATACGAACCCGGATTGACTTGAGATTTGGAACTTTGACTCTCTTAGCTTAGCTTGTCATGTTCTACCAATTATGGCTCGATCCGGACTCGGACAAAATTCGTCGATATCCATAGTGAGCCTGTGTATAACTGATCTCTAGGATGGGCCGTCATTGGTTACTAGTCAATTCCTTGGTGTCACGGCCTTGCCAAAAGGCGGGATAACATTTGCCCCCCAAAGTACGTCTTGTGAAAACATGATGTGCTTTGAAGTGGTGCAATCTTCATTCTGAATAGCCATCGTCTTTTCGACAAAAGCTGTAATCTTCGGTTGTTTTTCTTGATAATGTAAATTGTTGACTGTCAACTGCTATACCCTGTACTGTTGAAACCGATTGATGTATGCTAGTGATTAGCTGTCCATTGTTGTAATTGTTATTAAATGAGTTTCTGATTCCTGTAAATCTGGAATACTGAATATTAGTCCGACATATATGCATATGTGTTAACCTTACTCTCGTTGACGTTTGTACGTCCATGAGTCGTTGTCAGTTTATTTTATATTGAATTCCGTATCGATCCTCTCTTGAACCGACGTGAAATTCGTTGTAAGAACGCTCGATGGCTGTTTTTGAATGTTCCTTCATAACGATCCTCTCCTGAATCGATGTGAAGGGTTAAAACATTGAAGACGATTTTTGTTGAATTTAGGGATGCGAAATGTGCATTTCGAATCGATATAGATGGAGTCACTGGATACGAACAGGCAATTCGTATCGATGGAGTTGGCCTCTGGAAGCAGTGATTTGATGGAGTCGATCTGCACACGAGACGAGACGGAGTCGAAGGTGACCGATACGAAGTGTGGTCTCATATCGATGGAGTCGAACTGGACAGGGGACGGAGTCGAAGGTGACCGATACGAAGTGTGGTCTCGTATCGATGGAGTCGAACTGGACAGGGGACGGAGTCGAAATGATTGCTTGTTTTGCTGCACCAGAGACGGAGTCGAAGACAAGCGATACGAAGGGGAGCTTCGCATCGACGCGCTGGAGAGGGAGTCGAAACACGTGTTCGAATCCACCGGGATATGAATCGTTTATTCCCTTTGTTTTCGAGTCCATATAAATACTTTGTACTTAGCCATTTTTCCACTTTTTACCTTTCGCCTTTTGCCTTCGTATCGCTCAGAAACTCGAGAAGAAAGAAGAAACATTCTTGCCTTCGGACCGATTCATTCCTTCAATCATTTGAACGAACTGACAGATCTAGGTAATCCAATAAGAGAATCCACGCGTAAACGATGAGACTCGGGTTTTTAACACCAAATCAATTAGAGTTGTGATCGATCGAAATTACCTTGGCCTCAGCTTCGCATCGATCTGGAGTAGGGGTTTCGAGATGATGAGGCGGAGGCCTTCGTATCGATCGATGATGGAGCTTCGCATCGAATCAAATGCTTTGAATACGTGGATCGATATGAAGGGGTTGCGTCTGATCGACTCGAAACGATGGCCTTGGATCGAGTCGAAGTGGAGGGCCTTGGAACGAGTCGAAATGGAATGCCTTGGAACGAGTCGAAATGGAGTGCCCTGGAACGAGTCGAAATGCGCAGCCTTCTCGGATCGATTCGAACTGGAGGTTTTAATCGAGTCGAAGTGTTGCGCTCCGATCGATTCGAAATCCTTAGCCCCTTGACCGAGTTGAACTTGCACGCCAATCTTCTGACTGAGTCTAGCTCGTATGCATATGATCATGATCTATCGATGCGGACACGGCCCTTGCGAGCGATACGAATTGAACATTAAATAATCTGAAACTTCCTGCACATTTGAACAATTGACTCCGACAAGCTTCAAACTTGCATAACTGGACTTAATCGTTTCACCGCATATCTGATTGCCTATCGAAGCTCGTCGATGAAACTAGAACTCATCGAAACGATATCAAATTTTAACTTGGAATGATAGTTAATAGCTGGACGGCATAGTTGTGACGGTCAGCGATGACGGTCCTTCCGACTGAATTCCGAAGTCTCGTCGTTTACATGCTTTCTTTAATCTTGTAGATCTTCTCAAATGATATACAGTACTGCATTGCACAACACACACTCACACACTTTACACTGGGGGATGCACGAGCGTTATCGGCTGTTTAACAATGATTTTTCATGAGCTAGCTATTCATGGAACCCTCAGTTCACAGCAGCAAGAACTCCCAAGCTCTATTCCTCCATCCATCGAGATACCGGTTATCGAAGCCAAAGTTATAGACCTAGCCCCGGACGATCGTCTGGGTGCCCGGTTCATTTGTAATCCGCAAGATTCAGTGCCGTCGGGTATCTCCGAAGATATGCTAGGACGGATTTTCTTAAGGCACGGTTTGTCGCTCGACGACGTGCTACTTCCTGGGCCAAATGACAGGCCGCACAATCCCCCGGAGGGATTTACTGCTTTCAACCGTCACGCTTGCACAGCGGGGACACTCCCTCCCTTCAACCAATATATAAGGGAAATGCTATCGTTTCTTGGCATAGCTCCATCTCAGCTACATCCCAACGGGTATGCCTTGTTGAATAGCACCTTTGTCCTATTTATGGAGATCCTCTTTCGACCGCCGAAGCCGATCAAAATCGGATATTTATTCAACGTCAAGAGCCGTGGAGACAGCCCTTCTTTCACCTTCCTGGAAGCAGTCAGAAACTGCCACATTGTACTGGGCTTCTGGGGAAGGCTAAGTGATTATAAAACTGAATGGTTCTACGTTCGGTGCCCCCCCGGATTTGCTAGGCGGTGGTTGGATAGACGTAAGTGTTGCCATTTCTCTCTTGAATCATTGAGATATTAGTAACTGACTTCAAAACTGACATACTTTTCCTTTTTTATAGCTGCAATCTCTCATCCTGATGGCGCATACTTCAGCGAGCTTGTTCGGATTCTTCAAGCGTTCCCGGGCGAAGAGAGGCATATCGACTTGGTCCTGTCTGACATAAATTTGAGGACGGTCGGGCTGATAGAACGGAGGCAGAGCATACAACTGGAAGGGACACATAGAGTGGTCCCGAAGAAACGGGTGAAGCGCAAAGCGCCCGCAGTCGTGAACGCCGAAGAAGTTGATCCAGAAAGAACGCCTACCGATACCGAGCTCCCGGCTGGGCCTTCTGCCGATGTCCAAGATTTGGGAGGAAGAAGAAAAGGCAAGCTTGCTGCTCATAAATGCTCTAAATCTGAGAGATTTAAATCCGTGGTTGTGCCCTTGCCCGTTCCGGGGATTAGAATTGCGGAGGCTTCTCCCCCGCCGGTAGAGAATCTTTTTGAAGGGCTTGCCGATGTTCCGATTCCGGACTTTGTGTCGTCTCAACACGACGCCGGGATGGAGGAGCTTGATAGCGCTTTTGAAATAAGCGGGTCGCTTGCTACGAGTGCGGCTGACATTTCCGGTTGGTCGGGGGGTTGCACATGCATACACTTCACTACACTGCATGATTCACGACTGTAAATTGGTCCGGAAGAGGATCGATGCTCGGGAATCTTCGCTCAGCCCGAAAAGCTTTTGGTTACTATGATTCCCGCAGGAGGGATTCAAATAGGGATCGCGATCGCGAATACTCTAATTAGGACAGGTATGGGCGTGACAGAGTGTATAGACATCGATCCAGATCACGCTCTCCTCCTCCTAGACTTCCGTCTCCTCCTCCTGTTCAAACTTCAAATCCACCAGAGCCTCCTCGTCACATGCCGTCTTCTCATGCTTCTAGGTCCAAAACTCATCTTTAGAGAATTGAGACTACTGCCTCCATGATTACAGAGTAGGTCCCTGCTGAGCCCATAGGAGAAAGGGCCCTTAAATTAGTTCAGATGAGGAAGGATTTTCCGAATATCTGCTTCGATGGCTATGTCTTACCTCCTCACTTAAAGAGAATTCCGTCAGGGGTAGAAGGCACGATGCATGATTATGTCCACGACATCTACATCCAATACCGTGAGTGGGTTAAGGCTGCAGAGAAGGCTTCTAAGGTGGCCTTTGAGCGAGCCAAAGCGCTTGAGAAGATGGAGACCGAGCCCACTCAAAGGGATAGGATTATTCAAGTACTTATTGCCGAAGCCGAGTCTTCTCATAAATCGGAAATTGAGGCCACTAAAAAAGTTAACGAAGCGAAGGTGGCAATGGAGCGGTTGGGGCAGACACATGTTGCCCTGGAAGAGGAGATAGGCCACCGGAACACTAAAGTCACCGCCGAGCGGGATGCGGCGGTCAAGGAGCTTAATGAACTCAAGGCCAAATTCGCCGACATGGCCAAGGAGAGAGATGATGCGAACAACGCAGCCCAGGAGGCGTGCAAACAAACTGTTCTGCTCAGGGGTGAACGGGATGCGGCTGTGGCTAAAGTCCGCACGGTGGAGGCTGAGGTTGAAGTTAAGGTGAAGTCGGCCGAGTCCAGGCTAGAGGATGACATCGAAGACCTCCTCGTTGTTTACAACGCTAACGTGCTGAGGCACAGGGGTCTAGCTTGGCTCGACGACTACCCAACGCATCTTTATAACGCTTGGGGCCGACTGGTTGAGGAAGAGAAGGAGGCGCATCAGGGCGAGTCCGTGGATGAATTTGAACTCGAGAATCGCATTTTGACTGAAGATGAAAAGAAGATTCTGCACGAGTCAATGATTCTGCGCGAGAAGGAAAGACTTGGCGCCCAGCACTTTGAAATAGGAGAAGGCTCAGGGGTTGATCACCATAAAGCGAGTCTTGAAGTTCCAGCGTCAACCCAGCCAAAATCCTCGTCTGCGGTCGATCCCAGGCTGTTTCTGCTTATAATCCAGATCAGCCGCAGATGTCTTCGGCTGCAGCGCAAGTCACTGATGCCGCTCTGCCGCCTTCGAGTCAAACTGAGGAAGGTATTCTGAACATTCCACATATCTTTCTTAAGTGGAAATCTTCGATTGAGTTAAGTTCTAACAGTTCTATTATTATTTGTCCAGTGATTAATGCTGCCCATGACGAGCCTCCTGTTACTCAAGAATCACATCAGACACAGGAGGCCGTCGTTACCGAAGCGATCACCGTGACTACAACTGCTGCGTCTCTAGACGATATACAGGGGAGTATGCTTGTGTTTGATGAGAAGATGATAGACGAACTCTTTCGCCGTCATGGCGACCCTTTAGCTGATTTATCATTCGTCATGGTTGGAGGCGTTCCTGCCACAAGCCTTTCGATGCCGACTATTAATGCTCCCAGCGACGCTCGGTCGGCTGCTGAAGAGGAAATCTTGGCACAAATCGCTGCTAAAATGGATGCCGCAACACATGGCGGCAGTTTTGGAGGTGGGACGGCGTCACTTGGTCCAGCTCCGCTCAGAATGATATCGCCCGGCGGTACATTCTCCGATACCAATGCGGCTATTCCATCTTCCACGTTTGATCATATCCCTCCAACTCCGCCCGCGGGGAGCATTCCTATTCACTCGAGTCGGAGGAGGATGTTGACATAATGCCCTTGCCTGAAGACCAACCACCAAAAAGCAAAGGCTCGAAGAGGAAGATCAGTTGTGGCTCCAGTGGGTCTACACCGAGGAGGAAGCCAAGGAAGAAGAAAGATTAAACACGCTTCCCCGGTTTATTTTGACTTGCATTTTGTTGGCCATGTATAGATGCGGGTTCGGCCCCTGCTAGTAGGAATTCTTAGAACAGACATGTATACGAACTTCTTTTATAATCAATAGGAATGAAACTTCTCTTTTTTTACTTCTTTTTAGTCATTGTGTATTTGCTTAAGTGTTTTAATATCTGAAATGCACTTGTGAAGTTCCAGCTTCCGAATGAAGTTTATTTTTGTTTGCCAAGTTCGGAAACTGTGGACATGGCTTGCGACCAGGAAGCGAGTTGAATTCTGACGTCGCATCGCTTCAATTAATGGTTGATGCTTAAGTCCTGCCCCCTAGTCTTGGGGTTGAGTTGTAGACCATCAGTCGACGATTGCTTCTTACTTATAACATGTTGAGTCTAGTGCCACCGAGCGGATGTCTGAGGCAAGCAGAGATTGAGTAATGCATCCATGCTTGTTTGACTGTCGATGATCATATCCGCACTCCAGAGAGTCCCATTGGTTTGTCGGCGGTTGGTCACGCCGGCTTAAGTTTCAACCATATACCCGCGATCTGGGGACTTGGAATTGATGTTTATACTCCGACTCGTGCTCTGGGAGTTTGGAGTTGATATCTATACTTCAATTCATGCTTCGGGAACTTGAAGTTGGTGTTTACGCTCCGTTTTGCACTCTGGGAATCCGGAGTCGATGCTTATATTCCAACTTGCACTCTGGGAGTTTGGAGTTGTCGTTTATACTCCAATTCGCACTCTGGGAATACGAAGTTGATGTTTATACTCCGGTTCGCACTCTGGGAACTCGGAGTTGATGTTTATACTCCGCTTCGCGCTCTGGGAACTCGGAGTTGATGTTTATACTCCAATTCACGCTCTGGGAATTTGGAGTTGATGTTTATACTCCGCTTCACACTCTGCGAATACGGAGTTGATATTTATACTCCGACTCGCGCTCTGGGAGTTCGGAGTTGATGTTTATACTCCACTTCGCACTCTGGGAATACGGAGTTGATGTTTATACTCCGACTCGCGCTCTGGGAGTTCGGAGTTGATGTTTTTACTCCACTTCGCACTCTGGGAATTTGGAGTTGATGTTTATACTCCGCTTCGCACTCTGGGAATACGGAGTTGATGTTTATACTCCGACTCACGCTCTGGGAGTTCAGAGTTGATGAAGGATTGTCGTGTATCAATCCTTTTTTGACTTTGGTATGATGGCTTATCCCCGAGCTCGGGTTTCACTTAGCGAGTGATTGGTTGCATCGCAGTCACTCTCTACTTGAATAAATTCCACCGTATGGTGAAACCTAGCTCTCCATGCATAGTGATGTTCATATGAAGCATTTCAAGTAAATCACAGCTCTGGCTCGAAGAGATTGCATTTTATTGCTGAAATAAGAAAGTATGGCAAAGTCAGTTGCCTTATTACAAGTTCTAATTTCGAAATGCAGAAAAAAATTGCAAAAAAGGAAAGTAAACTAAATGGATAAAGATAGCCTGTCATGTGTAATAGCGGCGAAGGCTCTCGCTATTCCAAGCTCTTGGCAGAGTAAGACCGTCGACGGTCGATAACTTGAATGTGCCATCTCCGAGCCTTCGCTCAATAACATACGATCCTTCCCATGTCGGCTTCATCTACGAAGGAACCGGATAGATTCTTTTTAAGACGAGATCGCCCAGTTCGAAGTTTCGTAGACGGACCTTGGCGTTGTACAATCGGGCGACTCGACTTCGATGCGTAGCTGCCCTCAAATCAGCTTCTTCACGCTTCTCATCTAGTAGATCGAGGGATTCAGCAAGTAATATAGCATTTGTCTTCGGATCATAGTATGTCACACGATGAGTAGGTACTTCTAGTTCAACTGGAATAACGGCTTCTGAACCGTAAGAGAGAGAGAATGGAGTGTGGCCGGTCGTGGTCTTGTGGGTTGTTCGGTAAGCCCATAAAGCCATGGGAAGTTCATCAACCCACTTGCCACCGACCTTTTCCAGTCGTTTTTTCAGAATGGATTTTATAACCTTATTAACAGCTTCGACCTGTCCGTTTGCCTGAAGGTGCGCAACTGCAGAGAATTTCTTTTGGATATGAAATCGTTTACATGAATCTTTGAATTCAGCACTGTCGAATTGGGTTCCGTTGTCCGTAATAATGGTGTGCGGGAGACCGAATCGACAGATGATGTTACGAACCACAAAGTTGATTACTTTCTTCGTTGTAATTGTAGCGAGAGCTTCGGCTTCAGCCCACTTTGTAAAGTAATCAACTGCGACGATGGCGTACTTCGCTCCACCTTTCGCCAGAGGTAGGGCACCGATGATGTCGATGCCCCACATTGCGAACGGCCATGGGCTGACCATTTGCGTTATCTCGGTAGGAGGAGCTCTAGGAATTCGGGCATATTT
The DNA here is from genome assembly GCA_030737815.1 of Allium fistulosum. Classification (NCBI taxonomy): domain Eukaryota; kingdom Viridiplantae; phylum Streptophyta; class Magnoliopsida; order Asparagales; family Amaryllidaceae; genus Allium; species Allium fistulosum. The sequence continues at coordinate 174,675,992 of CM060907.1, forward strand.
CTAGCACCTATCACATTTCTTTGCATAGTCCGACGCATCGCGATTCACGGTCGGCCAGTAATATCCATAGCGAAGTATTTTCTTGGCAATTGCTTGCCCCCCGGTGTGATCGCCACATTCTCCTTCGTGCACATCGTGCAATACTTGTTTAATTTCATCGTGAGTGATACACCGGAGTAGAGGTACTGAGTACCCCTTTCTGTACATGAGTCCGTTCTAGATGGTAAATCGTGAAACCTTCCGGAGGACTTATCTATTTTCACTCCCGCGCTTCGGCAGGGTTCCGTGCTCAATGTAATTTCTGAGAGGGGTCATCCATGAATCCTTTTCGGAAACGGTCTCGCATACCCAGTTTATTTCTGTCCAGTCGATGCTTGGGGAAGATAGTGTTTCTACAGGAATGAGTCCCATTTGCTGAGCTTCACCTGTGCTGGCTAGCTTTGCCAATGAATCGACCTTTTGGTTGCGCTCCCGAGGTATACAATAGATGGCGTAATAATTGAATTGATTCAGTACTTCCTAAACTCGGGCTAAGTAAGCAGCCAGCCTTCGATCTCTTGCTTGATATTCTCCCCGTACTAGACACACAACTAATTGTGAGTCGCAATAAATTTCCACTGCGATAATTCTCAAATCTCTAGCAAGTTTTAAGCCAGCTAAGAGGGCTTCATATTTAGCTTCATTATTAGTCGCATGAAAATCGAACTTCACAACATAGCATATGGATCGGCCTTCGGGGTTTCGAGTACAACACTAGCGCCCGAACACCGGTCGTTTGATGCACCGTCAGTATACAGCTTCCAAACGTATTCGGGGGATTTACTGGTTTCGGGCAAGTCCTCTGGAATGGTAAACTCAACTATGAAATCAGCGAGGACTTGTCCCTGGATTGCTCGTCTTGGAGTGTAAGTAACATCAAACTGACTCAGTTTGATGTTCCACTTGAGTAACCTAGCAGACGTCTCAGGCCGCGAAAGGACCTGTCGTAACGGCTGGTCGGTGTAAACAACAATGGGATATGCCTGGAAATACGGTCGGGGCTTTCTTGATGCAATTACAAGGCAGTAGGCCAACTTTTCTAGCTTTGGATAGTTCCTTTCAGCCCCAGTCAATCGTTTGCTGACGTAGTATACTGGTTTCTGTATCCCGTCTTCTTCTCGAACCAAGGAAGCGCTGATAGCATTTTCTGATATCATCAAGTATGTATACAACCTCTCATGATCAATAGGCTTTGACAGTATTGGCGGTGTGGATAGATGTTGAACTAGTGCTTGGAAAGCGCCCTCGCATTCCGTGGTCCATTTGAAGTTACGTTTTCCTTTTCGGATTAGATCGAAGAAGGGAATGCATTTGTCCGTGGACTTTGAAATGAACCTGCTCAATGCTGCTACTTTTCCATTGAGACTTTGGACTTGCTTGATGGTCTTTGGAGTTTCAAGATCTGATAGCCCAGATTTTCTCAGGATTAGCTTCGATCCCTCGAGCGTTGACGATGAACCCAAGGAATTTTCTGGATGCAACTCCAAAATGACATTTCAGTGGATTTAGCTTCATCTTGTACTCTCAAAGTATATTGAACATGGTTTCCAGGTCTTTAACATGGTCGGTGGGGAGTCGCGACTTCACGAGCATATCATCTACATATACTTCCATTGTTTTCCCGATTTGATTGGCAAACATCCGGTTGACCAACCGTTGATAAGTAGCCCCAGCATTCTTGAGTCCGAATGGCATAACTTTGTAACAGTAAAGTCCCAGATTGGTTACGAAGCTGGTATGTTCTTGATTGGGTAAATGCATCGGTATCTGATTGTAGCCAGAATACGCGTCGATGAAGGATAAGAGTTCATGCCCAGCTGTCGAATCTACTAGCTGACCAATTCTGGGAAGCGGGAAACTGTCTTTGGGACACGCTTTATTCAGATCGGAATAATCGACACACATTCTCCACTTTCCGTTCGGCTTTCGGACGAGCACGGATTCGACACCCATTTAGGATATAGGGCATCCCGAATGAACCCGTTTACTTTAAGCTTTTCTACTTCTTCTTTAAGGGCGGTAGATCTCTCTGGATCCATAGCATGCCTTTTCTGTTTGACCGGGACATGCCGCGGGTCATTGTTCAGAGTGTAGCTCGCGATGTCCGGCGAGATCCCACACATATCAGAATGTGTCCAGGCAAATAAGTCAAGATTTGCCCGCAGAAATTCAACCAATTCCTCTTGAGTTTGCTGGCTTAGCTGAGATCCAATCTTTATCATTTTCGAGTCATTGTCACTATCCATCGGGACATCAATTGTCAGTTCGGCCGGGGTTGCTTGACTTTCTTTAGATTCTCCTTCGTCTTCAGTTTTGCTTGGGTCAAGATCCTTGAGGAATTGGTTGGGGTGCCCGGGCCTGGGCCCGGGCGTTAATTGTCAATTATCGGCAAAACAGATGCAGAGAGATTCCTCTACGCCCTTTCCTTTCTCCTTTCGCTGCGCCTCCCGCAGCTCAGCAACATAGCAGGCTCTGGCAGTAGCCTGACCTCCCTGAATGATTCCTATTCCATGATCAGTGGGAAACTTTAAAGTCAAACACCATGGGGCGATGGCTGCCCTGAATTCAGCGAGGGCTGGTCGGCCCAAGAAAGCATTGTAAGGGGAGTCTATGTCCAAAACAATGAACTGCAACATCCGTACTCTCCGACGTTCTCCAATCCCAACTCTACTGGCAGTTCCACCATTCCAGTGGGTGTAGTAGCACTTTTGTTGAAACCATGGACTCGGGATTGACAAGGCTTCAAGTCCGTGGCTTCCATTTTCATTTGATCATAAGCTCGCTTGAACAAAATATTCACAGAGCTTCCACTGTCAACTAAGATCCTCTTAATCCAAGCGGGACCTACTTGTGCTGAGATGATCAGTGGATCGATAGTGGGGGCTTCGACTTTATCAGCGTCTCTGTTCCTGAACACGATGTCATCTGTCATCGTTTTCTGTTGCTTGGCCGGAGCCCCTTCATCAAAACTACTACAACACTCGAAGTCCGCATGTTTGATAGAACTGGCATACGACTCCATTTCCTTCCAGCTTCGATCTACTGGCTGAGGACCACCACTTATTGTATTAATGACCAACCTTCCGCCTGTATGAGCGGTTTCCTCCTGTCTTTCCTGATTTGGCGCCCGATCCTGATTTGATAGGCCTGCACCACCAGACTACGGAGCCCGCACAGACTGATCCAGCTTCCGTTCACGTATCAGTTTTTCAATGAGGTCCTGTAAGTGACGACACTCATTGGTGTTGTGGCCATAACTCTCATGGAATCTACAAAATTTCCCTGTTTGGATTTGTCTTTCAGTTGGTGGTTTCGGGGCAGGTTTCTTGTATTGCATGGTATTGCAGGTCTACAGATACACATTTTCCAACAACGTGTTTAATGGAGTGTAATTATCGTACATGGAAGCTCTACGCCGTGGACCATGATTCTGATCATGTTTTTTGTTCTGATTTCCATTCTCCCTCTGCTGACTCTGTTTGTTTTGGACGTTCAACTGAATTTTTCCAGAACTATCTCCGGATTGTTTAACAGCGATGTTACTTTGGATTCTTTCGATGTTGGGCCCTTCGTCATCCTGCTTCCTAGACTATTTTGCATCCTCCCTTCTCAGGAATTGGGCTGCCTTTGAATAGAAACGGTCCAATGACGCAGGTGGTTTTCTAGTTAACCAATTTTCAAACTCGGAATCAGCATCAATCCTCTTAGCCAACGCCATAAGGATAGAGTTATCATTGGGATTTCTTATTTCTGCACACGCATCATGGAATCGCTCCAAGTAACGTCTAAGTGTTTCTCCGAGAGCTTGTGTAACACTAGACAGAGTGTTAATGTCCTTAGGCCTCGCTACGTGCATACGGAATTGCTCGACAAACTTGGTGGCCATCTGGTCAAAGTTAGAGATGGATCGCGGTGGCAAACGAGTGAACCACATGGTAGCGATGCCCCCTAGGGAAATGGGAAAACTATGACATTTTACTACGTCACCAGCTCTCGCAGCATTCATCAGCCATTCGTATTTCAGGACGTGTTGATTGGGATCATAACTTCCTTTATAAACTGGCAAAGCTGGCATCCTGAAGTGCCGAGGTGGTTCAGCATATAAAACGTCATCGGTGAAAGGGTATGACTCCGGGAGATTCCCCCGTCGTCATTACTAAGACCCTGACTTTCATGGATCATTTGACGGATCATCGTTGGTATATCCGGCACTCGGATACTTGCAACATGTTGTGCCAAGGTGTGGTCGGGTTCCACAGTGAGAGTCTGGACCGGACGCGGTCGACGGTCCGTGCCTCGCCTCCTTGGTTCAACATCCTCAGGGACATAAGGCTTAGGAGTCTACTCTCATTGGTTACGTTGAGGATCAGCTTGGCTTCTAGCATCACCTCCTCGTCCGGCAGTGGTGGTAGTAGCAATGTTGCCGGTGACATGATAAGGAGCAGCACCTCCCCGAGACGAAGGTTCTGTACAGAGACTAGCGGATGGTCCAGTTCTAGGTTGCCTAAGATTTGAAGCAGGTTGGTGTCCCGTGGCTTGGGTGTAGCTTACACCTAGCCGTGGGCGTGTGAATCTGGTTTAGCCATCAAAGGAGGCTGAACTCTCCGTGGAAGAATAAGAACCTTGGTCTCTTCTGGATCTTCTTCGCCTTTGGCGATTTAGCTGGTTAGTCAACTCTGTGTTGGCGCTCAGTTGTTTAGTTAGCTGCTGTCGACTCTAGGTCAATTCTTGAAGTAATGTCTGGAATTCTTGTCTAGTGATTGGACCTGATGGATCTGAAGGTCCTGTAGCATTTTGGTTGGATAGAGGTGATTGCACGGGATTTTGTCGGTCCCGTTCTCCTTGATCAGCAGTTGTAGAAGTGGTACATGTGCTCACCATAATGAATTGATGAAGTTCTTTCCTAGATCTGATTGCAAATCTGAATAGAAGGGAAGGGCTTCAGAGTTCTAGATCTGGATCTTCTTCTTAGATTTATGCAATCCAATATAGATAGGAGATCCAAAGAGCAGGAGAAAAATTGGGTTTTTCTCAGTGAAAGCACCAAAGTGTTTGTACCAAAATTGGGCACAACACTCCTCGGAAGTCTTTGAAGAGATAAAGTGAAGAAATTAAATGGAAAAAGAGGAATTATCTAACAAAAACTCCAAGTTTCAGAAATGAGAATAATTAAAATGCAGGGAGACACAAGAATTTAGAGTGGTTCGGCGTATTGCCTACGTCCACTATGAAGTAGTTTGCTTTATTGATCTTTCTTTGATGTTTACAATTGATTTCAGTAAATTACAGCGAATAACAATGATTTGCAACAATGAAATTCGTTGGTAGCAGCAGCAATGGAGTTCAGATCTGGATCTGGCGGAGTCTGGGCGTTGGAGATCTCAAAGAGGAAGAAGAACCCCTTTTCTGTTGGCTTTGGGGGTCTATTTATAGGTGCAGGAGGCTGATATTTCGCTCAGATCTCGGGAGACCCTCTTTGGCATGTGACCAGGCCCGCGCCCCCAAGCCCGTGAAGTTTTGGTCCGATCCGTGATCGATAAGAACAGATTTCGTATCGATCGAGATTTCATCCAATGGAGTCGAAATTTGGCATGGACATTCTTTAGCATGCACGTGGTCTTCTGTGAAAATTTCATAGCATTTGGACTTGTAGATTAGGAGATATGGTCGATACGAATTGAGATTCTTGGTAGGCTATTTGGTTCGACTCGCTTTTGTTTCGACTCGCTTTTCATTCGACTCGATTCTGTTTGACTCGGTGATGTGGCGCTAACTTGTATTGACTGCTGTGCTTTGCTCCACATCGATGAACACGAAGTAGAAGTCTTTGTATGGATGCGAAGTCGTTGAGGCGGAGCGAGTCAAAGTATGGCTTTAGGCGGAGCGAGTCGAAGTACGGCTTGAGGCGGAGCGAGTCGAAGCGTGCATTGATCGAGCGAGTTGAAGAAGGCATCTGATGGAGGCGAAGCGGAGCGAGTCGAAGTAGTCACTTCTGAGTGTTGCGAAGCGAGTCGAAGTAATCACTGTTGATGGTTGCGAAGCGAGTCGAAGTTGTCACTTCTAATGGTTGCGAAGCGAGTCGAAGTTGTCAATGGTTGCGAAGCGAGTCGAAGTTGTCGTTTCTAATGGTTGCAAAGCGAGTCGAAGGGAGCGAGTCGACCAGTGATTGGTTTTCATCCAATTTTGTATCGTTCATAACTTGAGTATACGAACTCGGATTGACTTGAGATTTGGAACGTTGACTCTCATAGCTTAGCTTGTCATGTCCTACCAATTTTGGCTCGATCGGGACTCGGACAAAATTCGTCGATATCCATAGTGAGCCTGTGTATAACTGATCTCTAGGATGGGCCATCATTGGTTACTAGTCAATTCCTTGGTGTCACGGCCTTGCCAAAAGGCGGGATAACAATTTGCATACACTTATGCTCGCTAACTCAGCACTACTTAATCGGTTTAACTAAACTGGTTTTTTATTATCAGCAGTGACTAATTTTTACCTGGAAATCTTCTTTGGACTAGAATTTTAACATGCACAAACCGATTATACAATGGTAATTTATTAAACTGACATAGTATCATATACGTTTGGTGTTGCATCATGTATGTTATATAGATATGATATATTGATACACATGAGAAAGAGTAAGGATTCATAGATGATAAATGGTTTTCAGCAGCAACTTTATTTTTTAGCATCACATAAAATTATGATATAAAAGAAACATATGTAAGAAGGTAAAAAATGCAAACATATATACACTATTCACTTTTAAATCAGAATTTAGAAGGCATATCACGTATATCCATCCTTGAAAGAGGAAAAAAATTTGGATATTATTATAACATGATTAATGGTGATTAAATATAAAGGGCAATCCAAAATTGTGGTAAATTTGGATTTGTCTACCCGTTGGTTTCTTCCTTTCCGATAGGGCCCACAACTCATATAACAAAAATAAAAAATTAATCATTCCACTAATTATAAAGCAAGTCATAGTGCAGTCATTCTAGAACGACGGTAACATTTTTATGTATCGTCATTGGAAAGATACAGAATTGCTTTAGATATGTTTATCAAAAATTCATAGAATTTTTTAATTAAGTTATATGCAAGTTTTCCAAATATTTTATAAGTGGGAGCATAACAAGTAGTCAATATTTGAAATTGGTTAAGTTACTTCTTAAATTAACTAATTTGAAACAAGTTATTATTTAAAAGTGCATACTTTAATCACTTCTCTACGAATTATAAATTATGATATTATCTACCTCCATCTATAGTATTATAAGTTAAGTACACAATGGTTTTTAATATAAATCTCCGAGGTGAATTCACAAACTTTAAATAGATGGTTCAATTTTTTGATGCGTCGGACACGTTCGACGTTCTGAATAGGGAAAAACCTCATTTGATCCATTGATGAAGCGTATGGAAATTGGTCTGTTTAAGCTTGACGTGTGGGAAGCGTTTAATGCAAAAAGCTTAAATAGTTCATTTTTCTCTTTACTTCCTCAACTTTTCCTATTCCCTATCCCATTCGCTATTCCTTTCAGTGCCCCTTTTGCACAACAAAAACACGCTACTCTTCTGTCAAACCATCACCTTTGTACTCTATTCAAAAAAGCTCGTTTTACATACCACTTCGCATTTTAAAAAATGCACCTTAATTCCTACCAAACTTTACACCCGTGCAACATATAATAACTTAAACTATAGGAGAACTAGATTCGCATCTGTGCCATCGACGCGGGTTCCATACTAGTACATATATATTAATTATTTACACTTATATATACGAATGATATATTTCACATACATACATACATACATATATATATATAGCACACAAATATTTCATTTTGACAACATGATCGAATGCTAGAGGGAGTAACATGTCTGTTGCAGTATAAATCTCAACATATATTTACGTGCATGTTAAACCATGTACACATTACTATGTCGCACATGCACGTACACACATATGTGTATATGATACACATATCCAAAATTTAATACAAATCATATAATACTAATATTTATTTTCGAAGTCAAATAAAATATTGATTTTATTTAAAAATTTTAGAAAAGTTCTTAATGGATTAGACTTCATAGACCCAATAAATATCCAATAAAGAATTTTTTAAAATTTAACCTTTAACTCCACTGCGGGCTGGTCTAGATCCAACAATGGTATCATAGCCCAATAGCAGATGTAGTCTAAATTAGTCAAGTTAGGGCTAACTAATTAAGCTTACCCACTTAGTATACATGTATGTATGTGAAATATACTTTTAAAATTAATATAATTTAATTAAATTTGTTTAATTAAATAAATTAATTACAATGTTAGTTAATTAAATAATATACACATGTATATGTTATATGTGTTATACTATAATGGTTATAGTGTGTGTGTATATACACACATAATATAAATGTTATATTAAAATAATATAAAATTAATTAAATAAGATTTGTTATCCAGCCTTTTGACCAGGCAGTATCTAGACTGACTTGACAAAGAGAACTTAAAAGCTATCATGATAAAAGGCCTAGAGAGATAGTCGTAATGTATAGAAACTAAGTACAACCAAGGTCACGAGGCAAAAATAATACCATTCTGTAAGTTCCAAGACTCGATCCATCAATCTGATGGATTAGTACCAATACATAAGATCTCCTCAGAACCACTCCATTTTCCTTCTACTACTTAGTCTTGATGCCAGAAGTGTATTTCAAGCTCCATAGATCGACTGCCCATTGTTTGCCATCAAACGATTCAAGCACCAGAAATCAACAAGTTTACTCCTCCCACCGATCCATCAGATTGATTTAGAAACTAGCTCATAAAACACAAACAAGTTTTTAATCACAAAGCTAACGATATATCACTTCATCCCAAAGTGGCTAGAAGAATTCATAAGAAGATCTTATGGCTCGGTATTGATCCATTCCTATGGTTCGGTACCAACCCATAGCTGTTGCTAACAAGGCCACATTTCCTGTAGATAAACTGCTTTTGGATCATGGAGATCATGGAGGAAACGTGGTAGAGCATTTTCCGCCAACCTACAGCTATAAATAGACATGGAAGGGCATCATTTAGGGGATTTTTTGGCTCTCTTGTAATTTTTACATAATCTCTTGCAATTTCCTGTGGAGTGGTACCGTACGATAAGAACCACACTTGTAAAACAACTATCATCAATAAAATTCTCAAGTGGATGTAGGCAACGATTGGTCGAACCATTATAAACCTGTATTGTTCTGTTTTTGCTCATTTTCATTTCTTTTCATCACTTTTATTCTCTACTTAATCTTTGGGTGTTGATGCCACATTTTGGTGCTTTCACCGAGAACCAATTCTCGCTATGTTTGGATTCACAATCTAATATTGGATTGCCTAAATTCAAGGGGTAGATCTAGTTTTCCTCATTTTAGAAATTTTTAACTACTCAAATTTTCAAAAAATCTACACAAGTGCTTTCTACCATCGCTTCAAGAAAAGATTGATCCATCACTTCACGTACTGTTGAGAATGTTGGTTCCCAACATGTTGAGGAGGTTGCATAGCAAACCGTTAATGAAGGTCAGAACACAATAGACATGATTGTTGGGGTTGAGATGGACCATATGATGAAGCAAATGGAAGACAAGCTCTAGGAAAGCAACAATGAACTAAATCAGCAAATGAAGTAGATCTTGGATTTATTAAATCAACTAACAAATAGCCGTAGGAGAAGCAGGAGGGATAGAACAGCTTCTTGTTAAGAATCTGATAGTTCCTCATCATCGGAGCAAAGGCATAGGAATTGGAAGCAGAAGATTGTTCAAAAGGACACTAGAAGGTCAAAGAAGATGTGGGACCGAACTGTGGCCAATGCCTAGGGATCGGTACTGAACCATACAGTCATGGTTCAGGTAGTCGACTTTTGGGTGATGGCGCTAGGTTGGCTTCGGGATGTGCTGTAGATGGCCAAAATGTTGGAGTTCAGGCGGGTGCTATAGAATCTTCGTGGAGAGATCATGTGCACGGATCTGCTGAACGAACGGTTCTCTCGGAGCCTGGAGAAACCAAGTTTTGAAACAAATTAAGAGCATTTGCCAGGCTAAACACTTAGGGCGGATCATGATTACCGCCGTTCAATAGATCCACCTGAGCCGAATTTGACTGAAATGGTTAGGAGACTTATAATTGAGAGCCAACATTGAACTAATAATGAGTAGGGTTCCTCTCCGAGTCAGAATTCGTTCATAGAAGATATCTTATGCGAGGAATACTCGAGCAGGTTTGTAATGCTGACGATGCCGTCATATAATGGGAAGACGAATCCAAGGAAACACTTGATGAAGTACGAATGGCATATCGATTCTGCAACAGCTACTGATGTCGTGCGATATCGTTGTTTTCTAATTTTCCTGAAGGGAGTGGCTACGATATGGTTCACTAAACTTCCGCCGATATCCATATCATCTTTCGAGCAATTGGCATAAAAATTCATTGAGCAATTTTTATGCACACAAGCTTCTAAAGGACTCCATGTTACTTTCCAACCTCTTCTAGGGAGCAGGAGAGTCTTTAAAGGATTTATTGTATAGGTTTAATATAGCAGTGACCGAAGTCTACAATGCACATGGGGATATTTTTCTGACGGAAATGATCAGAGGGATCCATCTCGAGACTGACTTCGGGAGGTGGTTGAAAATAAAGCCCTTACTGACAATGGATATATTCTATAGAAAGGCAAATCAGTTCTTGCGCTTGGAAGAGGCAAGTGCTAGCGATAGGAAAACCAATGCCAAAAAGTCGATGGAGGTAATACAAGAAATGCATGGTCACAAAAAACCCGACTAAAAAGAAGAAGAAGTCTGGCAAGTTCTGCAGATTTCATGAAATGCATGGTCACAACACCAATGAATGCATAAATTTGCATGTTGTAATTGAAGAGCTGATTTGCAAAAAGAAATTACTACGGTTTAAGCAAGCCCCATAAGGTGGCGGGCAAGGAACTTCAAACCCCTAGCAGGGACAAGTCGGGTTTTGTGTTGATGAAAAACCCAGGTGGCTTGTGAAACATCTTGAGATAAATACTATTATCAGTCGATCGCATCCAGCTAGGAAAAGTTAGGAACGAGATGGAATGGTATGTAAGGGCGTTAAAGTATGCAGTAAATGAGAGCTATTTTGCCATCAAGGATGATGTTCAGTCAAAGCAACTCAACTATGACAAATGATATTGTGTTTCGAAACAAAGATGATGATGAGGTAGAGGTCCCGACGATTGATCCCCTTATGATATCAGCCATGATTAGCCCTGCCTTGTAAGGGAAGTGTTGGTTGACTATGGAAGTTGAATCAACATTCTGCTCAAGAGAGCCTATGAAAATGTAACAACCCGTATATTTGGACCATTTAAATTGACAATAGACACACATGTCATCTTAAATAATACAAAACACGAATCATTATGGGATTATGAATACATATATGTAAATGAGAATCAATACAACATCACAGACACAGAATAGTCACAGAATAATGCAGTGGAAAAGTACATCATCATAATAGTAGTTCATGAAGCTACTACAGGAATACAACAATGTCTCAACATAAAGTGAAAAGAGAAATACAAGATGTTCAATACATAAGTTCATCAAATACTAGAAAGGAAATAACTGATAAAGATAAATGCTAAGTCTTCAGCATCTTCAACCAACCTTGATCAGCAACTGGATAGCTTCAGACCGACCCAAGCATATACAAAAGAAACACTCGAGTCAGGACTCAAAATCTTATACAGGATAATTAGGTGCAAATAATCAAGTCCATAACTCAAAGATGAAGGTGATACACATCCTTAAGGATCCGATAAACTATCTATATATACAATAGAATACGCTAAATAGATAAGGTCTAATCAGTAAAGTATGATATCAAAATAGCGTTAAGTCGTGGCCCATTCCACCCTTAACACATTTTTATTCCCAAGAGCATATACAAGACCGTAGTTTCCCCAAAACCGGAAGTCACCAGAGGGCAATCCATATACTAAAGGTACAAAACAAACGTAGTGGTCGCGAATAGGATAAACAGTATGACAAGGTACATGAGGCGATACCAACTAGGATACTAGTAGTTGCCTGATCCGGACTGATGTTGAGCATAGCAGCTACTATCTCAACACCGCGAAACAACACTCCTAAATCAAGGGGTGCACCCAAATCGAATCACAAAAGTAATAGATATGGTATCGAAGAAGTGTGTCCGCTAGAGATGGCGATCCTCAATGGCCCGACGCGGCTCCTGTTTTAGTCATGTCAGGGGTCATCCAAAATTGTTCTCTTTCTTCAGTCAACGCGTTCACCAAAACCATCCACTTAGTTCTGGATCAACACTCCGCGTATATTAGTTATTAAAGTGGTTTTCGGTATCGACAGAGAGTATGTCCATATCCGATCCCTGTCTCTTTAATAACTACGCATTAATTACCCGATAGTCATTTAATATTAAAGTTTAACAAATCAAAGTCCAAAAGTCAAGTTGCAAGTTTGACTTTCAAATTTGATACATCACGATTCAATTTATTTCGAACATTTAAAAATCATATTTCCACATTTAGTTTTAGTTCAAGCCCTTGAGTTGACAATACTTAAGTATTCAAGTTCAATTTAATTCCTATTCCCATTCATCGTTACATTAAATTTAATCAAAACTTTGATTTAATCAATTTCAACAGCTAAATCAACTCCTTAACTTTAGTTGGTTTTACATTCCTTTTAAGTCACTTTGTTACTTAATCTCAAATTTAATTTATAACAAATTCCAGATTTATTAAATTTATCCAAATTAGATTTAATTTCGAATCTAATAAATTCAATTTATTAGATTCTAAAACTTACTTGTTCAAATCTTATTTCAATTAAATGTGTCAATCCGTTTTATCTAATTAAGTAGATTTATTAATCCGTTTCAATTAAATCCATTAATTTATTACAATTTAAATCCATTCATTTATTACAATTAAATCCATTAATTTATTACAATTAAGTCCATTAATTTATTACAATTAACCCTATTAATTTAATACCATTAAATCCATTGATTTATTTCAATTTACTCCGTTCATTTATTACAATTAAATCCATTGATTTATTATAATTAAATCCATTGATTTATTACAATTAAATCCATTTATTTATTACAATTAAATCCATTCATTTATTTCAATTAAATCCATTCATTTATTACAATTAAATCTATTAATTTATTTCAATTAAGTCCGTTAATTTATTACAATTAATCCTATGAATCTAATACCATTAAATCTATTGATTTATTTCAATTAAATCCATTTATTTCTTTACTTACTTTCCAACAAATTTTTAAGTTCATTTCTTAATTTCAAATGGATTTCAATTCCAAAATGATTTTCTTTTTGACCAATCGGGTTTCTTATTTTAATTATCTATTCTAGGCCAAAGTTGTTCAATTTGGGTATTTATCATTTCAACCCAATATAATTAAATAAAACAAAGCATAGCAAAGGGAACTTGCAGTGTGATAACCGGGATGGTGTCAAAGTAAATAAACAATCAATAGCAACCATACATAACAATTTAACCATTTATTTAAATAATCCCGAAGTAATCGTATTTAATTTACATTTGTCATTTATGTAAATTAAATAAAATTGTTCCTAGAATCCACACTATCATTTCATGCAGATTAAAGATTTTTACATTATAGGTTTTCACTTGGCGTTTATTATCAAATTATTACAGCAATCATACATTCAATAGTTCAAAGTATAACTAATCCTATTTCTACGTGTCGATTTATTTAACATTTAAAGGGACAAGTTCAACATATATAATCTATTCTGAATTTTAGACTATCCTATATCAATTCCAATTTCATATTAATTATCACTTATATTAACAACCAAATCCAACATCACATAACAAATTTTATGTCATAATTATTTTCATATCTAACTTCAAATCAAAATTTAACATCACCCATTTTAACATTCAAATTAATATCAATAACATCTATCACTTGATTATCATAGCATAATAGATTGAGTCGTGAATGAAATATTCACCTTGCGTGGTTAGAGATTGGAATGATGAAGCACGAAGACGATGGATAAGAGACACTAACAAGCACAACACAAAAGCGAACACAATAAAGCAAAGAAGCTAGATAGATCGATAAGCAGCAGAGAAATCTAGGACTCCGGAGCACCAGCTGGAACAAAACACAGCACATGCGTGAGCAACCAGAAGTACAAAACTCATTGTGACATAGACTCAAACAGTTTATGGGTATATATTTTATATATATAACCGAGCGTGGGCACTGTTTATGGCCAGAGATAGAAGGTACTCATATTCATAACTATAAGTATACACAGCTACTCTATATATAGTTTAAAACTAAAACATATATATATTTATAAAACTGCACTATATAACTTATCATATATATATATATATTTACACATACATATGGGCTTCCTTTTAAAACTGCTTGTAAATTAAGCCTGGCAACTTACATATATCATAAACTAAAATTGTAAACAGTTTGTAAATTCAACTCCAAGAAAAATGACAAATTTTTTTTTAGCTTTGCTATATATATATATAACAGAAAGGTCGGCTCGGTGGGCTCAGCGTGCGGCAGGGAGGGCAGTGGAGTCAGGTGAGGTGGCCGGTCAATGGAGGTGGTCGGTCAGTGGCGAGGCGGGGTGGCTGGGTGTGGTGAGTTCGGCTGCGGCAAATGGAGGGGATGGATTCGGTTCGGTCAGGGGTGGTGGAGGTGCACAAGGAGGCGGGTTTGCGACTGGGATAGTGGGGTGGGTGCAGCAGGCCTGGGCGGGTGGTATGGCAGTGGCTTGAGTGGCGATGTGATGCGCATGGGGCAGAGGAGGCGGAGGTGGTCAGGGACGATGGCGGTAGGCATAGGCAGAGCGGGTAGGCCTGGGCGCGTGGGAAGGTGGAGGCGGATACGGTCAGAGGCGATGGTGGAGAGTTGGAGGCGGTGGCTTGCACGCATGGAGGAGAGGGTCATTTCGTGTGTACATATTCTAGTGGAGGAAGACAGAGGCAAAATAAATTATGAAGAAGAGAGATGAGAGTAGAGATGAACACGTACCAGATTTGTTTTTTTTGAGATTTGCAACGAAGAATGAAGTGAACCAGTATAAAACGAATATTATAAACAACCAAGAGTCTCCAATTTATTTCTTTGGTAACTGAATTTGACTATTGGTTTCCAATGCAGCTGAATAGACAAAGGCTGTTAGGATGCTGAACGTTGGAGAGAATGGGTACCGTTTTATGCTGCGTAACGGACCCGTTTGCAATCCGTTAAATAATTATAGTTCGCAGCGCCGAACTCCGATTGACACAAACAAATATACCGTTTTGGTCAGCGCGACGAGGCGGACACAACGGTATAAAATATTTATAGTTTGATATTGTTTGCGAAGTGATAAATCTTATTTTACTGATTGCTCAAGTGACAATTCAACTAGCAATTAAAAGCGAAATTTGACGAAATGAATTTCACCGTTATATTCAGAATATTTTTCTTATTTAGAAATGTGAAAAATATTTGAGTTTGGACGAAAGAGAATTTACATCTAAAACTTAAACCAATAGGCAAATGTGACGAATGAATTTTACTTCAATATTTTTCAACGAAATTTGACGTATGCCTATGTCTACCTAGACGCATTCCAAATGTGAAGTTTGAATAGAAACGGAATTTTTTTGTGGAAATTTGAATTTCTATACTAAGTAAACGATTTTAAAAATTTTAAACTGGGACTGAATTCCAGGGTCGTTACATTCTCCCCCACTCAAAACTTTTCATCCTCGAAAAGGAACAGAGTGAAGAGTGGAAGAGCAGATAATGAGATGCGATTGATATAAAATTTTATTATTGAATAAAATTAGAATATAAAATAGAGTTTACCTTTATCAAACAATTCCGGATTAGAATCCCGGATACTCTCCTCGGTTTCCCAAGTACAATCACGATCATCGGGACTCCATTGGACTTTGACTAGGATAACAGATTTCCTCCTAAGCTGCTTCGTATTCCTATCAACAATACGAAGTGGTCTCCTCTCTATAGTCAAATCCGGCTCAATATCAACCTCATCTAACTGAGCAATAGGAATGGTCATGGATGAATCGTGTACAACTTTCCGAAGATGTGAAACATGGAAGACGTTGTGCACGCCCTCAAATTTCTCCGCTAGTGCAACTTTGTAAGCTAGTGTACCAATCCTCTCAGTGATAGTGAATGGTCCAACAAATCTAGGAGCGAGCTTCCCTCTACGACCAAATCGAATGACATTCTTCAAAGGTGATACCTTTAGAAATACCTCATCTCCAACCTGGAATTCAAAATCTCTTCTACGCCTATCAGCATAGCTCTTCTGCCTATCCTGTGCGGTCTTCATCTTCCTTCTGATCTCATTAACCTACTCGGATGCTTCCATAATCATATCTGGGCCAAGAATTAATCGATCACCAGGCTCAATCCAACAAGCTGGCGATTTGCATGGCCGTCCATATAAAGCTTCGAACGGTGTCATATCAATACTTGCCTGATTATAAAGATAGTTATATTTCAATTCAAATTTTTTTTCTTATTCAAATTGAAAATTTTGGATTACCTGATAGCTGTTATTATACGTGAATTCAACTAAATGTAAATGGTCTTCCCAAGATCCACCAAAATCAATAATGCAAGCTCGGAGCAGATCTTCCAGAATCTGATTTACCCTCTCAGTTTGGCCATCTGTTTGAGGATGATAAGCTGTGCTCAGATTCAGTTTAGTGCCCAAGACGTCCTGAAATGCCTTCCAGAATTTACTAGTGAATAAAGGATCTCTATCGCATACAATACTAGATGGAACTCCATGAAGTCTAACAATCTCTCTCATATAAATTTCGGCCAAACTCGAAGCAGTACGAGTGGTCTTAACAGGAATAAAGTGAGCGGATTTGGTCAACCTATCAACAATCACCCATATACTCTCATTACCTTTTTTGGTCCTCGGTAATCCATCAATGAAGTCCATAGAAATCTGATCCCATTTCCAATAAGGAATCTCTAGGGGTTGAAGTAAACCGGCAGTCTTCTGGTGATCGGCCTTGACTTGTTGGCAGGTGGTGCATCTACTGACATATATAGAAATATCTCTCTTCATCCCACTCCACCAATATAAACGCTTCATATTCCGATACATCTTGGTGACGCCAGGATGAAATGAAAGTGATGACTGATGGTTTTCTCTAAGCACTTCTTGTCTCAATCCATCAACATTTGGAACACAAATACGATTGTCGATCCTTAGAATTCCATTACTATCAATTTGCGCTCCTATTTTACTGTCGGCATTTCCAACTCTACCAAGAACCAACTCCTTCATACGATAGAGAAAAGTGTCCTCATATTGTTTAGCTTTTATGCGATCCATAAGAGAGGGAGAGATGACAAGCTGAAATAACATGCCTTCAACAATATTACAGCAAGACAATGCTTTGCTACGACTCAATGCATCGGCTACAACATTTGCTTTCCCAGGAGTATAAGTGATGTCGAGATCATATGCAGCTAAAAATTCGAGCCATCGGACTTGCCTCTGGTTCAAATCCTTCTGGGAAAAGATATATCTCAAGGACTTATGATCAGTGAATAATTCAAATTTTGTTCCCAAAAGATGATGCCTCCATAGTTTCAGAGCAAATACAACGGCAAGAAGCTCTAAGTCATGTGTGGCATAGTTTAATTCATGGGTCTTCAACTGACGGCCAACATAAGCAATAACCTTTCCATTTTGCATAAGAACAACGCCTAAACCTTCTCGGCAAGCATTTGTGTAGACCGTTAATCCTTCACTTCCATCGATTACCGCAAGAACAGGGGCTGAAGTTAACTTACGCTTCAACTCATTAAAAGCTGATTCGCACTTCTCACTCCAAATAAACTTAACATCCTTCCGAGTTAAAGCAGTAAGCGGGGAAGAAATCCGGGCAAAGTGCTCAATAAATCTGCGATAATAACCGGCTAAACCCAAGAAACTATGAATATCTATAGGAGTTTTAGGAGTCTCCCAATCCTGTAGATTAATTGATTCAAATTAGCAAAAGATAAGATTGTTTGAACAGAACAACGAATAAGATAGAACTTACATTGATTATGGCAATCTTAGCTGGATCAACCTAAATCCCATTTTCGGAAACAACATGGCCAAGGAATCTTACTTCGTCTCGCCAGAAATGGCATTTAGAGAACTTGGCTTTAAGCTGATGATTTCGGAGAGTTTCTAGAACATAACGGAGATGTGTTTCATGCTCCTTCTCGTCTTTGGAGAAAACGAGAATATCATCAATGAATACAAGAACAAACTTGTTAAGTACATCCCGAAAGACTCGATTCATCAAATCGACGAAATAAGCAGGTGCGTTGGTCAAACCGAATGGCATAACCAACCATTCATAGAATCCATTTTCGGTACGGAAAGCGGTCTTATGGATACTATCCTCAGCAACTCTGAGTTGGTGGAACCCAGTGGCTAGATCAAGTTGTGAGAAAATTTTAGCTCCATGGAGCTGATCGAATAAATCGTTGATGCGAGGCATCGGATAACGATTCTTGAGAGTGAATTTGTTCAGTTCTCGGTAATCAACACACATGCGAAGAGATCCATCTGTTTTGGTGACAAATACAACTGCGACGCCCCATTCATAACAACTTCTCCTAATCAAGCCTTTAGCAAATAGATCATCAATTTGGGTTTTTAGTTCAGCTTTTTCTTTAGGAGCCATCCTTCGGTGTGGGAGAACTACGGGAGTAGCTCCAGGAATAAGATAAATACGGAAATCGATTTCCCGTTTGGGCGGTAGAGAGTTGAGCTCTCCAAACACATCGGGAAATTTCTGAACAATAGGGGTAGTATTAAGATCATCCGGATGAGCATCAAGAGAGGATATGAAGCTTCCAGCATATTTCTGTGGTGATTTGCATTCAATGACAAGCGGTTGATCCATGTCGCTTACCAAAGAAACTGAACGAGTTTTGTAGGAAATAACAGCATCAAATTATCTTAACCAATCAGCTCCTAAAAGAAAGTCGAATGCTTGGAATCCAAGTACATAGAAATCCCAAGTGAATCGAGAAAAATCATACATAAGTGCAACTCCCTTGCAAACACTTCGGAGGTTAGCAGGTCCTCCAATGGGATTTGAGACACATAAGGAGGTAGTAGCAAGAGTAGGTTCTAATTTGAGTTTATTACACAGGTCAATGGATATAAAACTATGTGAAGCACCAGTATCGAATAATACCCTAACAGGCGTAGCGTGCAAATGAAAAACACTTCGTAAGGTACCTTGGTCATCCTGGGTGGGTGGTGCAGGGGGTGCAGGTGTGGTGATAGCAAATACTCCAGATGGTGTGCCACGCTTATACAGTGGGCAGTCTTTCTTGAAATGACCCGGCTGGAGGCAGACATAGCATAAATCTTTCCTAGTCGTAGAAGGTGGTGGAACAGCAGCTCCGGTAGATGGACAACTATTAGCATAATGGCCCTTCTTATCGCATTTGAAGCAAGTGATATTAGCAAGGTCGATTGGGCTTTTCTGAGCATATCCCAATCCTATAGTCTTCTGCCAAGCTTTCTTTTGTTGATCAAAGTTCATCTTCCTTTTCCCGGTCTGGCTAGAAGAGGGCTGAGTAGGAATGGCCTTGGCAGTAGGTCCCTTAGGCTTCGCCTCATATCTAAGAGCATAGTCAACAAGCTCTGTGAAGGTGCAGTGAGTGTGGCCAGTAAGCATGTCATAATATTCTGGTCTAGCTCCAAAAATGAATTTCTCGTTCTTCAGAAGTGGTGTATCGATCAAGCCAGGTCCAAATTTTGAGAGTTCGTTGAATTTCCTCTCATACTCAGAAAAAGTCATACTGCCTTGCTTAAGATCCATGAAAGCTCTATAAAGTTGGGTTTTCCCAGCAGCTGGCATCCATTGTGCCGAGAAAGTATCCCTAATCAACAGATAGACTAGATTAATAACATCCCAAAGATTGAAGAGAATTTATGTTATTAAATCCAAATGAATTATACCTAAACTGGGCCCAAGTGATGGTGTTCTCTGTAACGACCCGCCATTTTGGACCATTCGCGTCCATTATAAGTGTATAGGTAGACACTCATGCCGGAGTTGAATTGCTCAAAATACCGCGTTGTTAATTTAAATTTGGCAAAACTGAACATATACAGTAAATAGATATAATCACAGATCACAGACACAGAGTAATAAATGCAGCGGAAATAAAAGAGATAGTAGTTCATGAAGCTACTATATGAATATATAAAATACATCAAAGTTTACAACAGAAGAGTAATACGATACATCAGATACAAATCAGAATACATCACTGGAATCATCGAATACTGAAAGCAGAATAGATGGCTGGATCTTCAAGCAAAGCTCCAACTCCAAAGGTGAGTCTCGAATACTGGTACACTCAGTCTGACCCGAGCGTAAAGCAAAACACAAGACACTCGAGTCAGGATTAACATTCTTATATTAATAAATCCAACTCAAGTGAAATAGCAATTGAAATACAAGTAACTCAAAGGATGTTTGGAATAACCATCCTTTAAGGATCCGTTAAACTATCTACTAGGTAGTAATGTACGCTAAGTAGATAATGTCTATCAGTAATATAAAGATATCAAAGTAGGGTTAAGCAGGGCCCATACACCTCTTAACCTGTTTATTCCCAAAAGCATATACAAGACCGTAGTTTCCCCAAAACCGGAAGTCACCAGAGGGCAATCCATATACTAAAGGTACAAATCAAAATCGTAGTGGTCGCGAATAGGATAATCAGTATGACAAGGTACATGAGGCGATACCAACTAGGATACTAGTAGTTGCCTGATCCGGACTGATGTTGGGCATAGCAGCTACTACCCCAACACCGCGAACAACACTCCCAAATCGAGGGGTGCACCCAAATCGAATCACAAAAGTAATAGATATGGTATCGAAGAAGTGTGTCCGCTAGAGATGGCGATCCTCAATGGCCCGGCGCGGCTCCTGTTTTAGTCATGTCAGGGGTCATCCAAAATCGTTCTCTTTCTTCAGTCAACGCGTTCATCAAAACCATCCACTTCGTTCTGGATCAACACTCCGCGTATAGTTATTAAAGTGGTTTCGGTTCAGATAGAGAGTATATCCATTACCGATCCCGGTCTTTTTAAGAACTTTCGTAATTATTACACCGATTGGTCGTTTATATATTTCAAAACCAAATCAATTTCAATTTCAAATAGAATTCGTAAATCAACATTTCATTTGTCTTTCGAAAACCAATTTCCATACTTTACATTTCAAACTTTCAAATTATCATTTCAAAATCTTATAATTCAAATTCAATTTCTATGTAAACAATCCAAATATTAACTCAAGTTCGAATATAAGTTTCATTTCGAAATCATTTAAATTAATTTAATTTAACATTTAAATCAATTTAAATTCACTTATCAATTTCATTCAATATCGTTAAATTAATTTATCATTCAAAACAATTTCTATTAAATTTCCAAATCATTAAATCAATTTCTTAAATTCAACTTCATTAAATCAAAACTTACAAATTTAATTAAATTAAATTCATCAAATCAAATTCTTTACATTTCAAGTCTTACATTAATTTCAATAAATCGCATTCTATTTCTTGTTAAGAAATTCAATTTCAGTCATTTACTTACTTAAATAAATTTCCAAAACTTAATAAATAAAGAAACCCAATTTCATTTATTAATAAAGTTCAAATCTCACTTTTTCAAAAGTCCAATTTCTCTTATCAAAGAATTCAAATTTTTATTCAATTATCAAATGATTCAATCTTATTCAATTATTAAATAATTCAAACTTAATTATTAAATAATTTCAAAATTTAATAATTTCAAACTTAATTATAATTTCAAACTTAATTCAATCATTTCTCAAATTAAACAACCTTCTTTCATCAATTTCTTTATTAATATTTCATTTCAGATTATTAAATATTCACGTTTTAATTTCATTAAATTCAATTTCCAACTTCGTTTCAAAACCATATTATTTATTCAAATAAAATCTTCATTTTATTTTTAAATCAAATTATTGACCAATCGGGTTTTATTTAATTTCCTATCCTAGGTCAAAGTTCAATTTGGGTATTTATCATTTCAACCCGATTCCAATTCAATTCAAAATCAAAACATATCAAAGGGAACTTGCAGTGTGATAACTGGGATGGTGTCAAAGTAAATAAACAAGTAATAACATCAATCAATATCAATCCAATAATCAATTCAAATAATCCCGAAATAACCGTATTAATTCGCATTGTTATTTGTACGAATTAATATAATTATTTCTAGAATCTACACTATCATTTCATGTAGATTAAAGATTATTACATTACGGTTTCCACTTGTCACTTCAATTACAATTTCATCCATCATCAATTTAACAACGTACATTCAATGGTTCAAAATGTAATTAAACAAATCCTACGTGTCAATAAATTCAACAGTTAAAGGGGTCATATTATACAAATGTCAGTTAATCAAATTTAACATTTAATTATCATATATCAAGTTCAATTTCATACTATTTATCATTTTAACATTAACAATTTAACGTCCAATATAAACATCAACAATCAATCAATTAACAACCAAACAGGATTATCATTTCATATATATAACAGATAATGGCGTCAGATGTCACAGGTGAACTGATACAGGCAATAGCATATATAACAGGGTAATTAACTAACAGCAGTATATTTCAATTGTCGTTTCAATTGAAATCAGATTTAATAAATAAAAGAACGTTAATCGTGAGTGAGTGCTCACCTTTCGAGGCTAGATAGATGAACGGGAATAAGACGAATTGCGAATCCAAACACGAATTCCAAAGTAGGGCAAGATTTACACGAATTCAATGAACAGATCTGATAACAGAAATCGATGGGAACAAATCAGATTAGCTTGATATGAAATTTAGACGAGATATATATTATTTTATCATTTCCCTTAAACCCAATATCCAAATTAAAAATATACGTACATTTTAAATAAATCATACATTTAAATATATACCTTGAAATAAAACATATACACGTATTATATATTCTTTTTCAATATCAATAGATATACTAATATATATAATCTAATGCATAAGACAGTGAAAGCTAGATTAAATAAACCGACCAGTAATAATTTTGAAAACATATATACTGTTGAAAAAAAAAAATTATATAACTTATGCTACCATTATGTTACACGTAATATATTATTAACATACATTTAAACAAAGTGATAAAATACTGCTATAAAATAAAGTATTGTTGTTTTTCGGTGACCTAAAATAATCACCATGATTATTAACTTATTATTCGTGAAACTCGCTTGACACTTCAACAGTTCAAAAGGCTTTGAACTGCTCGCTGCATTTATAATATATACGTGCCGAGCACGAGCTATCCGTTATTCAAATGAAACTTCCGTTATCTACGTGTGAACTGGATAGGCATTACCAAAGCAAATAGTGAGACCCTCATTTCTTTAATATTTATTCAATATATATATACGAACTGTTATATTAGTATTATGCTTGAACTATAACTACTGTTATATAATATAAATCACTACAACAATATATATACGTATGCGTACATAAACAAGAAAGGTTGAGCAAATAATACTATATATTATACGTATATATATATAAAGCGGTAAACATTATATACTTATACAGTATTTTATACTTAAACAATATATATACAGTACACGTAAAATAGTTTTTTGAAAGAACATATAACAACCAGATTTGTATATACAGGGACTTGGGCAACTTGCTAGAAAAAATGTGATTCTGTAAACTCTTAGATCTCCCCTATTTCAAATCAAAACCCGTACATCCAATTGTCTCTTTTTCGTTTTTTTTTCTAACAACAATGTATTAACATTAACACAATTTAACAAATCTGCACATTGATACGTATATTTATATACTAATATACGAATACACACACTGACACCTTAAAGGAACCATATACAATACTTAATAAGCCAATGTATAACAACGTATAATGATAATTTATATATTATATTCATAGAGCAGAGCTCATGTATTACTAACCTACAGAACATAAAACAAGTTAGAACAAAGTTATGTGGAAACAGTTTATAGATAAATATGAAATCCCAAAATGTAGACATCTTACCTAATACGACACTTATATAAGAAGACTTATATAGGAAAGAAGGTTGCGGCAAACGGAGGGAAGTGGAGCAGAGCAGCGTTGCTTCGGCCAGAAAAACAAGGGAAGAGAAGGCCAGGGAAATCAAACGGGCGTGGCCTGCTGCTTCGGTGGTGAGTGAAGGCCGGAGAAGGTGCTGAAGGTTGGGGCAGGCGAGGCCGGTTGACGAATCAGGCGGTGGTGTGTGCGGTGGTGGGAGCTTCGGTTAGTCGACGATGGTGGTTGCGATGAGGGCGGCTGTGGATGGGCAAACGTGGTGATGGAGGCGAGGCCGAGCAAATGGTGGAAGAGGGTCGGTGGAGGTTTGGGCTGGTTAGGGCGAGCATGAGCTCTGACGCGGCAGTTGGTTCGGAAGAGTGGCCATGCAGAGCTAGCTTGAATGGGTAAGCAGTAGGCTATGGGAAGAACAAAGGGGAAATATGGGTAAAGAAAATGAACAGCTACAAAAAGAAGTGAGCGCAATATGAACCAGCAAAACAAATTTGTCATTGGAAACCAAAAGGCCAAAAGTTGTAATTACAACAGCTTGATATTTATTATCTCGGAATACGAAATGCAAATGACCATTGGTTTAAACGGTGGAATTGAATGGGAAAAGAGGACCAAACAAAACTCAATACGGTTACCGATACGGTAGGCGTTACGCAAAGTGCAACGTACACCGGAACTCCGAATTTGACAATCGAATATACCGTAGAGATCGGCACGACGAGATGATCAAAACGGTATATAGGAATCAGTGGTACGATCATCCGATAAAAATCGATATCGGTACCAGAGTACTGCTATTTTGCAGAAAATAAGAACGACGGAGCCAAAGATGTCCGAATTTGGAAAAATGACAAACTGACATCTTGCTCAGAAGATGGTTTAGAATTTTTCTATGTAAAGATATTTAGGTTTCGGAAACATTTTATTTTCATTTCTTTTTAACTGATTAAATTGAAGTGAATTTACGCGCGAAATAAACTTTCGTATTTTCGGACGAAAATTTACCAGTTGCTATGTTTAACTAGACGCATTCCAAATATTAAATTTTTATTTCAAAATTTTATCGTTTGAAATTTCGCAAAATTTCAACTAATTACGTTATTAAACAGTTGAAATTTTACGGGTCGTTACATTCTCCCCCACTCAAAACTTTTCGTCCCCGAAAAGGAACGAGGTAGGAGAATAGAAACTACCAGGAAGAAAACAGGTTTGAAATACAAAAATAACAATTAGTTTAAACCGTATAAATTTCAATTTATATTAATTGATATTGAATAATTGATTTAATCCATTTGAGTCCACTAAAATCAATCTCAACTATTTCTAAATTTATTATCTTATCGTCCAATTATCTTAAATTTAAAATTTCTAACCATAAATTTGAATAGTCTTTTATTATAATCATATTTTTTTCAACAATTTAGATTCTTCTTTATTCCAAAATTATTGTTAAGTTTATTTTACTTAATATATCTTATTACATATATTTAACCCATATAAATTAATTTAAACCGTAAAAGTTTCGATTTAAATTAATTTACATCTTCTTATTGCTTTTAAATTCAAGGTATTTTCATATATTGATCAAATTTCAATTTTATTAATTCTTTCAAAACAAATTTATTTCATTATTAACTAAGTTTACTTATTATCCTATCTAACTCTATTAACATCTTTATAATCAAAATTTAGTGTATAACATTTATTATAAACACTTAAATTTTATTTATAAATTCAATTTATCTTATATATTATCCAATTACATATTCAACTTCTGAATGATTTAGGTAAGTTGTATTAGAATGCAGTTGAACAATATACAAATAAAATTTTCCCATTTCAATTATTCAAGTTTAAATATTTATTCTAAATTTTGGTTTTATTTATAATTAAAATCATCTTTTAACAAAATTTAGAATTATATTTCCGATTTACTTTAAACAATTTAGAGATATATATAACATATTTATCAAATCAAATTAAATTTTAAAATAAGATACTTATATATATAAATCAAATTATACTGAAGAAATTCAAATCAAAATATATATTTTCTTTTCTCTCAAAACAGATCCGTAGCAAAGCTACAGAATGGTTTCTCCACTTCGAAACTCGAAAATGAATGTCGATGATGCGGCCGCCATCACCGAAATTATTTTCCAGCGACAAAGAGAAGAGCACTAATTTCAACATTTTAAAATTCTTTGAAAACGATTTCTATCCGAAAATACTTTCAATAATATATACTTTAAAATTTTTTAAAACCAAAGTTTGAAATCACCGGAATCTAAATTCTCAAATTTCTGATTTAAATTCATTTCAAATTTCAAATCAATTTATAAACCGTATTTATAAATTTATTTAGATCAATAAATGATAAACAATTTAATTAACTTATTAAATTCCAGAAAATTTTAACTTATATTTTTACAATATACTCAACAAATTTATATCATTTACCAAATTTGAAAATAATATTGTGTCAGTTTGCTCTGTTCAAGGGTTTTGGAAATCCTATCGATAGCGTTGATCAGACGAATCGATCGGAAACCCAAATCAACATCAACAACTCAAACAACACAATATATAAAACATTTTTATATAAATTTACAAATACACTTCTTTGCTCGACGATACAGGGATGAATTTTCAAAATAAGGATAGGGTTTCAAATTTTATGGACTCAAGTTAAAGAGAATTCTGATTTAAATACAAGTTCGAAAGAAAAGATAAGATGATTCAATTGACAGAATCGGGTTGGATAAGCTTATTTAATTTACGGGCAATCTTAACCGGATCGTCCGTAACTTCAAGAATAAGATCGATGTAGAAATTTGAGGCAAATCGACATTCGATCTCAAGAAATAAAATTCAGGTATGGTAGGAGATAGATAGCATCGTAAACCGAGGATACAGAAATCTCCGGTAAATCGATGCCTATTATAAAGGAGTTTACTCCTTTACGAATTATTCGAAGATTGGCGAGACCGCCGATCTATTGTAGATATCATTCAAAATGAAGTTGTGGGGTGCTCCAGAATTGAAAGAAGACGAATTGTGAAGGACGTGAATAAATTTCGGAACCGAGGGGAACGTTCCAAAATTCAAAGGAATCAAGTCAAAAGGAAGAGATTGAAACTCGAATGAGAGTGATTCTGTAAATACATTTACCCTATATGTTAAGTTTTGCCTAGAGCTACCAAAGCTCTGATACCAACTGTAACGACCCGCCATTTTGGACCATTCGCGTCCATTATAAGTGTATAGGTAGACACTCATGCCGGAGTTGAATTGCTCAAAATACCGCGTTGTTAATTTAAATTTGGCAAAACTGAACATATACAGTAAATAGATATAATCACAGATCACAGACACAGAGTAATAAATGCAGCGGAAATAAAAGAGATAGTAGTTCATAAAGCTACTATATGAATATATAAAATACATCAAAGTTTACAACAGAAGAGTAATACGATACATCAGATACAAATCAGAATACATCACTGGAATCATCGAATACTGAAAGCAGAATAGATGGCTGGATCTTCAAGCAAAGCTCCAACTCCAAAGGTGAGTCTCGAATACTGGTACACTCAGTCTGACCCGAGCGTAAAGCAAAACACAAGACACTCGAGTCAGGATTAACATTCTTATATTAATAAATCCAACTCAAGTGAAATAGCAATTGAAATACAAGTAACTCAAAGGATGTTTGGAATAACCATCCTTTAAGGATCCGTTAAACTATCTACTAGGTAGTAATGTACGCTAAGTAGATAATGTCTATCAGTAATATAAAGATATCAAAGTAGGGTTAAGCAGGGCCCATACACCTCTTAACCTGTTTATTCCCAAAAGCATATACAAGACCGTAGTTTCCCCAAAACCGAAAGTCACCAGAGGGAAATCCATATACTAAAGGTACAAATCAAAATCGTAGTGGTCGCGAATAGGATAATCAGTATGACAAGGTACATGAGGCGATACCAACTAGGATACTAGTAGTTGCCTGATCCGGACTGATGTTGGGCATAGCAGCTACTACCCCAACACCGCGAACAACACTCCCAAATCGAGGGGTGCACCCAAATCGAATCACAAAAGTAATAGATATGGTATCGAAGAAGTGTGTCCGCTAGAGATGGCGATCCTCAATGGCCCGGCGCGGCTCCTGTTTTAGTCATGTCAGGGGTCATCCAAAATCGTTCTCTTTCTTCAGTCAACGCGTTCATCAAAACCATCCACTTCGTTCTGGATCAACACTCCGCGTATAGTTATTAAAGTGGTTTCGGTTCAGATAGAGAGTATATCCATTACCGATCCCGGTCTCTTTAATAACTTTCGTAATTATTACACCGATTGGTCGTTTATATATTTCAAAACCAAATCAATTTCAATTTCAAATAGAATTCGTAAATCAACATTTCATTTGTCTTTCGAAAACCAATTTCCATACTTTACATTTCAAACTTTCAAATTATCATTTCAAAATCTTATAATTCAAATTCAATTTCTATGTAAACAATCCAAATATTAACTCAAGTTCGAATATAAGTTTCATTTCGAAATCATTTAAATTAATTTAATTTAACATTTAAATCAATTTAAATTCACTTATCAATTTCATTCAATATCGTTAAATTAATTTATCATTCAAAACAATTTCTATTAAATTTCCAAATCATTAAATCAATTTCTTAAATTCAACTTCATTAAATCAAAACTTACAAATTTAATTAAATTAAATTCATCAAATCAAATTCTTTACATTTCAAGTCTTACATTAATTTCAATAAATCGCATTCTATTTCTTGTTAAGAAATTCAATTTCAGTCATTTACTTACTTAAATAAATTTCCAAAACTTAATAAATAAAGAAACCCAATTTCATTTATTAATAAAGTTCAAATCTCACTTTTTCAAAAGTCCAATTTCTCTTATCAAAGAATTCAAATTTTTATTCAATTATCAAATGATTCAATCTTATTCAATTATTAAATAATTCAAACTTAATTATTAAATAATTTCAAAATTTAATAATTTCAAACTTAATTATAATTTCAAACTTAATTCAATCATTTCTCAAATTAAACAACCTTCTTTCATCAATTTCTTTATTAATATTTCATTTCAGATTATTAAATATTCACGTTTTAATTTCATTAAATTCAATTTCCAACTTTGTTTCAAAACCATATTATTTATTCAAATAAAATCTTCATTTTATTTTTAAATCAAATTATTGACCAATCGGGTTTTATTTAATTTCCTATCCTAGGTCAAAGTTCAATTTGGGTATTTATCATTTCAACCCGATTCCAATTCAATTCAAAATCAAAACATATCAAAGGGAACTTGCAGTGTGATAACTGGGATGGTGTCAAAGTAAATAAACAAGTAATAACATCAATCAATATCAATCCAATAATCAATTCAAATAATCCCGAAATAACCGTATTAATTCGCATTGTTATTTGTACGAATTAATATAATTATTTCTAGAATCTACACTATCATTTCATGTAGATTAAAGATTATTACATTACGGTTTCCACTTGTCACTTCAATTACAATTTCATCCATCATCAATTTAACAACGTACATTCAGTGGTTCAAAATGTAATTAAACAAATCCTACGTGTCAATAAATTCAACAGTTAAAGGGGTCATATTATACAAATGTCAGTTAATCAAATTTAACATTTAATTATCATATATCAAGTTCAATTTCATACTATTTATCATTTTAACATTAACAATTTAACGTCCAATATAAACATCAACAATCAATCAATTAACAACCAAACAGGATTATCATTTCATATATATAACAGATAATGGCGTCAGATGTCACAGGTGAACTGATACAGGCAATAGCATATATAACAGGGTAATTAACTAACAGCAGTATATTTCAATTGTCGTTTCAATTGAAATCAGATTTAATAAATAAAAGAACGTTAATCGTGAGTGAGTGCTCACCTTTCGAGGCTAGATAGATGAACGGGAATAAGACGAATTGCGAATCCAAACACGAATTCCAAAGTAGGGCAAGATTTACACGAATTCAATGAACAGATCTGATAACAGAAATCGATGGGAACGAATCAGATTAGCTTGATATGAAATTTAGACGAGATATATATTATTTTATCATTTCCCTTAAACCCAATATCCAAATTAAAAATATACGTACATTTTAAATAAATCATACATTTAAATATATACCTTGAAATAAAACATATACACGTATTATATATTCTTTTTCAATATCAATAGATATACTAATATATATAATCTAATGCATAAGACAGTGAAAGCTAGATTAAATAAACCGACCAGTAATAATTTTGAAAACATATATACTGTTGAAAAAAAAAAAAAATTTATATAACTTATGCTACCATTATGTTACACGTAATATATTATTAACATACATTTAAACAAAGTGATAAAATACTGCTATAAAATAAAGTATTGTTGTTTTTCGGTGACCTAAAATAATCACCATGATTATTAACTTATTATTCGTGAAACTCGCTTGACACTTCAACAGTTCAAAAGGCTTTGAACTGCTCGCTGCATTTATAATATATACGTGCCGAGCACGAGCTATCCGTTATTCAAATGAAACTTCCGTTATCTACGTGTGAACTGGATAGGCATTACCAAAGCAAATAGTGAGACCCTCATTTCTTTAATATTTATTCAATATATATATACGAACTGTTATATTAGTATTATGCTTGAACTATAACTACTGTTATATAATATAAATCACTACAACAATATATATACGTATGCGTACATAAACAAGAAAGGTTGAGCAAATAATACTATATATTATACGTATATATATATAAAGCGGTAAACATTATATACTTATACAGTATTTTATACTTAAAAAATATATATATACAGTACACGTAAAATAGTTTTTTGAAAGAACATATAACAACCAGATTTGTATATACAGGGACTTGGGCAACTTGCTAGAAAAAATGTGATTCTGTAAACTCTTAGATCTCCCCTATTTCAAATCAAAACCCGTACATCCACTTGTCTCTTTTTCGTTTTTTTTTCTAACAACAATGTATTAACATTAACACAATTTAACAAATCTGCACATTGATACGTATATTTATATACTAATATACGAATACACACACTGACACCTTAAAGGAACCATATACAATACTTAATAAGCCAATGTATAACAACGTATAATGATAATTTATATATTATATTCATAGAGCAGAGCTCATGTATTACTAACCTACAGAACATAAAACAAGTTAGAACAAAGTTATGTGGAAATAGTTTATAGATAAATATGAAATCCCAAAATGTAGACATCTTACCTAATACGACACTTATATAAGAAGACTTATATAGGAAAGAAGGTTGCGGCAAACGGAGGGAAGTGGAGCAGAGCAGCGTTGCTTCGGCCAGAAAAACAAGGGAAGAGAAGGCCAGGGAAATCAAACGGGCGTGGCCTGCTGCTTCGGTGGTGAGTGAAGGCCGGAGAAGGTGCTGAAGGTTGGGGCAGGCGAGGCCGGTTGACGAATCAGGCGGTGGTGTGTGCGGTGGTGGGAGCTTCGGTTAGTCGACGATGGTGGTTGCGATGAGGGCGGCTGTGGATGGGCAAACGTGGTGATGGAGGCGAGGCCGAGCAAATGGTGGAAGAGGGTCGGTGGAGGTTTGGGCTGGTTAGGGCGAGCATGAGCTCTGACGCGGCAGTTGGTTCGGAAGAGTGGCCATGCAGAGCTAGCTTGAATGGGTAAGCAGTAGGCTATGGGAAGAACAAAGGGGAAATATGGGTAAAGAAAATGAACAGCTACAAAAAGAAGTGAGCGCAATATGAACCAGCAAAACAAATTTGTCATTGGAAACCAAAAGGCCAAAAGTTGTAATTACAACAGCTTGATATTTATTATCTCGGAATACGAAATGCAAATGACCATTGGTTTAAACGGTGGAATTGAATGGGAAAAGAGGACCAAACAAAACTCAATACGGTTACCGATACGGTAGGCGTTACGCAAAGTGCAACGTACACCGGAACTCCGAATTTGACAATCGAATATACCGTAGAGATCGGCACGACGAGATGATCAAAACGGTATATAGGAATCAGTGGTACGATCATCCGATAAAAATCGATATCGGTACCAGAATACTGCTATTTTGCAGAAAATAAGAACGACGGAGCCAAAGATGTCCGAATTTGGAAAAATGACAAACTGACATCTTGCTCAGAAGATGGTTTAGAATTTTTCTATGTAAAGATATTTAGGTTTCGGAAACATTTTATTTTCATTTCTTTTTAACTGATTAAATTGAAGTGAATTTACGCGCGAAATAAACTTTCGTATTTTCGGACGAAAATTTACCAGTTGCTATGTTTAACTAGACGCATTCCAAATATTAAATTTTTATTTCAAAATTTTATCGTTTGAAATTTCGCAAAATTTCAACTAATTACGTTATTAAACAGTTGAAATTTTACGGGTCGTTACATTCTCCTCAATACGAGAAGTAACTGATTCCCACCAATCTTGCGCGGCATCCTGAAGTTGCCAAGCAGCAAGCTGATGCTTCTGAGCATCAGTTATCTCCAGGCCAGAAAATATCTTCTCTAAGCCTTTAAGCCATTGCTGAGCCTCTATAATGTTCTCGGATCCAGAAAACTTAATACCTCCAAGC
The DNA here is from genome assembly GCA_030737815.1 of Allium fistulosum. Lineage (NCBI taxonomy): Eukaryota > Viridiplantae > Streptophyta > Magnoliopsida > Asparagales > Amaryllidaceae > Allium > Allium fistulosum. The sequence continues at coordinate 174,709,075 of CM060907.1, forward strand.
TGTGAATACTCCTTACTGAGAATGGTGAATCTGACAGGAGCTGGAGCGGCAGGTGCAGCCTGAGCAGGACCATTGCCTCTTCCACCCCTATTGTTTCTTCTGGCACTCATCCTGAAATACCAAAAGAAATTTAGGACCAAGGATAAAATCAGAGAACTCAAAGGAAAATTCAATCGACGAATCAAGGAGTTTGAATAGGAAGGGTCTGGATATTGAATCGATTCTCCTCATTCTAGGGTATTGCTACCCTATCTCTAATGAGTTTCATAATCCCGAACTAAGGTTTTTAGGGAAACCGAAGCTCTGATACCAACTGTAACAACCCGTATATTTAGACCATTTAAATTGACAATAGACACACATGTCATCTTAAATAATACAAAACACGAATCATTATGGGATTATGAATACATATATGTAAATGAGAATCAATACAACATCACAGACACAGAATAGTCATAGAATAATGCAGCGGAAAAGAACATCATCATAATAGTAGTTCATGAAGCTACTACAGGAATACAACAATGTCTCAACATAAAGTGAAAAGAGAAACACAAGATGTTCAATACATAAGTTCATCAAATACTAGAAAGGAAATAACTGATAAAGATAAATGCTAAGTCTTCAGCATCTTCAACCAACCTTGATCAGGAACTGGATAGCTTCAAACTGACCCGAGCATATACAAAAGAAACACTCGAGTCAGGACTCAAAATCTTATACAGGATAATTAGGTGCAAATAATCAAGTCCATAACTCAAAGATGAAGGTGATACACATCCTTAAGGATCCGATAAACTATCTATATATACAATAGAATACACTAAATAGATAAGGTCTAATCAGTAAAGTATGATATCAAAATAGCGTTAAGTCGTGGCCCATTCCACCCTTAACACATTTTTATTCCCAAGAGCATATACAAGACCGTAGTTTCCCCAAAACCGGAAGTCACCAGAGGGCAATCCATATACTAAAGGTACAAAACAAACGTAGTGGTCGCGAATAGGATAAACAGTATGACAAGGTACATGAGGCGATACCAACTAGGATACTAGTAGTTGCCTGATCCGGACTGATGTTGAGCATAGCAGCTACTATCTCAACACCGCGAAACAACACTCCTAAATCAAGGGGTGCACCCAAATCGAATCACAAAAGTAATAGATATGGTATCGAAGAAGTGTGTCCGCTAGAGATGGCGATCCTCAATGGCCCGGCATGGCTCCTGTTTTAGTCATGTCAGGGGTCATCCAAAATTGTTCTCTTTCTTCAGTCAACGCGTTCACCAAAACCATCCACTTCGTTCTGGATCAACACTCCGTGTATATTAGTTATTAAAGTGGTTTTCGGTATCGACAGAGAGTATGTCCATATCCGATCCCTGTCTCTTTAATAACTACGCATTAATTACCCGATAGTCATTTAATATTAAAGTTTAACAAATCAAAGTCCAAAAGTCAAGTTGCAAGTTTGACTTTCAAATTTGATACATCAAGATTCAATTTATTTCGAACATTTAAAAATCATATTTCCACATTTAGTTTTAGTTCAAGCCCTTGAGTTGACAATACTTAAGTATTCAAGTTCAATTTAATTCCTATTCCCATTCATCGTTACATTAAATTTAATCAAAACTTTGATTTAATCAATTTCAACAGCTAAATCAACTCCTTAACTTTAGTTGGTTTTACATTCCTTTTAAGTCACTTTGTTACTTAATCTCAAATTTAATTTATAACAAATTCCAGATTTATTAAATTTATCCAAATTAGATTTAATTTCGAATCTAATAAATTCAATTTATTAGATTCTAAAACTTACTTGTTCAAATCTTATTTCAATTAAATGTGTCAATCCGTTTTATCTAATTAAGTAGATTTATTAATCCGTTTCAATTAAATCCATTAATTTATTACAATTTAAATCCATTCATTTATTACAATTAAATCCATTAATTTATTACAATTAAGTCCATTAATTTATTACAATTAACCCTATTAATTTAATACCATTAAATCCATTGATTTATTTCAATTTACTCCGTTCATTTATTACAATTAAATCCATTGATTTATTATAATTAAATCCATTGATTTATTACAATTAAATCCATTTATTTATTATAATTAAATCCATTCATTTATTTCAATTAAATCCATTCATTTATTACAATTAAATCTATTAATTTATTTCAATTAAGTCCGTTAATTTATTACAATTAATCCTATGAATCTAATACCATTAAATCCATTTATTTCTTTACTTACTTTCCAACAAATTTTTAAGTTCATTTCTTAATTTCAAATGGATTTCAAATCCAAAATGATTTTCTTTTTGACCAATCGGGTTTCTTATTTTAATTATCTATTCTAAGCCAAAATTGTTCAATTTGGGTATTTATCATTTCAACCCAATATAATTAAATAAAACAAAGCATAGCAAAGGGAACTTGCAGTGTGATAACCGGGATGGTGTCAAAGTAAATAAACAATCAATAGCAACCATACATAACAATTTAACCGTTTATTTAAATAATCCCGAAATAATCGTATTTAATTTACATTTGTCATTTATGTAAATTAAATAAAATTGTTCCTAGAATCCACACTATCATTTCATGCGGATTAAAGATTTTTACATTATAGGTTTTCACTTGGCGTTTATTATCAAATTATTACAGCAATCATACATTCAATAGTTCAAAGTATAACTAATCCTATTTCTACGTGTCGATTTATTTAACATTTAAAGGGACAGGTTCAACATATATAATCTATTCTGAATTTTAGACTATCCTATATCAATTCCAATTTCATATTAATTATCACTTATATTAACAACCAAATCCAACATCACATAACAAATTTTATGTCATAATTATTTTCATATCTAACTTCAAATCAAAATTTAACATCACCCATTTTAACATTCAAATTAATATCAATAACATCTATCACTTGATTATCATAGCATAATAGATTGAGTCATGAATGAAATATTCACCTTGCGTGGTTAGAGATTGGAATGACGAAGCACGAAGACGATGGATAAGAGACACTAACAAGCACAACGCAAAAGCGAACACAATAAAGCAAAGAAGCTAGATAGATCGATAAGAAGCAGAGAAATTTAGGACTCCGGAGCACCAGCTGGAACAAAACACAGCACATGCGTGAGCAACCAGAAGTACAAAACTCATTGTGACATAGACTCAAACAGTTTATGGGTATATATTTTATATATATAACCGGGCGTGGGCACTGTTTATGGCCAGAGATAGAAGGTACTCATATTCATAACTATAAGTATACATAGCTGCTCTATATATAGTTTAAAACTAAAACACATATATATTTATAAAACTGTACTATATAACTTATCTTATATATATTTACACATACATACGGGCTTCCTTTTAAAACTGCTTGTAAATTAAGCCTGGCAACTTACATATATCATAAACTAAAATTGTAAACAGTTTGTAAATTCAACGCCAAGAAAAATGACAAAATATTTTTTTTAGCTTTGCTATATATACATATAACAGAAAGGTCGGCTCGGTGGGCTCAGCGTGCGGCAGGGAGGGCAGTGGAGTCAGGTGAGGTGGCCGGTCAGTGGAGGTGGCCGGTCAGTGGCGAGGCGGGGTGGCTGGGTATGGTGAGTTTGGCTGCGGCAAATGGAGGGGATGGATTCGGTTCGGTCAGGGATGGTGGAGGTGCGCAAGGAGGTGGGTTTGCGACTGGGACAGTGGGGTGGGTGCAGCAGGCCTGGGCGGGCGGTATGGTAGTGGCTCGGGTGGCGATGTGATGCGCATGGGGCAGAGGAGGCGGAGGTGGTCAGGGACGATGGCGGCAGGCATGGGCAGAGCGGGTAGGCCTGGGCGCGTGGGGAAGGTGGAGGCGGACACGGTCAGAGGCGATGGTGGAGAGTTGGAGGCGGTGGCTTGCACGCATGGAGGAGAGGGTCATTTCGTGTGTACATATTCTGGTGGAGGAAGACAGAGGCAAAATAAATTATGAAGAAGAGAGATGATAGTAGAGATGAACATGTACCAGATTTGTTTTTTTAGAGATTTGCAACGAAGAATGAAGTGAACCAGTATAAAATGAATATTATAAACAACCAAGAGTCTCCAATTTATTTCTTTGGTAACTGAATTTGACTATTGGTTTCCAATGCAGCTGAATAGACAAAGGCTGTTAGGATGCTGAACGTTGGAGAGAATGGGTACCGTTTTATGCTGCGTAACGGACCCGTTTGCAATCCGTTAAATAATTATAGTTCGCAGCACCGAACTACGATTGACACAAACGAATATACCGTTTTGGTCAGCGCGACGAGGCGGACACAACGGTATAAAATATTTATAGTTTGATATTGTTTGCGAAGTGATAAATCTTATTTTACTGATTTCTCAAGTGACAATTCAACTAGCAATTAAAAGCGAAATTTGACGAAACGAATTTTGCCGTTATATTCAGAATATTTTTCTTATTTAGAAATGTGAAAAATATTTGAGTTCGGACGAAAGAGAATTTACATCTAAAACTTAAACCAATAGGCAAATGTGACGAATGAATTTTACTTCAATATTTTTCAACGAAATTTGACGTACGCCTATGTCTACCTAGACGCATTCCAAATGTGAAGTTTGAATAGAAACGGATTTTTTTTGTGGAAATTTGAATTTCTATACTAAGTAAACGATTTTAAAAATTTTAAACTGGGACTGAATTCCAGGGTCGTTACAGAAAAGATGCTTCTGGAGGGCGAGGACTTAAAGCCATGTAAATCTCAGGTCTAGGGATTTAACGGGACTACTACTAAGCCCATGGGATGCGTGGATCTACCGGTGGTACTTGGAGAGGGCGACCACAAGAGAGTATAGGTCATACCTTTTATTGTGGTGGATATCTATTCTACCTACAATACTTTTTTAGGCCAATTAGTCCTTGCTGAATTTAGAGTAGCCATCGCTCCATAGTGCTTAACAATGAAATTCCCGGCCGAGAATGATGTGGTAACTATTCAAGGAGATAAAGAGCTTGGCCATGAGTGTTATGTCACCGAATTGAAAGAAGGGAGGCGAAGAGAGAAAGGAAAGGATGTAGAGAGAACTCTCTACATCAAGGCTCTAGATGCATAGCAACCACTGCCTAAGCCTTGTGCAGGGTAGCACAGTTAGTTCCACAAGGAAATGGATCCATGGAAAGTGCTGAAGGATGAGAGGACATCTCCAAGTGAGTTGATAATTAACATCTCGATCTTCCAAGATGACCCTACATGGGCCCTGAAGGTTGGATCACAGCTTGGCGTGCAAATGATGAAAGAGTTAGTTGGTTTTCTCTAGGCAAACCTAGATGTGTTCACTTGGACTTACTCAGACACGTATGAAATATCGTTGGAGATAGCGTGCCATGCTTAAATATAAATCCTAAATGCATTCCTGCAAAACAAAAACACCACAGCCTGTGTCCGAAGAGATCCGCTGCACTCATAGAAGAAGTAGAGAAGTTGAAAGATAACGGCTTCATCTGCGATGTCCTATACCCGGAGTGGGTATCAAATCTGGTCTTGGCGAAGAATTCGAACGAGAAGTGGAGGATATGCATCGACTATTCTGACCCGAATAAGGTGTGTTCGAAGGATAGCTTCCTATTCCCGAGGATTGATCAGCTTGTGGACTCGACAACTTGACATGAATTGTTATCATTCATGGATGCATACTCTGGATACAATCAGATACCCATACATGTACCAGATGAGGAACACACTAGCTTCATAACTAATCTACTATCTTTTTATGTCCTTTAGATTAAAGAATGCTGGAGCGAGTTACGAGAGATTGGTGAACAAGATGTTTAAGGATCGGATAGGACGCTCGCTGGAGGTCTATGTGGACGATTCTGTCTTCCCATTCGTTTCCAGTGTATTCTTCATCTCCTTATTCCTTCCATTCTACCTATGAATTTTCTATAATAATTCACAAATCTAAATCGGCTAATTATTCTCTAATAGCACCTACTCCAGTAGAGATTTCTCGATTTCGAAATGTTTTAAAGCCTTAGATAGTAAAAAGAAGTGGGATGTTGTATTTCTAGGATTGGATTTCATACTCGAATAGGCCCCGTAATCGTAGGAAAGTAGGTTTTTTAGGTATGGGCCTAGCAAAAGAAATATATAGATAGAATTCACAATAGTCAATGAACCACGTTGATGATTTGGCGGAGATGTTTAGCGTTCTCCGGAAGTACAGGTTAAAGCTTAACCCTTTGAAGTGCTCATTCAGCATTGCATTAGGGAAATTCTTAGGCTTTATCATGAACTCGCGTGGAATCGAAACCGATCCAGAGAAGATCGAAGTGTTGAAGAATATCAAAGCCCCGGAAACAATCAAAGACATTCAAAGGTTGAATAGGTATGCCATCGCCCCAAGTCATTTCATCTCTAGGGCCATTAACAGATGCATGCCTTTCTTTAATGTGATGAAGAAGGGGAAGAGGAATTTCGCTTGGATGTAAGAATATATAGATGCATTCCAGGCTCTGGTGGATCACTTGGAGGGACCCCCATTCTATCAAAGCCACTAGATGATGCAGACTTATTTATTTATCTCGCGGTGTTGATGCATTCCCTGAGCGCTGCACTCATGCGCGAGGATTTCCAAATCCAAATGCTAGTGTACTACATTAGTAAACGGTTGATAGGAGTAGAAAGAAATTATCGAAAGCTGGAAATCTTGCATACTGCCTGCTAATTGCTTTAAGGAAACTCCGACCCTACTTTCACGCTCATTCGATCAAAGTTCTGACTGACTAGCCTTTGAGATAAGTCCTGCAACAACCTGAGACCTCTAGAAGGTTGTTGAAATGGAACATGGAATTGAGCCAGCACGACATAACTTATTATCCCCAGAGAGTGATCCAAGGTCATGCTTTAGCGGATTTCATTTTTGAATCACTGCGCGAGATAACATTCCAGAGAGCAATGGAGTTAAGAATGCAAAATGGAAGATGCATACTGATGGTTCATATAATGAACATTGTTTCACTGCTGGAGTCATGTTGGTGACTCCTGAGGAAAATCCGATTTGTTACACCTTGAAACTAGACTTTCCTGCAACAAACAATGAAGTAGAATATGAGGCCTTGATTGCGAGACTCAACATTGCCAAGAAGCTCGAAGTTAAGACTTTGCATATCTCCTGTGATTCTTGGATGGTGGTATGTTAAGTGTAGAAAGAGTTTCGAGAGAAAGGAGCGAGTTAGCTCCTTATTTGAACCGAGCCCTTGAGTTGCTTAGTAATATTGAGTATTACACAATAACGCACATTCCCAGAGAGGAAAATGTGAAGACCGACTCACTCGCTAAGTTGGCCAGTTTCGACGATGCATGACTTATGGGCCTGGTTCCGGTGGAAGTACTGGCAGCTTCGAGCATCGACCAGATAGATGTCGATTGTGTAACGACCCATAAATTTATCATTTTGATAAATTATATTTATTTTTAAAATATCCAAATGCAATATTTTTTAACATAGATTATGATGTTCCGAACAATAAATAATAATGCTAATCTTATTTTGAATAGATATTTATAAAAATATATACTTTGGAAAAATATTGATAAAATGACCGAAAACCGTTTTATCGATAAACCACTCTATAATTGTCGGAAATCGTGCATGAAGCTAGATATATACAATTATTTATATATTTAAACAAGAATATGAAATAAATTATTTATTTTATTTTTGGTAAATAAAATGTATTTATGACATCATCAATGATGTCATCATACTTAATAATTAATCCATGAATTTAAATTGGGATTTTTATGATTTAATAATTATTTAGTTATTCAAATAATTTTTTTAAAATGATAATAATTCATTTTAATTAGTTATATAGTGATAATAAATCACTTATAATAGTATATATATATATATTTGATTTGAAATCATAAGGAAAATTGATATCGCTTTATCGATATAATAACACTTTTTGTACACAATTATTTAATATGGAATTTTATGGTTTTATAATTCAAATGAGATCGTTAATAATGATGGGAAATTAGTTTTGATTTTTTTTTACAAATATACATATGTTAACTAAGAAGTAAAAATATGACCGAGAATCACAATCGGAATTAGTAACGATTTAATGAATAGAAGTTGTTTTAAGTCGATGCAACCTTATAAGATAAATATGCACACATATATGCATATATATATGCATGTCATACATGTACATACACTTACAAATAAACATACATACAGGTATACAAATGAAACAAATATCATGATATTTCCCTTATACTTCACCTTTAAGCATACAAAAGTCAACGCACATGGCATGGAAAAGAAGTGAAGTGATGTAGACACGTGGAGGAGGGGATCAACATGAAAAATGATGGGAAGGTAGGGGATTGGGTAGGCACATGGTGTAGGGGATGTGATGGAAGATATTTTTCAAATTTTTTCCTATGAATACACCTCCATTCCCTTTCATTTCCTCACACTTTCTACTGCTTCTTCTTTCTCTTCTTCATTTTAAGCTATTTTAATGGCTTCCTAAGCCATGGTAAATTTATGCCAAAATATTTCCAAAAAGGAATAAAATTATATACACATAAATGCAAGGTCGAATCACCTCAAAACACTAGCCAATCACCTCCTCCACACTTCTACAACTCATGGCCACCCTCCATCACCACCCAAGGTCGAGCACCACCACTCCAAAAGTCAAGGCCGAGAGCATCAAAGAAGAAGGAAGCAAGTTCGGGAGCTCCAAAGCAAGGAAAAGAGGAGGAAGTGCCTCCAAAGTGCCACGGGTTCGATTTAGAAAGCTACATAATAGTTTGGTGGAGTGGATATTAATTGTGAGTACTCGAGTTTAGATTTAATTATTTAAAACTTAAAATGATGAAACATATGTTTAATTAGTTAATTGATATGCTTGGTTGAAAATTGGTTGATTATATGGTTGATTATATGGTAGGTTATATGGTTGATAACTTGGTTGAGATAAATTATCAAAAAGCATTATAAAAAATGGTTAAGTTATTAACCATGATTAATTTATGGAAAATAAATCCATATAAATATGTGCATGAAGTTTATTGAGCCTCTTAATGGTTTTGAAATATAAAAATGAAAATAAATATTATAATAATATAATATTACGAAATAGTTTAAAATTGAATATGAGATTTAATATGGAAAATATTAGCTGAAATGACTTAAAATGGTTTATAAATATTTTATAAACATTAAAACTCAATTTGGAAATTTTTTGACAAGAAATGGAATGCAAGTCAAAATAGGCACATCACATAACCGTGGTTAGCGATTTCACGCAGTAAAGTTTAAATCCATTTATAGAATAGAATCTAAGCCGAAATTCTTTGGAATAATAATTTTCCAAACTCTTATAATCATAGTTTTCAAATAAAAGAAGACGATCATGATTTCATTTAGTAGATTTTGAAATTTGAGCAAAACAAGTTTCCAAAATACTCGTAGTTTGGCAGTTCGGAAACCAAAAAGGGAAATTCTTTAAAATGGATGTTTTTAATTCTTTCAAAATATGGAATAAATTCTATACATATATTAAAATGTTTTAAAAGGGATTTGAGTTATGAAAATGGACTTCCAGATGATAGAAAAGTTGTTTTGATCAAATAAGCCTTAAAAGCGCCATTTGCAACACTTTTTACAGTACTTTTTATAACTTTTGAAATATGGCTTTAAACTTAAAGTATTCTTTTCCAAATCTTTTATAAATATTTTTATATAAGTAATCAATTATTTTAAAGATAATGCGGAGGTTTTATAATTTATTTTAAAGAGTTCAAATAAATGACTTAATGAAAAACTGTTATAATTAAGTGATTTAATCTTGGCTCCAAAAGCCGATGAGCAGACTTAATTTTTCTATTCATGAGATTCGAATGTGAGGTGCTTAAATTAAGGAGATGTTTAGGAGAAACCAGTGCCCTGGCTCACTTGGCCTTTTTCCTGGACAAGGAGTAGATAAGGTCGAAATGTCGGAAACAAGACAAGTATAAAAGATTTAAATTTACGAATTTAATTTCATACAACTTGGATTGTATAGAAATAATCTTCTCATACTTGGTATTAAATTCCAAGGTGAGAACCTGTACTATCCCTGTGAATTTAAAAGGTTATTTCATCGTTATTCGATGGATAATAAAGGTTGAATCTTGAAATTGATATCGAGTAGAATTAGTAAAATTTCTATGGATCCTTTTTTGCTCAATATTAATTGGTTTGGATTTATAGTAAACGATGTCTTAAATAACATTGTTTTTGGCCCGTACAAAAGTTATGACTTGAAATTAAGAAATCTTTATTAAGTTTTAAATAAATGATTTGGAAATGTTTTCCTAGGTAAAAGCTAAAATTATTTGGAAATTATTCCAAGATTAAAAGGGTTTGTTTAATCAGAGAATTTAATAAATGAGGTTTATTGATTCCATTGACTCTTGAGAAGATAAGTGGAATAGTTGAAAAGAATATATCTTTGAAAGATAATTGAATGAGTGAAAATATTAATTAGTTGGATGATATTTGATAATCACCTATATACTTGACATCTTTTTATCGGTGACTGGTTCAGAGAAACCAGAGTTGGATTTGGGTGATTCCTATTCGAAAACTACTTCGAACTAATGTATACATTCGGAAGTGAAGACATGTTGAAGAAAATGATTATGAAGATGGAGATCTTCATGATGAAGGGCTTGTTGCCACTAGCTCTCAATTTCATGTCATATATATATATGGTGGCAGCAATGCGTAGTTATGAAAATCTTCGATGCAAGGACTACTCGCTACTAATTCTAGGGATGATTCCCGACATGATGTGATAGGAGAGTACCTTTGGTTTGTCAGGTTCCTGGACAGCTTTTATAGATGAGTGTCTGACATTGCATTTCTAAAACCACATACATTGATCTCTACAAACGTACATCAGTTTGGTGGTGTGGGAGGTAACTCTCTTATACTTAACACCTTCTCTGAGACATATGAACTTGGAGGTTGTACATTTGTGGAAATCAATAGTGTGTTGTTAAAAATGGTAATGTGGCATTCAAAGTGAAACGTGTTATGAGAAAGGCAAAGCATGGCTTTGTAGAATGTATGAGCGTAGCCTCACTAGCCTCACATCTCGGTAATGAAACAGGTAATTATATGGTTTGCAGGACATATATTTTAGGCTATCGGTTATTGTGGATACCGAAAGAAAAGGGCATTTTTTGTCTAGAGGCCAGTAGTGTCTGGACCCTCAATATTTTGTGGTATAGTGGTGTATGAGTCCTTGTACGAAAAGTCACGGGATAAATAGTAGTGTAGAAATATGAGATATATAGTGGCGTGTGAGTCCCTTTACGAAAAGCTACCAGGTACTGTGATTGTTATACGTGGAAAATCCATAAAGGAAGGAAAAGGCTACTAGGTCTTTATCATATTGGAAATCCAATTCCAATACGAGCTTTACAGTTCTAGTTGTATTCCAAAAATAGTTGTAATTCCTTGCAAACATTCAGCTACCCCTTGCTGGAATTTAATGATGGTAACAATTTCGGCTATGTTTATATATATTTACTTGGAAAGGATTTTCAAAGTAATGTCATTAGAAATAATATCAAATGGTTTAAGTATTAAGTGTTTTGGTTATCATAACGTAAAAACCCGTCCGTTGTTATGTGCGGTGTGGTCTTATGAGATACTCTTCTTTTTCAAAAAGGGTTTTGTTCGAAAATAAAGTCGATCTATGGCACAATCATATATATTTATAAATCCTGACTCCCGCTGGTTTATCAAGCCTGATCCAGAAATTTTTAATACTCGGGTCAGATCCGAATAGTTTCAGGTCTAGTAAAGAATGCTTCGAGTTTCCAGAGGAGAGTTGAAGATCACCATCAACGTATGAACGTATTCTATTTTCCGCTATATTTATTTTGTTATTTTCAGCATTTGTAAGGACAGAGATTTATAACTTTCCAGACTGAATATATCTTAGACTCTGATATGTGTATGTAAAATTTCCGCTATAAAAGAATTTTTGATTAATAATATATGTTATTCCATGCGTGTGAGATTCTATTTTCTAATCTGTTTCTATCTTTATTTATTTTCCCCCTAACAATCGATTTTTTCGGCATTTGGATGCTCGGCACGTAATACGGTGGATGTATTAGTGTCGATTTTCGAGGATTGAAAATCCCATCCGTTACATTTGGTATTAGGGCTTAGGTTAAGCGAATACCTAGGCTTCAGTGGGGTAAAACTCATTATAGATAGGGTTAGTAATACCTTAGAATGAGTGACTCGTTAAAGATAGGGTTATTAACACTCTAGAATGAGTTTGAGAGTATTATATATAAGAGCACATATTTGTTATTGAATATAAAAATGTTTTGTGATGATTAATCTGTTGAGTTGTTTATGAATTTTGGTGCATGAAGAGCTCCATGCAATCAATAGGGATTCCTAAATATCTAAACAAGGAAAATCGACACACTGTTTTTTTAAAAGGTGTTGGACGAAGTCCCACCGGACCAAGACCACCGAATCAAACCCAACTCCACTCCCCTCTCATCACCGAACCAGCTACCTCATCCACTGCTGAACCAAGAAGCAAGAAAGAAGACCGCCGAACCAACTCATGACCGAATCAACTCCACCGGTCCACCCACTACCGAATCAACCTGCTTCCCATACCACCGAACCAACAACTCCACCCACTACCGAATCAACCTGCTTCCCATACCACCGAACCAACAACTTCGCCTACCCACCGAACCAACAGGTTCCCCTACCTACCGAACCAGATCCCACCGGACTAAGGCGTTCCGGACCAACTTTGCCAGGCTAGATTGTATCAGCCCAGGCCCACCAGCAGCTATATACATCCAAGACCCCTACCCCCAGCCTCACTCTATAAATAGAGGGGCAGGGGTACAACAATGGGGGACAAGTTTGAGAGCTCAAGCACGGAGAGAACTTTCAAACAACTTTCATATACTTGTATCAAAGCTTTGTACTTGTAATTTGAATAAAAAGGAGAATAACATATAAAGTGGACGTAGGCACATTCTGGCTGAACCACTATAAATTTGCGTGTCTTTTACAGTTTAGTCCCTGCTTTTCATATATTTGCATAAGTCACCCAAATCACTAAGAACAACCTAAAATGACTTAAATCATACGACTTGGAGGTGTTTATCCATTTTTTGTGCAAAAATTTTTGGTGCTTTCATTGAGAGCTAAAAGCTCGAAGATTCAGCTTCTCCCACTTAACCTTCTTCCTAACAGCGTCGTTCATTGCCGGGAAAACATGCCTCCCAAGAAGAAGAAAGATGTTAACAAAGGAAAAAACATCGCAACCAGCAGTCTTCCAAATCCAGTGGTCACAGATCAAGTAGGTCATCCCCTTCCAGCAGTAGTACCAGATAAAGGTCAGGAAAATCCGACAACCCCTGCCTCAGAACAGCCGACAGCAATTACTAGTGCAGACCTAGACAGGGTTGTGGCTGAAGTGACTAACCGCTTCACATCCCAGCAGGAAGCCTTGGTGGACCATCTCATGTCACGCTTAAGGGATGCTGAAGAGTCTAACCGCAACACTGAATCATGGGGTGAGTCCCAGTCTGGAGGATCTTGGAGACAGCAAAGGTCTTCCTTCTTTGATGGAGCTAACGACAGAAGCGGCCATGGTAGGAGTCGAGACCGAGCTCAGCCCGAAGTTAGACCTGAGGAAACGCTTGGAACCGAACCCAACGGGAGAGGTACCGGGCAGAGGTCAACTGTAGCCGAGCCTGTCATACTGCCTAACCACGGAAACACCAATGACCGGGGCCGAGCTAGAGTTCAGCCCGAAGTTGAACCCGAGGAAGCGCTTAGATCAGAACCCAGCAGGGGAAGATCAAGGCAAGGGCCAACTATAGCTGACCCTAGCATGCTCCCAGAAGACCAAAGACAGCCACTGGAAAATGTCAGGAATGATAGACGATACCATCCCTACAGGTCATCTGGACGGAATCAATCCCACAGAGCAGAGCCGAACTCATTTCTATCTGCTCCAAATTTTGATGAAAGGATGGCACGCTTGTTCAGAGAGTGCGTCCAACGGGATCAAAGAGATCGAGGCATAGGCGCTAGAGTAACCAGCCCCTTCGCTCACAATATCGAAATCGCCATCACCTCCCGAGAATGGAAAATGCCAACAATGGAACCTTACAAAGGAACCTCCGACCCCGTTGTACACTTACAGAGATACACACAACATATGCTCATGAGTGGAGCAACAGAGGGAGTACTATGCAAATGCTTTCCGCTATTCTTGGCAGATCTAGCTACCTCCTAGTTTTGCCATCTACCCCAAGGATCCATCAGCTCATGGGAGATGTTGAAAGAAAAGTTCATCAGCCAGTTCCGCATTCATGTGGAGCAGCCCATGGACACTTACTCCTTATCCAGTATCAAACAGAAACCTGGAGAGAAGCTGCAGCAATACCTAACCCGATTCAATGCCGCAGCGGCCGCAGTCTAAGATGCCGATGAGAAGCTTATCCTAATGGCCCTCTGTAGTGGTGTGCATCCGGATACTAAATTTGCTAGAAGATTGACAAAAGAAAAACCGGCTACTTTACCCGATTTCTTCCATGAAGCCGAGAAATATATGAGGCTTGAAGACGCTGCCACTGAGGGGCAGTCAGGGAAGCAAAATAAGGCAGCTCACGGCAACACGCCCGCTGCAGCGAAGGATGTTCAAAGAAATGATTCTAGAGACAACTTTGGGGGCAAGAAGGGAGAAAAGCGCCTATATCGGCCAGGACCGAGATTCGACACTTACACTCCTTTGAATGAGACCATCGAAAACATCTTCCTTGCCACCCAAGATGAAGTTAGATACAAACGCCCACCATACTAGAAGGAATCAGATAACGCGCAGAAATCTGGAAAGTTCTGCCGCTTCCACGAATCTCACGGGCATGATACCAATGAATGCCATCATCTTTGGGACTTGATTGAAGAACACATCAGAAGGAAGAGACTGGAACGCTATGTAAAAGGTCAAAACAGGACTCCAGCTCTTGCCAATGAGAACCCAAGGCTACCCTCACCAGAGATAGGCAGAGGAAATCGCAACACTAGCGGCTCCAGTCAAGAGAAGATAGTGGTCCATACCATCTCGGGAGGACCACACATCGTCGACAGAAGCTGGGCAGAGATGGAAAGATATGGAAAGTCGCTTAGAAACAATGAAGACTGTGTTAATTCTATTATAGTAGAACGCCACCCAAAGCGGAAAGAGAGTGATGACATCACATTCAGTAGGCGTGACCTAGAGGGAAGGTAGTACCCTCACATGGATCCCATGGTTATCTCTGCCCGGCTCGGTCCAGCCGAAGTTTTTCAAATTCTAGTGGACACTGGTAGCTCAGTAAATATCTTATTCAAGCATGCATTCGACAAAATGAAACTATCAATAAAGGACGTTTCTCCCTGCAATAAACCACTACACGGTTTCACTGGAGATGCGAAGATGCCCCTCAGGCAACTGGACCTCTTTGTTGAAATTGGAAGTCATCCTCGCTCTGTTGTGCGGAAACAGACATTTGTGCTGATAGAAAACCACTCGGCCTACAATGCCTTCTTAGGAAGGCCAGCCTTGTCTGACTTCCAAATCGTCCTGGCCCCATGGTGCCTAAAGATGAAATTTCCAACAGACAATGGAGTAGGGGAAGTAGAGGAAGACCAGGACGTTGCTCGAGACTACTATGTAACTGAACTTCGCAACAACCACAGGAAGGATAAAGGGAAGAATGTAGAGGTTGCCCTCTGCACAAAAAGTTTGGAAGCATAGCAACTAAAGAAAACCCCTCCTCTTCGATATACCAGCGACCCTTTCAATGAATTAGACCCCAGGGACAAAGAGGAGGAGGCCACCGCTGAGCCTGCAGAGGCTATGGAATTTGTATCTGTAGACAAACATGACTCGAGTAGACTATTGAAAATCGGGTCCCAACTAAAAGCAGGGTTGAAGGAACAACTCATTGACTTTCTCCTCCACAACTTGGATGTATTTGCATGGTCACATGCTGACATGACCGGAATCTCCCCTGACATAGCATGACACGTACTAAACATTGATCCTACCAAGGCGCCCGTAAAACAAAGAAAGAGAAGTATGGGGGCAGAACGATCAGCAGCCCTCGATGAAGAAATAAAGAATATACTTGCCAATGACTTCATACGAGAAGCCATCTACCCAGAGTGGATCGCCAACCCGGTACTGGTAAAGAAGGCTAATGGGAAGTGGCGAACATGCATTGACTTCTCCAACTTAAATGATGCCTTCCCGAAGGATTGCTTCCCACTTCCCCGAATCGATCAACTTGTAGACAGCACAGCCGGGCACAAACTCTTATCCTTTATGGACGCATACTCAGGATATAACCAAATTCCTATGCATGCTCCCGATCAAGACCACACTAGTTTCATCACTGATCGGGGTTTGTACTGCTACAAGGTAATGCCTTTCAGACTTAAAAACGTAGGAGCCACCTACCAGCGCCTCGTCAACAAGATGTTTGCAGGGCTAATAGGACAAACTATGGAAATGTATGTGGATGACATGCTGGTAAAGTCAAGGAAAGCCGACGATCACGTAAGCCACCTGGGCGAGATGTTTCAAGTACTTCGCCGGTATGGAATGAAACTTAATCCTCTAAAATGCTCCTTCGGAGTATCATCAGGAAAGTTCTTGGGATTCATCGTCCATGCCAGAGGGATTGAAGCAAACCCTGAACAAGTCCGAGCTCTAAAAGATATCAAAATACCTTCCACTCGAAAGGAAATGCAAAGCCTGAATGGGAAAGTGGCCGCCCTGAGCCGATTCATCTCCAAAGCAACGGACAAGTGCGTCCCCTTCTTCGAAGCTCTAAAGAAAGACAAAGGAAAGTTCGAATGGACTGACGAATGCTTAACCGCTTTCCTTAACTTAATCGAACACCTCCAAAAACCGCCGGTACTCTCGACTCCAAACGAAGGCGAAGAGTTATACCTATACCTTGCTGTATCATCTCATGCTCTAAGCGCTGCTTTGGTAAGAGAAGACAACCGGACGCAGTGGCTAGTATACTTTGTAAGTAAGAGGTTTACAGGGGCAGAAGTCAGATATCCTAAACTTGAGAAGCTAGCATACTGTCTACTAATCGCATCACGAAAACTGCAACACTATTTTCAATCCCATTCCATCAGAGTTCTGACCGATCAACAGCTGAGGCAGGTACTCCATCGTCCTAACACTTCTGGGCGACTACTTAAATGGTGCATTGAACTAAGTCAATATGATATTACCTACCATCCTTGCACCGCCATCAAGGGGTAAGCCATGGCCGATTTCATTGCCGAATTCACTACCGGCGAAGGTGAGGAGCAATCAGAAATAGCAGAAGACATCAAGTGGAACCTCTTTGTGGATGGTGCATCAAACGAACAAGGCTCGGGGGCAGGTGTGGTAATAATTACTCCCAGGGGAAATAAGCTGCACCATGCTATAAAGTTGGAATTCGCTGCCACCAACAACGATGTAGAGTATGAAGCAGTGATAGCTGGATTAGAACTTGCCTTAGAAATCGGAGCCAATTCTTTGTGTCTTCATAGCGATTCTCAACTTATTGTTAATCAAATACTAGGAGAATTCCAGGCTCGAGAAGAACGACTCATAGCATATCTAAAGAAGACCAAGTTACTTCTCAGTCGTTTGGACCACTACTTAGTCAAACACATCCCTCGGGAAGAGAACCAAGAGGCCGACGAATTGGCAAAGCAAGCCAGCATGAGAGATGGCGCTATTTCCGGAGCAGTAGCCATCTCAAAGCAACTGACCCCAAGTTTTGAGCAAGTGAATCTGATAGCTGCAACCGAAGAAGCAACTTGGATGACTCCCATCCGAGACTACTTACGAAGTGGCACACTGCCCGACGGGCGTAACAAAGTCAAGAAAATCTTGAGGAAAGCTTCCCGCTACACAATACAAGAGGACACCCTCTATCGGCGCGGCTTCTCTAACCCCTTATTAAGGTGTGTCGCTGGAAGGGAAGCCAAGGAAATCTTATCCAACATTCATTAAGGAAGCTGCGGAGATCACACCGGAGGGCAGACTTTGGCAAAAAAGATACTCCGATATGGATATTTCTGGCCCACCTTAAGCAAGGACGCCTTAGATTTCGTCAGAAAATGTGACAGATGCCAGAAGTTTGCTAAGATTCCACGGCTACCAACCACTGAGATTACTCAAATGACCAGCCCTTGGCCCTTTGCAGTATGGGGGATTGACTTAATCGGCGAACTGCCAATGGGCCGAGGCGGGGCCAAATATGCTATAGTGGCAGTCGACTATTTCACTAAATGGGTGGAAGCAGAACCCCTAAATAAAGTATCATCAGCGAAAGTTATTAACTTCTTGATCAAAAATGTTCTATGCAGGTACGGAGTCCCATTCAAAATTATATCGGACAATGGACTTCAGTTTGACAGCGAGGAGTTCGCCAACTGGTGCCAAGGGCACGGAATTCACAAGAGCTTCTCATCCGTAGCTTATCCCCAGGTAAACGGACAAGTCGAAGCCATCAACAAAATTCTGAAAACTCTAATCAAAAAGAAGATCGAAAAGTCAAAGGGCGCTTGGGTGGATGAACTCCCTACGGCACTGTGGGCCTATCGCACATCTTTCAGAACATCAACAGGGCATACCCCTTTCTCTTTGGCATACGGATCGAAGGCTATGCTCCCAGTTGAAACCATCGTGCCTTCCCACCGTAGGATCCACTATAACCCAGAAGAGAATGAAGAACTCCTTCACATGTCTTTGGATCTAATTGAGGAGAGAAGAAATGATGCAGCCCTCAAAGCAGCAGCCTACAAGCAAAAAGTGGCAACACACTACAACTCCAAAGTCAAGCATCGTACCTTACAAGAAGGAGATCTTGTCCTCAAGCGCATCTTCCCTCGCCCCGGAGCACTAGATCCAATCTAGGATGGACCATATGTAATTCATAAAGATCTCCACAATGGAGCTTATATTTTGTCAACAGTGGACGGAGAGGTGTTCCAGAGGGCATGGAACATCCAACACCTCCGTCGATACTTTTTTTAACTTGTACTGCCCATATGAAGTGAATTAACAAAGAGAATCAATAGACGTAGGCATTTTCGTGCCGAACCACTTTAAAATACCTTGTCTCTTTTTTAACTTGTTCCTTTATATCTTGGCTGCTTGTTAACTTTATCCTTTTCTGTTGAACAAAATCCCGTGCATATAGCATTTCCATTCAAGGCACTCCACAGCGCAACTTCACCTGGACAAGACCTAACAGGTACTATGCGAATCTATGCCCTCGCCAATGAGACACTTTTGCTCCGGCATCCCTCTGCTGCGGGTTAACTCATTGCTCGCGACGGCCCTTAAAGCCAACTGTAATGAGCCGATTATAAGCCACCGGGAAGGCCGACTATAGCCAAGGCAGCTCATTACGGCGTTCGGCTCGCCGGCAACTGTGAACCTACTTTAAGCCCCAACATAAGGTATGGCCAGCCAGGGGTAGTTCATGGTTGACGATCGGCACCCACGCTAGCCGGCCACAGTAAATCGAATAATACCCACGATTACGGGCCGTAATGGCCCGGGTAGTTACTGTGCGCGATCTCGGCTCCGATGTGTCTTAAGTACGGATGTGGTATAAAAGATTAACTTCCCGGGGAGGCGTAAGATGGGTGACAAATGTCTCCAAGACCCACAGCTAGGGAAAGTGACTACAAAGCCCGTTTGCCACGAACTTAAGCACATCGAAGGCCTTCCGTGATTGGAAGTTTTACTATTTCACATATTTCAATTTTATTTAAGAAACTTTTTTCCTATCCTCTGTAACAATCCCTGAAGTACAGGACACAGAATAAGAGACACTCGCTATTGGAAGCGGATACTCACAGCAAGACACTGCACCGCATTCCATACTCAGTCACGCAAGACATTCAAAGCTGCCATCTTCAAGTAAAATATGAAGGGCGGTATTTTCTTCTTTCATGTATAAACACATGGCTATAATTTATTCACACATCACACCAACATTGCAAGACATGAAATTATGTTTTAAGCAAGAACTTGACATCAAACACAATTGAATTACAAGCATATGCATAGCTATATTTCTCATACAACATGTCAAAATAGCAAAAACATTCAAAAACGACAGAATCAGCTTAAGTTAAAAAATTACACGTCAAAAATAATGTTGTTTATTACAAGTAGCATAATTACAACCTAAGAGTTACGTTACTGTTTTGAGACTAACATATACAACAATGTCAAGTCCACAAAAAGATATCCAGGTCAAATCAAGGAGCCGGCTGCGTCGGAGTTTTATCCTTGTCCTGTTTCCCACCTGTCCGATCAAAGAAAGAATTCATTAGTGATAAGCAACCAAGTTAACGGAAAGACTAGAAAGGAAGACTTACCAGCACCTGCTTCCTGACCATCCTGGTCATCATCCTCTACTTGCACACCTGCCTCCTCAGCAGCAAGCAGCCGCATACCCTCCTTCACCGCCACCTTCTCATCCTTGGTAAACTGGGTAGTGACCACATCCATTCTGAAGACTGCACCACCCTCTTTATCCGCATCAGCCCTGGCCTCCTCCTGATCCTGGAGATAAATCCTGGCCATAACTCGGGGGTAATCATCCATCCAGAATAAATTACCCTGCTTCCAAGTGCGGAAATACATATCCTGGAGCATCTCATCCATCATCCCCTCATTTTCCTCAAGCTCCCTCATTCGGGCCTCAGAAGCACGCAGCTTAGCAACGATAGCATCCCTCTCCGATCGGTATCGTGAGCGGTCAGACTGAAGGGATATCCTCATCACCTCCATCTCCTCCTTCAACCTGGACTGAGCAAGCTCCACGGCCTCAAGTCTCCCCGATAATTCCTGCGCCCGCTCAAGGTCCGCTTGTCGAACCTCATCCACCGTCGTGATGGCCATGTCAATTCGCTCCTTGCAGGCGGCCTCCATTTTTCGCAACTCTGCCCTGCTGGCCTCTTCCATAGTCTTCTTCAGTTGCCTGGATGTGGACTCGTGCTGAGAAATTTGGATGGCTTGATCGGCAAGCTGCTTAGCCTGGTCGGAGACCATTAACCGTAGCCGAATGTTGGCACTCCCAATTTCCTCCCCGGCCTTGACTAGTCGGGCATGATGCCCCAACAATTTCCTGGTCTCCTCAGCAACCCGGTCTATATTTGCCTTAGCCTCATCCCCCAGAGTTACAACCCGGGTAGTAAGCAAATCAAGGTCCAGGGACTTAGCTTCGTCAAGCACCCGTACCGTAGGATTGCGAGGGAGAAGATGCTCACCAGTAACCTCATCGAAGGAGATGTCATGAGAGGCCAGGTCCAGGTCTGGATGACCCACAAACGGATTGCGAACTAAGCCAGGGTGATCTATCGGGGTGACGGTTGGATTCTCAGACAGATGTGGGGAAAATATATACTCGGTGTCCTCCTCCTCAATATCATGAATAGGCTGGAGTGGGGCCGGAGGGCCAGGAAGAGATTCAAACGTAGATCGACTCCTCTTCCTCTTTTGTATATCTTCTTCAATAACTCCAAGAAGAGGACGATAGCCGACTACGTCTCCAGGACGGTTAGTAGGAGGCTTCGGCTTGGCGGAAGCTTTGAGGAGTTTGTATTGTTCAAGTGTGTGCCGAAGATCTGAGGTCTTGGCCGTTTTGCCCGCTCCTGGAATAAAAATCAAGTGTCACCAGCATGCATTGAGCCATCATTCGAGAATTAAAAAGAATAGAGAGAAATTCACCTTAAACCGCAGAAGTTGCCTTAGTAGAAGCACTCCCGGAAGATAAATCGATGCCGGTCCCAACCTTATCAGCTTTCTTGGACTTCTCCGTTTCCTCCAACTCTTCGAAGGCTTGGCGGAGAGCGTCATCTGTCCACTCTTGAATCATGCTCGCCTGCCCAGGAGGCAAAGCCCCGGTGCCATCACCACCCTGTCCTTCGCCACCATCGTAACTGTGACGATCACCGTCGCCTTCTCTACTACTTCCGCTCCCCGCCACACCTCCTTCGTCCTCGCCTTTTCCCCCTCCACTTTTTCCTCCTCCTGAACATCTGGATGTGTGCTGGGAGAGGGTCCATCGGACTTCTTGAGTTTCTTCCCCCCGGCGACTGGATGCGTTGGGAAGGGTCTCCTTTTGCTGCTTTTTGCCATAACCCCTCCTGTAACTTTGGCATCTCTCTCCTCCGCCGTGTCTCTCTGCTTAACCACGGACTGATGCAGAAGGATCAGGTTGTGCCCCAGAAGTGTAGCATTCCTGATCAAGTAAGAAGCCGACCTGTCTCTTCCCGTAATGGCTTCTATTTCTACAGCCATCTGAACCAAGCGATCATTCTCCACGACCGCAAAGCCACCTGTCGCTAGCAAGAAATAAAAACACATAAGACGAAGCATTGTAGTTATAACGGAAATTATAAATAAAGCTTCACACTTACAGCCGGAGGTGAAGCGACGGATGGAAACAGAGTCATCCCTGATAAAAAACCATTCTTTCTTAAACATACTGAACTTCGAATATAAGTCCAGGACAGGCTTGAAAGATACGGCTGATTCCAAGCTGATGTATGGAGACCCCTTCATATAGCCTCTCAAATTGTACAAGTACCGGATCTCCCGGTTGGAGGGAGGACATCCGTATCTCCTCTGGAAAATGACAAACAGGCTCACCAAGATGGCATAGGAGTTAGGCTGAAGCTGAAACGGAGCTACCTTCAAGTAGGTGATAAAACTGATTATCCAAGCATTGATCGGGGGAATGGCCCCACACATGCAATGGTACCGACTATAGGCAAAATACCCTTCGGGGGGATTATATGGCATCACTCCGTCCCCCGGCAACAACATGCGCGCTCTGTCAATCCCAAAGGAGCGGGAGATAACATCAAGTTGCTCGCCTTTCAGAGAGCTTGGGAAACAGTCAGGAGGTGAGTTCAGAAGCTCCTGAGGGCCGTACCCATCTACTAGTGACCTCTGGGTGGGCCCATGACGTCCCGGCTCTAACTGAGCTAGGGGAACTACGGAAGGATCTTCTCTGTCTTGGGATTTCTTCTTTTCTGATCGGGTTTCAACTTTATGAGACATTATCTGCAACACAAAAGAGTGCATCATTAAAACAAAGGATATAGAGATGTAAACAAGCAAGTGCGTACAATCTAGAACTTCATTTGTAATTCGAAACATGAAAGGTTACAAAGTCATTCGGCAGATTCAAGGTTACAAAGTCATTCGGCAGATTCAAGGTTACAAAGTCATCCGGCACTCGAAATCCCCGAGTCCATTCGGTTAGGCAAATCAAAAGTTCATCCGGTAGAAGAGGGCCTCACCTGGTCTTGCTGTTGAAGTATGGATCGGTGTTCGTTTGATTCGGCAAAAGCAAAAGCTTTGGTTCGGCTAGTACGGAATAACAGGGGCATGAGGCTCCTACTTATAGGCGAACATGGGCGACCGAACCAATCGGTTCGGCAGTTGAAACCGAACGAACTAAAACAAAGCGAGACGCATGCTGGCATGTGCCCCACTTTGGGGGGCAAATGTTGGACGAAGTCCCACCGGACCAAGACCACCGAATCAAACCCAACTCCACTCCCCTCTCATCACCGAACCAGCTACCTCATCCACTGCCGAACCAAGAAGCAAGGAAGAAGACCGCCGAACCAACTCATGACCGAATCAACTCCACCGGTCCACCTACTACCGAATCAACCTGCTTCCCATACCACTGAACCAACAACTCCACCCACTACCGAATCAACCTGCTTCCCATACCACCGAACCAACAACTTCGCCTACCCACCGAACCAACAGGTTCCCCTACCTACCGAACCAGGTCCCACCGGACCAAGGCGTTCCGGACCAACTTTGCCAGGCCAAATTGTATCAGCCCAGGCCCACTAGCAGCTATATACATCCAAGACCCCTACCCCCAGCCTCACTCTATAAATAGAGGGGCAGGGGTACAACAATGGGGGACAAGTTTGAGAGCTCAAGCACGGAGAGAACTTTCAAACAACTTTCATATACTTGTATCAAAGCTTTGTACTTGTAATTTGAATAAAAAAGGAGAATAACATATAAAGTGGACGTAGGCACATTCTGGCTGAACCACTATAAATCTGCGTGTCTTTTATAGTTTAGTCCCTGCTTTTCATATATTTGCATAAGTCACCCAAATCACTAAGAACAACCTAAAATCACTTAAATCATACGACTTGGAGGTGTTTGTCCAATTTTTGTGCAAACAAAAGGATTATATTTTATATACAAAAAGAATATAGATATTTTTGGAAATTATAAGATGCATTCCCTTTTGAAAGTTTAATGAACAAGGTCTAAATCTGTTGGTGATGATTGGAATAATCTTCTAAGTATCAATCAAATGTTGGCTTAGGCGAATGGTATCATACACATAGTAAATTATTCTCCTTATCATTAGAGGATTAAGGTAAGTTCAAATTCGAACAAGTTTGAATCAAGTTATTTAGATAAAAAGATTTTTAAGTCAAGAAGCAAAAGGTATAAAACTTCTGATGATATTTTGGGTATATCACTTAGGGGCAAGATGGATTTTTCTTATTCCGAGGGATGAGTATTGGAGGACTCCAAAGAAAGCACGAAAAGCACATGCAACAAGAGAAGCAGAACAAAAATTTAAACTAGGAGCTTATGCTGGCATTTATTATTTTAGGTGCTTAAAAGAAGGGATTATGCAGTTATATGTGAGGATAGGAAAATAAAGAAACAGAAGAAAGTAAAACCTGTTCGAGATGATATATGCTTATTTAAGTGTAAAGAGCTAGGACATTTTCTATATGAGTGTCCTAGAACAAAGAAGAAACTAAGAATTCCATCAGGGAAGGAAAAGAGTTGCTATCGCTGTAAAGAATCAGGATATATAGTCAAGGAGTGTCCTTTAAAAAAGGGGAAAGAAGGCTAAAAGAGGTACCCTTCAGACGGAACCCCCTATAGTCGCTACTTTAATTAGTAGGGGTATATGGTTTTGAAATTCATGTAATGAATGGGACATTTCTGGATGTACTATCCAAAGAAAAAGATTGGATTGGTTGACTTAAGTGCCAAGGACAAAGCATCGTCTACCTAAGAAAGTATCCAAGAATAGTGTATATAGCAATCTTAGTATCGATATAATGATTTTGCAATCTCTAGATTATCCTTTAAGTCTGCGATAAAGGATAAGGTTAGGAGTGGGTGTATGAATATGATGTTAATTAACGAATCTCGTTTTGGATTATTCTCTATGTTCATTTCCTCTATCAGATCAATTTAAAAAGATATTTGGAAATAAAAAGTTTAAAGGGATGTTATAAAGAAACATCTTTATAAAAGTGTTTAAATCTAAGTTAAAATTTTATGAAATATTTCCATAAAGATTTCTTGAAAGATAATAAGTACCGGTCTAAATTTAAAAGGTTAAAGGGAGTATACTATAAAGGAGTTTCTTTGGAAGATAAATTTATATATAAATGTCTTTATAAAAAGGTTTGAATCAAAGTTAAGGTTTTATGAAGTGTTTACGTAAAAATGTTTTGAAAGGATAATAAATACGTATGTTGTACGTAAATCATTTCGTCACACAAATTTTGATCTAAGATTTGAGTATGGAACTTTGAGTTGTTTACACCAGTCTAAATAAGGATTTATCACTTGATTCTTGACGATGAACAAGTAAGATACCTGAGTTTTCTATCATAGTTGAGAGCTATGCATGAAAAACTAAAAATCTGATCGAAAAGCCTGATCGGAGTCTGCACTTGATAATCGGGGGATCAATACTAGTTCGGAAGTAAAATTGTGGATTTGAATAGTATGTCGAATCAGATATTATGTATGGATAATCTATATACATCAGCTGCCAGTATATTTATAGGTCAAAGAATGTACATGCGTAAGTTTAAAGATAAATATTTTGGGCAAACCGATTTGGATTTTGCATTATAATTTCGAGGACAAAATTCTTTCAAGGGGGAAGTCTATAACGACCCCAAATTTATCACTTTGATAAACTATATTTATTTTTAAATATTCAAATACTAGATTTTTTAACATAGATTATGATGTTCTTAACAATAAATAATAATGGTAATATTATTTTAATTACTTCACCAAATGGGTTGAGGCAGAGCTATTAACCACGATTACCACAAAGAAAGTAATCAACTTTGTGGTTAGAAACATCATCTATCATTTTGGGCCTCAATAAACGATTATCTTCGATAACAGGACCGAATTTGACAGTGTCAAGTTCAAAGATTTCTGCCGCGGGCACCATATCGAGAAGAGGTTTGCTGCGATGGCACACCCCCAGCCGAACAGACAGGTCAAGGCAATTAACAAAATCATTAAGTCCATTCTCAAGAAGCGATTGGAGAAGGCTAAGGATAAGTGGGTCAATGAATTTCCTTTGGCACTTTAGGCTTATCGAATGACCCACAAGTCAGCAACTGACCACTCTCTGTTTGCCCTAGCTTACGGATCAACGGCTATGATTCCAGTTGAACTTGAAGTACCTTCTCATCGAGTGACTCACTATAATCCATGGACGAATGAAGAAATCCTGCTGGAATCTCTTGATATGATCGATTAGAAGCATGATCAAGCTAACTTGAGATTAGTCGCGCATCGGAACCGAGTTGCTCGATACTACAATACCAAGGTTAGGGTTCGTAACTTCGAAATAGGCGATCTCGTTCTCAAACGAATCTTCCTTGGCCGTGGGAACTTGGGCCTGATATGGGAAGGTCCGTATGCAATTGAACATAAGCTTAGAGATGGAACATTCAAGCTAGAGAAGATGGATGGGATTTCACTCCCACGGGCGTGGAATAGGGAACAGTTGTGATGCTATTTCACTTAAATATAAGTTTGTACATCTAATCAAAGCCATGTAACCAAACATAAAATATCATTTCTAGTGTTTATAAAAAAGACTTCCGAAGCTTATGAATCTTTATATGCTTGACTCTACATTGGAATCAGTTACATTTACTTACATGAACTTGCATGTGCAAAATGCAGGTGTGTAGGTACTCGGATATAGGTGCCAACCAAGCTTCTATGGTCCATGATCGGACGCACGAAGCTCAACTACACTTGGCTTTCAGAGAGATGCTAAACAACTCTCCTAACCCGCAACTTGAGTACATGAGTATAAACATTCAAAGGATAAATGAGAAACTTTTCCTCTATTGCTCATGCTTAGAGTTTGGTAGAGCATCCATGTTAGTACCCGGGATATTGCTTTTGATGACAACAACTTTAGGAATCATTTAAAATATAAATACTAATGTTTTATCAAGGTATATAGTATATAGTGCAGGATATTAGATAGGTAATGATTTAAGAAGACTGCACAGTATCTAGTAATGATTGAAGAGATTAAAGCTGTTGTTATAGAGACTCAAGAGATAGAGAATGAAGACTCATGAGTATTGAGGAGCTCAAGATTTCAAGATATTCGAGATAAGTTATAGAGTCATAGATTTATGTTAAAATTCTGATAGCAGTTGATCTCTCTCTCGTCTCTCTCTTTATTTTTAAATATGGTTTTAAATATACTTTTCAAAACAACTTTTAAATAGTTTTCAATTTCTTATACTTATAAATCTTAATGTAGTTTTTGATATTTTGCTGAGTTATTGTTTTTATTAAATTTTGATTTACATTGGTTTATTATTCAAAAATCTTATCATATAATTTTACTCAAGTTTTGTTATGATTTGAAAGTGTATAAATTATATTTAAGCATGTTTACAAATTATCAAATTATTTTACAAAGCAATACAGTTTCAAAATCATATTTTAAAGTGTTTTTCAAAATTACAAAGAGTATGTCGACATACTTTACCCTTATATGTCGACATACTAGCCGTGATTTTCAATAATCAAATTTCAAAAGAAGTGTCTATTTGTCGTATCTCTTCACCAACAGACATGACCGTTATTCCTCTATAAATGGTTGTCTTTCCAACGAATTTTATAATCATTTTTCATTCTTCTTCTCTCCTCCTTATCATCTTTCATTTTCTAAACAAAAATATAACCGTACTCTACCGAATTTCAACCAGAATCAAACTCAATCACCATTTGTTGATTCTCTATCATTTGCTCTCTGATTTCTATCATCTCTCTCTCACTCGATCAAGATCAAAGTGCTATTCAAAAGTTATAGGATCATTTGTAATTAAGATTGAAGATCTGAGTCTGTAAAACTCTATCAAATCAAACGCTATAATTGTGGGTGAGATTGTAGCCCGTAAATCTTGTAGGTGTGCTTGTAGCAATGAAATCAAGTGACTCTACCTAGAGGTTGAGATTCTGGAGGGTGTGTCTCATGGCCTTGAAATCGAGATTGTGCTTGCATTTACTAGTTCAAAAGAAATCCGTACAAGGCATTGTGATGGACTGGATGCAGGGTAACTCCGAACCAGTATAAAATCCTGGTGTGTTCTTTCCTTTTACTTTTGCTGCATTTACTTTTATCCGTGTTTTGGTTCTATGATTATTTCTGTGATTAATAATTGCATAATTCTAAGTATAATTTCAAAAGATTTCAAAACGATTCATATAAATTAGAAAACATTATTCACTACCCTCTAGTGTTAATTTAGCCTTAAGATCCCTATTCTGCAATCTTACAATCTACACCTTTCCCAAAGCAGGAAGGACAAAAGATTTTCACCTGAAGATTGGTGAGATTTTACTTCCATCGATCAATGCCCGGAATTAGGCACGATCGAACATAAATGTCTTGGAAAAGGATGTTTAAACCACTTTGATTAATTGTTTAACTCTAACCAATGCCCAGAGTTTGGCATGGTCAGGGTAGGCATTTCGAAAAAGGATGTCTAGAGAGACATACAAAGTGAATTACCTTGATTGATGCTTGGGGTTAGGCACGATCGCACTCAAAACATCCTTGAAATGGATGTTTAAGTTAATTTTCTAACCAAGTGGAGTTTGACCAAGTTCCAAAATTGAACATGGTCATATGCGAACAAACATTTTGGCAATCATTCTTTACTAGCAAATGATGGAACAGACTAGTAACTTAGTCCGATGATGATGATAAGAAATGGACCAAAAATACATTGAATGTAAAGCGCATTTCTCAAACACTTAGACAAACCCACGCAAGACTTGAACAAATTAAAAAGTCTTTATTATTCCAACCAAAATAAGATTTGGAAGAAAAAGTACAAGGTTATTGGCAACTAGACTGAAAGCAAAAGCAGAGGTCGAACCCGCACAAAATCGGCCTAAAACAGAAACCAGTTCCTAATACTATAAAACCAAAAGCACAAAGGAGATGGATAATCATTTATTGTTTCTCTTTATTTTCTCTTTCTTCTCCATAAAGAATGGCTCACTGGATCCCTTCGGTTTCTTCCTTATCTTCCTCCATTTCCTTTGCCCTTCGAAGGCGAGCTAAGTAATGTGACGGCATACATGCTTTTAGTGCTTTTGGTCATGGGAAGTGTGACCGAAGTGAAAATGGTCTCGTCGGGCAAAGCTATTGACAGAGAATGAGGGAAAAAGTCTGTCGACTCTTGCTTACTTTCTGCAGTGAACTTGAGCTATTGCAAGAAGTTTGCTTACTGAAAGCCCTTGAGCAGGATTAGCTGACCCGTTAATCTGGACATTGCCATCAACTTGCATACCTTAGAGATCACATAGCCCCTTTCCTTGCAAAGCATGAATCATTTGCACGCCAAGGTCCAGAGTGTCGCCAACTGAAATGCTCAGAGTCATCCCTAAAATGGTCACGACCGTTGAATTTGTCATTGTCGGGTTGGGAGCCCTCCTTTAGGAGATTAGAAATCGCAGGCTGACCTAAAAATTAAGAAAGATGAAATGAGAGATTAGCTACATCGACCTACGTTATGTGGGCTGTCGTAAATATTGGTGAGGTCAATGATATACCTTTGCTAGATTGAGGCTCGATTTATGCCGGCGTATCATCCGAGTTCCTCTCCTGAATAGAAGATAGCATGCTAGTTTTGTGGAGTTACGGTACAACCAGATTGTGCTTGGAATCCGAAGGAGTGATAGAGGTAACAGGGGACCCAAAGGTGAGACCAGTAACAATATCCCAAGGAGTAGTGCAGGAACTTTCAGCTTGATCGTTATGAACTGTGGCGGCCAACTCCGGATGTAAAACAAGTTCACCTGCTTTGAGCACCTCGATTTCATCCAGACTTAGAATCTCTTTCTCCAGCTTCACGAAGTCCACTTCAACCTCTTTTGAGTGTTCATGCACTTCCCACACAATCTTCTCCTCTGTTGTCGTTAGAGCATGGGGATAGGCTTTGCGAAGCTATGTCAAATCTTGAAACTTAAGAACGTTGGCATTGTAGTTGGTAATGAGTGGATCGAAACTATCTTTAATTCTCCTCTCTACAGCTGCCACCAACTCATCCACCTTCTTGGCCTTCTCCAATGCCTCCTCTCTCTACTTATGAGCCTCAAAGGTTTCTTTGCAATATTCTCGAGCTGTTTGGAGGGCCTCATCTTTCTCCTTCTTTTCTTTTTCAAACTGTGCCTTTAGCCCCTTCACGTCTTTGGCTAATTCATGATTTATGTGGTGAGTGAACTCAACTTGACTTAAGTGATTCTTCCTTTCTTACTCGATCGTCGTATTTAAGTCTTTGATTTTTTAGTCGATGTCCTCCTTTGCTTTCTTTAACTCACCAACTACACCGTCGAGATGGGAAATGGTCTCATTGTTCTAAACTGCTATGAGTTTTACACCTTCAATCTCAACCTCCAAAATCTCAATATATTTCGAGAGCATCTCAACTAGCCTCCTCCAAGTAAAGTACCGATCATACACATCACCGACATATGAATATGTTTGATCCTTAATATACAAAGGAATATCTTTCAAGTTGGGAATGAACTTGCCGGATTTAAAGGTTATTTTTGAAAAGCAACGCTATAATTCAGCTATTTAAGTATTTAAAGTGATTAGCTGCTCTATTTGGGTAATGGGCTACTCGATAGGTGCTTTATCGACTCTATGTTGAGAAGAATCGAAGGTAGCAGATCTCAATGGACGATGAGAATGTTGAAAAGTATTGAATGACGCTAGCTGCTTGTTAGAGTGGGAAGCACGAAAGGGGTCATCGTGAAGGAGGTCATCATGGTGACTAGAGTTCTTTTTGAAACCCTTGGATAGGGGTGACCTGGATGTAGATCGATGCCTAGATGACGAATCATGTAGCCTATAGTCATTCTCTCTGCCCCCATGATCACGACTTGAACGCCTTGGAATCAGAATCATGGCTGGGCTTGTGGGGTCACGCAGTTGGTTTGCACCTCGGTTAACATCCCATCTGATCCTCAAACACATCATACAATCCACGTCGCTCCATGGAACCTGCAAAAAAACAAAGATAGATTGACTTTGACAAGACAGAAGCATGACATAAGTTATGTAGAGTGTGTTGCATGCAAGTGTGCGTGCAAATGTCCTAATGACCCACGACGGACCATGGGTTTAAATTTTGCTGATAGGGGTAATCTCCTATGCTTTGGTAGAGGGCACTTCTTCTTGGAAATGGATGGGGGACCCAACATCCCCAATACTTATAATAGCAACGCTAAAGGAGTCAATTAAATCTGGGATTGGCCCAAGACTAGCAAAAGGTTCCTCCAAGCCTGTATAGGAGGTGCAAATGCAGTTGTGACTGAGGGAGGTGGAATCGAAGTCTTTTTTAGCTAATTTTAATCTTAAGGCTTCTTATTTGAAGAGGTTATTGGTCTTCATCGTCTTTATCATTAGATGGATCATGGCTTATTTTAGTACCCGCATAGCCTACTCCTCCTCCCTCACCAACACCTTTGATTTTGCCTTCTTCCGCGTGCTCTTATATATCCCCAGTCTTAACAACTGGTCTTTGGACTGGGGGCATCGGTAAGTGGTCTTCGTTATTTCCGGATGAGGAATCATCCTCATCACTATTGAAAGCTTCTACAACAAGGCCGACACTATGACCGGGGTCTAATAGGTTGTAGGCATGCAAGTTTTATCACTTAGAAGCATTTTAGCCTCTCACTCTTCCTTTAGAATTTCGTGAAGTTGTCAGAGGGTTTCTACCAAAGGTTGATTGCTAGGCCTACGCAGCACATATGCATGAAACGATAAAGACATTCAATGATAGCAAAACTGTGAACCTGAGCTTGTGCGTAGAGAATAGGAACATAACTTACGAGGCGATAACCATCGTTGTCCAAATCCAGGAGGATGGTGAAGGAAGAAGAATTCCTCCTTAAAATATCTTAGTTTATTCCAAGTACAAACCACGATTAAACACCCCCTAGATGGATCTAAGAAGACGAGGAAAGGATTTCCCATACAATGCTTGAGCCTCAATAAATATCGGATCTCTTGGTTATTAGGGACTCGATCGATGTGTTGTGCAAATATAATGAACAGACAGAAAAGCATAACTGTTTGGATGGAGTTATTCTAGAGTTAGTCTCATAAACTACATTACTCGTTAGATAAACTAATTAGATGGTGAGACGCCTCTTGCTAAGCACATATACTTAATACACGCTGTATACCTATTTGGCGGATGTTGTGCTCTTTGGTGGTGCATTGGGATCAACACATCCTCAAATGGGATTCCATGCTTCTCACAAGTTCTCCTAAGTGATCCTTCTTCAATTTTTGAAGCGGAGGAATCGACAGATCGTTTAATATAATAGCATCATCGAGTGTATCGAGCACATCCTCGACTTTTGGGCCTTCTACGGGCTCAACCGAATATTCTAGGATATGTAGTTCTACTTGTGGATTTTCAGGTCAAAATGTAGGATGTTCTGGAGTTTGTCAGCCAGGTGGAACCGAAGTCGAGCTTAATTCGATGTTTGATTCATCATATCTGGAAGTTGACGGACCTGTAGCTTAAGCAGAGAGACGCTCGGAGCGTCTTTGAGCCATAGATATCAAAACTCAACACATAATTGATACTAGATTAGTTAAATGTTATGCCCCATGCCAAAGTTAAAGTCTAGTGTAGTGTCATGCAGTGCCAATTTATGATATTGTGCAACAGTTCATTCAAAAGCTTAGAGTTCACCCAAAGTGACCATCATCGCCGATCATCCCGACGGGCCTTCACACCACTAACCATGCCTTAAAAACACTTCAGGATCCAGGAAATAGTGTTTGGGAAAAAGATCCAGCATTAATTGATATTGCTACTCTCACAAGAGTGTTCGAAGATCAAAAATACCCATGGGTAGGATGGGTACCGATCCATACCCTTGGTGGGTTTTCATCCCTTTCTAGCTTCCTTCCCTGATCTCTTGTATAGCCATCAACATGAGATTCATCCAAGTTCACCATCCATCCATCCACCTACCTATTGATCATTAATGTCAAGCTTTATGCTAATGGTCGAGTGTGAAACATGAATCTAGAAATGAATTTGGGGATGAAATTATGGTTCAGGTGTGAACTATGGTTCAGGTTCAACATATGTGTAACACCAAAGATTTTTGATAAAAATATTTAGGAGATTTTGTTAGATAAACTAAATAAAATAATGTATTGACAAGGGGATTGAGATTTGATTTAATTAAGGTAGCCGTGCCTTTTTAAATTAATGAATTAAATGAATGGTTTAAAATGAATTAGAGGTGGGGTATTATGTGAAAGAGGCCATTCCTATATCATCTTCCTTAGGCCGTGTATTTCATAAAACATGTTCATTTCCTTTTTCAAAAATTTAAAAGCTTGGTCGGCCACCATTAACAAAGGAAGAAGAAGAGGAAACAAAAGAAAAGCTAAAGGAAAGCAAATTCAAATCAAACTCATTCAAATCTTAAGCTCCTTAATCATTAAAGCAAAAGGTGAATAATTATTACATCTCTAAATTATTATGGTTTCGGTTTTAAGGTTAATTCCGAATGATTTTGCAAAGGTTTGCCATGTTTTTGAAAGATAAAATGACACACACACACGTTGATGATTTATATATGTTCATATAGATTTTATGACATGTTTTGAGATAAAACCCTATTAAATGCCATCCGTTAGCCTTGCGAATTTTTATGATGATCTAAAAAGTTATTTTAGAGATGAGTTTTGATTTTCATTTCTGAATTTTGGTGGAATTGTTATGAATTTTCTAAGGAAGAAAAGGTTAATTTGGATTATTAAAAATTATTTACAGGAAAAATAATTATAGTTTTGATTCGAAAATTTTATATGTTGAAGAGAACATATTATTTGATTTTCTAGGATTTTTTCAAAAATTTTCAAGGTGTTTTAATAGTTATATAAAATTATTTAAGGTATGGGACTTAAAAGTTTTATATAATTATAAAGGAGAAAGGGGCATTTTTAAAATTATTCAGTTTTCCAAATAAGGAAATTCGGCAGCACTTTTGAATATAAAAATCTGGCAACCAATCAAATTTAGACAACCAAGGCAGGTTGGCTATAAAAGAACTGTTTTAAAGTACAAATAAATAGTCTTTCTTCTATTTCAGCCCTTTCGGCAGAGCATCCGCCTTCATTCCAGACCTTCCGACAAGGTCGAAAGGTATCAAACGTTTCGGCTAGGTCAAATACCAAGGCACAATGTATCAGGCAACTAGTACGTAGTGAATTGAAAGAGGTCGAAAGGTTTAGGGATGAAAGGTTATTGCTTTCGAAAGAGATGAAGTTTTGTTTTGGTTTAAAGAAAATACGTCTGCTAGCTTTCGACAAAGAGCTTTCGAAATTGTCAAAAGGTTTAAAAGAAAAAGGTTTCGATTGGTTTGCTTTTTTGTTTTAAATGAAACCTTCCGACAAGGTCGAAAGGTATAGCTTGCGACAAGGCCGAAAGCATAGTTGCCGCTTCCTAACATTATGACACAGATAGAGTCAAAGGTTATCTTTTGTTTTCTAAAACTTGCCGCCTCTCTCCATTGATTTCGAAGGGTTGGTTCCAACACATCATTGTTTTCGAATAGTTACGAAAGGTTTTATAAAGGTTTCAAAGCGGTCGCTTTCGATTCCAATGTTTTCCAATCCTTTTGCATAATCCAAATGTTTTAAGTTGAAACGTTTTAAAGGTTTCAAAGTAGTTAACTTTGGTTTCGAAAGGTTTTTGACCTGTTTTAAATTGAACCCAATGTCTTAGAAAGGTTTTGAGTTGCATTGATTTCGAAAGCTTTATAAATGAATTTATAGGGGAGGTACCCCAGGCTTTCGACGAAGTCGAAAGGTGAAACCTTTCGACTAGGTCGAAAAGAAACCTTCCGACAAAGTTGAAAGATAGGACCTTTCGACAAGGTTGAAAGGTATGGTTTTGCAATGTTTTCGAAAGGCTAAGGTTTAAAGGATTTAAAAGGCGGATGTCACGTGTTTTAAAGCTTGTAAAAGGAAGGCTTTTAAAAGGTTTAGAAGGAGTTACCTTCAATGATTTCGAAAGGTTTATTAAAGGATATAAAGGAGTTACCTTCAATACTTTCGAAGGGTTTTATGAATGGCTTTGAAGGAGTTACCTTCTATGTTTTCGAAAGGTTGTTTAAGGATTTTAAACAAAGGTTTCGAATATAAGAATTAGGCAGATAGCCTATGTGTTTTAAGTTATGAAGGACTTTAACTTATTTTAAAGGATAGACAATCCTTATTGAACATCATCAACATTATTTTGAGTAAAGTATATATAAAATGGCAAGAATAGCTTAGTGTAAAGTTAAAGATATATTTTCCTTGTATATATATGATTTGACGGATTAAATCATTTTGAAAAGGTTTCAAGAAAAATTTAAAGAGCAGTTAGCTCAGATATTGTAAAGCAGTTAGCTCAGATATTTTGAAGGGTAGTTAACCCAAAAGAAAATTTTGGGCAATCGGCTCATTTTAAATTCGGACAGTTAGTCCATTTTGAGGCAGTCGGCCCAGAGGATGGCTAGTCCAGAAAGAGCAGTCAGCTCTGATATGAACAGATAGTTCATTTATTAGCATAACGGATTTTGCTACATTTTTTAAGGACAATTAGTCCTCCCTTTATACCTATTTTGGGCAGATAGCCCATTATCTAGCATGAAAGATGCTTAGAATTCGAGAAAAACATTTCCCCCTGGTGTTACTGGGGCACTCATAACTAAAGTACTGGCTCGCGAACTGCCAGAATTAGGTTTTCCCTAGTGGATTCACCAGTCTTGCGGACTCCCTTCAGCCGATCGAAATCACTATTTTTCTATTTTGGTATAACCATTTTTAGGACAGATAGTCCAGAAAAGAGCAGTTAGCTCAGAGTTTAGGATAGATAGTCCAGTAAAGAACAAATAGTTCAGATTTAGACAGATAGTCTATTTTATTTCCTGTTTTTGGCATAATGGATATTGCTGTACTATTAAAATCTGTTGATTAACCAGTTTGGTTACAGGAAAAGATTTGCAAAATATATGTTTTGAAAAGAGATATTAGTGGGATGAAACCCGTTCCGCTAAGCGGCGTGGTCTCACTAGTTATCAGTAAACTGAGATGTAACATATATTATTCATACCAGGATTTAAGTCTGACTCGAAGTTTTTGTTTCCCCTTAAATTCTCGGGTGCTCAAAATTTGATTTGAGTAGGCTGAGGGTTTAGGTTTTCAAGTTTTAACAGATTTTGGCGAATAAAGCATCCGAAGACGAGCAGGTGAATGATGAATAGCTAATTAAGGAATTCTGTTTTAAAATTATTTCCGCAATGTATTAAGACAGTTATGTCTATATTGCTTTGATCATCCACTGGGCATCTTCATATGTCGCTCTTGGTGTATTGTTGTAAATTATATTTTATCAATGCCTGGGATTACGTTTGGATTTTTGTAACTTGGATATGATTTATTTGAAATGTAATCACTGAAATTATTGTTTTTGGAAATCTATGATTTTGTTCATATTCAAATGCTTCTGGTATCATTGATACCATTAACGTTGCCGTATTTCATCACCAGAAGTTAATATTATGGATGACTGCAGCATCCATAGCGCTTAGCTTTTGGCCTCCAGATAGTGGATGTTACAATATGTGTGATGAACGACATCATGTTTGGGTGAGAAGGTGGGGAATATTCAAAAGTCGGAGGGAGACGGCGATGATTCAAAAGTCGAAGGGAGAACAAAGCTTGCAGATTGAATAATGAAAGTAAGAGAAGAGAAATGTAAAGGGCGGGGTATATAATACCCACCGATCCAAAATAATAGGCAACAAGTTTGCCTTATTATAAGGCCATAGATTGGTACCAATCCATGCCTATAAATGGCACTGAATGATAATATATATATAACATGTTTGTATGCATGTGCATTTGATGTTTAACGGGAATGCGTGTACATGGAACCAAGGCATGATGGAAAATCAAAGCACTTGTGCGTGAGCGTGCTCAACAGTCAATAGCTAGAATCAAAAAAAGAATATATTCGAACCTGAATGATCCAGAAAGGGAATTAGTTCAAAATAAGCAAGCTTGGAATGACAGATCATGAGAGCACACTCTAATTTTATAGTTCTAGATGCCAACGAACCATCGTAACGAATAGTTAAAGATGCAACACTTCGTCAAAATGTTCCGAAGAGAGGATAACAACTATTCCAAGCAGGAACTGGAGTCCAATATGGCAATCTCAACTTGTCTCGATTCAAAGCATATCATGCTTGCAACAAAATGCACTTTGGAGGGTAAGTGTTATCCGGTCTTTTGACCAAGTAGTATCTAGTTAGAACTTAAAAGCTATCAGGATAGAAGACCCGGAGAGATAGCCGTAATGTCCAAAAACTAAGTATAACCAAGCTCACGAGGAAAAAACAAGACCATTCTAAAACTTCCAATACTTGATCCATCAATTTGATGAATCGGCACTAATCCATAGGATGACCTCAAAACCACTCCATTTTCCTCCTACTAATTAGTCTTGATGCCAAAATTCTATTCCAAGCTCCATAGATTAACCGCCCATTATTTCCTATCAAATGACTCAAGCACCAAAAATCAACAAGTTTACTCCTCCTACTGATATCAGACTTATTTAGAAACAAGCTCATAAATACACAAATAAGTTTGGAGTCACAAAATGTTTGGAGTTACAAGGCCATGTTTTCTCAAGATAAACTACTTCTAGATTATGGAGATCGTGGAGGAGAACGTGGTGGAGCATTTTCCAACAACCTACAGCTATAAATAGACATGGAGGGGCACCATTTCAGGAATCTTTTAGCTCTCTTGCAATTTTTACATAATCGCTTGTAATTTTCTGCGGAGTTGTGATGCCTCACCCCGAGACCCACATTAACAAAGAGAATTACATATTAATCCTGGCTGCTAATGCGGAGAATAGGGCTGGTTAAGGGCGACCATCTATAGCCTTGTCTTAAATATCTATTGAATATGTCGACAATTGCTATCTATTTTTTTTCTACTCAAGTGGATCGGCATATCCAATAAATACTTAATACAAAACTATAGCTGGCTAACAGATCTATCAGAACAAAATACCATAACTAAATGAATAACTCATCATAGAACAGCAACAACAACATATATATATATATATATACACGCTCACATATACAATGATACATCTGAATACAATACCAATGATACATCAAAGTGGTATGACGACCACTCTATATACATGAGTTAAAAGAATATACAATACAACTCATAAGGACAATAACAGCTAAAGAAGATATCCCAACATCCATGCGGAAGGATCATGTAATAGCTATATCCAAAAGAAATGCTTAACCTGAAACATACTCGGTCTGACCCGAGTGTAAAATACACGGGTCAGTCTAGCTAAACAAATCAGTGAATAACAATAATAGATAAGGTAAAGCATAGGAAAGATAGGGTATCCTCTAATACAAGAGATACCATACCTGTAAGCATTATATTACCATCATAAGGAAAGGATGATTACTCCTCTTAATAAGAAGAAGATGTAACAAGAGTATAGCCATAACTTAAGTGACATAATAACACTTAAGTATATGAGACATCGAGAATGAGATTCTAAAGATAAAATCCATCTAAATATCATATTCGCCTCATATCATCGGTGGAATCTAAATGATAACAATAACGGTTCCAAATGAACCATATATCCTACTAGGAAAAATCGTTAATACAAGCATCTCGTCAAATAACAACACAAAACATTCTTAGTTAGGATAAGTCTCAAATTTCAAATATGCCTCTTCACATCGGCATAACCCGAAATCTCAAAATACCATGAAATGGAAACATAAATCTCAAAATAAAAGAACCTTCAAACTCATTTATACCTCATCTCATCGGTATAAATGTATATACATCTCAAAACTATCTTGCCAAAATGGCAAACTTAGAATATTCTATAAAATCATGAAATCAACAACTCATATTTCAAAGAACTCAATAAGAGTTTAAAACATCATAAATGAAATCACCGTATGTATAACATCTCATACAGCGCTAGGTTATCGATGTAACAAATCATCGTAAAATGGTGAAATCACAACAAAGCAGAAAACCCGGATTGGCCAGATCCCTGATTGCAATGCCGAAGCAACGCTGCACGTGCTAAACTCAGACGGCCGAAGCCTCTGACAAGGTCACTAACACCTCCCAAAGCAGTTCGTCCTTATGACAAGGTCGATGACACCTCTCCAAGCCGTTTTGTCGGCCCTAACAATGTCGCAAACACCTCCAAAAGCAGTTCGTCCTCATGACAAGGTTGCTAACACCTCTCAAAGCAGTTCGTCCTCATGACTAGGTTGCTAACACCTCTTAAAGCAGTTCTGTTAGGTAAACATTGTGAATGTATCACAAACTCACGGATAGGAACCTAAAAAGTGTTAACGTGTGTCACATACCACACATTCACACTTAGAAGTTTACTAGCCGCTAGTAGATGCCACACTAGGAACATCATAAAACTCAGAAAATCATATCTCGCCTCGTCTCATTGGCGAGTGATAAAGAGATACCATACTCGTCTCATCTCATCGAAAAGTATTAAATGGCATCATAACTTGTCTCATCTCATCGACAAGTGAAAACATCGTGTCGGTTCCTTATAAACCATAAATCTCAAAATATGAAATCATATACTCAAGACTTACTTTATATCATTGGCAAGTAAATAAAACATCATGATGGTTCTCATCGACCATACTCCTACATATGAGATCTCAAACCATAATACTTGCCAAATATTGGCCATCTTAAATAATTCCAATAAATAGGAATTATAAAACTCAAAATACGCCATAAAATGGCAAAACATCTCAGAATCAATAATCTCAAATAGCTTCGATCGTACAAGTCCGGAATTAACCGAAATAGTAAACGCACGTGTCTCATACCACGTGTTTTACTAAATCATTTAATTCTCTTTCCCATATGCTCGATCAGTGCAAAAGTGTGTGTTTATTTAAAATAGTTTACTAGAGAAAACAAGCTTTTAGAACTTTTTCCCGAAAAGATTAATAAAACCAATATTTGAAATTCCTTTATTATAGGAAATAAATAGATTTTATATTAGAAAAATAATTTTAAAATACTATATAATAATAATTTGAAATGTCCATTTATTTCAAAAATCACTTCAAAATGGTTTAGTGAAAACCGTGCTCGAAAACAATGAAAAATAAGAAAGATAACTCAAGACCGATAACTTGAATTCAATACGAATTAAATTCAAATTTAACCCAAAATCAATTCAAATTCTATTTAAATTTGAATTTCAAATTCTCCAAATATAGCTAGCCTATTGATAGGCAAAATAGCTCTCAAAACATCTAAAAAACATCAAAATTGAACAAGAATGAGAGCAAAAATAAGCTAATACAATTCTCAGGTCAATGATTGTTATTGTTGTCATTTTGCTCTCGGGACAGCAACAAAACGACAGTAACAAAAAAACACAGATTTGACCAAGCTAACTTTGAAATTTCAGAAAGCTCAAAACACTAAAATTTTAGCACAAAGTCTAAGCTTTACGGAACATCTAAAATTATCGAATTCCGATAAGTAATGAAAAAGTTATGACTAAATCAAATTTTAGATCTGAAGTTCACTACCGTTGTCGTTTTAGTTGCGGGACAACGACACTAGAATGAACTTTCTACCATGTAAACATCAAAATTTAGAAAACCCAAAAGTTGCAGCATATATTCTAAGCTTTTAGAAACATCAAGAATCATCAAATTCAGACACCAAACGAAAAAGAAATGCTCAAATTACCAACAACATTTAGCACAGAAAGTCACAGTTTTACAGTGACAGGGCAGGGAGTTTGAATTGGGTTTTTGACCCTCTATGCTTAAATATTCGAAAGTGTTTAACAAGGAAGTTATCACACTCTTTTCAAGCTTTCTAGAACTTCAAAGAAAATCAAATTCTGATTTAAAACGAAAGAGATATTCCCAATTTACAAATAGTGATTCACAAATGAACATGTAGCAAAGAAAATTGAGATTTCTTACCTTGAAATCTCAATCTAAGCTAGAAAATGTGAGTTTTGATACTCACCTTGCGATTTTGTAGAGCAAAACTCAAATTACATGAAAAGATGATAGCTTGGAGCTTCAATTTGCTTCAAAGACCTGCTGGAATAAAATTACAGAACATGCAAGAAGAGAATGGAAATTAACAAACAACCCAAGCACAAAAATTGGATTTTTGATGAAGTAATCTCATTTTGGAGTTGAATACCTATTGTAATACTCTCTAATTGATAAAAGCAACCATTTTTATTTGAAGAATTGGAGATTTAAGGCTCAAGATTGAACAAATGGTGGAATTTTGCTCTCATTTTCTGTTTCCAGGCTAATGAAGAAGAAGAGGAACTAAAAGTTGTGTACGTACAGGTAATTCATTCCTTTTTTCTCCTTCCTAGTTACTAATTTGCTAATGGGCTTTGGACCCAATAGAGAATACAAATTAGGCTAAGTAAATTTTAATTCACCACTTAAACAAATATGCACATAAACACAATGTTATAATGAAAACAATGTATTTTTCTTCAAGTTTTAACACAACCAATTTATACAAACATACTTACATATGAAATAAAATATTTCACATCCTATAAAAAGATAAATTTTAGTTTTTAAAACATTTTTATTATTAAAAACCCTTATTTTACATAAATACACAATTAAATGCATAAATCCTCATTTTTAACTTCAAAAATTCTACAAAAATTATTTTCTTGCATAGCAAAATATAATTAACCATTTTAAACTCAAATTTATAACCAAAACAAATTTTTATACCAAATTCCTTCTTTTTATTTAAATAAACACCTTTTAAAAATCAAATACTTCCTTTAAAAATTATTAAATGAAGTAATTGGCAATAATTACAATAATTATTGCATTTACTCAAATAAAATCGTATTTCACTCATATTATCACAATTAAACAAGAATAAAGTTTCCAAGACTTTATTTTCACATTTTAATTCCCAAAATTCGTTGTTTATTTAAAATAAACAATTTAAATCTCTAATTTATTTTAATTCTCAATATTAAATTATAACCACCGTTATAATTTAATATTTACATGTAATCTCCAAACCAGAGTTGTTATAGACTCTCCCCCTTATAAAAATTGCGACCTCGCAATTTCTAGAGAAGAGTTTGTATTCAACACAATTATTTCATCAATAAAAAGAAAGATAGGCAAGCTCGAGATTAAAATACTCATTCTCAACTCAAGATGATAAAAGACCGAGATAAAAATTGCTCGATAAATTCTCTTATTTCCTGAATATATTCATCGGGATTCGCAGACTATATAATTTTTTTTTCGAGCAACACCTCATGGTTTCAAAGGTATTTCATCTTCGAAATAAGAACATAAAGTCGAAAGTTACCCAAAAATTAATCGAGTGAGATTGATTTCTCAGAAATTTTTCAAATAGAGTTGGGATTTAACTCAACTTTATCCCGAACTCCAACCAACAAAGTGATTATCGATATGATTTTCCGTATGTTACTACGGAAAAAGCCATACCGACACAGAGTTGACAACAATTGAGGTAGGAAAAACCCAATGAGAGGTGGTTACTTCAAAGGCCGCCAACTCAAATAACCGCATAAATGCAAGTCATAAGACAATTGCACTAAGGCAAGACCAACTCAAGGAACAAAATAGATATAAATATATATTAATTTACAATCAAAATTTCTTAGTGTTTCAAAGCACATTATTTTCGTAATCCAAAATCTCAATTTTCAAGATTTGAAAACTTACAAAACTCTCAAACATAGCACTTTTAAAATAACATTGAAATTCAAATTCA
Source organism: Allium fistulosum (assembly GCA_030737815.1). Classification (NCBI taxonomy): domain Eukaryota; kingdom Viridiplantae; phylum Streptophyta; class Magnoliopsida; order Asparagales; family Amaryllidaceae; genus Allium; species Allium fistulosum. Next base: position 174,752,545 of record CM060907.1, read on the forward strand.
TATTCTCCCTTGATACAAAATGAATTTTCAAAAGAATTTTATAAATCCATATCAATAATCCTTAAAATAAAATTTATAAAAGATCTCACTACTCTCTATGTTCAAACACCCAATTTTTCTTAAAACACTTCTTCAATTTGAAAGATTTGAAAACTCAATTTATAACTTATGCTCAAATAAAAAAACCCAAGAAGAACTCATCGAAATATTCCCAGAATACTCGATTCACAAGAATGAAGGAATAGACTGGAGTGTTCGTCATTCCAAATGGTATAACAAGCCACACACACAAGAATCATACCAGTGCGAAATGCGGTAAAAGGAACGCTATCCTCCACAACTCGTAGCTCATGAAAATTGGTGTAAGGTCAAGCTGAAGAGTGACCCTAGCACCACTCTATAGGTCAAAAAGAGATCAACGAGATATAAGAGTAAGGGTAAGATATCCTCTCGAATGAGAAGAAGAACACTAACAACATATCATTACTTTAAGCGAAGTAATATCACAAGTATATCAACAACCGAGTATCCGAAAAGGATATCTCAAAAGAGGTAAGAATGTCAATAATAATTAAATTCAAATAATCACCTCTTTTCCTTAGTGGACATCCTCGTGGAAGGATGTTCGAAAGACTAAGGATTGGAAAGGAGGTCATTACAATATTCGATTGCCCGATGGGGTGACAAGCCTAAACGGGCTCACAAAAATCAACAAAGTCACAATGACTGGAATTCGAGATATACCATTAACATCTCGAAACTCAAGAGTGGATAAAAATACTTCGGAATCGTAATCAACATTCCGAAGACAAGAAATAACAAACCAACTGAATTAGGATACCTAAATATAGGATCCTTCAAGTCACAGAATGTGGCTTGATAATATAAAAGTCACTCATCTCAAATCATCTCAAACTTTAGATAGAAAAATAGCGTGCTAATCCACATGAAAAGAGAAACTACAAAGAACAATCCCAAAAATTCTCATACAACATGTCAAATATTGCGGATCCCCTCAATAGGATTTGCAATCCCCATAGAAATCACATGATAAGAACATCAAAAAGCATCAATAAATTCCTCCGATACAGATGAGTATCAAGCACCCGTATCGAAGAGGACTCAAATAAAATAATCATAAGGGATTACTCCTAAGATAAAATATCATCTATCCAATATGGAATACTAGGGAATATAATATATTCCTGGACATATTCCAACTCATCTTCCTAAAGGACACGAAAAAGCTAAAGATATAAAGATTAAGGAATTTGTACACTTGTACTATACTTGGATGTATCTCTATATATGCTTATGTTCTGTGTTTATCAAATTTTGTTCTGAACCCAGCTCTGATACCAAGCTGTGACGCCCCACCCCGAGACCCACATTAACAAAGAGATAGTAATCCTATCTGCTAATACGGAGAATAGGGTTGGTTAAGGGCGACCATTTATAGTCTTGTCTTAAATATCTATTGAATACATCGACAATTGCTATCTATTTTTTTTCTACTCAAGTAGATCGACATATCCAATAAATACATAATACAAACCTATAGGTGGCTAACAGATCTATCAGAACAAAATACCATAACTAAATGAATAACTCATCATAGAACAGCAACAGATATATATATATACGCTCACATATACAATGATACATCTGAATACAATACCAATGATACATCAAAGTGGTATGACGACCACTCTATATATATGAGTTAAAAGAATATACAATACAACTCATAAGGACAATAACAGCTAAAGAAGATATCCCAACGTCCATGCGGAAGGATCATGTTATAGCTATATCCAAAAGAAATGCTTAACCTGAAACATACTCGGTCTGACCCGAGTGTAAAACACACGGGTCAGTCTAGCTTAACAAATCAGTGAATAATAATAGATAAGGTAAAGCATAGGAAAGATAGGGTATCCTCTAATACAAGAGATACCATACCCGTAAGCATTATATTACCATCATAAGGAAAGGATGATTACTCCTCTTAATAAGAAGAAGAGGTAGCAAGAGTATAGCCATAACTTAAGTGACATAATAACACTTAAGTATATGAGCCATCGAGAATGAGATTCTAAAGATAAAATCCATCTAAATATCATATCATCGGCGGAATCTAAATGATAACAATAACGGTTCAAAATGAACCATATCTCCTACTAGGGGAAATTGTCAATACAAGCATCTCGTCAAATAGCAACCCAAAACATTCTTACTTAGGATAAGTCTCAAATTTCAAATATGCTTCATCTCATCGGCATAACCCGAAATCTCAAAATACCATGAAATGGAAACATAAATCTCAAAATAAAAGAATCTTCAAACTCATTTACTAGCCGCTAGTCGATGCCACACTAGGAATATAATAAAACTCAGAAAATCATATCTCGCCTCGTCTCATTGGCGAGTGATAAAGAGACACCATACTCGTCTCATCTCATCGACAAGTATTAAATGGCATCGTAACTTGTCTCATCTCATCGACAAGTGAAAACATCGTGATGGTTCCTAATAAACCATAAATCTCAAAATATGAAATCATATACTCAAGACTTGACTTATATCATTGGCAAGTAAGTAAAACATCATGATGGTTCTCATCAACCATACTCCTACATATGAGATCTCAAACCATAATACTTGCTAAATATTGGCCATCTTAAATAATTCCAATAAATAGGAATTATAAAACTCAAAATACGCCATAAAATGGCAAAACATCTCAGAATCAATAATCTCAAATAGCTTCGATCGTACAAGTCCGGAATTAACCGAAATAGTAAACGCACGTGTCCCATACCACGTGTTTTACTAAATCATTTAATTCTCTTTCTCATACACTCGATCAGTGCAAAAGTGTGTGTTTATTTAAAATAGTTTACTAGAGAAAACAAGCTTTTAGAACTTTTTCCCGAAAAGATTAATAAAACCAATATTTGAAATTCCTTTATTATAGGAAATAAATAGATTTTATATTAGAAAAATAATTTTAAAATAATATATAATAATAATTTGAAATGTCCATTTATTACATAAATCACATCAAAATGGTTTAGTGAAAACTGTGCTCGAAAACAATGAAAAACAAGAAAGATAACTCAAGACCGATAACTTGAATTCAATACGAATTAAATTCAAATTTAACTCAAAATCAATTCAAATTCTATTTAAATTTGAATTTCAAATTCTCCAAATATAGCTAGCCTATTGATAGGCACATAGCTCTCAAAACATCTCAAAAACAACATCAAAATCGAACAAGAATGAGAGAAAAAATAAGCTAATACAATTCTCAGGTCAATGATGGTTATTGCTGTCGTTTTACTCTCGGGACAACAACAAACAAACACAGATTTGACCAAGCTAACTTCGAAATTTCAGAAAACTCAAAACAATTATCGAATTCCGATAAGAAATGAAAAAGTTAAGACTAAAAACAATTTTAGATCTGAAGTTCACTACCGCTGTCGTTTTAGTTTCGGTACAGCGACACTAGAATGAACTTTCTACCATGTAAACATCAAAATTTAACAAAACCCAGAAGTTGTAGCAGATATTCTAAGCTTTTAGAAACATCAAGAATCGTCAAAATCAGACACCAAACGAAAAGGATATGCTCAAATTACCAACAACATTTAGCACAGAAAGTCACAGTTTTACAATGACAGGGAGGCGAGTTTGAATTGGGTTTTTCAACCCTCTATGCTTAAAATTTTCGAAAGTGTTTAACATGAAAGTTATCACACTCTTTTCAAGCTTTCCAAAACATTAAAGAAAATCAAATTCCAATTTAAAACGAAAAAGATATTCCCAATTTACTGATAGAGATTCACAAACGAACATGCAGCAAACAAAATTGAGATTTCTTACCTTGAAATCTCAATCTAAGCTAGAAAACATGAGTTTTGATACTCACCTTGCGATTTTGTAGAGCAGAACTCAAATTACATGAAATGGTGATAGTTTGGAGCTTCAATTTGCTTCAAAGACCTGCTGAAATAAAATTACAGAACATGCAAGAAGAGAATGGAAATTAACAAACAACCCAAACACAAAAATTGGATTTTTTATGAATTAATCTCATTTTGGAGTTGATTACCTATTGTAATACTCTCTAATTGATAAAAGCAACCATTTTTATTTGAAGAATTGGAGATTTAAAGCTCTAGATTGAACAAATGGTGGAATTTTGCTCTCATTTTTTGTTTCCAGGCTAATGAAGAAGAAGAGGAACTAAAAGTTGTGTACGTACATGTAATTCATTCCTTTTTTTCTCCTTCCTGGTTACTAATTTGGTAATGGGCTTTGGACCCAATAGAGAATATAAATTAGGCTAAGTAAATTTTAATTCACCACTTAAACAAATATGCACATAAACACAATGTTATAATGAAAACAATGTATTTTTCTTCAAGTTTTAACACAACCAATTTATGCAAACATACTTACATGTGAAATAAAATATTTCACACCATATAAAAAGATAAATTTTATTTTTTAAAACATTTTTATAATTAAAAACCCTTATTTTACATAAATACACAATTTACACAATTAAATGCATAAATCCTCATTTTTAACTTCAAAAATTCTACAAAAATTATTTTCTTGCATAGAAAAATATAATTAACCATTTTAAACTCAAATTTATAACTAAAATTTTTTTTATACCAAATTCCATCTTTTTATTTAAATAAACACCTTTTAAAAATCAAATACTTCCTTTAAAAATTATTAAAAGAAGTAATTGGCAATAATTACAATAATTATTGCATTTACTCAAATAAAATCATATTTCACTCATATTCTCACAATTAAACAAGAATAAAGTTTCTAAGACTTTATTTTCACATTTTAATTCCCAAAATTCGTTGTTTATTTAAAATAAACAATTTAAATCTCTAATTTATTTTAATTCTCAATATTAATTTATAACCACCGTTATAATTTAATATTTACAGGTAATCTCCAAACTAGGGTTGTTACAGGAGTGGTATTGAACCATAAGAACAACACTTGTAAAAAAACTATATTATCAATAAAATTCTCAAGTGGATGTAGGCAACGATTAGTCGAACCACTATAAACGTATATTATTCTGTTTTTTCGTTTTTATTTACTTTTTATCACTTTTATTCTCTACTTAATCTCTAGGTGTTGGTGCCATATCTAGATACTAACAAGAATTAATTCCTATATTATTATACATAAGAAAGTGATATAAGTAATATGAAATATAAAAGTTATATAATGATATAACTTATATAATATGAATGTATAAATTAAAGGTGGAACATTAACAAACCCTAAATACACTTAAGGAATATATACATATGCAAATATACATATACCTTGATTTTTGATTTTCCTAACACTTGAATCACGAGAGTAATTCATAAAAATTACATTATTCCATAAGTCAATATCACTCAATGTAATATATTAGAGATTATGAATATTAAATATAATATTGCCCTCTACCATTAATATCTTAATGGATTACTTACATACTCTTTAGTTGTTGAGTTTTCCTCAAGCTAGTGATGTTATATGTAGTACTATTAATATATTGAATAGATGAGATAAAATATATGCACATATCTCTTCAGTATTCCTCATGGTATGTGCATAGGCCATCGTGAAATGATACGTATAAGTGAGTAATCCTACTTTATTTGTTGGGCTTTCATCAAGGTAAAGGATGGATTAGGACAAGTACCATGGGTTAGGAGTTGTATGTAATACAACCGATAAGAGTTATCCATCGTATGTTGGAGTATGACTTGTTGAGCTTTCCTCAAGGTCAGAATCCTAAGACATACGAATCCTAAAACCTTAGGAAGTCGAAAGACCTCAATATTTTGACTTTGGGTTTGTCGAAACATAAAACAGTAGTGGGAGCATATTAATAAAATAAAACATAAAGTTTAACCTTCCTAATATTATAAGAATATATACTATGTTAATGTCTAATAATATGCTCATTAAAACATGCAGATAATGTCAAATTCAAGAGTCTTTAATGAAAGCGATCGATTAACTGAACCAAACAACTATGTCTACTGGCTACGAGCTATAAAAATAGCTCTGACATATGAGCAAGTTTGGTCATCTATAACTTATTCTCAACTAACAAGACCTGTTGATGAAAATGGCAAAGAATTGCATGTTGGTTATAGTAAGTGGGTCGCTGACCTCAAAATTATCTTAGTATTCATGTTGTCTCCTATGGACAAAAAGTTGCAAAGGCAACATAAATCAATTTCTGTTCATGAGATTTTTTATAGTCTTAAGGCACTATTTGGTGAGTAGTCTCATTCTGCAAGGTACGTAACTACTAAGAAACTGTTCAGCACCAAAATGCAAAAGGTTTATATTGATGATGAAGGTCTATATTGATAGGTTTGCATCATTGGACGTGACTATACACAATGAGTTACAAGTCAACTTGATCCTTGGTTCATTAACCCATTAGTATGAACCATTCATATTGAACTATAACATGAACAAACTAAGTATGAATCTCTTAGAGCTCCTTAATATATTGAGGTTGGCTAAGTCATAGTATAAGGATCAGTTGGTTGTGCTTGCACTTAAAAGTACTGCATCGTCTTCATATAGTTCAAAGAAGTGAAAGAGAGATGGTAAAAAGAAAAATAAGAAGGGAAAAAATCCAATCGATGATAAGAGTGAGTGTCACCATTGTCATAAGAAAGGATACTGAAAGAGAAACTGCCCTGACTACCTCAAAATTGTGAAAGAAAAGAAGTAGAACAGTTTTGCAGCTCCGTAGGTACATTTATGATTCAAATTTTTTTGTAATCAATAAAATGTCTTGGGTTTTAGATACAAGATCTGAAACTCATATTTGTATCTCGTTACAAGAGCCTACGAACTGGCGATGCATGGAAAAAAGAGAAATGAAACTCCATGTGGTTGATGAATCTATAGTAGATGAAACGACTGTAGGAGATTTTCATTCATATTTGCCTAGTGGTTTTGTGATGATATTGAATAATTGCTATTTTGTTAAAGATTTTATTTGTGAAATTGTATCTGTTTTGAGATTGTTTGAGACTGGGTATGTATTTCGCTGTGCAAGTAATATTATGAACATTTATTTGAATGGAAATAAAGTTTGTGAAGGTGTTTTTGAGAATGGCATTTATATAACCAATGCAAATTATTTATGTTCTATAAGTAGTTCTAGTAGCAATAAAATCATAACTATCTTTGGCATTGCAGACATGGTTATATTAGTGAGAAACGATTGCACAAACTGAAAATCGAAGGTTTTTTATTGTCACTTGATTTTGAATCATTTGACACATGTAAGTTGTGTCTCAAAGAAAAATTAACCAAGCATCTCTTCAGTGAAAACAATGAAAGAGTTGATGAACTCTTGGGGCTAGTGCATAGTGATGCATGTGATCTGATGCCTATAATAACCAAAGATAATAGTTCTTACTTTGTTACCTTTATAGATGATTTCTCGAGACTAGGATATGTGTATCTTATGAAGAACAAATCCATTTTTTGGGAAAAATTGAAGGAGAATAAAAATGAAGTTGAGAATCAGACGAATCAAAAGATTAAAATTCTTCGATCTGATCGAGAAGGCGAGTATGTTGAATAAGAGCTCCAACAATACCTAAAAGATAATAGGATTGTCTCTCAGATTACTGCACCCTATACTCCACAACATAATTGTTTGTTGGAGCAACGAAACCAAACCTTATTAGATATGTTTCGTTCCATGATGAGCAAAGCTGAGTTGCCTTTGTTTTATTGGGGATATGCACTAGAAGCCATAACATATATGTTGAACTTAGTACCCATTAAATCTGCGCCTAAGACGCCATATGACATATTGCATGGGAAGAAGCCCCAGTTCAATTATTTGAAGGTATGGGGATATCCGGCCTAGGTTAAGAACATTGGCCCTAATGAGCTTGAGGCGTGATAAACTTTGTATAAGTTTATAGGATATCCCAAGCATTCTAGGGGATATATTTTCTACAACACGGAGGACCAAAAGGCGATTTCTTTCGCACATGCTGTCTTTTTAGAAAAGGAATTTCTATCAAAGGAAATTAACAGTGAGTTGTAATTTTGGATGAGATCTAAGAAACTAACACTAAGACTGAAACAATGGGAGAACCGAGTTGTAACGACCCTGCTTTCTACGCCGTGATTATACGTAAATTTAATTAAAATAAAATTGTTTGAATTATATGTCTGATAATTATTATTTTGAAAGTGAATATTTATTTAATTGAAAGCTATTAATAAAAGATTTATTTTTAAAATAAATTGAATTTAATTAATAAATTCTTCTTGAACAATTTATTGGAATCAAATAAATTGTTTTAAGTTGAATATAAATAATTTAAAAGTGTAAATTAATTTGAGTTGAATTGAAAAATAATTACAAATAAATGTTGAGAACTAAAAGTTAAATTTAAATAGAAAATGAAGTAAAAATTATTGAATTGGAATCCATATTTGTTTGGAATTAGGTCCGAAATAATATAGGCCCAAACTCCTTTCCTTTTCTCCATGCTTTTGGGGAATTCGCAATTAAAACCCGAGTCTGCAGCTCTTCAAATTCTCTAACCCGAACCCCTTTATGACCTAATCGCCTAAAAAATCATAATTCATGAAAAAAGAGAGAAAAGAGAAATTTGCATGCAAGGTCAAGCGACGAACGCGACTTATGGGGTGATGTTGAGCAATAATTAACTGAGGCTGATGTCGAGGGAAGTTCGCATTTACGATCGAGGGGGAAGCCGAGACTTGAGATAATGCACATATTTGGAGAGGGATGATTTGATCTTGAACATGAACTTGTTTTGTAATGGTCATGATTTGGGTGTGTGGTGGAGGCCGACCTGGTTGATGATTGGCGAACATGCATGTGTCAAGTGGTGTACGTGATTAGGAGGGGCGTGGTGACATCAGTGTGTGTTCATGGGAGGTTGGAGCTAGGGTTTGGCACTATTACGTTGCGATGGTGATGTTGATCTGAGGTTGCTCGTCCATGGCGGCGTGTGCTCTTTGGTAGTGGTTGGGCTGAGGCATGTGCAGTCGTGAGTATGCACGATTAAGAAGGTAGCTGGAATACTACTAGCAGTATGATAGCGACAAAATAATAAAGCGGAGGCTATAAGCCTTCGCTCGATCGTTTGGTGAGTTTTCTCACTCATAACCATGTCTACATTATGTTATTTATGCGTAATCACCCATTTATCTACCTGTTTAGTTTGGTTGGATAGATTATTAGTTTATATTAATTGCTTACTGTGAAATTGGATTATAAATTGGTTGAATTGATTGTTTATGATTGTTGTTATTTGTTTGGATTGTTGGGTATATTGGTATTGGACTTTGGTTCAAGTGTTGGTTGGAAATGTTGATTTACAAATGGTGCCAGATTGCATTTTAAATTGTGTAATTTATTTATATTTGAATGTTTTGAAATTATATTATGGTTTGAGTTATAAATATTTTGGATTCAAAATATATATTTAAAATAAATATAGCATTTTAATCTTTATTCTTTGTGATTATATTAATAAGGTAAACTTATTGGGTATAAAAAATTTACCAAATTTTATTATTTTAGAAATGTAAAATTTATTGAAGAAAAGTTCTATTTAGAATTATCAATTTATTGAAATGTAATCTATAATTTGTTTTAAATAGCTATTTAAGAAGTTTATATAATTTCAAGAAATAAGAAATATTTTCTAATTAATATCTTTGATATTTTAAAGTTTATTTTCACAAATAGTGAGATTACTTATGAATTAATAAAGTGTACTTTATATATTTAGATATTTGATTTAATTTTTTAAAGAGAGATTTTATTGAAATTTAATAATATTTAAATTCTGAATCGAATTAAAAAATTTAATGATTAAATTCTATATATCTGATTTCTCATATTCATGTACTGATTTCAATATCATAGATGATTCACCGTCGATAGGATTTGATTGGTGATTTGATATGATATGGTGATGACATCCTTTTATGTGATTTTGTGTTGAGTTCTATTCTATGTAGCGAGAAATATGAATAAACAGTTTAGTGATATCGTCTAGTAGGGGCTCTCGGCAACACTTTTCTGGTTATTCTTTGGACTCTTATATAGAATAAGAAGGGCGAGTGTGATGTGTGGGCATTGAATAAATGGACTAGTAACACTTAGTGGTATGGGACGCCGTTGTATTATTTATTCAGTTATTTTTTGCTCGTGGATGGCACTCAAGACGGGGTATGTTATATGTGATACTCATTGTGTTGAGTATTTGATAGTCATGTGGTATGTAGAGCCGCATGGTGGCCATTATGTGTACTCATTGCATTTGTCTACCTTTGTCCAGCTCCCTTTATGGTTTGAGAGTAAACCAGATTGGCCGTTATCTACCCTAACAGCCCGATTGTGGGGTTGCGTACCAAATCATAAACACTGTTGTTATATATTATATCTGATGCACATTGATAGGTAGGTGCCCATAACCCCTGTGTCGCTTAGGCCATCAGTCTATTACCTATAGGGTCAAAGCACGGTAGTTACAGAGGCTACACGTTGACGAGACACTAGTGGATATGAGTCATGATTTCCATCGAGGTACCTAAGACTGTAGGAACAGATCCGACTACAAGCATACGGCAGTAGACCCTAGACCCTGGAGCAGGCATACGACCATCAACCTCCCGTCTGATTTTGGTTCACATGGACTAAAGTTGTAGGAATAGATCCGATTACATAGCAAATAGCTAGTAGACCTTGGGTTCGTAGAGAGGACATATGGCCATCAGTCTCTTGTTTGGTTTCGGTTCAGGTGTGCTAGATAGGTAAGGCTTGTGAGTCAGCGGAATAGGGATCTTAAGGCTAAATTAACACTATAGTGGGTGAATTAACAATCAAAGAATCAAAGTAAAGATAAAAGTAAATGTAGTAAAAATAAAAAGGAAAGAACACACCATGATTTTATACTAGTTCGGAGTTATCCTACATCCAGACCCACACAATTCCCTGTACGAATTTCTTTTCAACTAGTAAATGCAAATACAATATCGATTTCAAGGCAGCGAGACACATCCTTTAGAATCCCACCTCTTGGTAGAGCCACTTGATTTCCGAGCCATAAGCATGCCCACTAGATTTATGGGCTACTAAGCACACCTTATTGAGTTAACCAGGCTACAATCACACCTACTTGGATTTCAGCGATACTAAGCATATCACAGAGTTTGTTGATAGATTTTATAGACTCGGATCTTCGATCTTGATTACAATTGATTCTATAACTTTTGAATAACACTTGATCTTGTGAAAGATGAGAGTAATCAGAGAGTGTATGAAAGAGAATAAAACTAGTAACGATTGAATTTGATTCTAGTTGAAATTCGACAAGGTTTCGATAGAAATTGCTTTAGACATCAAGAGAATGAAATAGGAGAGAAAACTAAGAAAGTAGTTAATGAAAATTTGTTTGGAAGACTGGTATATATATAGGAAAACAATGGCCAAGTCATTCGCGAAGAGATACGACGAAAGACACTTCCATTCAAATTTGAATTTTGAAAATACGGCTAGTATGTCAACATAATTACATAGGATATGTTGACATATCCCTTTGTATTTTGAAAAGTTACTTAATAATAAAAATTGTTTTGAAAATATTAAGTTTTGTAAAATATTTTTAAAATTTTCACAAACATTTAAACATAGTTTATACATATTTTAATCATATTAAAACTTAATAAAACTTTATAAATTAATTTTGAAAGATTTAATAAGAGCATTTAACATAATGTAAATGATATATATACATAAAATCAATATAGTTATAAATTATTGAAGTATAAACAATAATTCAATATATATATATATATATTGTTAACAAGAAATCTTGTCAATACCTCAAAGAAAAGTTAAAGAAGTAAATGATTCC